>JARWLC010000017.1:15754406-16954406 GCA_033318265.1 Phyllotis vaccarum | reverse complement strand
TTTGTCCCTTGAGCAATCAGGAGGATGGTCAGAAGAGGCAGAAATTTGAGGCCAGTCTGAGCTACAAAGCAAGATCTTGTCACAAAAAAATTACATTAATTACTTAATTACATTAATTTTTTTGAAGGCTGAAGATGTAAGTTACTTGGTAGAACATTTTCCTAGCTTGCACAAAGCCCTTGGTTCAATCCCCAGCATTACATAAATTGGATGTGGTGTCTGGTCCATGCCTGTCATGTCAGCATTCCAGAGACTAAGATCCAGAGTTCAAGGTTATCTTCAGCGCTACAAGTGGGTTCAGTCAGCTGATAATCTTAAATGTTATCAAGCATATAGAACAATCAGTTTTGGGCTACTCAGCAAGACCCTGTCTAAAACACCATACCAAAACACAAAGGCATAATTAAAGTTAGGCAAAACATGTAGTACATGAAACGCTATAATAATGCGTTTTAAGTCTAGATTTTTTTCCTGGCAATATGTAGTGACTGAGCTGACCACAAAAGTAAAGCATTTTGCAAGGCCAAGTTCCACTAAAGAGAATGGGAAGAAAAATTAAAAATATTTCCAAAGGTGCCAGCAACAGATGGTCTTCTGAGTTCCTGCTAGCCTTCACAGAGCAAATGCTGCTAATGATGTCCCCACAGATTGTGACTGTCTAATCTCTAGCATCTTTTAATCTATGTGCTGGGCACACAGTAGCAAGCAGGATAAGTCCCTACCCTCATTATTGTGTCATTACAGCTTGCTTAAAAACATCCCACAAAGCTGCTTATTCCATTTATAAATCTATAAAATCCTAAAATCTAAAACTTGACACAGTTCTAAAAGTTATTGACATTTTTTTAATGCTCAAAAAGTTGGAATAAAAAAGCAACAACAAGTTTATCAACAGCAGGTGCTGTTACTTTCTGTGCAAGCATGGTGAGCTGAGTTCCATTCCCAGAACCCACTTAAATGTTGAAGGAGAGAGGTAACTCCACAATTGTCCTCTGACCTTCACATATGCATTGCGACACAGCCACCAACCACATATACATATATGCAGGTGAAATAATAAGTAAAATTTGAAATGTCTAGAAGATATAAAACAAGCATATACTATTATATTTTGGTACTATACATTCCAGGAATCTGTCAGCATCACCTAGAATAGCATCAAAATAAAGGACATAAAATATCATCACAGTACTTAGAAATTTATCACTAAGATTTTCCAAAAAGAAAAACTGTACCCCTATATTTAAGAGACTTAAAAACCAGGGGCTGGAGACATGGCTCAGAGGTTAGCAGCACCAGTAGCTCTTCCAGAGGTCCTGAGTTCAATTCTCAGCAACCAACCACATGGTGGCTCGCAACCATCTATAATCTGGTATCCTCTTCTGGTGTGCAGGAATATATGCAGACGGAGCACTGTATAATAAATTTTTTAAAAAGAGAGAGACCTAAAAATCACTACAGAAGCAAACAAGAGAAGCCTGCCATTCGGCTCATCACAACAAAACAGCCTAGAAGTTCTCAAAGGCCAGAACATCCTCATGGCTAGGTGCTCAGATGCAGCTAAAACAGTCAGCAGTTATCAGCAAATACTTAAATGCCACAAATAAACTATTATTGATAATACTATAGTTAATATTTCATACTGTATACCCATCTCAAATATATACCTTGTTGAGTATATATCTCAACAAAGGCCAAAGGACTGAGATGACAGTCATTCCGTCTGTAACTACTAGGCAATTAACTTAGGATTAATAATAGAATTACTTAGAACATCTCCAGGTTCAAATTTTTTGTTTTGTTTTCCTCTGTCACTAGGCAACCCCAGCTGGCTTTGAACTTGAAATCTCCCTGCCTACACTTATAGATTTCTGGGATTATGGATATAAACCATTACACCCATCTGCTACCTTTGGGAGATTTTGTAATGTGTGAGTGTTTTCCTGCATGTATGTATGTGCACATGCACATGGAGTGACCTTGGAGGACAGGATAGGGCCCCTGATTCCCTGGGAACTGGAGACAGTTGTGAGCCACCATGTGTGGGAATCATACCTGGCCCCTCTGGAAGAGCAGCCAGTGCTCTTGAACAATGAGAAGTCTCTCCAGTTTCCATATGATGGAGATTTTTAATACATATGTTCATAGGTTATAAAAAAACCAAAATGAAAATTATAAAGTTTTTTAATGTTTGTTTTTATGTGTATGGATTTATTATTATGTTTTGCCTGCCTGTATGACTGTGCACCATGTATATGCAGTGCTCACAGAGGAGGGTGTTGGATCCTCTAAGACTAGAGTTACAGATCGTCATGAGCCACCATGTGAGTTCTGGGAATTGAACCCAGATACTTTGAATGAGCTGTTGTGGAAGATTGTGTTGTTTCATAGTAAATAACTGTCCCACCCACTGGTTTAATAAAAAGTGCTGATTGGCCAAAGGCAGGCAGGAAGTGTGGGCGGCGCTACCAGACAAAGAAAACTCTTGAGAACAGGAAGAACAGAGCAGAATGCCAGAGAGAAGCTGGAAGAAGCAGAGGACAACCATGCTGCTGTGAGAAAAGGTACCAAGCCTGGCTGAACAGGAGGAGTCATGGGTTAGATGAAAGGTAGAGAGCTAGCAAGTGATGTGCCTGGGCCTTAGGCTGATCAGCTAAAAACTATCAAAAACATCTGTGTGTCTCTGTGGGACTGTAGGACTGCGGGACTGCGGGTCTGCAGGTCAGTGGGTCCTAAACCTTGAGGTTAGGCCCGAAAAGTCAGGGCCAGAAACCTCCTACTACAAGCTGTCAGTGTTCTTAACCCCTGAGCCATCTCTCCAGCCTGAAAAATTACAAAGTATTTTAAGATTAAGTAATGACACATCCAAACAGATATAGAAGGACAAAGACAATCATCCTCATCTTAACAACAACCCAAAAGAAAAGCGTGCAAGGGAAATGAATGTGGACCTTGAACATAGGGAGAGACCCCACATTTTCTCACAAGACGAACACAGAATCTAACTACATCAAAATTCCATTTTTAAAAAATCTATCTGCACAGCGCCGTCATAAAAGATAGAAGGAAGAGCTCTAACATAGTTCTGTGAAAGGTCTACCACTGGAACAACAGTGCTACATTGCTACAGATGCAATAATTACAATATTGAGCCAGCAAGAAGGCACAGTGTGTGTGGGTGGGGGTATTGCCACACAACCTGTTAACTTGGGTTTGATCCTTAGAACCCAAGTGTCCTAGTTAACAATAATTTGTCAACTTGACACAGTCTACAGTCATCTGATAAAAGCACAGAAGGCATGTTCATGAGGAACTGTACTGAGCATATATTTTTATTAAATGGAGGGAGGGTAATATCTTTATTGGTTCTATACAAAGGTGTTCAGAGCTTACAGAAATGAAGACTAACTAGCTGGTTCCCTGTGGGTGGGAACTGAAGGATAGGAGGAAGAGGCATTTTGCTCTCATTCCATTTTCAATATTATTTGCTTTTGGCAAAGTGCATAAATTATTCAAGAAAAAAAATAAGGAAACAACAGTATCTGTTTCCATGAACCTGGACATGCATGTGTCAAGTGCTAAGGATAAGTTACAAATGATGTGCAGAGGATCATTTCCTGTAAAACATGTGGAAGTGTGTAGGAAGGCTGCCATGTCTGTTTATGACAGAAAGATCAATGATACAGACCATTATCATCAGTTCCTTCAAGGTATGGAAGGGTTTTTTTTTTTAGCCTTTCATGGACCTATGTATTATTCTAGTTATTAAAAATACTAATACTGCTTTTGATGTTTTAAAATAGAAAGTAATAAAAACGCTTTATTATGTGAATGCATATTTTGCCTACACCTATGTCTGTGTACCACTTGCATGCCTGGTACCTGCTGAGGCAGAAGAGGGCGTTGGATCCTTCAGAACTGGAGTTAGACCGTTGTCAATCACCACATAGGTGCTGGGAATTGACTACAAGTCCCTCTGAACAGTCCTATCAACCACTGAGCCATTTCTCTAGCCCAATAATGAAAACTTTTGGAATAGTTAAGAATGTTTTGAATGGTTTTGTCACAACAAAAGAATGAAATTTGTCTAAAATATAAGGAAATGCAATTTTATCCATTTTTAATATACTTTGATAATTTTATATATGTACATAGAGTGCATTTTGTTTTTACTCACCCTTAGCCCTCTCCCACCTCCTCACAACTTGGTGTTCTCTCTCTCTCTCTCTCTCTCTCTCTCTCTCTCTCTCTCTCTCTCTCTCTCTCTCTCAAGAACTCACTGAGCCTGATTTGTGACCCATGTTTTCTTTTACAGATTATCACTATATGGGTGTACGATCCAGAAAGTTCCAGCCAAAATGAATTGGAATGGGCTGCAGAGAAACCGTCATGGGTAAGTACAAATATCATCTTAGGTCAGAACACACGGACTGCCTGTCTTTTTTGAGTCTGGAGTTTGACATCTTAAGGAGAAACAGCACAAAGGTCCAGAGCTCTTGCCATCAGATCATGTTGAGGGTCTGTACTATCAGTGTGATCTGACAATGTGTGTGGCAAGAACAGGCCTGTGGAGATCAGAAAGTAATTCTCCTTCTAACACGTGTATCCAAGAGAGTGAACTTGGTTCATCAGGTTTGGTAGCAAGTGCCTCCATCCCCTGAGCCTTTTCTTGGGTTCATACTCCACTTTTTTAAAGCAGAAGTTTATATAATTTTTTTTAAAATAATTCTTTTTTCTGTGTGGAAGACTTATGTGTTACCCTTGTTTATTTGCTCAATGCCTTATTTATATCAATACAGACTTACATATTTTTGCCATGTTCTTAGGTTATAACATAGCATTGCCTATTTACTGAGACCCATTCATTAGACTTATGTATCCCTTATGACATATTCCTACCATTGGTATGATTTGGTCTGATTTTAACCCTTTTTTTTCCTACACTCTGACACCCTAAGGTGCTCCAAGACCATCTTATAGACTACATTAGGATTCAAGATCTGCTTATAAGGGTGTGCAATAATTCTTGGGTGGTTGTGGTATAGAAATGGTTTTCTTTGTCTCATGTATTTGAATTCTTAGTCATCTGGGAGTGTGGTGCTGCTTGAGAAGGATTAGGAGGTGTGGCCCTGTTGGAGTAGGCGTGGCCTTGTTGGAGTAGGCATGGCCTTGTTGGAGTAGGCATGGAAGTGAGCTTTGAGATTTCAAAAGCCCAAACCAGGCCCAATGGCTCTCTTTCCTGTTGCCTATGAATCTGGATGTAGAACTCTCAGTTACTTCTCCAGCATCATGTTTGCCAGTATCCTGTTACCTCCCACTGTGATGATAAAGGACCAGGCTTCTGAAACTGTAAGCAAGCCCCAATTAAATGCTTTCTGTTGAGGAGAAAGAGTTGGAGCTGAAGGGGTCAGGAAGGCTCACACAATCAACTATTTGGGCTCATAGGAGATCAAACAACCAGGGAGCTTGCATGGGACTGACCTAGGCACTCGGCATACATGTGACAGTTGTGTAGCTTGGTCTTCTTGTGGGAGTCCTAACAGTGGGAACAGGGGCTGTCTCTAACTCTTTTACTGACTTTTTGGACCCTAATCCTCCTACTGGGTCACTTTGCCCAACCTTACTACATGGGGAGGTGCTTAGTCTTCTTGCAACTTGATATGCCACGTTTCACTGATACTCATGGGAGACCTGTCATTTCCTGGATGGAGACTTATGTCACATATGCCCACATATATGTATACATTTTTCTGTATATCTGTATTATGTTAAACTAGACATGAGCTCATATTCTCCAACTTAAATCTATTATCACATGAATCATTTGAGCCTCTAGGCTTGCTATCTGCAATTTAACAGTAAGAAATCAGCCCTGAGCTGGAGAGATGGCTTGGCAGTTAAGAGTTAAGAGCTGGAGAGATGGCTTGGCTGCCTTTCCAGAGGGCCTGAGGTTTTTTTTACCCAGTATTCACATGGTAGCTCACAACTATGTAACTCCAGTTTTGGGGACCAATGCCTTCTTCTAGCCTCTGTAGACACCAGGAATGCATGTGGTATACACACATATAGGCAAAATACTCACACATATAAAATAAAATACTTTTTAAACTACTGCATAAAAGAAGCAAACCTTTTAGTATCTGTTATCCATTAATTTAATTTTTAATACATATTTTACATTTTAACAGGTATTTATTACTGGGCTATCATAACAATACTTTAGCCTGATTAACTTTAAAACAAAAAAAAATTTATTTTCTACCATTTCCAAAGCTGGAAGTCCAAGAGCGAGTTTCCAGCAGATTTTGTTTCTGGTGTTAACGTCCACCCTGGCTTGTAGATTATGCATGGTGGTAGAATTTGAACAAGATTTATTCTTTTGGGACTGGCTTTCTTCACTTGGCACATGCTCTCCCTGGTTTTTTGTTTTGTTTTGGTTTGGTTTTTTTTTTTTTTTTTTTTAAATTCTGGGACCACTAAAGTTGGTAAAGTTGCTGCCAAGTCTGAATGACCTGAGTTCATCTCCTGGGGGAAAGAGAACTGACCCCCTAAAATTGCCCCATGACCTCCACGTGACAAATGAACCTCTTACAACAAAACATAAAAGAAAAGACTAAAAATGTAGGTTTCCATATTTCAGGACCCCATAGTCTTCATTTACATAGGATTCTAAGAGTGCAAAAATATTAGATTAGCTTCTGTGTTAATGGCTTATATTAATTTATATGCTGGAACAAGTACTCCACTGCTGAACTATACTCATATTCTGTGACATTTATAATTCATAAAATTCTTATGGGAAAGAAGCTAGATGATTGAAAGGGACAAAATAAATCTTGAAAGTATGTTTAATGTATAAAAGAACAAATTAAATACATTATTAGATACAGGAAAATACTTCCAAATACTTTTGGCTATGAAAATAATGAAAAAGAAACGTTATAATTTTTTTTTCAGAATTCCAGAGTTCTAACCAAGTTGTTGAACACCCTGGGACAGAAACCTTACATTTACACAACAGTGAAGAGGAAAGTCTACAACCCAGAACCCTTAAATTCGGAGGGGTATTTAAATTTTTAATTCGTCTTTAATTTAAAAAATCAGAAGCTTTGAAAGAGATTCAAAAGCATGGGTGGACTTTTATAAAATGTATCTGACATGTGATTTCCAAGGGAAGAATTCCTTTAAGATACGGGGGGGGGGGGGGAGTGATAATTCAGAAAATACCAGTCAGATTCTTGGATAATGGTGTCACTATCTGCTTAAAAACTTAACCCTCAATCTAAAAGCCTCGTTAGGGGTGACAATGTCCCTAAATGTTCCCTGCTCGGTCATGAAAGTTTATGGATGTTCAGTCACTGCCTCCTCCAATGCTCTTTAATACAATACATCCCTCCTCTAACATACCCATCCTACTACCCACATACTCTAACCAGGATGGTAACATTTGTTAATATGGAAGGTAGTAGATTACCACAAGATACAGACAGGGTATCTTAACCTCCTGAGCACCTAGGCACAGGCAGGCTGCTTGTAACTAAGGAATACAGTTACTGTCTTCAACAAGGGAACGGAGATGTTCTTATAGAGGTGAACCCAGGCTACTGTGTAACACAATGCCTGACTCTGGCCTGCAGGAGAGAGGAGGGAGTGATTTCCAGGCAGCCTTCTAAGTGCACGTAGAGGGGTGATGTATACAAGAGCCTGCAAACTGGGATTTGAGAGAACAGACAAATCCAAGAAATGCAGGAAGCTGCAATGAATAGGCAAGATCTTGAAAGGTTTAAGCCAGAACTCAAATTCTTGCTGCTCATATAACACTTGGAAGTGGGAAGATAGGAGAAGCTGTCTGTATAAAACCAAACTGAGGCCTTCTGTGATGTAGCAGAAGGGTGGGAAGGCTATGATAGCATGTTCCTTTCCTGTTTTTTCTTTGTTTGTTTTTTTCTGAGACAGTTTCTTTGTGTAGTATTGGCTGTCCTTGAACTTACTATGTGGAGCAGGCAGAGTCCTCTGACTCAGAGATCTGCATGCCTGTGCCTCAAGCATGCCGGGACTACAGGCAGAAAGGAGAGATCTTTTTCTTCTCTTTTTCATTGTTCTCTCCTTAGAACCTGGGTCATTCGGTTGCCGATGTCCTCAGAAGATTTAATGAAAGAGATTAGAGGGAACAAAGTTGCTTTTCAAGATTGCTTCATTTCAGATCTCGTTTTTCTGCTGGCATTTCCTATGATTCTCTTACCCGAGACCCAGGGAAATTTACCGCTTACTCTGCCAACTGGGCGTCCATTGATGTCGACCTGGAGCTCCTGCATCCCTACATTTGCTGTCCTCATCACTGATGTGGAAACTTTCCAAACAAATAATTCCTTCCGTACCTGGACCAGAATAAGAGTTCCCCCAGGTATCCTGAGCGATGCTGAAAGGCACAATGTGACCGGTGTGGCTTTATTCAACACTGGAATTATGTTTCTAATACATGGTTCTATTTACCTAAAAACTAGCAAAACATTTAAAAGACTGAGCTCAAGTAATGGTGTTCCTAACGATGAAATCATTGGCATTACAAGAAGAAGATGGTGTCAGGTCAAATATTTATTTAAGGTTAGTGAAAGATGATCTATGTGAATATGTGTGTTGTCAACATATAGTTAGATATATTACTATAAGGTTTGCTTAGTAATCTATCAGGGGCTCTACTAAGGAGATTTTTGCATCTATTGTCTCTCCCTGCCAAGTATTAACCCCACTTAGCCCCTAAGACCATACAAGACTCAGCAGGCTCAAGCTCATACAGAGTTATAGACAAGTTGTTTCATTTAAAGATATAAAGAGCTGTATCTTTTGGATTCAAGTTTTTTGAGGTCTCTTTGCAGTAAAGATGCATCGCCAATGACAAAAAACACTAATCTTGTATGCTATCATGAAGAGCATACCTTCAGGATAAAAGTTTCCCGTATATGTTCCCCCCAAGACCTTGTGTGCTTTCAAAAGTCAATCACATTTCCATAGTATTATGTGTAATAGATAGCAAAGTATTCCTACTACAGAACATAAATGTTACCCAAAAATGTAAATGTTCTCTTAACTATATTGTTGAGCTCCCAAAGAAATATAGTATAGCAAAAACAAGTATATGAGTTAAATGTTAAAATGTATGAAATAATTAAGCTGACCAGGAAGGATAAATCAAATGATGTGTGCTGGTTCCAGCTGCCTTGAATCCTGGATAGTACGAGCGGGCTATTCCTGGTTGCAAACATGCTTTCTTACATGCTCTACTCTCATAAACACTTAGAAAACATCTTGTAAATCTACAATACATAACCCACCAAGATGCTCCCCATTTTGGGACAGCCCACTTGAATCTCTCTTTGGGGTGCTCTGCTTAGCTTTACCAATGACAAAGATGCTTTAGGAAATGAACCTTCACTTAACCTGTGTCTTGACTGATTTCATTCCATCAAGACGACAAGAATCAAGGTACTACTCCCATCCCCACCTCTACCTCCTTGCAACATCCCCTCAGTAAGAGAAATTCTGGGAGGAAAAGGCTGTCCTAAGAGACTGGCCTAGAAGAAGATGCAAATTCCAGTAAGTTAGCTTTCCTCAAGGCTGACCTCTGACAGTCAGAGTTCAGATACCAGGAGGCGAAGGCTTAGGAACAGAGCAAAGGGCAGAATCTGGGACAAACTTTTTTGCATAAAATAATTACCTTCAAAGAGATCCTAACTCCTCCAAACCTATGGCAGCTTTGATTCCAGAAAGAGAAAGGACTGGAGAGTTGGCTTAGCAGTAAAGAGGCTTCTCTCCCAAAGGATCTGAGTTTGATCCCAGCACCCACATCTGTAACTCTAGTCCCACGGGATCCAATACCCTCTTTTGACCTCCTTAGGCATCAGGCATGCAAATGGTTACACAGATGTATATCTTTGTAAAACACTCACACACATGAAGAAGTAAAATAAATAAATCTAAAAATTAAATGTTCTAAACCCTAGGATACTTTTAAAACTGCAGGTTATATTTAAAAATATACATGTATACACATATATGCAAGAACAATTAATGGAAAAGGGCTCATGAATTTGAATGAGAGCAAGAAGGAGATATGGAGGATTTGAAGGTAGAAAGGGACAGGGGAAATGATGTAATTACAATATAATCTCCAAAATAGAAGAACTTTTTTTAAAAGTGTTTCCTCTGGATTTTGTAAATAGCAGCCAACTCATGGTCACTTAGTTAAATTCACAGTACATGTGGGTTACTACATGTGAGACCTGAGAAAGGAACTCTATTGAGTATCTTTATCAAGTTGGCCTCCGGAGATCATCTTTATTGTTAGTTGGTGGTGAAGACCCAACCTCAAAATAGCCAGTACCATTTCCTAGGCTTAGGTCTTGAAGTGTGTCTTGACTGTGGATGTGACAGTCCTGCTTCCTGCTTCTGCCTTGACTTCCCTACAGTGATGGACCTGGGATTGTGAGCCAAATAAACCCCAACCCTTCTACCTTGGAGCTGCTTTGGTTAGAGTTTTTGATCATAGAAATTGAGTAGACAAATTTCTGTATTAGAAAGAAGAGACGTCTCAAATCAAACCGCTATTTGCACATAAAAAAGTAGCTGAGTGCTGGGAAGGGATACCACAGTAAGGGCTTTTCTTCTGTTACAGATAAATATCAATATTGGTTTTTGAAATCTGTAGTAATTACAGAATATCTATAGCAGATTTTTTTTCATATCAGCTCTACCATAGCCAAATTTTGACACAACGATCTTCAACATTTCAACTGCTAGTGAGTGTAGACTGGCTTTTCACTTTAATCTTATGTATAAACATCCTGGTTTTTTCTTTCACAGTGCTGGGGTTAGAACCAAGAACCTCAAACCCAGCCTCTAGCTCTCATACATTTCTTACTCATGTCTTTCTTCACGTTAACCATCTCCCTTTCTGTGTTTTATATTTAAGGAGTGCTTCTTTTTAGATTTAAAGACTTTGTGTTATTGTTGTTTTTTAATCCATGGAGATAAGCTCTGCCTTTGAGTAGAGTCTATTCAGATGGAGTGTTAACTATTGCTATGACTGGATTAAGACTAGCGTTTGGGAGGCTGGAGAGAGTGCTCAGAGTGCTTGCTGCTCAATCATGAGGATCAGAGTTTGGATCCCAGCACCCGCAGTGGGCAGCTCTCAAAGGCTTACAACTCAGTACTGAGAGATCCAATGTATTTGTTTAGCCTTCCCGGGCTCCCAAATACCTGTGAGCATATACTCACACAGACACACACACACACACACACACACACACACATACACACACACACACACACACACACACACACACACATTAAACCTTTGGAGGGAATAAAAGATCTCTCTTCAGCATCTTTCCCCCTCTGCCAAAGATTGAACCTAGGCCCTCATGCCTCCTTGTCAATGTTCTATCACTAAAGCCGTCTCCCAGCAGAACCTTTGTCTCCTATCTAGCCCACTGGTTCACTTTCGTTTGTCCATTTGTGCCTCGTTCTAAATGGATTGTAAAATGTTTTAGTATTTTTATGTGGTCTCATATAGACTTTCAAAAGTAAAAACTATCTTTAGTGAGATTTATAATAATCATTTAAGTCATCAGGGTTTAATTTAAATAATATACTATGTCACGACAATGTAAGACATTATGACTGTGTCTTTGTATTTATACCCCAATCCTTTGTATGGTCTTATATTTTACTTCTAAATATGCAATAAATCTCAAAACACATTGTCAATATTACACTTTAAGTATCCTAGTGTTGTAGAAACATGCAGATACTATTATAAAATGAAAAAATTGAAAACAATTTTTTTTTTTTTTTACTGTTTGTAATATGAGGTTTCTGTACCTGACTTTTGGCCTAACCTCAAGGTTTAGGCCTGCAGACCTGCAGACCCTCAGTCCCACAGAGACACACAGATGCTTTCAATAGTTTTCGGCTGATCAGCCTAAGGCCCAGGCATATAACTTGCTAACTCTGTACCCTTAATCTAACCCATGTCTCTTATCCTGTTCAGCCATGCGGCTGGGTACCTTTTCTTAGAGCAGCATAGTTGTCCTTTGCTTCTTTCAGCTTCTCTCTGGAGTTCTCTCTGGCGTTCTGCTCTGGACTTCCTGTTCTCAGAGTTTTTAGTCTGGTAGCCCCGCCCACACTTCCTGCCTGCCTTTGGCCAATCAGCGCTTTTTATTAAACCAGTGGGTGGGACAGTTATTTACCATGAAACAACACAATCCCCCTACAGTTGTTTTCTTGTTTTATGGGATATTTGGATCTGTCTGCCTGTCTGTCTATTTGTTATTTAGCCAGAGTCTCACTATGTAGCCCAGGCTGGCCTCAAATCTTCCTCCCTTAATCTTGTAACTTCTGAGATTACAGGTGTACACCACCGTGCTTGGCAAGAATGATAAGTAAGCAAGGAAAGGCTGACACTTTAAAAATTTGGGGGGAAATATTATTTATTCTTTCTACTGCTAAAAATATAAAGAAAAAATTAACGGAAATATTTTTTGTGATATGTAATATGACGGTTTTTAATGGACTTCAGTGCCTAATGGACTATTATGAAATGTGCTAAAAGAAAACTTGGTAATTACTTCATTTTCATTTTATTACATTTGATGCCAGGGATGAAAGCCAGGGTCTTGGGAACCCAAGCATCTGTGCTGCCAGAGAGATACCCTCCCAATCTCCACCCTTCACTGTTAAGTGTAGGAAAAATAGAAGAGACAGTAATTGCTAGACCACCCTCTATCACTGAAAATATTTCTTTCTTTCTTTCTTTTTTCTAGAATGAAAAAAAGAAAAGCCTGTTGGCAATGTGGACAAGAAGTGAAGTTTACCTAGGCTATTCTGCATTTAGATTTATAAAAATAATGGATAGTTCAAGACTGAAAGCTGCTCTAAAGCTTAATTCGACTGACAGCCTGGTGATGCAGAGTGTTGAGTACACCTGGCACCCTCTGGAGCTCGCTGTGTTACTGTGGTTCTGCTCCTCCTGCAACAGCACCAAGAACTTTCGAATGCTGCTATTTAATGAAGATTCATTAAACTGGACATTCCAAGACTTCAGATTAGAGTTGCCCATGGACAGCAACTTAAACTTACGTTTTCTTTACTCAGCGCTGCCTGATTTAATCCTGTGGGATGCAGAGAAGGTCTACTATTCTTACAAAAACTTCACGGTTAGTGGAATTATAAAAACAAATAAAGGAAAAGAGAATCTGTCAAAGATATCCGAAAACAGCCTCATCCACAACGTCATTATAGGTGAGGAAACTCCCAACCCTGCAAAACTATTTGGGTTTCATTATATTGATGATATAGAGATTGCAAGTGTTCCAATACATGGTAATTTTGATGGTGACTGGTATATATTTAGCTTGTAAAGCTTAATAGATTTTAAATTTGACCTGCGTTAAACCTTGATCCCGTGTGGAAGAATAGCAAACTCAAAACTGTCTTTTTGTTTAATTGGCAGATGATAAGGAAGCGGTTTATTTGCCAGGGTAAGAGGTGTTGTACTGTTTGTTTGCTTGTTTCATGTGGCCACCCTTTAAAAATCAAAAATAAGCAAAAAAGTGAAAACTTTATTTTTTTTATCTAAAAGCCTTTGTTGCTTGCACAGAAAAATTCATGGAGATTTGAGGCTAAGAAAGACCTTTTTCTGAAGAGATTGCCATCATTAACTAGAAGGCAGGTGTTTTCTTTGGGACAATAGGAAAAGTTCCTTTGGGAAGGGAAGTGGGCAGGCCTCATACAGTGCACACTCAAAGGTCTCAAAGAATAAAATCATTTGAGAGTTTTTCCCTTTTGAAAAGAGAGCCTCCAGGGTACCCTGCTGGCACAGAAGACCTCAGAAGCTGTTCCCCAAGATTCATTTTACTATGCTCAGTCACATAGGTACTTGGAGGCTATTATGGCTGTGGTCCAAGGGAGCCTGGCACCCCTGAAATTGGCAACAGACCTTGGCTTCATCCACTTGATGCTTGTTTTGTAGTCATGCAAACTACAAGAGCTAATGGGGTCATGGGAGACTTCCATCCAAATTCCAAAAGAAAGCCTGTAAGGCCAGACAGTGAGGCATCCTTGCTGTCTCTGAGGAGGTGATGAGCAGAGATCTGAGAGGAACTTTGACTGGAGAAGCCGGGGTACTGCAGTTTTCAGGAATGTAGAATATCTGCCAAGAATGACTGTGGCGCCAGCCCAAGAGAGAGGCCATTTAGGCTGAAGACTATGGCCATCCCACTGCAGTTACCCTACACTTTTGGGGCCCACAATGTACCTTGAATACTGGGAATATTGTTGTAGGATTGAACATTTGTGTTGACACCTTTCCCATTTTCCTTTCCTCGTGGAATAGAGAGAGTTCTCTCTTAGGAGTGTTTATTCTGTGCTAATGTGCCTCAAAAGTACACAGTTTGTTCACGTTTTACTACCAAGAGTTTGCCTTGAATCTCAGAAGAAACTTTATACTTGGGAGTTTGAACATCATTTGGACTTTAAAAACTGAGATGAATCTTAGAAATGAACTCAATGTGTTTTGATCGAAAGCTGGATGGGCGGGACCACTTGGCACCCGGGGGTTGGGGTTGCCAATAGTACATTGTTTTGGTTGAGTGCCAAATTGTCAAGCAGTGAACTCTGATGGTTAATCATGGTTGTCAGGTTGACTAAGAAATGCCTAACTAGTAAAGCATGGAGTCTATTTAGTAAATAAAGCCCCTAAGCATTTCCGGTAGGATTAAGGGGCAAATGCCTACTCTGAGTGGGGCAGTGGGACAGCACCATCCCATAGGTTGGAGGCCCAGATGAAATAAAAGGGGGAAAGCGTGCTGGTATTAGGCTTTCTCTCTAAATTCCTCAATAACTAAATTGAGGATGCTGAAGTAGTTGATATGCCAGGTAAGGACTTGAGAATTTTTTTTTAAATCAGTAACCTTAAAGGGAATTCATACAAGCAAATGATTGAAATAAGGGAGTGGATACAAGACAAGGAAACCGACATGGAAATCCAGCAAGGAAAGAGAGATTTGGGAAAAACAGAACAAGCAGAAATGTAGAAAATGGAAACACAGCAGAAGGCATCCTCAGTAGATGGGGCCAAACAGGAAAAAAGAAAAGAAAAGAAGAAAGGAAGGAAGGGAGGGAGAGAGGTAGGGAGGGAGGGAGGGAAGGAAGGAAGGAGGGAAGGAAGGAAGGAGGGAAGGAAGGAATGAGGGAAGGAAGGAAGAAGGAAGGAAAGAAGGAAGGAGGGAAGGAAGGAGGGAGGGAAGGAGGGAAGGAAGGAAGGGAGGAGGGAAGGAAGGAAGGGAGGAGGGAAGGAAGGAGGGAAGGAAGGAAGGGAGGAGGGAAGGAAGGGAGGAGGGAAGGAAGGAGGGAAGGAAGGAAGGGAGGAGGGAAGGAAGGAGGGAAGGAAGGAAGGGAGGAGGGAAGGAAGGAGGGAAGGAAGGAAGGGAGGAGGGAAGGAAGGAGGGAAGGAAGGAAAAGAACTGAACGTAAAAATCAAAGACATACTGCATTCAAATGGCAACATTTTTTAAAATGAGCATGTATTACCGTAATGTGTAAGAACTCAGAAACAGAAGCGTGGGTGAGGCGCTGCCCTCCCATGATGCAGTGAGTGAGGGAGCAGAGCATAGACTGCTGCAGAGAAAGAGCAGAACATGGGAAGTGACAAGAAGTGTCACCTCTCCAAATTCGGGAAAACATGCTTTCATACAGTGTTTAATAGAAGGCACATTTGTAAATCTCATTATATTATAATATTATATATAAGTATTAAACCTAGATGGTGCTTATTGGTCATTCTGTGTATTTTCTATTCACCCTATTAGATGTTTTACACAAGGCATATGTCACTGAGGTTTACATTAACAGCATGAGATGGTCCTGTATCTCTGGCCTGTCTCACTGTCACTTAGCACCATTGACAAATGTGTCCCCTTCTCACCCCCCATTCTCTTGGCCCTCACTTCTGCTGATGGCCCTCCTATCCCACTCAAGTCAGTTTTAGAGGCCACAGTTGGAAACCACATCATCTAGACTGATCCAGGTCTCCCACCTGAACATTCACAGTTCTTCTGTGCCTGTAGTTATGTACTGTCACCTTTCATGTTGTTGAGACCCCCCTCCCCTCCCTTGTTGCAAATCATTGTCATTTGTGTTTTTCTGGTTTTGCTTTCTTCCCCCCTTTGTCCAAGTTTCTCCTTTTATTTAGTTCCCTCCTTCTGACCTTGTCCTGAGCAGTCCTTCACTGTCGCTCCTCTGAGACTTTGGTGGCCTCTCCCTGTTTCTCAGGGGATGTGATTAACTACAAATGAGGAGTGAGTAAAGCACTTGCATTAAGACCTGAGTTCAGAGCCCCAGACCCGATGCAAAGCCAGAAACAGTAGTACGTATCTGTAATTTCAGTGTTTCTATGGTATCATAGGAGGTAGAAACGGAAATATTTCCAGAAACCCGGAAGCCAGTTAGCCTGGCTTCTATAGAGAAGCGAACGTTAAAAGCCAAAAATAGCTCAAACAAAGCAGAGGATGAGAACTGATAGCTAAGAGTGTCCTAAAATAGCCTATTTTTCTGGTTGTTTTTATTCGTTGGGGGAATATATGCATGTGGAGGTCAGAGGGCAACTTTCAGAAGTTAGTTCTCTCCTTCCATCATGTGGATCTCAGGACCAGACTCAGGTCATCAGGTTTGGCGGTAGGAGCCTCTACCCAGTAAGCTATCTCTCCAGCCCATCTACTGTTTTGTTTGGAAAGGTTTTTAATTGTATATGAATCTATACTATATGCATCCTATAACTGCTCAATCATTAAACAGAAAGATCTATTATGTCATCCACACATACATTTCCTTCCTTCTACTTTTTGATCTGCATATATTTATGATTATGCAAACTTGATTAACATATTATTTATGGTAATTTATGAATTAGTGGTTTACTCTGCTCGCAAATGTAAGGTACACTGAGTATCCATGCACCCCTGACTCCATGAATCCGCCTCCTTGCTTCCAGGCAGTCACCTCTGAGGGTCACCTAACACTTATCTTATTTTAGGCAAAGTACTCTGTTAGGTGAGAAGGCCAGTCATTCCTACATCCAGTAAGGAATGCATTATTGTACTAGGAAGACCCAACAAATTGCATAGGCTGAGTGCTTTAAGCCAGACACATACATTTCCTCACATCCCCGCCAGTACAAGATGAAGGCACATTCAGGAATGAATTCCAGTGAGCTGAGAAAGTCCCCTCCTCACTCACTGTCTCACAGGAACACTCCCCCCACCTCTGTGTGTGTGGGGGGGGGGGTATATGGAGAGAGAGATCTCACTGAAGGGTGTATTCCTCCTCTCTCAAAGATTCCAGTCCCACTGGGTTAGTGTCCTATGCCTATGACCTCATTAACTAGAATCCCTCCTTCAGGAAGTAGGGAATAAAGGCTCTGGGATATGAATTTGAAGAAATTCCAGATCCGACTGTAACATCATCCTCACTGATTGCTTGTCCTTGTCATATTAATGCTGTTTGCTTAAAACTCTGCATATATAATATAAAAGAGGCATAGTAAGTATGAAGAGAAATGTACTCAGGAATTAAGTCCTCAAATGAGTACAAAGGTAGGAGTCCATGCCTGTCTACTCTGAATCTTTCGAGATATATACTCATTAAACAAATTATTTCTATTAAAAGCATACTTCAATAAAAACATGATTTATGATACTTAAAATAACACAGACCTATAGTATGAGTTTCTGGCTCAGACTATCCCTAAGATCTGGATCAGCTGTCCCAAATAAACCGCCCACAGCTGCTAGGTCCCAAATAATCACACAAAGTCTTATATTAATTACATGCTGTTTGGCCCATTTCTCAGGCATATTTCTAGCAAGGTCTCGCATTTAACCCATTTCTATTAATCTGTGTCTTGCCGCATGGCTAGTAGCTTTACCTGTCTTCCATTAGATCTTACACTCTTGGGCAGCAGCTCATCTCTGTTTGACCACCCCTGTTGTCCCCCCCACCCCCCTTATCTATGCTCGGATTTTCTGCCTGCTTCTAAGATACCTTGCCATAGGGTGAAACAGTTCCTTTATTATCTAATGATAATTCACAGCACGCAGAAAGAAATCCATCACAGACCTGGGTCAGTGAGATGGCTCACTGGATAAAAGAAGCTAAGCCCGGCAATCTGAATTTGATTTGTGGAGCCCACAAGGTACAAAGAGAGAGAAATTGCGCAGATTAGCCTCTGATCTTCAGTGTGCATTATAGCATATGCATGTACGTGTGCATGCACACACACGTGCAAATAAACATCAAAAATAGCACAAACACTTTTCTCTCTCTTTTCCAGATCGTTTTGGGAACATTGTGGTAAAAATGGAAAATAATGAAATGTTTTTTTTCAAGGCTGACATTACAGAAGCAATTAAGCTACATTCATGGGCGAACAAGACAGCAAAGTCAGCACTTTTTTTCAATAAATCTTTAAAACTATATTTCACATATTTTAGTGACAACTACCTGGTGCAGCGACAGGAATACCCCTTATATCTGGAGGTACAGAGCGTAATGTACAGAAGCAAAGAGCAATGCCCATATGTGGCATTTCAACACAATATTTTAAGTGATTTTTACTTTATAGACAAAGGAGAAACCCTGACAATTTGGACTCAAATAGTCTACACAGAAAATCTTGGTCTCTATATTATTGTAGAATACTATGGCCCAAATATATTAACCTGGACACATGAAATCACCTATGAGATTGCCTCGGGATTCTCTACTAAAACTATGGTAAGTTGGTATTTTTTGTTTTACTGTTTTGAATAATATAAAAATATAAAGCATTAGCTTCTCTTTTTAGAGAGAGAGGAACAGGGCATGTCACTAGAAAGGTAGGCTAGTTGACTAGTAAGCCCAAGGGATCCACTTGTTTTGGCACACCTTTGAGGAATCGTCTAGATTAAGCTAGTTCTTGGGCATGCCTGTGAGAAGTTTTCTTGAACTCGTTAATTGAAAGGAAAAGTCTGAACTGTGCTTGGCATCTGGGCTTCAGCCCAGACAGAAGCAAGTCAGAAGGAAAACCTTTTGCTTTTGCCTACTTGCCTGTGTTCTCACTGGTGAGTTTATTTATCTACCTGCTTTCTGATGCTACTGCTGTTATTGGTGATACCAGAACCCAAATTCTTTGCCCTTCCAACATGGAATAAAGCCAGAAGTTCTCCAGGAAACCTACTGGCTTTCAGCACCAGATTGAGGTTGATGAGACAGCCAGTCTCTTCGACTAAGCATCTGATGGCCTCTCCAGTGTGAGGGAAGCCACTGTTGGACTATCTAGGACCATATCATGTAAGCCAGTCAAAACACTCCACTTTGAAAGTATCGCCAGGCTGTTAGTGTCTTCAGAGTCTTGAGTTCAGACACTGTTGGACTACCCAGCCAATATCATGTAAATCAGTCTAAAAAAACTGCTATTTCTATTCCTCTGGAGGGATACATGAGGAAGTAAACTAACTCTTAGACAAGCTATGTTACACAGCAGAGAATTATGCACACAAGAGTGTGCAGAATTATTGCAATAACCTTTGTAAACCGTCCACTATAATAGATATAAAATAAAAATATATTATTATATTCTAAGATCATAAAATTATATAATTTACATATTATCATCACAATATTACATTTATATAATGTGTTGTTATACATTAAAATATAATTATCAATATATAATACACAAATGTATAAGACTGAAATACAGAAAAGCATATTCACAAGGCAGGTAAACATTTTTAAAAACACTCAAAAACAACAGAAGAAAGTTTCTGGCAAATATTCTATGTACAGTAAAAGGAAGCAATGAAGATGCGTGATGGTTCAGAGAAGAGCATTGGAAGCAAAATTCCATTGTGGTCTTCTGGGCTCAGGAAATAAGGAAACAGTAGAAATCAGTGTTGCAGTGACAAAGGGTAAATAATGGAAAAGAGAAGTATAATAAAGATAATCTAAAATGTAAGTAAAGTCCTTGACCTCAAACAGAAGCACATGAGTTTGATCCCCAGAACCTTGATTTTTTAAATAAACTCAAGTTTGGTAGCACATGCTTCAAGACCCAGTGTTGTGTTCTTCAAGAGAGACAGATCCATGTGCTTTGCCGCCAGCCAGCCCAGCCAGCATAACTGGTCAGCTCCATGTCAGTTGTCAGTTACAGCCCCTGCTTCAAGAGGGAGGAGGTAGTCTTCTGGCCAAGAAAACCTGGGTACCTTCCTGGCTCACAATCATCTATGACTCCAGTTCAGGGGGACTGATGCCCTCTTCTGGCTCTGAGGGTATCGTATGCATGTGGCACACGCACATACATACATGCAGGCAAATACACATAAAAGCTAAAAAAAATTAACAACATGAATGGTGCCTGAGAAACTACACTTGAGGTTGTTCTCTGGCTTCAAAGGAACACGTGGGCACCTGCACACACACACACACGCACACACACACAAGATGTAACAAATTAAAACAATATATAATTGAGATTTTTTACAAGAGTAAAATTTGGAAGGAATAAAAAAAGACCAGTAGTGATGAATCTGCCAAGTCATTTGTTGCCAAACCTGATGTGAGTTTGATCCCCAGGACCCACATGGTAGGAGAGAACCAACTCCTGAAAGTTGTCCTCTGACCTTTATGTGTGTGCTGTGGCACATGCATACTTCCCTACACACAACACGCACACACACACACATACACCACACACAGAGACACGCACACACCACACATACACCACATACACACACATGCACCACACACACACACCACACACACACACACATACACACACACACCACACATACACACCACACATGCACCACACACACACACCACACACACACACATACACACACACACCACACATACACATGCACCACATACACACCACACACACACTCACACACCATACATACCACACACACACATACCACACACACACTAAGTAAGTAAATCTCAAGTATATTATTTCTCTTACTCAAATATTTAACTGTCAAAAAGTCTACAGCATGTCTTAGAGAAGCTTGGTTTGCAGTGATGAACACTGTCACCTGCTCTAGTGTATCTAGATGTTGAAGCCTCATTTCCACCTTTTGTGCTCTACAGAACATTTTCCATTTTCTTTTTCAGTTAACAACATTTTCTCAGATGGCAAACTACGAGTCAGGAGAGGATTACTTCAAGCTACAGTTAGTATGACTTTTCAATATGTAACTTGAGTTTCTGGTGTGTATGTTTCTTTCACTTAAAGGAGCTCACACCCTTTCAAATGTCCAAATTTCAAATTCTCTTGCTAGATAGATGTGGTATGAATATCCAGCCTTTAAAATGTAAATACTCCTTGTAATTCAGTGGGAAGCGATCTGAAGGTTCCTTCACACTCTGCTAAAGATGACAAAAGATTGCTTCTCCTCCGCTTGCTTTGCAACTGTCAGGAAACACCTGAAACAACTAAGCTCAAAAGAAAAGGGGGTTATTATGAGTCTCTGCCTCAAGGGCCCCATTGCTTCTGGAACTGTGGCAAGGCAATATCGTCAGAGCCAGAGCAGAAGATGGATCCCATGAGCCAGGTGCTAAGGAGGAAGAAATCATGGTCAATAGACCCCATTAAGGACATCATCCCCTTAAAGTCCATTATCTCTGGATGGTGCTACCCTAGGGACCATGCCACACATGAGCCTTTAAGTCATTCTTATCTAAACCAAAACAGCTACTTGTTAATTCAATGATTTTCATGCATATTTTATCATTAATTCATAACTCAAAGTCTCCACATATTATCCAAGAAAGAAGTCCTCAAATCAGAGAAAGTCTTTAACTGTGAATATTAAGACTGAGTACCCACATATCAGAACCTGTCTCCAGTGAGAAAGGACAAATGTCAAGCAATTTTGTAAGTTAAATAATTCCAAGTGCTCATAAGTGCCATTAAGAAAACACTCAGTCACTAAAGTGTCTGCCACATAAGCATGAGGATCTGAATTTGGATCTCTTGTACCCATGTAAAAGCTAGATTTGGTGGCACATGTCTGTAACCCCAGAATTGGGGGCAAGGAGGCACAGGACGATCCCTGGAGTTTATTGGTCAGGTGGTCTAGTCCAATCAGTGAAGTCATGGTTTAGTAAGAGAGCTTGTCTCAAGAACTAAGGCAGACATTGGTGAAGAAAGATATCTGATGTCAACCTCTGGACCCTAGAAGTACATGCAGATGCGCGCGCGCGCACACACACACACACACACACACACACACACACACACACACACACAAGCATGCCCACACACAAAGAAGAAAGAAAAGACAGCACAATGGTGGCGCAGTGACCAGGAAGACCTGGGAGAAAATGGTCCTTGTATACATTAGTCAAAAGAGGCTCTGCAACCCTTTTTTGTTCATCCTCTGGCTTTTCTCTCTGGCTTTGAAGGATGACTAATCTCAGCTGTCAATTGATGAGACCTAGATTTATGTGGGAGATGGTCTCTGAACATGCCTATGAGGATCATCATGATTCAGTTAACTGAGGTGGGAAGACCAGACCAATGTGAGTAGGACCATTTCCTGATGGCTAGTTTTATGTCAACTTGATACAAGCTAGAATCATCTGAATGAATGCCTTCATAACATCCAGCTATAGGGCAATATCTTAATTAGTGATGGGGAAGGCCCAGACAACTGTGGGTGGTGCCACCCCTGGACTGGTGGTCCTGAGTTCTCTAAGAAAGTGGGCTGAGCAAGCAATGTGGAGCCAGCTAGTAAATAGCTCTCCCTCCTAGGTCTCTGCATCAGTTCCTGTCTCCAGGTTCCTGCCTTATTAGAGTTCCTGTCCTGGCCTCCTTAGATTATGAACTGTGATATGGAAGCATGAGTCAAATAAATCCTTTCCTCGCCAGGTAGCTTTGATCACATGTTTTATCACAGCAATAGTGACCCTAAGATACCTGGAATTTAAAAAAGAAAAGGTACACCAGGCACAAGCATTTACTCACCTCCATTCCCTAATTGTGGATGTGCTGTGGCAATCTGCTGTTTCAACTTCTTGCAGCTTTGACTTTCTCATCAAGATAAACTCTACCTATGAACTGTGAACTCAAATAGACTCTATTTCCCTGAAGTGGCTTCAGTAGGGCATTTTGTCATAGCAACAGTAAAATAATATGTCTGCCCACAGTCTAGGCATCTTTCGATATTTTTGTTTTTATGGATATTTTATGAGAATTACATTGTAGACAATTCACAAAATTATCTAAGATATTTTCTTTTCCCTTGTGACCACCACCCAAAGAGTAAAATCTTATCAGGAAGTAGTGTGTGAATCAAGCTTTCGAATGCTTTGCCTCTATTGTTTCTGAAACCTCTATTTTACCCAAACACAAAATGATGTGTGCACACATGATAACTAAAAAAGGGCATTATAGCTAACCTTTGAGTTAAAATCATATAAACTCTGTGACTTAATGAGGTGAGGAGGTGAATTGCTCTTCATTGTTTCAAAGGTATTGCCAGTGGGGTGGGAACTCTGTATAATGAAAGTAAGGGGCAGTTCAAGAGAAGGCTGGTCAAAGCATCAGGTGCAGAACTTCAGTATCCAGACACTGGGGATATTTGTAAAGGGACTGAGAAGTTACCTCTAATGCTGATGCATGCTTGCTTCTGTTTCCTGCTGTGCCAACCGTTGGGTCCGTGAATGGGATCCAAAGGAGCAAGAAGGGTTGGAGGTGGGATGGAGCTGGAGCTGCTCCAGGACATTACCATAGTGAAGAGCTGCCTTCCTGGAAGTAGCCATTTCCAAGCCTCTTCAGCTCCTCAGAGGATTCAACCCCACGTGTCATAGGATTTCACATTTGCTCTACATGAAGACAGATTTTTGTCTGTCTCCTGTTATGATTTTACAATAACTTGTATGGATTGTTTTCCCCAGGGAAAAGAACACGGGGCTCATTCTTGTTCAGTTCCGACCTAGTGAAATTTCCAAAATATGTCCGATAACCAAACAGGTAGGCGACGTGGTTTAGAGATCAACTATTTCCGTTCAAAAATGTATAGTCGAGGACTGGGAGGTGGATCAATGGATAAAGCACTTTGCCACAATAGCTCGAGGACTAGAGCTCGGATCTTCAACACTCATATAAATGCTGGGTGGGTATGGTAGCCCACCTGAAATTCCAAGCTGTCTGGATAGACTAGTCGTGTCAGGGAGCTCTGAGTTCAATGGAGAGACTCTGCCCCCAAAGAATACGGTAGAGAGCAGTTGAGGATGACCAATCGGAGGCTTCCACACATAAGTACACACACACATATTCTCCTGGATTTAGTTCCTAGGACTCACATGGGCTGGCTCAAAACTGATTGCACCCCCAGCTCCAGGGGATCCTATGTTCTCTTCTAGCCTTTATGACCCCCTGAATACATATGGTGCACACACAAACAAGCAGGAAAATACACAGATACACAAATTAAAATCTGATGGGCCTGACCCTGAGCTGAGGCAGAAACAGTCCTGCCTTGTCTCTGAACTAAAGAGAAATGATTTCTCTTAGGCTCTGGATCAGATTGTCTCCAAACAGATGGACAGGAGGCTACCTGCCTACCTGCAGCTGTAGTTTCCTTAGAAAACAGGCTTCCTCTTTGTAAAGCTCCTTTTCCAGACAAGACAACTCATATTTTTAATCTTAGATGTGGTCACTGTTTCTCAGACCAGGACGAGAATGGGGTATTACAAATGTCCATCATGTGATGGACACCATTTGTCCTGACCACAATAGAGTTGACTAGTGCAGCCAACTTTGATGGGATGTGGACTGCTTAGATTGTGTGTGTGTGTGTGTGTGTGTGTGTGTGTGTGTGTATACATATATATATTTATACATATATATATATATATCTGTGGTATATATGCATCTATGCATGTGTGTAGGCACATGTGTTTGTGCGTTTACAACTGTGGAGGCCCAAGGTTGATGTCAGACGCATGCATTCCACCTTACATATTGAGGTAGGGTCTCTCTGGCAGTGGAATTTTATTTGGTTCTTTTAGTGTTGCCCTTCCGCACATGGAAAGTCTGTCTGATGTCACTGCTGCCTTTCTCACTGAATTCCAGGGAGTACAAGCTGTGTTAATAAAGCTTCTCACAGTGTGGCAGATGCTGTGCTAGCTGCTCAGCAAGCACATTGGCTGTAGTTCATATACATACTTACAAACTAGGAATGTGGAGCACACATCGGCCTGTAATCAGAGCACATGGAAGGAAACAGTAGGCTATCACACATGTGAAGTAGTATGCTGCTCCTGTTACTCCTTTGAATTCAGACTGGCACTGTGTAACGGGAACTAGCAAAGCAAGACGTGCTACTGCAAGCAATGGTACTCAGGGGACTGCACCAGCTACAAGCGTGGAGTTGATAGGGTTATGGTGGTGGAAGTCAGTGAGACCCACTGGGGTTCACGCCCAAGATGTCTCATTAGGTATATGCAAATACTCTAAAATCAGGGGCACTTCTGGCACCATGCATTTCAGATAAGGCATATTTAGTCTGTGTTTCTAATCTAAAATGTAACTGTGCTTGACTCCAAAGCTAGCTCAGGTCATGTGGGTCAAACTTGCTAAATTCACTTTGTAAAATCACTTATTTTTTAGGTGTTTGAAGTTGCTGTTGGATGTAATGCAAATAAATACATTCAGATTAAAGGGTAAGTGTATCTATATCTTCCATTTGTTGGTGGATCTTACTCCAAGCTTTCAAAGAAATGTTGCATGGAGTGGTAGTCACGGGGTGAAAGCACTAGTCTCTAACTGACATGCTCATGATGAAATCTAAACTTGAACTGGAATCAGTGTCCAGCTGTATAACAAATTCTAGTTGTTATTAAATGAAAACGCAAAGCCAGATATTGGAGGAAAGACTGAAATATCAGAGAGAGGAAACAGACCACAGTTGATTCTCACCCATCTATCTTCCAAAGTCCTCAGCCTGGCTTGTTGCTTCTACAGAATAAATCTCTTGTCTTCCTACACCTCCTTAAATACCTTCTTTGTCCCTTTATTTCTCTTCTGGGTTCAACTCTGCATCATATTCTAGAGTTAGGATTAAAGACACGAGCTACTACTGTTAGGCCTTGAACTCACAGAAAGATCTCTGTCTTTGGAATTATAGGATTAAAGGTCACACCACTCCTGGTCTTTCCCATGCTAGGATTAAAGGTGTGAGTTACCTGGCTTGACTGTGGGTGGATCTGTTCTCTGATACTCCAGACTGGTTTTTATTAAATATCTCACCACATCCAGCTTCAGTTGCTTTGAATATCTTGTGTGTGAGAGTGCTTTGCCTGCATATATACTTGTGTACTACATGCATGCCTGGTGCTCTAAGAGTTCAGAAGAGGGCATCAGATCCCTCCCTATCCCTTGTTGGCCTTGTTGGAGGAAGTGTGTCGCTGTGGGGGTGGGGTTTGAGGTCTCATATATGCTCAAGCCATGCCCATTGTCTCAGTTCACTTCCTGTTGCCTGCATATCAAGATGTAAAACTCTGAGCTCCTTCTCCAGCACCATGTCTACCTGCCTGCTGCCATGTCCTACCACGATGATAATGGACTTAACCACTTAACTGTAAGCTGCCCAATAAAATGTTTTCCTTATAAGAATTGCTGTGATCATGGTGTCTCTTCACGGCAATAGAAACCCTAAGACAGCCACTTTCCCTCATAACAAGCCAGCCATCTGTAGCACAGTCCCAGAAAACACGAGGGAGAAGCCACTCTTCCTACTTTCTATCTTACTTAAACCACTTATGCTTTCCCCTTGTCAGAGAATCATGTATAGCTCTGCAGCTCTATATTGGAGAGGCCTCCACTTCCTGCCCTGCTCTCTGTAGGTAGGTTTGTTTGTTTTTTTATGAGCTAGCAGAACCACCAACGGTTCCCTCAGAGAATCCCATGATGTGAATTTCCTCAACCTCACAATAAAGCACACTGTTAGTGCTACTCATTTGTAAAGCTGCCTTCTGCATAGCAGAGAATCCGAATCAACTCATACAAGTCTGTTTGACTGAGATCCGGTGCTTAATGATGACAACTTTCTGTGACTTCTTCCCTTTGTGAGGGAGGGAGTATGAGATGAGAGTAGTGTGGGGTCCTGGATTTTCATTTTAGTACTTAAGGAATGGCTTGCTCTAATCCAAAACAAGTGCCTATTCCTGGGTGGTACACGAACCAATGTGTTGTAAAATATTATTTTAAGGTGTGTTACTTCTGTTTATGAAAGTCTGTGAAACATTTGTTTAATGATATAGAGATGTGTTGCATTTGTTTAACTCTGTGAATCTGTTACTGTGCCTGTCTAAAACACCTACTGGTCTAGTAAAGAGCTGAATGGCCAATAGTGAGCAGGAGAAAGAATAGGCGGGGTTGGCAGGCAGAGACAATAAATAGGAGGGAAATCTGAGAGCAAAGAGGAAGAGCAAGAGACCAAGGAGAAGAGGATGCAAGAGGCCAACCACCCAGCTACATAGCCACATAGCCACATAGCCACACAGCCACACAGCCACACAGCCACACAGCCACACACCTACACAGCCACCCAGACACACAGCCACACAGCCACACACCTACACAGCCACACAGCCACACAGCGACACAGTCACACAACCATACAGCTACACAAGTCACACAGCCACACAACCACCCAGCTACCCAGCTGCACAGCCATTCAGCCACACAGCTACACAGCCAGCCATGGAGTGAGAGTAAGATTTACAGAAGTTAGAAAAGGTAAATGCCCAGAGGCAAAAGAGAGAGATGTATAATTTAAGCTAAGAAAAACTGGCTAAAAACAAGCCAAGCTAAGACTGGGCATTTATAACTAAAAATAAGCCTCCACGTATGTGGTTTATTTGGAACCTGGTGGGCCCACCAAAAGAGAAGAAACAACCAAATACATTTTGACATTTCAATGTGGGGCTAGAGTAAAAAAAAAGAAAAAGAAAAAATACCATTTTGGTTTGTTTGTTTTAACTCTTTGGGGTCCACCACCCAGCTCCCGAATAAATACAAGGAGACTTATTCTTACCTTTGAATGCCTGGCCTTGGCTTGGCTTGTTTTTTAAAAACTTTCCTTTCTTTTTAAAGATGTATTTATCTTGAATATAGTGCTCTGCCTGCAGACCAAAAGAGGGTGCCAGATCTTATTACAGAGTGGTTGTGAGGAATAAAATTGCTAGGAATTGAACTCATGACCTCAGAAAGAGCAGTCAGTGCCCTTAACAGCTGGGCCATCTCTCCAGCCTATTAGCAGCTTTTCTTAACTTAAATTATCTCATCTACCTTTTGCCTCTGGGCTTTTACCTTTCTTTATTCTATATATCTTTCGTTCGTTCTTACTTCATAGCTGGCTGGGTGGCCGGGTGGTTCTGTGGCTGGGTATCTGTGTATCTGTGTGGCTGTGTGGCTGTGTGGCTAGGTGGCTGTGTGGTCATGTGGCTAGGTGGCTGTGTGGTCATGTGGCTGTGCGGCTGTGTGGCTAGGTGGCTGTGTAGGTGTGTGGCTGTATGGCTGGGTGTCTGGATGGCTGTGTGGCTTGGTGGCTGTGTGGCTGGGAAGCTGTGCAGATGTGTGGCTGGGTGCTCTGTGTCCTCCTCTCCTTATTTTTCTATCTGTTCTCTCTGCCTGCCAGCCACACCTATTTCCCTCTCCTGCCTAGCTATTGGCCACTCAGCTCTTTATTAGACCAATCAGGTGTTTTAGGCAGGCAAAGTAACAGCTTCACAGAGTTAAACAGATGCCACATAAAAGAACACAACACATCTTTAACTAATATTCCACAAATTTTCCCCCTTTTTTCTAAATAAAAATGAAAGGTTTTAAACTTAACATAGTAAAAGTATATACAACAAAACCAATTATTATAAAGTAAGAATTGTATTTACAATATTCAATCCATTTGTATTTAGCAAATTTATAGAAAATGCTTCATTATCTATCTTATCTCAGTGATTCCAAAGTTTTAAACCTAATTTTCCCTCTATCATAACTAAGAAAAATTATAATGCTATTAGTCTTTAACTCCATCAAAGACCCTAGAAGGATGTAATATTACCTAACAACAGAGAAATCTTGCTGCCTGGACAGTCACCCAAAGTTCCTCTCCAACACTGGGGCATCTATCTTTGGCCCGCAGGCTTAGAATATCTGGCAGACTTCTCAGTGAAGCAGAAATTTGAAGGACTGTCCTGCCTTGTATTAGCAAAGTTTGTCAGTTGCTTTCCACTGTATCCTGTAAATATCTGGCAGACTCTTCTGTGAAGCAGGAATCTCAAAGGAAAGTCCTGTCTTGTTTTGGCAAAGTTCAACAGTTTTTTCTATGCCATGCTTTCCAGTCTATAACGCATAATGTTGGTGATTAAGTCAAAAGCCATTGCTTGCCCAAATATCTAGTTTTTGCCACAATGAAAGAAAACGCCATACAGAGGTTTTTTTGACACCCATCATGAAAACCTTACTTTACTAAACATTTTATTTTTTCTGTATATCTTTGAAGTGTTTGAAAATCATCTATCTAAAATATACCTGTTTAGCCTTAAAAACATACCTAATGTGACTACAAGTTTGCTTATAATATATTAACTATTAAACTTAATTCCTTAATTATACATTGCATTTTTAAATGAGCTGCATAAGTACTATGCCCCAAACAAAAATAGAAACATATATACAGTATAACAAAAATGACTTTAAATTTGTATCAGTATACCAAAATCCATACCAATGCAAAATATATAAGATTAATAGTTGTCTTTTTATCTAATATTCCCCTAAATGATAACAGATATCCATAACCCGCCAAATAACCAAGGACCACCCAAACCCCTCATCTCCTGGGAATGTAGGCATCATCTTCTCTAGCCAGTTTTCTGTTATCTCTGGGCAAAGACATAGAGTCCCTGAGAGAACTGAAATAATGTCCAGGACCTGGGAAGACCAGCTGTAACTTTTATTAATATATATCACCTGTCAAGTTTCAGAAAGTCTCCTATGATCAAATTTGATCCATATCAACATTGAAGGAATCCACAGCTTCTCGTTTCCTGTGAGAACAAAAGCAAAACCTCTTCTCCAAAGCAATGCATTTTTGAGTTCCACTTTAAAGTCATTCTTAAAATATCTAAGAAGTTTATTTATTTTGCTTTTCAGCAATCAAAAAAATTAAAGTCGATACAGCAATATATAGGATCCAGACTCCCTGTGGATTTTCCATCTCTATGTGGCTTATTCCTTTTTTGTTATTTTTACTTCTCACTTTTTAAGGGCTTTATTTTTTTAAGCTATTTATCTCTTTCCATGACTGTCCATATTTTCTTTCTTTCTTAAGCCCATGCACATTATAAAACACACTAGACCCTATCTAGTTGATTTTTTTTCCAATCTGGATCTGTCTTTTCTTAGTATCTATAGCCTTTTTTGTCTGAATAACAAAATTCTGATAAGCAGCCCAGCTGGCTCTGCCCACTTCTCAGGTTGTGAAAGCCAACCCTTAAGTCCTTAGGTCCAGTTGGAGGTCATTTGATTGAAAACTGCATTCAACCTCCACCTCTGGAAAACCAGTGTCCTTCACTGTGGGAGGAGTATTTACTTAGTTTTTGTTTCTGTTTATTAGAAAAAATATCTGTTTAAGTGCTCTGCTTTATGGCAGAACTTCTTAAAGGAGCAATATCTTTTTTTCTCAGCTTTCTCTGCCCTGTCATGGAAATGCAGGCCCCACACTGGGCACCATAATGTAGTTGGTTTTTGTGATTTGCTTTGTTTTTACTCTTTGCTCTTTGGGGGTCCACCACCTAGCTCCCAAATAAATACACAGAGACTACTTTTACTCTTAAATATCAGGTCTTAGCTTGGCTTGTTTCTAGTCAGCTTTTCTTAACTCAAATTATCCCATCCACCCTTTGACTCTGGGCTTTTACCTTTATTCTATACATCTTTTTTTTTTTTTAACTTAATTCATAGCTGGTTGTGTGGTGGGTGGCTGGCCTCTGACATCCTCCTCATCCTCCTCTCCTTTTTCTTGCTTCTCTCTCCTTCATCATTTCTGTTTATTCTGTCTTCCTGGTGGCCCCACCTATTTCTCTCTCCTGCCTAGCTATTGGCTGTTCAGCTCTTCATTAGACCAATCAGGTGTTTTAGGCAGGCAAAGTAACATAGTTTTACAGGGTCAAACAAATGCAACATAAAAGAATGCAACATAGGGGCTGGAGAGATGGCTCAGAAGTTAAGAGCACTGGCTGTTCTTCCAGAGGACTGGGATTCAATTCTCAGCACCCACATGCCAGCTGTTACAACTGTCTGTAATTTCAGATCCAAAGGGATCTGGCACCTTCACATAGACATACATTCGAGCAAAAGACCAATGCACACAAATTTTTTTAAAAAAAATCTTAAAAAAGGAATGCAACCCATCTTTGCATCATTAAACAGATATTCTACATCATAAAAGAATGTGACATATCTTTAACTAATATTTCTCAACAGATCAGCACTGACATTGCCTGGGACCTTGTTAGAGAGATGCAGAAGCACAGACCTCATTCAAACTGTCAGTCACAATCTGCATTTTCTTGAAATTTCTGAGACACCAGGAGAGGCATTTAAATTTAAGAATAACTGCTGCAAGCAAATTGTTAACTAAACCAATGCTCAGTACAATTGAATGGATGGCAAATCCCTTCCCGGGCCCCTGACTACTTCCACATGGAGGAGTGCACAGCAAGCCATGCAGCAGCTTGAGCTAGTCTATGTTTGGGGGGATCTGGGTAATAACTAACAGTCAAGCATTTCTGAAAATCACCTGGAGAGCATGCTCCACTGCAGGACATTTCAGGACTTTCTCTAGCTCTAGTCAATGACCTGATGCTCTGGAACCATAAGAACAATTTGCATATCTTGGGTTTAAGTTGCTGCGGGCAGAAAGTCTTTATAGTTATCAAGGTGGGACAAAAACAGCCTAGGGCCTGGTACCTAAGCAGAGCCAGGAAGAGTATCAGCAAAGAAAAACACCTTTTAGGGCCTAGTTTGAGTTCAAAGTTCATGGTAATCTAGACAGATTATGTCCATCTAAAATCTGTGGTAGCTAGGCTTCTTCCAAGTTACACTGAAAACAGCTAGCCAAAAAGACAAAATAAATAAAATAACTTACTAGATAACTTCATAACCTATGAGTCATCTGTCTGCATCAAACAAAACTAGAAAGTGATGGTTAACTGTGGTCACTATGTAGTATAGTAGGCCTCTTATTCCCACCTAACTGATCATTGTAGTTTTGAACATTCTCTTCTCCCTTTATCTCTTCTAAAATTTTAATAAGTATGTACAAAACATGAGGTAAATCAGAGAAAAGTTTATGAAACTTGGTTTTTTTTTAAAAAATCAAAATGCCAAGGCCACAAAATGAAGTCCAGAGACCTTGATTTAGTAAATGAATTATACAACAATCTCCAGAGCCCCTGGATTCAATGATGAACTCTTTATGCATTTATGAAGGATGATCTTACATCTACATTGTGTTTTATTTTTATAGATTTAACAAAACTGGATGTCAACGTCGTGATTTTTCTTATGTGATTGACAAGTAAGAAACAGTGTTAACATAAGCATATTGATGTATAGCTAGTAATTTATAATTGGCTAGGACTTAGTGGTTGAAATACTATTGGCATGCTTGTATTTGGATTGGCAGTTTCCAAATTTAAAAAAGCTGGAAATACAACCCTTAACCTTCTCTGAACATGTACAAACATACTTATTGTCCTCTCTGTTTCAATAAACAAAGCAAGAAGCATTTCATCACAAATCCTATATTGTTCTTTTTCATTTAAGGAAGACAAGAGTATTTATTTCTCATCTCAGTTTTCTATACATGACTGTGTAATTACCTAGTTAGAATTTACAGACATCTTTTGAGTTCACAGAGGAGAAGAATTCCATTATAGGGATAAATTGAAATTAGGGAATTACTGGGTTTTTTTTTAAATACACTTTTAGGGCCTAGGGAGATGGTTCAGTGAGTAAAGTCCCCCAGACCCATGGAATTCCGGGAATAGTAAGATCTATCTTAAATCCCAGGGCACCTAGAATGAGATTGGGAAAGGAAACAAGAGACTCTTGCAGACCAGCTAGATTGGCGTATACAGTGGCAAGACTTTGTCACAGGCAATGCGGAAGGCATGGGCTAACACCAGAGGTTGTCCTTTGACCTCTGTATGCATGCCATAATACATATGTGCCTGCATTCATACAAATGTGTACATATATACACACACATACATATACAATAAATAAGTCAATTATTAATTAAAATACACATCTAATGGTGGGCTTGTAGTTCAATTGCAGAATACTTATTAGGCGTGTCAAAACACACAGACACACACACAAGACATGGGGCCACACATCTATAATCCCAGAATTTTCAATGTAGAGGTAAGAAGATTGAGTTTGAAGACAGCCTGGATATTATGAGACCTTGTCTTTAAAAACAAAATATGTTGGTTTTGACTCATTTAGAAATTGTGATTTTAATGATAATGACCCCCACAGCCTTATATACTTAGTCACCAGTGAGTGAAATTGTTTGGGAAGGAATAAGAATTATGGTCTTGTTTGAGGAGGTATAACTCTGGGAGTAGGCTTTGAGGTTTCCAAGCCCCACAAGACCCAGACCCACCCCCCCATTCCCTCCCTCCCTCCCTTTGCCCATTGCCTGTGGATCAAGATACAAAACTCTCAGCTATTTCTCCAACACCATGACCATCTGTTCCCACCATGATGATTATGACTCACCCTCTGAAACATGTTGGCAAGTCCCCAATTAAACGCTTTTTAAAAAATAAATCTTGCCTTGGTCATGGTCTCTCTTCATAGCCATAGAGCAGTGACTAAGGCAGTAATGTTCTGGGGAACAGGACATTGGAATAACACAGTCAATACAGATTTTTCCAACCATGTATCCTTCTTACTAGTGAAACAAGGTTTGTAATCTCGGATAAGTTTTGTACAATTTCTGAAAATGGTTTCCAAGGATGAAGGCCTGTACCTGGTTGGGTTTTGGCTGATGTGTGACTGTAACCACAGTTTGTAGGAAGCACTTGGTAGTTTATAATCGTATTTCTCTCTTTGGCTTTTGTGAAAGCAGCTTAAGTAAACTTTGCTTTTAGTTTTTACTAAGAAAGAGGAAGAATAAGTAAATATTTACAGGTGTCTTTTTTCTGCAGGGAATATCTGAGAAATAATCCACCTCGAAATTTGGTAAGAAAGGCATACTTTTTGTCAATGTGATAAATGGACACAACACCTAAAGCAGTTTTCTTTTTCTAGAAAATCAGGTACGATGTGGGAAAATATGGCTGCCCTCGGAGACTTGAATTCCACCAGGCGTTTCATCCTATAATAGAGCTGTAAGTTTATACTCACATAGAAAATTAATTTTTGTGCCAGAGAAACAGCTCAGTTATTAAGAGTGCATTCTGCTCTTCAAGATGACCTGAGTTCAGTTCCCAGCACCCACATAGTGACTCACCACCACCTGATATTCCACCCTCTTCTGGCCCCCTCAGACTTAGGGAATTACTTGGCCTGAGAAGGGCTTGGCTTTTCTCAGGTGAAGAGGGCAGCAGTGGTGTCCTGGTACCTCACCTGAGATTGCTGCTGAGGTCCAGAAGGCTTCTGCTAGCACGCTCCATTGCTCATCTTCCTTCCCCAGCCAGAGTATTTCTAAGTTCTCACCAACAACTCTCAAATACCCAGCAACTGCTTCCCAAATAATTGACTCAGAGGTTTAATATTATAGTAAATGTTGGGCCAGTAGCTCAAGCTTATTATTAACTAGGTCTTACACTTAAATTAACCCAGAGTTCTTATCTATGTTTAGCCATGTGGCTTGGTACCTTTTCTCAGTAAGGCATTTTTGAGCATCCTATGCATCTGGTTGGTGACTGTTTCTCTGCCTTTCCTTATGGTGACATATTGTATATTTAGTAAAATTATTCTAAAATGTCAGAGGACAGAATCATCCACAGCCAAGCCATGAAGCTCAGGTAATGGTGACCCATACCTTTAATTCCATCACTCAGGAGACCAGAGGTCGGTCTGGATCTCTATGAATTCAAGGCCTAATAGCCAGGCAGTGGTGGTACATGCTGTTAATCCCAGTGCTTGGAAGGCAGAAGCAGAAGGACATTTATGAGTCTGAGGCCAGCTTGGTCTACAAAACAAGTTCTATGATAGTCAGGGCTGCTACACTGAAAACCCAGGGGGTGGGAGGGAGGGAAGCTGTGTCTTCTGATATGCCAGACTAATTTTATTAAATATACAATATATTACCATATTTCCTCTTGCCAAAATTCTTCTAGTCTGATTGCCCCACCTATAATTCTGCTGGCTACTGGTCAATCAGTGCTTTATTAAACCGATTTGCGTGGCAAATCTTTACAGTGTACAAGAGCATCTTTATCCCTCAGCTCTACCTTGTGCACTCTGCTACCTAAATCATGAAGCTACATTCCCTCTTGAAAGTCCACTATTTGACCCTAATCTTCTCATTTACCTGGGCACCAAGGCACTCCTTCTCCTGCTGAGACCTAGTTTTGTGTTTGTTTCCTTGTTTTATAATGCTTATTTTTCCAGAAGTAAAAATAAATAAACAAAAAACATTAAAAGCACATGTTCTCTCCTGATAATGCATGTTCTTCAGTTCAGATCATCATCAGTCAATGCCCACTTTCTACCATCTACCATACTGAATACTTCCCAAGTACTGTGCTAAGTACTAGGAATCAGAGGACCAAAAACAGGGTCTTTACCCTCAAAAGATTGACAAAATGGACCACAGAGCTGATAGGACAAAGTTGAGCTAGTAGACAGGAAGAATCCACCCCAGCCATGAGGAACGAAAGGTTCTGTGAGATATTCTGAAAATGTGTACTGGATCCTTAAAACATAACGAATACTTAGCTGGACCTGAAGGGGAGGTGGAAAGGGAAGGGGCACAGTGACTTCCATGGGTGACCCTTTCAAGAAAGAGCAGCACTTTGAGGAAGAAAACGTAAACATATAATGTTGGGGCATAAGCCAAGTGAAAGGGTCCACAGAAGGAGCAGGGAAGCTGTCCTAGAGAGTCCAGACCATGCAAGGCTTTTGTGAGCATTTGCTTTAGCTGGATTTCTCTGAATCCTAGGGGAAGAAGCCTAAGTAGAGAGACCTGTTCGCAAAATAAAATTGAGGAGATGGGGAACAATTGAGAAGGTGCCCATGGGCCAGAAATTCATCTCTAATACAAATTAGTGATTATAACCAGAAAAGTTGATAACTGACATGTGAGTGGGAAGAAGAGGATGATAATCAAAGGTTGACAGCATATCTATGCGTCTTTAAGCATCTGTACAATGCACTCTTAGTCCATATGTCTTAGTTAAGATTTCTATTGTTGTGATGAAACATCATGACCAAAAGTAACTTGAGAAAGGAAAGGTTTGTTTGAGCAACAGTTTGTAATCCATCATCCAGAGAAGTGAGAACAGAAACTCAAGTAGAGTAGGAACCTGGAGGCAGGAGCTGATGCAGAGGCCACTGAGGAGTGATGCTTTACTGCCTTGCTCCTCATGACTTGCTCAGCCTGTTTTTTTTTTAATAGCAACCCAGGACCACCAGCCCAAGGATAGCACTGCACACAGTAAGCTGGGCCATCCCACATCAATCATCAGTCAAGAGAATCTACCATAGACTTGCCCACAGACCAGTCTGGTTGCTGCATTTTCGCCAATTGAGCATCCTTCTTCCCAAACAAACTCAGCCTGTGTCAACTTAACATTTTAAACTAGCCAGCACAGCATAGATGAACAGTCTAAAGCTTGTCTCTCTACTTAGAAAACAGGTTGACAGCACTTTTTTAATTAAGAACATTTTTCCTAAATGTTCCCGTCTCCCAGATCATCTCTCCCCTCTCTATGAGAGTCCTCTGAGGAACAGAGCACATAGAATGGGGAAATATATATATATTATATGTAATATATATAATATATATATATATAAAGAGGTTTATTATACTGCCTTACAAGATAAGGCCTGGGTAGTCCAGCAATGGCTGTTTTCACACTGAAGAGACAACCCAGAAGCCACACAATCCAGGAGACTGGATGTCTCACAGTCCTGGTCCATTAACAAAGTCCTGGAGGATTCCCAGAATGCCACTGGTTTTCACTCCACACTGGAAGTGAAGAAGCCGAGTTCTAACATCAGCAAAGGAAGACTCACTAGCAGAGCAAACAAGGTCGACAAACACAGACACCAAGACACTTGGACCTCCTTACATCCGGGCAGCTGCTGGAGACTACTACCCATCTTCAGAGTGGTAACCAAGGAAATCCTTCACAGGCATGCTTGAAGATTAAATTAAATTAATTCCTCACAGGTGTGCCCAGAGGCCTGTCTCAGGGGTTGAGTCTAGATCCTGGCAAGGTGACAAGTAATATAAGCCATCACGCCCTCTCTACTAGATCACCATGCAAACGTACGCTCAATGAATAAAGGAGCAACAAAACTGACCCTGATGGTTGAACTGCAGCTACTGTACATGGTCACTGATTCTTCCCCTGGTCTTTCCCAATTCCCCTCTGTCCAGCTTTTGTGCTGCCCTAAACACATCTGATGAAAGACCTACTTAATAGAAGGAATCATCCCCCAAGTTTAGAATATGAAGATCAGTAATGAGGTCTCTTCAGTTTCGGAAGTGGAATTTCCATAGAAAAACTACCGACTGTTGGGAATTTAGCTGCAAGTAGTGACATCCCTGAATTCTCAGATTTAATTAGAAATCTATTCCACACTAATAAAAATGTATTAAAATTAAATATAAGCAAGTCTGTCACATAGTCACAATGAAGCAAAAACCCGAAATGACGGCTCATGCAATGCGTACTTGTTACACAGGATGGCACTGTGGCTCTTTACACTAACTGTCCTGGCTGCACTAAGATCTTTTTGTCCTTGAGCAAAATACAACTTGTACCTAATTCAAAAGAAAGTAAGGAGGGAGGGAAGGAGGGGGAGAGAGTGGGAGGGAGGGAGGAGAAAAGAAAACATTTATCTGGGGAGAGGGGGTCAGGTTTCAGAGCCAGCTTCCTCCTTCCAGTTAGTGGTTCCTGGGATTAAAGTCAGGTCCTCCGTCTCTAAAGCAAGTGCCTTTGCCTGATCCCATCAGCTCCTGAATTTTAGGAAATCAAGAATTCTATTGCTTACACAAGATATAATCAAACTCCTGCTTCCATGGAAACCGCTAGCTTTTGAGCTTGTCTCCTCCTTAGTAACCCCACCTTCTTCTGTGGCAAGGGGCCAGAGCACTCTGGTGAGTCTGGGATTTTTCTGTGCTTCCCCCTGGCCCAGACACCAAGCAGCTGCTCTCCATCCTGCCTGTTTGGGAACTGAGCATCGAAGCTTTTTATGGTTTCTCAAAACTAGTAAACACAGAAACAAGAATGACTCCCCGAGCACTGCTTTTAACAATGATATTTTCCTCCACACTTTGAGAATGGGTCAGTGACAGATTGGGCTAGTCAGTGTTGGGTGGCAACAGGCCTCAGCCAACCTGAAACCCAGGTTCACTAGATGTGAAGTGAAGCAGAGATCTGGGCCAGGAACAAAAAAGACACTGTAAATCAACACAGAGCTGTATTTTAAAAGCAGGGCTACAGTGCAAGAATCAGCAGGCCTAGAGGCAAGAACTAGACACTGGAGTCTGAGTCTTCAGGGAAATTTCCACCCAATGAGTGTATGGGGAAATTTTCATTCAGAAACATGAACAATAAGGACCAAAGACAGTTGCCACAAGTGTTTAATCACAGCAGCAGAGAGGTAGAGGCAGGGAGCTCAGGAGTTCAATGCCATCCTCAGCTAATAGTGGGTTTAAGACCAGCCAGCCCAAGCTATGAGACTCTGTCTCAACCAAAGAAAGAGAGGAAGGGAGGAAGGGAGAGGAAGGGAGGGAAGAAGGGAGGGAACGATCAATGATTGGTGGAGAAGGAAGCTATGTAATCATTTGGTCCTGAGTTCTACAATGTAAAGGTGTAAATTTATCGATAACTTTATCTTTGCTCATGAGTGTTTATTTTTTTTAACTATGGGAAAAAAATCTTCATAAATGTACCATATCTCTTTTTAAACTCTGTGGGTATGAGGGAACTACTCTGAGCCTGGTGGGGCTGGTGAATCCCATCCCAGCATCACAAGAGAGTAACCTGTCCATGTAGGAGGGTGACAGTGTCTACGGATGCCTGTCTCCCAGCCCCACCACAGCTCTTTCGGCTGCTGACACTTCAAGATTCAGCCCACATTCCAGCTGGCCCCTCCTGGGGAGTCCGCACAGTTCCACCTTCACTACAGGAAGGCTGCAGTTTCACTCTCCACCACATGATTTGTGACTTTGTGATACCAAGAGGTCTTTGTCTTATACATCCGTCAATCTCATTTCTCTTCCTCCATCAAGCCCCCATCTATGCCCAACTCATCAATATATAGCAATAAAGAAAAGTTATGGCTCCAATTTCTCTTCTTTACTGTCAGATTTTTATTTTGAATGGCATCTGCTATCTGGGGCTGGACATGGTGATGTACACCTGTAATCTTAACACTTGAGAGGTGGAATCCTGAAGAGCAGGAGTTCAAGGCCAGCCTTAGCTACACAGTGAACTAGAAGGTTCAAGAAGTGTGGGCTCAGAACAAAGTTCTCTTATGTCACTCAGTTGGGGAAAATAACACAGCCACTAGATACAATTATACCACAGATAAGTACTTGTAAGAGTTGGGGGATTCCAGTGATTTCCCTGGGATCACGAAGTTAATAAATGATAAAGAGAAGATTTGACCACTGTGAATGGCACATCCTTGTGATCCCAACACTTGAGAAGTGGAAATAGAGGACCAGGAGTTCAAGGTCATCCTTCACTACATGGTGAGCTTGAGGCCTACCTGGGCTATATAAGAGCTCTATCTCAAAAAAACTATCTAAACTGTATTTTTTTGTGTGTTTGTTATTTCAGGTATGATGAACATGGCTTTGTTAGATTAGTCCAAGCAAATTTTATCGTATGGGAAATCCACGGCAGGAATGACTATTCCTTTAATTATACTATGAAGCAGGTATGACATCTTTGCATTTAAACAGAACCTAGCAAGCAATTAAACACATTGTTCTGATTTCCAATTTATATGTAAATTATCTAAGGTAAGTGAAACCAAGCCAGAATAAGTAAAAAAGAACACATTTAAAGTCAATGATTACTGAGATTCATCTCTGAAAAAAAGAAAAAAAAAAGAGCTCTTGTCCTATAAAACAGGCAGAAGGTCAAAAAAAATATAACTGGATGATGCAATTACATATGAGTATTTTCGTTTTGGTCCAAATGGTTTCAATGATAATTATTTATAGGTCTGCCTTGGCATCAAGACACTGGTGCTAAATCAGATGGGTGCTTTTTAGGTTACTCTTTCTCCGTGCCTTTGCATCATTTGACCCTACTGACCAGTGTCTCAGCGCTCTTCTCACTCCCTTCCATCCTCCATGACCTACTGCACCTCTCACAGTCACACTTCCCATGCCCTCTTGGTTTTTTGTGTGTTGAAGCCTTCCCATGGATATAGAACTTTGTAAGAATTGACAGCATGGATTTCCTAAGATCCCCTTGAAATCTCAGGCTCAAAGAAAACCAGAGTGACTCCTTTGTGACATTTTTTTTTTTCATTAGAGATTAATTATCATACCAACCACCTAGATGGCAACCAGGAAAACTAAATTACACTGGACCACTGTGAGAACGCAGTCTTTCAATTATATAGCCAAATAAATCCATCCTGCCACACTTTCCCCTGGGTTGTTCAGCATTCATTATGGAAGACCTTGTGGTCTACTTCTTCACCATTGATACATTTTTAAACTACATGTATGTGTGTGTGTGTGTGTGTGTGTGTACATTTGTATGGGGGTGCACATGAGTACACATGTGTGGAGGCCAGAGGACAACCCTTTCATCCATTGCATAAAGGCATCACTGAGGGAAAAAAAAAACTGTAAACAAAGACTGCATTTCCCAGACCCATTTTTGTTGACTGGTTCTGGTTCTCATGATGGCAATGTGAGTCTTTCTACTCTTGTGTGCACCATGTGTATGCAATGGACCTCCATGCTTCTTGTCACAGTAGTTCCTTACAGCAGCAGCTGTGAGTGGACTAGACAAGAACTGAAATCATCCAGAGGAGGAAATTCAAGAAGCCACTATGTAAACACCATGCTTCAAGGAGAGTTGTTCTAACTCAGGAACAACTGAGTTAGGCTTTGCATAATCCAGAATTAAATTTTTGATTGGGTGTGTTGGGACACACCTGTAATTCCAACACTGAGAAATGGAGAAAGGAAGTCCAACTCAAAGGCATGTGTAGCAATTTATCAAGTGGTAGGGGCTATCTCTGTCCATTTTGTTTGCCTGGGATGCTGGGTTAGATTCTTAACATCACAAGCCAGGCTTGGTGGCACACACCTTTAATTGCAGCACTCAAGGAGGCAGAGGCAGGTGGATCTCTGAGTTCAAGGCCAACTTGATCTACAGAGAAAGTTCCAGGACAGTGAGGGCTACACAGAGAAACTCTATCTCACAAAACAAACAAAAAAAGATTCCAAACACCACATTACAAAGAATCGACTTTGGTCACATCCATCGCTGTGAACAATGCAGAGACACTGGGTAACACAGCTGTTAGAGTCCAATATAAGCTCAGACATCATGGTTCACCCATGGCGCTGTGTCTCTCTTGCCAATCCTGCTCCTCCTTGACTTATTTCTTCTCACATATCTGAGACACAAAGCAAGAACCCTTTGCTTCTCCCTCTCTATCATTGCCAGTTTTCTTCCCTTCTTTATCTCTCTGACTTATTCCAAAGTTTATTCTGTCACTGGCTCTTCCTCAGGTGTGATTCCTGCGTGCTGTCATGGCAGCTGCAAATGCTCACCTTTCTTTTTCTCTGCCCACACCTTTGTCTGAGCTGCTGGTCAGGGTCGCACATAGAAGCATATGTGACAATATCTGGAACTAGAATAATTGGGTCATTTGACTAAAAGTGATTTCAGTACAATAATTGATGATATGAAACACCGTTCCAACATAGAAGAGTGTGTCCCCTCCAGAGCACATAAGTGATTTACTTTATACAGGACAGTCTATTCAAGAGATAGTACTTGGTCAACTCACACTCACACACACAGGGCTGGAGAGATGGCTCAGTGGTTAAGGATGCTGGCTGCTCCTAAAGAGGATTTGAATTCCATTTCCCGCTTCCACACTGTGGCTCACAACCATCTGTGACGCCAGTCCCAGTGGATCTGATCCCTTCTGGATACCGTGACACCGTGGGCATTTCATACACATGCTGCACGGACATACATTCAAGCAAACACTAATACTCATTTAAAAAATTAAAATGGAATGCTCACCTAACATCGTGTGCAGACAGTAATTCAAAATAGATCTATGGTCTAAATTTAAGACCCCAAACTATAAATTCTTAGAGGAAAATGAAGGGTAAAAATCATCCCAAGATCGGTTTAGATGATTTATTGGCTATGATAGCAAGTCACAGGTGAAAGAGAAAGAAAGAGAAAATAGAGGGAGGAAGAGGCAGAAAGAAAAGGGGGAGGGAAGGGAGGGGAGGAAGAGAGAGGAGGGAAGAGAGAGGAGGGGAGAGAGAGGAGGGAAGGGGTGACAAAGTGGATAGCATGAAAATCTGAAAGTTGTGCATATTGAAAGACACAAGATCAGAAAGACAACCCGTGGGATGGAACAAAGTATGTGCAGATCCTATATTTGATAGGGGAGTGTCCAAAATGTACATAAAACTCCCATAATTCCACAACAAAACAACTCATTTAAAGGGAGGGGCAAAGGACTTGAATAGACCCTTCTCCAATGAAAATGTACAAGTGTCTAGTTGACAGTTGAGAAGATGCAGAAAGCCTAAATTAAATCTACAGTGAGACACTGTTTCACATACACTAGCATGGCAAGGATAAAGACAAGCAAATAATAAGCATTAGCAATGGAGAAGACATGAGGCCATACATGTTGGGGTGTAAAAGGTACCTCCTTGTTGGGAAACATATGAGCAATTCAAAGTACAATCACCCATGCCTGTATGCTCAAAAGAATGGAAAGAACGTTCTCCATGTGTATACCCGTGTTCACAACGCTACCTACAAAGGCCAAGGCTGTGAGGAAAGGGAGAGAGAGAGAGATCTTCTTTAAGTGACCAACTGGGATATCAAAAGATATCAGGATGAGACTGTCATGCACTATCCAGTCAGGAAATTCTGAAAAACTGTGAGGAATAATACCCAGAAAAGCTAGACAGGGATTTCTTGGAGGAATGGAGAAGCTGTGAAGACTTTCAGAGACCTCGGGGCTCCCCAGGACAAACCAGGTTGTTGCTGTTGTCGTTTTATCAGGGGTAGAAGGGTTTGTTGTTTTTAGTGTCTGTTTTGGCATCTGTGTTTTGGGTTTTGGTTGGGTTTTTGTTTTGGGGGGGTTGTTTTTGTTTTTTGAAATTAGTCTGACAAGTTATAATTTATAAAATTCCACTAAAATGTTCACATGATCTAGCAATTTTAGTTTCAGAGGAATGCTCAATGGGCACAGAAGCTTACCTTTAAGGCTGCAATCTAAGTTCAGTCCCCCAGTACCCATACGTGGGAAGTAACCCACAGGTTGTCTGTCCTCTGACATCCACACTTACCCTACAAGCATGCACTTGCATATATGAATACCCATATGAACAAGTTTCTTAAAAATGAATTAAAAGCAAGGACTCAGATACTAATATACCTGTGTTCTGTGAGCACGCTGCATGATATTAAAAAAAAAAATCCCTCAACTGAGGAACCCATGAATAAATGTATTCTATGCATCCAGTAGGACATAGCCCAGCTCTAAAAAGGAAATTCTCACACATGTTATACCACAGATAGACCATAAGGACATTGCGCTAAATGAAACAAAGTTAGTTGCAGACAAATAATAAACTATTCCACTTGTAAATATTAGTTAGTAAAAGAAAATTATCTCAGCAGAAAGTAGAATTTGGTGCCAGGAGCCTCAGGGAGACAGGAGTGAGGATTTGTTCAACTCAATGCTGGTAGTGGGTATGGTCACACACTGTAAACCAACTTGATGCCACTGAATTGAACATTTTCAGTATTTAAGACTGCACTGTACTTAGGTAGTAAAAAAAAATATTGTACTTTATTTAAATGAAAGCTTTTTTAAGCCATTTTCCTCCCAATGATATCAAGGTATGTTAGCTACTACAAAATAAGCTAATGTGAAGCCTTCCCCATTGTCATCTGTCGCCATCTTTTGGCAGAGTGGTTGTATAAATGAAGCGCAGACATTCAAATCCATGATAGAGGAAAATAAGGATGTCCCTTTGGATGACGTCTGGGGGCCTCAGGTAAGACGACATTTGGCATTTGAGATTAACAAAAGCTTGATGGCAACTTTCCATTTAAATTGCTTCAGATAAATTGAATACTACTTTTCAACTATTTCAAAATATCTTGTCTTTAATTTCATTTTTGTGCACTATTTGGTCCAAATTTAATATTCACTGCTGAAAATCTGGATTTTTATGTTATCAAACGACCGCTATACGTGAAAGAATGGAGAAGAGACTTTTAAAAGACTAGCTGTCGTCCAGGGCTGGAGAGGTGGTACATCATTAAGAGCACACACTGCTCCTATAGAACAGAAGAGTTCAGTTCCCGGCACCATGTTTGGAAGCTCTAAACTACCTGTAACCCTAGGTCTAGAGGAACCTGATATCTCTGGCCTCTGCAGGCACACACATGTTTTATTTCTTTATTTAAAAATTAAGTGGTCTGGTAAGCTTGGCCATCACTCCCAGGAGAGCCTTTCTCTCACTTCCCTGTTATTCCCAGTACTGTGAGCATTTATAACTGACACGTTATGCAGCCTACATCTAAAATCTTCCTACCTGGCTGACCAGCTGAAATGTAAATTCCAAGGACTGGAGAGATGGCCTGGCAGTTAAGAGCGTGTAATGCTCTTGCAGAGGACCTGAGTTCTATTCCCAGAGCACACGTCAGAAGACTCCTAACTGATTATATCTTCAGCTTTAGGAGATCCAGCACCCTTGACTGGCTTCTGATTGTACACATGCACAAAGAGACATAATTCAAGCTAAAAAATAAATCTTAAAAAAAAGAAGCAAAAATACAATAAAATGAAAGTCCAAGAGGAAGGGAATTTTGTTTCTTCCACTCCCTGCTACATTCTCAGTCATTAACTCACTGTAGATTAATTAATATGTATTTATAGAGCTAATTAATATTTAATGTATTACCTTGTGTATTTATAGAACTAATTAAAAAACTATAATTCATCCACCTCTACTAACTTAAAAATCATGAAGAATTGAAGTAGTAATGGATTCAGTCCAAACCAAACATGCCTTCCTGGTTATTTTTGTTTGTTGTTTTTTTTTTTTTAAAGATACACAAGAGTCTGTAGTTGAACAAAGGCATAAAGAACAGGTCTATAGACCAAATCTTACAGAGGGCATCTCAGTACCCTGAGATACTATTCAACAACGATGTACGCAGGGAAGCAATGGGTAGCTGGGTGGTTAACAGTCATGGAATTTGCTTGAACCAACATGAAATAGGCCAGTGGTTCTCAAACTTGAGCAGACACCAGGAATGATCCTCCAGGAGGCTTGTTGAAATAGATAACTTGGTCTCGCCTGAGTTTCTGATTCAGTAGATTCTGATGTAGGGCCCCAAATCTTGCCCCTCTTCCCTTCTCACCCCGCTCTCCTCTCCTCCCTTCTCCTCCTGTTCTTTCTCTTCCCAACACTGGAGATTAAATGTGGGGTCTTGTGTGAGCTATCTAAGTGTCTGAGCTACAACCCAGCCCCTCAACTTGCATTTCTAAACATCCCAGATGAAGCTGGCATTGTTGATCTGGGGACTAAACCTGGGAAACTACTGAAATAGTTTACAGCCTGCAAAGATTCCGAAGGGAACATGTCAGGCTCTCAATTTCTACTCTACCATATGAAAAGCAGAGCTCATCACGAACAGCATGAACCCAGCTACAGTCTGAGTTGGGTGGAAAACTGGTACATATGCTTCTAACTAAGCCCTGGGAAATAGGCTTCTCCTACTGCAGGACTTCATAGTATATTAACTGAACCCTGAAACCAGAGACCATTTATTTCTGGAACATACACACACACACACACACACACACACACACACACACACACACACAAAGAGACAGGGAGCCTCTAATTGCCAGGGCATCACTGATTACTGTCTGGCCTTCTGTTTCTACAAGGGTGACTGGCGTATGCATCTGAGAAGTTACAGTCAAACTTTTTGTCAGTACTATCAGCTCCCCAATAATTACATGGAAACTTACTATTAATTATGAAAGCTTGGCTGATAGCTTAGGCTTGCCTCTAGCTCACTCTTATAACTTAAATTAACCCATTTCAATTAATTTACTTCCTGCCTTGTGGCTTTATTACCTCATCTCCACAGTACCCATCCTGCTCATTCTGCATCTCTGCATCTCTCACGTGCCTAGATGTCTCCTCCTACTTCCTCCATCTCTGCCAGGAAATCCTGCCTGTATTCCCTGCTATTCCTAAACAATCACAGTGACACATTGTCACAGGGTGTAAATGGTCTGTGGGTAGATGTACTGGCTGCTCTTGCAGAGGACCTGATTTTGGTTCCCGTCATTCACAAGGTAACTCACAAGCACCTGTAACTCCAGTGACTGGGGTTCTGATGCCTTCTGATGTACACAGATAGGTGGTACATGTACGTGCAGGCAAAAATACTCAACAACATAAAATTAAAATAAATAAATCTCACAAGTATGAATCAAGTTTTGTTGAAGACAAGAACTAACCTCTTTTTTTAAATCTTTGCTTCTTGCTCAGAACTATAGGACTTGTTTTTCTTATGCTGTTGGGAAGCCAGGAGACCTAAACCAACCATATGAGATTTTAAACCATTCTAATAAGAACCATTTACTATGGCCCATGGACCATTCTGGAATGTATGTATTTCGTGTGAAGATCTTGGATCCAAACTTTAGGTGAGAATACATGTTCTATGACATCTTTCCCTTAAAATTAATTTTTGGGGTTTTGCTGTTGTTGTTTAACTTGGTACCAACTAACATATTATTTTTGTTATTATTATTACTTATAAGTTTGCTTTTCATTTTGTGGTAACCATAGCAAATACTCTAAGGAAGCAGGAGATCTTATGTCAGCTATTAATTGGATCACTTGGTTTGAAATTCCCTTCTGGTATTGTGAATTCCAAATACCCCTTAATACAAATATTGGTTATTTTTCCTCTTGACATGACCAAACACCTGACAAGAAGCACATAAAAGAGGAAGGATGTATTGTGGTTCAAAGCTTGAGAGTAAAGTCTATTCTGGCAATAACAGCAGAGTGGCCCAAGAGCGAGGCAGCCAGTCAACAGCTTCAGGCAGGAAGGACAGAGCAATGGATGTCTGTCGGGTTCCAATCCCTTTTCTCACAGACCCCAGCCTATGCAGCTGTGCCAGCCACATTTAATGTGGGTCTTCCTCAGTCAGGCATTTCTGGAAACACCATCCTAGATGTTCACAGAGGTGTGTTCCCATGGTGAGTCTAAATCCAGTCAGACTGAGAATGAAAATTAACCATCACACGTAGCATGTGCAAGGCCCTGGGTTCCATTCTAGGACTATCAGGAAACAGAGCCACTGGAAACCCATAAGTCCACGTGCTTAGCCCTGGTAGACAGATACATACAACACACTGCGGACGTCATCAGTTAGGAATGACCAGATGAGAGTCTAGCAATGTGGCACTATTTTTTTTTGAGTTCTGTGAGCTTTCTGCTTCCGTCGAGGAGAGCTGCAGCACTTTTGACATTGTGATGTGCTTCTTCCTTCACATTACCTGGCATACAGACACTACTTGCCCAAGCAGTGTGGCGAGATAAGCCCGTGGATAGAGCAATCGCCTCACGAGCATTATGGGGTTAGCTATGTCTAATTTTGATCTTCTGTTCCTACATGTGCCCAACCCTGGAAACTTTGAACATAGAAAGTAGAAAAATAAGTTGTATATAAAAGAGAACGACAGACCGTTAAACAAAGATTAAATCGGCCAACCTGTATCTGTGAATGATAGACTCCTAGGAGAAGATGTTGAGGATATGTATCAGTCCTAACTCCAGACAAAAAGGAAAAGGAAACTCTTCCCTAAAAATATACCATCATTAGATTTGAGCCTGGATTTAGGTTATCTGAGTGTTCATCCGAGATAGTTAAAAGTTTAATTTGAAACAGTGCCAGTCTGTTTATGCCTCCCACATGCTCAGCACCCAGCAGAAACAAACAAATATCCCCTCTGGAAGAATTTACTTTAAATTTACCCAAGAAATCCAGAAAAAAACATTCCAACAAGTAAACCATAAAGGAAAAGAAGAAACCACAGACAGGAGCAAACAAGGAGCAGTAGAAACAACTACCTATTAAACCAACCCACAAAGCCTCCCTATGTTAGGCCTATTAGACACAAGACACACAGTATGTATGATTGTGCCTTAGTTAATGTTCTATCCCTGTTAAGAGACACTGTGGCCATGGCAACTCTTACAAAGGAAAGCATTTCAGTTGGGGCTTGCTTACAGTTTCAGAGGTTTAGTTCATTATCAGCATGGCGGGGAGCATGGCCGCACCCACAGACATGGTGCTAGAGAAGGAGCTGAGAGCTCTACATCCAGGTCTGAGGGCAGAAGGAAGAGAGAGTGAGCATCTGGGCCTTGCTTGAGCTTCTGAAACCTCAAAGCCCACCCCCAGAGACACAGGTCCTCCAATAAGGCCACACCTCCTAACCCTTCCCAATAGTGCCACTCCCTAGTGGCCGACCAAACCAGCACAGCTTGATTGGTAATTTTTTAAAGGAAAAGGCCTTAAAGGTGTGATGAGAGAATAAGGAGACATCAGTCTAGTTGTCTACCAATAGATGATAAAGAAATGTGAACATATACTCCGTAGAGTTTTATTCAGCCATAAAAAGAGCAAAACTAACATCATTTTCAGAAAAAATAAAAATGAACTAAAGATCATCATGCTGTGTGAAATAAACCAGACTAAAAATGGCAAACAGGGCATCTTCTACAGGTAGAATCTAGATTAAAAAAGGACCTAGAAGTAGAAGTGCGCTGGGGTGAGGAAGGGACTATGGGCATTAAGGAGGAGGGTAAGGTAGAGCAATGTGGGATGGTTGTGGAGGAAGTTGACAGTATTCATGGATGAAAACTGTCAGGCTAAAAAGTACGACCCTGTACAACGAATGCAAGCTAGTAAAGTCTTTCTAAAAAGAGGGACTAAATGAAGCTGAAGAGAAAATGGATGAGTTGAAATAACTAAACAAATATCCATTGTAGTCGATACCATCATTGCCTTGTCACAAACCTCTCACCTTTGGAAGTTCTCTTATGCTAATGTACTTAAGTAATAAAAATACACTTACCCTTCAGAGTGGGACAGATCAGTCTTACTGGATCCAACACTGAGTCTAATTCTCCTTTAATTTTGTCATGATCTTGACTTCATATTCTGCGCTGCTTATCACCAATACACGTGATATATGATTGTGAGAAATGACAAACAGGGAAAAGTCAAAGTTAGTTCAAATATAAGCAATATAAAAATAGACACAGATACTGAAGTTACTGTCTGCTTGAGACAAGATTCCCTGTTCTTTCCTGGCTGTCCTGTAACTTCCTACGTAGACCAGACTGGCCTTGAACTCACAGAGACTTCCTTCTCTTGGTATCCCGAGTGCTGCGATAGGTCTTCCATGCCTGGCTCCCCATCCTTATGTACCATATGACTTTAACCAGCACTGACTGCACTTTGTCTCTTAGAAGAAAATGTTTTTATTTCTTTGGAATCTGAGCGTCTAAAGGAACCACTGGGTGACTCCAGTTCTGCCCCTCAATTCTCAAACCCATGTATTCTGGCAGGGGCTTAAGAAACTCCTTATCTTGGCACTGGCCCATAGTATTACTTCATTGTAAGAACTGTAAAGCTTCCTTAGCAACCTTTCATTCTGGTTTTATAATTTAAAAACTGTATAATTACCATTAAAACTTATTACCAAAACCAGAGGCTCAATGAGTAAAATGAAGTTTTATTAGTATTTATACAAGAACATCAGGTGAATATAAAAAATGTCCTAGGTCACCAACAACAGAAGATTACCCTTTTAATACAAAAGATTCCTTGAAAGGATATCCACTATTCCGGGGATCAATGAATTCCATGCATATCAGCCTTCTTGCTTTTTAGCTCTTTGATCAGAAGCAATCTTGTTGGGACAAGATAAAATTCATGACACTCAGGGTGCCTCTGTCTAGTGCTTCAGGCTGAAGCTACCCCCTCCAAGGCAAACCAAAGTATATCACAGGAAGAAAGAAGCATTGCCCTCTCTATGTTAAAATCGGCCACCAACAGCTAGCTGTCCAGTGCCTCTAAATTAATGCACCGATTCAGACTGGATGCTGCTGCTACGGTGCTAGAGAATCCAATGCTTGGTAGTGTCAGTACCCAAATCAGTCTGGATAAAAGAAAATGTAGGCCATGCTATTCATGATCCCACTGAATAAGCACTTTATTGCATGAATTCTATTTGGTATTATTATTATAAAAACTCAGAGCCAGATATCGGGGGAAAGCTGAACTATCAGAGAGATAGAGAAACAAACTACAGCCACTTCTTAGCCAGCTAACTCCTCAGGCCTGTCTCCACAAATCCTTTGACACCATCCTCAGCAGGCAAGGGAAGTGACAGGGGAAGCAGAACTCCTTCCTTCTCTCCCTCCGCCCAGCTGTCTTACTTCTGGCTCAACTCTCCTAGACCTAGGATTAAAGGTGTGTGCCACCATTGCCTGGCTGTTAGGCCTTGAACTCACAGAGATCCAGATGCATCTCAGCCTCCCAAGTGATAGAATTAAAGGCGTGGGTCACCATACCTGACTTTTGTGGCCTGGCTCTGTGGGTGGCTCTGTTTTCTGATATTCCAGACTATTTTTATTAAATATACAATACTTCAGCACAGCATTTGGGTAGCTGGGGAAAGATGCTAGCTACAGGACAGCCACGTGACAAAGGCAGAGCCCTTCTCTAGTGATAAACAGTCACATGAGACCCAAACATTGGGATACTCCAGAATCTCACCGAGGAGCCCATTTATGTATGTTTCCCCTAGATTTCTCCCTCCCATTTTGCTTTTTTCCATATCCTCACCATGCATCTAATATCTAACATAAATTCCTGTCCCAATTATGGCACAGCCTATTATCCTCTAGGAAAAGTGAGGAAATATGTACATGAAGTTTTGTACTCTGGAAGGCCTGCTCTTCTCCACTGTCCCTAAGTAGAATTAACAACTGTCCACGTCTGGAGTCACAGCAATCTGCAAATCTCTTTTCTTCTCTTCCTTTATAGTCAGTGAGGTCATGAAGAACTCCCAGTATCTAAGCAAATGGGAGTCATCAGTAAACTGTTAAATGCACATGAAGCCATTTTTAAACTCATCACTTGCACTTCAGGACAGAATCGCATCTGCTACAGATGACATCTGGCTTAGACTATAGATAACACGTGTCTAAAGGCAGCCAAGGTTTGATGGTCACCCAGTGCTATGGGGGCAGGTCAGGAGAACCAAGTCTCAGCACCCTTTGAGTCATCTGCAACATGTAGAAAAGCTCTTTGCCCCGAGTTGCAGTCTAGCAGTTTCCCCTGTGTGACACACACACAAACATGCACACACACAAACATGCACACACACGTGCGCACACACAAACATGCACACACACATACACACACACAAACATGCACACACACAAACATGCACACACACATACACACACACACAAATATTTTTGCCTCCCCCCATTGGGTTAGAAGCTTCTGATATTTTAACTACCTTCTGCAGCCCTGCTACCTCGCAGTCCTTGCTCTGCCACTCAGGCTGCAGCTTGGCGGGATTTCCAGTCCTCCCAGTACCGGCCAAATGTGGTTTTTAACTAAGTCTTATTGTTCTATCTGCCAATAAAAACTGAGGAGTCAGGTGTTGGGGTGAAAACCTGATAGCTCAGAGCGGTCAGAGATCCAGCAAGAGAATGTCTGTCCATTTGTCCCAAACCAAAAGGACCATGAATCTCTAAGTCCCTCCCCAGTCCTTCCTGTGCATCTCTCTATCCTTCCACAGTCCTCTGAACTCTCTACGGCTAATTCTTGTCAACTAGCTGCTGGTTTTGCCCCCTGATCCAAGGTTAATTTTATGAACACAGCCTCGGGGTTTCATAGTGCACTCAAATATTCTGCAACACATATGTCCACCAAAATGTGGCATAGGTTATCTCCAAAATCCACGTGGATAAGAACAAAATAATAGCAGCAACAATAAAACAAGACGGTCCTTTGATCTGAACATGGGCAGAGAGAGCAAGGAAGGACTTGTCTTTCACCCTTAAAGGCATTATCACATGCCCACATGTGTGGAACTTACCTTACCCATCATCACTACCTGAACTTAGACCTCACAGCTTCAGTATAAGGGGTCAAGACAATGTCCCAGGAGATACTGTTCAAAAACAAACTCTCTGGCAATGGGTTTTTAGAGTGGATATAGTCCTCGGAGGGTGTTGGGACGACAAACTGTTTCTGGTTGTTTTTCTGCCTATGAGGCTAGTGGAGCAGTGAGGAGCAAATATTCCACCAAATGAATGGCTGCCTATTAGCTCTGTGTTCATGATTAGATAACCCTGGGAAGAGCCTCTGCTGAGCTCATGAAAATCTCATCAGTGCCCCAGATTTGCCAGTCTTCTGAACAGCTGGCCAGGGGACCTAAAGAGAAATGGTCTACATCGTATAGCAGGTTTCCCAGAAAGCAGATTTTGTGATACAGACATCAGTGCAGCAGGCTTATTGGAAAGTGATCCGAGATCACCACCTTTAGGGGAAAAGAAGGAAATAAAATTGGGGAGAAGAGGAAGCAGGCAAAACTGCAGCTCCAGTGCAGCCTTGAGTTGATTTCACAAGAACACTGGGATAGGGATATGTAGCAGAGCCTTGTACCTCTGGATCACTAGCCTTTGGACAGGCTTTGCGTTCATCACTTGCTGCTTCCTCATGTGGATGTTTGTGAGCCACACATGATAGACTATCCCGAGAACCATGAGCCAACATAAGCCCCCCTTCCTCTAGCTGTTCATATCAGGTGTGTGACCATATCAGTGAGAAAGGTAGAACAGATTTCTTCTGATAATGAATCTCTAATACCATAAACTTTAATCAGATAGATTTTCTGTATACATGCCCTGTCCCTCTCTGAAAGAGGAATGTTAAGGTGTCTGATTAAAAGTAAGGACAAGTCCGCCAGGCAGTGGTGGCCCGTTCCTTTAATCTTCGGGAGACAGAGGCAGGTGGATCTCAGCTAAAGCCTCAAAGAGAAACCCTGTCTCATGGGGAAGAAAAAGTAAGGGTCTTCCTACGTCTTCGTATTGTGAAGTTGTGTCTTCTCTGAGACAAGTTCTCATTTGCAGTTAACGGCTGCCTCAGCTTTCCAAGTCTATGATTATACATACGTCCTAACATGCCCAATTTGATATCATATGTCCATCTGTCAGTACACAGTGACCCCTTTCTTCTTTTGTTTTGCTTTGGGCTGTTTGTTTGGTTTTTGAGACAGGGTTTCTCTGTGTAGCCCTGGCTGTCCTGGAACTCACTCTGTAGACCAGGCTGTTCTCAGACTCACAGAGATCTGCCTGCCTCTGCCCTATCGACCCCACCCTAGTGCTGATAATAAAGGCGTGCACCTCTACCACCTGGCACAATGACACCTTCCACATTCTAATTGCACAAATTCAAAACAAGCAGATTGCCATTGGACGTGGTCAATAATGCCTGTCTTTATAGTATTCCGAGAAGTACATTAAGTGCCTAGGTAAAAAGCCCCAACTTCGCTGGGCATAGCAACAATTGCCTACTATATGTACGTGCCTTTCTTCTGTCTTCCCCCCTAAGAAGAGAGGTAAAATTGTACCATAAATGTTCATTTAGTTCCATCCTATCTCAGTGAAAGCAATGTACTAAGCTATGGGATGAATTCAGCAACTTTGGAAGTGGTAACACCAGCCATCTTTCAAGTTCCTGAGTCTCTAAGATTCTTGAGGAGAACCAGCCTCCATTAGGTGGATCTCATTCCTTTGGCTCAGAAAAGTCAGAATTCAGATTCCCAGCACAGCCACTCAGACCTCTGCAAATCTCTGCTGTTTGACCCGCCCACTTGAGCCCCAGCTCCATCATCTGGAAGGCAGGGTTCTCATGAGGACTAACATAGATAGTAAAAGCATTCTGGACAGCACCAGGCAGGTAGTAAGTGCTCATCTATCTCCATCTTCAGTGAACATAAGGCTCAGTATGCAATGATTAACTATGTAGTCCTTTTGAAGATGCTTATGATTGTTCATTGTTATTAATGTCATTATGACCATTGCCTTGGAAACTACCACCCAAAGTGTGTAATGCTGTGAGGACATCATGGTTATCTAGCCAAAAGATACACCAATGAAAAAAACCATGATAACTGTTGTGTAAGTGCATCTGTCTATATTGTGTCTTGTCCAGAAAAAAAGAAGGAAAGAAAGAAAAAAGGTCACCTTAATAAGGTTACGTGTGATCTGACTGTTCTCATAGAGATGCAGGGGATAGTTACATACATTTATCTTAACCTTTCACATCACCTTTCCTAATTGCAGCTTCTGCGACCTGACAGCTTTTTTTGCGATTGAGACCTTCGGAGTGATCCCCAGGTACTGAGCAGTGCGGATAGTGCTGCAGGTTTATGTAGCTCCTTGTTTTGCTTTTGTTCTGCTTCTGGGCTTTACTGTCTTTGCTGGCCTGGAAGCCATGCTCCCCCCATGCCTCACAGAAAGAAGATACTGATCCAGGGCCAAGAAGAGAAAAATCACACTAAGATAACTGCAGGCCCAGAGAAACTAACACTTCAACTACCTGTCTAGACAGCTATTAAAGCCTCAAACAGAGAACAACACTCAAGTGTCTAAGCTAAGATGTGTCCCCTCTCAGGGGAGGGGCCTCCACATACACACTCACCTGTGCTCTAACAAATGCACACACACACACCTATGCTCAATAAATACACACACACACCTGTGCCCTAACAAACACACACACACACACCTGTGCTCTAACAAATGCACACACACCTGTGCTCTAACAAATGCACACACACACACCTGTGCTCTAACAAATGCACACACACACACCTGTGCTCTAACAAATGCACACACACACACACCTGTGCTCTAACAAATACACACACACACCTGTGCTCTAACAAATGCACACACACACCTGTGCTCTAACAAATACACACACACACACCTGTGCTCTAACAAATACACACACACACCTGTGCTCTAACAAATACACACACACACACCTGTGCTCTAACAAATACACACACACACCTGTGCTCTAACAAATACACATACACACCTGTGCTCTAACAAATGCATACACACACACCTGTGCTCAATAAATACACATACACACACCTGTGCCCTAACAAACACACACACACCTGTGCTCTAACAAATACACACACACATGTGTTCTAACAAATACACACACACACCTGTGCCCTAACAAACACACACACACCTGCTCTAACAAATGCACACACACACACCTGTGCTCTAACAAATGCACACACACACACACCTGTGCTCTAACAAATACACACACACACACCTGTGCTCTAACAAATACACACACACACCTGTGCTCTAACAAATACACACACACACACCTGTGCTCTAACAAATGCATACACACACACCTGTGCTCTAACAAATACACACACACCTGTGCTCTAACAAATACACACACACCTGTGCTCTAACAAATACACACACACCTGTGCTCTAACAAATGCACACACACACCTGTGCTCTAACAAATACACACACACCTGTGCTCTAACAAATGCACACACACACACCTGTGCTCTAACAAATGCACACACACACCTGTGCTCTAACAAATATACTCACATATATACCCACACACTCACACATATGCCCTCACATACATTCACAAATGCGCAGTTACCATCAGCCATATAACCAGGCCCTAACCCTGTAAGGGTGGCACTCCTTACTCTGTATTCTAGGTGAGAGGATCACTTGAGCCCTGGAGTTCCAGGCCAGGTCTTCCTCTGAATTTGCTTGCTGTCAGTGAGTAGTGACTCCATTCTCATGGTGACTCTCCCCCACACTTGACAGCTCTCTTTATTCCTTTGAATTCCTGAAATGCCATTTTAACAATTGCCCAAACTCTTAAATATATTTGTGACCTAACCACTTCTCTCCATTTCTTCACCCACACCATCACTTACAAATACTTTTAAACTGGTTCACGTGCCTGTCTGTTCCTTCTTCACACTCAGTCAGGACCATTTTTATAAAATGTCCATCCTGTTTCACACCCATGAGACTCCCTCTTGCCTTTCCTCTAGACTCCACACTCTCTACTTACTGTAAGCTTTTTCTTATCTGAAACACGCCCACCTACCACCCATTTTTCCCTTCAGGACTAGAAAGCAAACCCAGGCCTCATTCCTGGTAAAGGGCTCTACCATTGAACCACATCTCCAAGCCCCTTGTACCTAGCACTCCTCATTTCTAACCATATTGACTCTGGAGTTCAAGTCACACTGAACTAGGTTCCATTCCAGAATGTTCTAGAAGGATCTCGAAGCTTCTCCATGTTTCTGCATCATCATCTCCATGCACACACAACTCCCTTTGCCTAAACCAGTTTTGCCACAGTTGCTTCCTCCACTCCCAGGCATCACTAGCCGACTGCTACCCACACAACCCACACATGGGTCTCTCCCGTAGCCCATTCCACAGGGCTCCTTCGTGTTCCCTTCTCTCCTGATAATTACACTCTTCTTCCTGATCAGCCTTAAACACTTAACCACCTGGAGGACAGATGGGTCTTATCACTCTGTTCTGTGTGGACAAGGGGAAGTTAGCCATTTTAAGGCAATAATGGGCATAGTGTGAATGATGGCCTCTGATGACCTCTTTGTTGTTACTCTTATTCTAGGCCAAGTGTCTACCTGGTAGCTGCCTTGATTTTTGTCCTGATGCTCACGTTCATCAGCATTCTAGTTCTGAGCTATTTCTGGTATGCAAAGATTTATAGACAGTTCATTTTTGACCCACTTCACAAGCCTGCAAAACAGAAGAAAAGTTAGGAAAATTGAGAGTTAATTTGGATATATATATATCTATGCAGTAAGATATATAGATAATGTACATGTATGGAATTATATTAAGAATGTGTGTTTGGCTAAGAAACATTAAATATAAGTTCATATTACTATTAAATTCAAGATCTAAAAAAATGTTCTTAAATTACTCCCCAAAATAACATATTATATTAAATTGTGTTTCTTGTTGGCTTTATTTATTTTAAAGATAACATACACACTATTACATTCCATTTAAAGGATAAAAATCAAAAGCTAGGTGGTGGTGGTGCATGCCTTTAATCCCAGCAGAGGGAAGACAGAGGCAGGTGGATCTCTTTGAGTTCCTGGACAGCTGGAGATACACAGACAAAATCTGTTTCAAAAAGAAAGAAAGAAAGAGAAAGAAAGAAAGAAAGAAAGAAAGAAAGAAAGAAAGAAAGAAAGAAAGAAAGAAAGAAAGAAAGAAAGAAAAAAAGAAAGAAAGAAAGAAAGAAAGAAAGAAGGAAGGAAGGAAGGAAGGAAGGAAGGAAGGAAGGAAAGAAAGAAAGAAAGAAAGAAAGAAAGAAAGAAAGAAAGGAAGGAAGGAAGGAAGGAAGGAAGAAAGAAAGAAAGGAAGAAGGAAAGAAGGAAGGAAGGAAAGAAAGAAAGAAAGAAAGAAAGAAAGAAAGAGAGAAAGAAAGAAAGAAAGAAAGAAAGAAAGAAGGAAGGAAAGAAGGAAAGAAGAGAAAGAAGAGAAAGAAAGAAGTAGGCAGCTTGTAGGAATATTTTCAAATTTAATAAAAACAGCCTGAGATATCAGAGGGATCTACCCACAGTCAGTCTAGGAGGATCAGACAGTGGTAACTCAAACCTTTAATCCCAGCACAGGGAATATCCAGGAATGGTGACCTACGCCCTTAATCCCAGCAAATCTGAATTTGAGGTCATCTTAGTTTACAAAGGGATTTCCAGGCTCCCAGGCAGGCAGTGGTGGTGCATTCTGTTGCAGAACAGCTTCCAGGCTGCTTACAGATGATCCTGCCTCATGAAATATTTTAGACAGGATTGACCATAACCCTAAATTTTCTTAGGGTCCCCCAAAATACCAATGCCCTCAACCAGCAGGAAGTAGTCTAGAGAATTATATTATTAAAGGAGGTTGGCTATAAATTGTTATTAGTTATAGTCCAAAAAAGGCCAAATAAAGGAGTTAAATTTATAGATCTCTTTCTAAAAGAAGAAATGGCAATATAATATAGAAATGATAGGGAAGGGTTAGATTATTGAATCTACTTTAATTCAAAAAACAATTGTTAGTTTCAAAATGCTTTACATTGGTATGGATTTTAATTTATTGATGTAAATTTTAAGTTATTTCTGTTATGCTATAACGTGTTTCTACCCTTGTTTGGGGTATTGTGCTTATACAGCTAATTTAAAAAGGCAATGTATAAAAATACAGATTAATAGTCATCTATAATAGTCAAAATTATCATCATATTAGGTATATTTTCAATGTCATAAACAGGTGGATGGATGGATGGATGGATGGATGGATGGATGGATGGATGGATGGATGGATAAATGATTTTCAAATACTTCAAAGACCTCTAGAGTATAACATTTAATATGTTTTGTTAACCTTCGACTTTTCATGACAATGAGACACATCTGCTCCTGGCAGCACCAATTTACTTCATAAAAGGATGATGGGGATCAAAGAACCTCTATAGGAATTTGCTTTTATTGTAGCAAAAGCTTGTCATTGGGGGGGGGGACAGCAAAACTGCTTTTGGCTTGACTGCTTGACTGTGCTATGCAGACTGGACATGCAGGACACAGAAGAAAGTGACTGATGACTTAACAATACAAGGCAAGACAGTCCTTGAGTTCAGTGTCCAGGGAACAAGATGTCTCTGTTATTAGGTAATATTACATCCTTCTGGGTTTCTTTGATGAAGTTGAAGACTAGACAGTTATAGTTGCAGTTTTCCTTAGTTATGAAAGAAAGTAAATTAGGTGTAAACTTTAGATTCACTAAGGTAGTATAGACAATGTATTATTTTCTCTGAATATGCTAAACACAAATGGACTGAATATTGTAACTGTAATTCTTAATAACTGTTTTTTGTATATAATTTTACTATATTAAGGTTAAAGCCTTCTTTTTTAATAAGACAAAAAGAAGAAATGCTATGGGGTAATCCTTCTGTACACTATAAAGATTTGTCACTCAAATTGGTTTAGTAAAATACTGATGGGGACGGAGAGATGGCTCAGCGGCTAAGAGCACTGGCTGTTCTTCCAGAGGTCCTGAGTTCAATTCCCAGCAACCACATGATGGTTCACTTCTGGCATAAAGGTGCACATGTAGATAAAGCATCATATACATAAAATAAGTAAATAAACAAATCTTTAAAACACTGATTGGCCAGTACCCAGGCAGGAAGTATAAGTGGGACGACCAAACTAAGGATGATGAGAAGGTCAGAGAGAGGAGTCACCAGCCAGATACAGAGAGAGCAAGAGATGAACGTGTCATGCTAATAAAGGTATTGCTACATGGCAGAGTGTAAATAAGGAATATGGGTTAACTTAAAACGCAAGAGATAGTTAATAATAAGCCTGAACTATTGGCTGAGCTTCTGTAATTAATATAAGCCTCTGAGTAATTGTTTGGGACTGGGCAGTCGGGACAGAAAACGTACATTTTTATAGGTTTCACTTTCACAGTTTCATGCAATGGCCTTTCCGGGCCTCCATGCAGGGATACACCTGACACGTGCCTGGTTTCATGGGCTTTCCTTACCACAAGAGGAAGGTTTCATAGCCCCTTTCCTGTATCCTTCTTGACTTTACATTCAGAATCACACTGCCTGCTTTGGATGGTCCCTCTTTATATTACATTTACATTAGCTTTCTGCCGTTGTTTAGACCTTTTCACTCACGGGTTGTAAGGATTAACTGGGTAGGGACTTACCTGAGGTCACCATCCCTTCTTCTATTAGCATCAAGCCTGTCCTTAAACTTTTTATCTCTTTGAGCACAGGGCTTGGCTCCAATATTACATTTCCTGGTGCCCCATTTTTCCTCAAATAGTATCTTTGTATTTCTCTTAGCCCAGCCTTTTATTGTAGATCTGCATAAAAATGATCACGAATAACTACACAACACAGTCCATACTAGGCTGTCTTGAAATCTTCTCTGTCAAAGACATTAATTCAAAACTCTTCAATTGAGCCTCAGGCTGATTTTTAGGCCAAGGGCAAAAAGCAACCACCTTTGCTAAAATATCACAAGAATGGTCTCTAGACCATTTACTTATATTCTTCCCCTCAGGAACATCTTGACCTGGACCTTCACTGCTCTCAGCACTACTGCCCTGTCTTCCATGCTCTTACTAGGATGGACCAGTCTTTTATATTCCTCTAAACAGCAGCATGGTCAGGCATGTCACAGCAATATATCACACTCCTTGGTACCACTGCCTGTCTTAGTTACTATTCTGTTGTGTGACATTTTGTTTGTGTTCTGAAAAAGTTTGCATGGAGTGAGGGGGCAAGCTAGGCCCCAGTTAAACACAGAGGTCTGGAGGTCTGTACAGAGAGGAGACAGGAAATAAGGCGAGGCAGAGAGAGAGGATTCATGCCCCTTTGGACAGAGGAATGGAAGAAATAGGAAGCTACTCAAGGCTGGTCCCATTTCTCTGATCTTTCAAGTTCTTATCCCAATATTTGATTCCTTGTTTAGGATAAGATTCTAGCATTTACTGATAAGATTAACTATATTTATGCTTCACTGTTTTTTTTACTGATAAGATTAACTAGATTTATGCTTCACTGTTCTACTGCTGTAAAAAGACACCATGTCCAAGGCAACTCTTACCCAAAAAAAAGCATTATTTAGGGATTGCTTATAGTTTCAGAGGGTTAGTCCATTATCATCATCATGAAAAGCAGACAAGCATGGTTCTGGAGCTACATAGCTGAGAATTTTGCATCCTGATCCAGAGGCAGCAGGCAGAGAGAGAAAAACATTAGGCCTAATACGGGCATTTGAAACCTCAAAGCCCACTGCCAGTGGCATACCTCCTCCAACAGGGCCATATCTCCCAATCCTTCCAAATAGTTCAACTAGGAATTAAGCATTCCAATATTTGAGTAACCACTCACAACTAGGCTCTTACTCTCGAAGCCTCCAGGAAGGTTGTACCACATAAACCTCCCTTGATAGTGCCACCTAACTGGGGACCAAGTGCTCAAATGCTGAAGACCACTGGGGGAATTTCTCATTAAAATCACTACCCTCACTGTCCTGGTTAGTTTTATTGTCCAGTTGGATACAACCTAGAGTCATCTGAAAGAGGAACTTGTAATTGAAGAATTGCCTCAAATTAGCTTATGTCCATGTCTTCAAGGAATTGTCTTAATAGATGGTTGGTGTGAAGAGGACCTTGTAGTTTCTCAACTAGAAATGGGGCCTTGGAAGCCCCTTCTCATCCTTGCTGGAGTAGTAACTCTACTGTTCTTGTCAGAGTCCATGAGTACAACTTCCTGTCATGTCCCCCAAGATACTGTTTTACAACTGTCCTACCCAAATCTCTGGTCTTACAACCTTTCACATCTTCTTCTATACCATCCCCCAATCCTTGGGGGCACAGGGAGAGAATAGATACCTTATTTGAGGGTCATTTATGATAATTTTTTTATTCTTTGGCAATTACACAGGTATGCACACACACACACACACACACACACACACACACACACACACACACACACACACACACACTGACTTTCACTCTTTCTTAGAGTGGCAATTTGAAAGAAAATGGCACCCAACTGAAATGGTACTATTAGGAGGTGTGGCCTTGTTGGAGGAAGTCTGCACTGTGACTCAAAATCACTCAAAGACAGGTTTGGAGGTCTCCTTTGCTCAAGTTTCACTCAGTGTAACACTCAGTCTACTGCCTGTTGCCTTCATACCAACATGTAGCAGTTCCTTCTCCACCACCATGTCTGTCTACATACCGCCATGCTCCCTGCCATGGTGTTAATGGACTAACCCTGTGAGACACCTCAATTAAGTGTTTTCCTTTATAAAAGTTGCCATGGCCATGTTGTCTCTTCACAACAATAAAAGAAATCCTAAGACACTTACTGTACCCCTACCACCACTAAAATTTCTTCATCCCAAGAAATCCACGTCCCACTTGTCTCTTCTATGCGTAAGACCTACTCTCTGAGTTTAATTAGGGTTGCTTTCATGAGCATGAAGTTGGAGCATAGGCAACCTACAAGTGGCTACACCATTGAAGAAAGTGATAGCCCATCCTTTCAGCAACGATTGACTGGCAATGGTCCATCTTGCAGGGTGGGACCTCATGATTCCCTCCTCCTTCCATGATGAACTGCTCATGGGCCCAGTCTTGTGCAGGACTTGTATGGGAACCACATGTATGGTTTACCTCCCTATCCTCCAGCTCTTACACTCTTTCTACTCCCTCCTCTGCAATACAAGGATGGTATGAATGCCTCATTTAAAGTTCAGCACTCCACTGTCCCAGTAGTTGAGGAACTTTGACCAGTTAAGAGTCTTCTGAAACGGGTGGCTCACATCTTCAATCCCAGTACTCAGGAGACAAAGACAGGCAGCTCTCTGTGAGCTCAAGCCTAGCCTTGTCTACCAGGATGGCTCCCAGACAGCCAGGGCTGTTACACAGAGAAACCCTGTCTTAACAAATAAGTGAGTAAACAAATGATAAGTAAAAGTTGGCTGCAGAAAGATTATTGAGAAAGGCTGAGAGGAGTGCTCATCTATGAATATGGATGTGCCTTAGTGTTGAATTCCAACTTCAGAAAAGTTTAAGCCAGGTACATGATGGCACAGGCCTTTAGTCTCAGAATTTTGGAGGCAGAGGCAGGCAGATCTCTGTGAGTTTGAAGCCACCCAGCAAGTTCTAGAGCAGCCAAGGCTGTCATACAGAGAAACCCTGTCTCAGAAAACAAAAACAAACAAAAAATGTACATTTCAGACTATTTTTCTCTCTTCCTTTTTTCCTTCTTCCTTCCTTTTTTTTTTTTTTTTGGTTTTTTTTTTTTTTTTTTTTTTTTTTTTTGGTTTTTTTGAGACAGGGTGTAGTCTTGGCTGTCCTGGAACTCCCTCTGTAGACCAGGCTGGTCTCATAGAGATTCACCTGCCTCTGGTTCTCAAGTGCTGGTATTGAAGGCATATGCCACTACTGTCCAGCTTCCAGACTCTTTTCATTGTTCACTGAACTTTGTGACACAATCTCACTGGGGGCCTCCACTTGTGATGCCTGTATCACCCGAGCGAGCCTCATATCAAGCAAGGGCCTGGAGATAAAGAGACATAGGGCCACTCTTGAAGAAAGAATGTCACTTATTGAAGCTCAGGGGAAGCCTTATATACTGGGGTTGTCCTATTCACCTTGAGTGACCTCTGCAGCTCACAAGCAACACCTGGCCTGGGTCAACTTCTTTGTTCTCTGCAACTTCCTGATTCCCTAATCGCAGCACCTGCTTGAGCAATGTTCTGATAATGAAAACGGACCAATTGGTTCCAGTAAACACTGCAGGCCATAAATAGTGCTAAGCCCTGGTGGCTTCAGGCCAACCACTGTAATGGGCGGGCGCCCCTAACTTTAGCGCCCCTAGACACTCCAAGACCATGGTTAATGACCACTGTTAACTTTAAAAAAAAAAAGAGAGAGAGAGAGAGAGAGAGTTTAATGATAGAAATACTGATACACACATGTGTGGGCTCAAGGCACTGTGGAAGCCAAGAGCCCTGAATGCTTTCAGAGTAAAATTCTTATACTGCACTCTGAGTAGGGGAGGGGATACTACTGGGCTCAGCGCGCCATAGGAAAGTCACAACAGGGCAGAGCCAAAGGTCATCTTAGGACACAGTTTAGGAATGCAACAGGCAGGCTGGCATATTTCCTGTGAAACAATAGAGTCTTGGGCAAGCAGGGGACCACCTGAGGATATTCATTTCCTGGAGCAATGGTCACAATGGGAGGCACAGGGAGTCAGGTGGCCAAGCAATTCAGGAAGTACATCCTTATCTCGGGTGGTCCTGCTCAGAGTGATTAGTGTCCAGAAGGTCAAGCTAACCAGGTGTGTCCCAAGTGCAGTTGAGAAAGCAGCCATTAATCCTGTGAACAAACCTTTTCCAAGAATCTGAGTTCTGAGCAAGCTGCCACTTAACACGAAACTCTGTCAATCTTGGCTAGTTTCAGGGACCTCAGGAAGGGGGTCGGGGGAAAAGAATCAAACAGGATTTTTCTATCTTCACACCACCACAGATCCCCCTTCCTTTTATACAAACAGGACATCCAGACTAGGCCTGTCTTAGGTGGCACAAGGAAGCCAGACTGCATCTTACCTGTCATCAGAGAATTCTGTAACATAGGGCAGAACCTCCTGTCTTAGGTTGATTACAATCTCCCCATACCTTACCTGTCATTGGCTCACTAGCTGTTTTTAGCATGTTAATCCACACCTCAGTAGGTGCTGAATCATGGGCAATAGCACAGAGCACTTTTTTTATGGCCAATATTGACTTGGGTTTGTTGCTGGCTCTGTCTTCTAGGAACATGATAAAAAGCCATGCTCCTCCCGGTATTAATCCTGCCCACTTCCTAATCATCTCTAGGCCCTGATATATATACCTGTAACTAACTGATTGGCACTCTGGTCTCATCCACTACAATGATCTCTCTAGACAGGTGCTGTGTATAATAAAATACCTTGTTTAATATGCTCATTCATAATATTCTGTGTCTCTAAAGCATTGGCTATTCTTCCTGAAAATAAATCTCATATGGCTGCAGTGGCTACAGAATGACTAAGGGCAATCCCCGATGCTGCCGCCCTCCCCCAACAAGAGGCAGCCACAATGGAAGTAACAACAGCTGCAGTAATCTTTCTTAGGATGAACCAGGATGAGCTGATCAAACCAATAATGCGAATGTCTCATTTTTTCCAGCAGCCAGTCAGGAAACAGGATTCTCTAGAACAATTCAAACTGCTAGATACATAGTAGCATTTGTTACCACAAAGAAATAAGGGAAGGGACAGAGAGTTTTCAAACGCAGTACTTGAATTCCAAGAAGCAGTCCCATTAAGATAGGTTGCCTGCATAATATGCTTGGCAGGGGCTGTGGCCCCACCACCATAGATGGTTTAAGCTGCTGTGGAGGATTTGCAATACATTCAGCCTACAATGGTGGACTGACCAGGTGGTAGTCCGGGTGCCCAGGCCAGCAACGATTAGCTGCGGCCAGTGTGATTCTGAGACATTTTATTTATTGGCACAAGTACAATTTTTAAGCCTACAGCAGAAGCATTGGAGGAGTTCTGCCCAAAGTCATCAATTGAGGCATTGCTTATTGCAATACACCTACTATGGGCATGGGAATTATTAGGAAACTGGCTCTTATCCAGTAAGATTCCAAGTATCAGTGATATAGCTTTATCCCAATTCATGGGTGCCAATGGGGTGTCTGTCTTCTAGTCTGTAGATATGAAGTAGGGCCATACTGGACTATCAAGAGCCACCGACATCAACACTGGGGCATTCCTTGCCAGTGTCCAGTGGACTTATTGCACCAGGCTCACTCCCAACAACATCCTGATCCCTTTGCTCATGCAATCTTTCCTCCCTCTCTTCAGCTGGACCAGTAGCTCTAACCAGTGTTTAGCTATGGATCTCTGCATCTGCTTCGATCAGTTGCTGGATGAAGGTTCTATGATGGTAATTAGGGTGGTCATTCATATGATAATAGGAAAAGGTCAGTTTAGGCTCCCTCTTCACTATTGCTTGGAGTCCTGACTGGGCTCACCTTGTGGGTTCCTGGGTGTTTCCCTAGCACCAGGTTTCTCTCTAACCCCACAATGGCTCCCTCTATCAGGATGTCCACTTCTTTGCTCTCTCTCTCAGTTGCTCCTCCCCCACCATCCCATTCTCTCATGTTCTCTTCTCACCTCCCCTTGCTCCCACCCCCTATATGATCCCAATTTACTCAGGAGACCTTCTCTATTTCCCCTTCCCAAGGGGATCAATGGATGTCTCTCCTCCTGCTACCTAGCTGCTTGGGGCAGGCATGTTGGGGTTTGGGGTGTAGATTGTAGCTTAGTTATCCGTTATGTCTAAAATCTACTTATGAGTGAGTAGTACATACCATAACTGTCTTTCTGGGTCTTTGTTACTTCACTCAGGATGATACTCTCCAGATCCATCCATTTGCCTGCCAACTTCAGGATGTAATTTTTTTCTACTGAGTAGTATTCCATTGTGTAAATGTGCCACAATTTTTAATCCATCCTTCAATTGAGGGGCATCTAGGTTGTTTCCAGGTTCTGGATGTTACAAATAATGCTGCTATGAATATAGTTGAGCTAATGCTTTTAGGGTAAGAATAGGAATCCTTTCAGTATATGCCCAATAGTATTACTGAATAACTGGTAGATTGATTCCCAGTTTTCTGAGGAACCACCATACTGACTTCTAAAGTGGCTTTAAAGTTTACATTCCCACCAGCAATGGAAGAGTGTTCCCCTCTTTCCACATCTCCTCCAGCATAGGTTGTCATCTGTGTTTTTGATCTGAACCATTCTGACAGGTGTAAGATGGTATCTCAGAGTTATTTTGATTTGCATTTCTCTGATGACTAAGGATTTTGAGCAATTTTTAAAGTGTCTTTCAGCCATTTGGAGTTTTTCTGTTGAGAATTCCCTATTTAGCTCTGTACCCCATTTTTTAATTGGATTCTTGGGGGGGGTTGACCTCTAGTTTCTTGAGTTCTCTATATATTTTAGAGATTAATCTTCTCTCAGACATAGGGTTGGTGAAGATCTTTTCCCATTCTATAGGCTATCATTTTGTCTTATTGGCCATGTCCTTTGCCTTACAGAAGCTTCTAATTTTCTGGAGGTCTCCCATTAATTAATTGTTGCTCTTAGTGCCTGTGCTACTGGTGCTATATTTAGGAAGTGGTCTCCTATGCCAATGTGTTCAAAAGTAGTACCCACTTTTTTTCCTATGAGGTTCAGTGTAAATGGGTTTATCTTGAGGTTTTTAATCCACTTGAACTTAAGTTTTGTGTAGGATTATAGATATGGATCTATTTGCAATCTTCTACATACCACCATCCAGTTATGCTGCTATGGTGAAGATGCTATCTTTTTTCCATTTTATATTTTTGGCATCTTTGTCAAAACTCAGGTATTCATAGATGTGTGGATTAATGTCAGGGTCTTCAATTTGATTTCATTGATCCACAGGTCTGTCTTTATGCCAGTACCAAACTGTTTTTATTACTGTAGTTCTATAGTAGAGCTTGAAGTTAGTAATGGCAATGCCTCCTGAAGTTCTATTATTGAATAGGATTGCTTTGGCAACCCTGGGGTTTTTTTTTTTTATTATTCCATATGAAGCTGAGCATTGTTCTTTCAAGGACTGTGAAGAAGGAACTTAGTTTTTTGGTGGCTTCCCTTTGTTGGAGATTCTCTGAGAGGGTGAGGTTTGGAGAGAAAAGAATGGGGACTTCCAGATCAAGCAGGAGTAAGCTGGATGTTCCAGCCAAACACACCTCAAATAACTTTTCATCTTATTTCCTACTATTGCTAGTCCATGTAAATTTAAATTATTAGTAAGTATATGTACTTTTTCTTCACTGTAACTTTAGTTAAGGAAGCAGTAATGCCTGACTTATCTGGAATAAACTACTGATAGTTGCCGACACACAAAACATACTTGAAACTTACTCAATGGCTGAATATGGTGATTTCCACTGATCAACATGTTTTCAAACTTCTTTTTAGCTCTTTCTACACTTCTTCCCATAATAATCTCGCCTTACTGTAATAGGAGGTTTCTGGCCCAGAAACGGTTACTGGATAACTGGTAGCTTGATTCACAGTTTTCTGAGGAGCCATCATACTGACTTCTAAAGTGGCTGTAAAGTTTACATTCCCACCAGCAACTGTTTCTGCAGTCCGGATCTTCCCGCAGCTGCTTTTCCCCCAAATATGACTCAGACGCTTATATTAGTTTCATGCTGATTGAACTATGGCTCAGGCATATTACTAGCTATCACCTGCATCTTAATTCAACCCATTTCCCTTAATCTGTCTTGCCACATGGCCCGTGGCTCACCTGTGTTACTTTACAAGTTGATTCTTGCATGGCTGGATGGTGTCTCTTTTGACTCCACCCCCCTTCCCCATCTATGTTCTGATTTCCCCGTATACTTCTAAAATGCCTGCCATCAGCCAAAACAGTCTCTTTATTAAAGAATGATATTCAAAGACAGAAAGACATCCCACATCACCTTACATTTGAGAAAAATAAAATTCAGAAGGAACACTCCTCCAAGGATCCCAGCCTGGTGATACCATTCCTTGAGAGGCAGAGGCAGGAGGAAATCACTGTAATTTAAAGGCCTGGCTCATCTACATAACAAGACACTATTTCAAAAACCAAAAGAAAATTTAAAAAAGGATAAAAAGGAAAGAGAAAAGGAAGGGCAGGTTCTGTACATATCTGTTTCCTAACCTACTTCCTTCTGTCTTCCTGAGCTTCTATGCCATTGTACATTTGCCTTCTGCCTTCCATACTATCATTATGGATAAAGCATTCTCCTATCAAAGGTCAACTCCTCCACTTACGCCCTTGATCCGTCAGCGTATACTTATGCCCCAGGATGTCCCATCTTTATCATGCCCTCCATGAAACATAACTGGCCTTCTCTAGTCATGGCTTGGGGTTTAGGGTTGTCTCCATTTCCTTCTCGTCATTTTTTTTTCTTTCGACATTTCTGACAAGCCTTTAACCCCTCTCTGTGGCTGCCCCTGTAACTTCTGACTTACCAGGTTCTTTCTCATTTCCCTACCGCTTCTGCATTTCTTTTTCCACTTTTGTGTGATTTTAAGTTCTAAGGGGATCCAGAGCTGTATTTTTATTTCTCTGTGTGTGAAGCTCATCTTTTTCAGTTAGACTAGATGGCTATAGAACCATAGGATCTGCCTGCCTCCTCCCAAGCACTATAAAGTTATAGATGCACACCTCATGCCTGATTTTCACATGGATGTTGAGGGTCTGACCATAGGTCCCCATACTTGCGCAACACTGAGCCATTACCCTGGCCTCTTTTATTTCCTTTGCTTTTATTTCTTATTTATTTTTTCCTCTGGTCTAGAGAGATGGCTCGGTGATTATGAACACTCAGTGGTTGTTCTTGCAAACCAGGGTTCAGATCCCAGCATCCATATGATGATTTACAGCCGCCTATAACTCAGAAGACCTCTTCTGGCCCCTGCCAGCATTGCACACATGCATGCAGACAAAACTCTCATACACAGGGAAAAAAAAATCTCTTACATACAGTATATTTTAATCGTAATATTTCCCCTCCCCAAATTCCTCCCAGATTCCCCCCCACTTCCCTACCCATCCAACTTCATATCTCTCTCCAAGATAGTAAATAAAAAGTCAAACAAGCAAAAATTCAGTAAGACAGTATGATTTTTAAAAGGAAGCAAAAGTACACATGCTTTTAAAAATTAGCCTGTTGGCTTGTTTGTTTGTTGGGTTGTTTGTTTGTTTTGTCTTTCAAGATAGGGTTTCTCTGTGTAACAGCCCTAGCTGTGAACTAGCTCTAGACCAGTCTGGCTTTTAATTCACAGAGATTCTCCCTCCCTCTGTCTCCTGAGTGCTGGGACTAAATGCATGTGCCACTATGTCAGGCAAAATGGAGCCTGTTTTATATTGGCCAACTACTCCTGGGTATGGCCAACTATTCCTTCCCTGGAATGTGGCTGACATACCTAATGATTCTTCATTGGAGAAAACTGATTTCCCCTCCCCCAACAGGTATCAGTTATAAATATCTACTTGGCTAGGGGTGGGACTTTATGTCTACCTTCTTGTCTCCATACTGGGATTATCCCTAGTTTGAGTTTCTCTAAGTCTTGCACTGTGTTATCATGGTGTCTGAGCTCATATGTCTGTATGGTACTGTTTACTTGAAGTCTGCACCACTCTGCCCTTAACAATCCTTCTAGCTCCTCTTTGCATGGTTCCTTGAGGCTTCGGGGGAATGGTTTAATAAAGATATTTCATTTAGGGCTGGGTGCTCCAAACCCTTTCACTCTCTGCACATTGATTATTTATGGATTTCTGGGTTAATTTCTGCCTTAGGGTTTCTACTGCTGCAATGAAACACCACGACCAAAAAGCATGTTGGAGAAGAAAGGGTTTATTTGGCTTACATTTTCAGATCACAGTCCATCACTGGAGGAAGCCAGAATGGGAACTCACGCAGGACTGGAACCTGGAGGCAGGAGCTCATGCAGAGGCCATAGAGAGCTGCTTATTGGCTTGCTTAACCTGCTTTCTTATAGAACCTAGGACCAACAGCCCAGGGATGGCACCACCCACCATTGGCTGGGGTCTCTCTCAGTGATCACTAATTGGGAAAATACCTTACAGCTGGATCTCATGGAGGCTCCTTCCTCTTTGGTGACTCTAGCTGTGTCACACTGGCACACAAAACCAGGCAGTACAATTTCCATCTACTTGAGGAGGCTTCTCTGATGAAGGCTGAATGAAGCACTGATCTATGGATATAGTGGGATGTCATTAGGAGTCATTTTATTGCTATGTCCCCTTGTAAAGTATAATAGTAATAGGTTTTTCCTGACCTAGCTAGTTGCAGGTTCTTAGCCACATTATCAGGTTCAGGTTTGAGGCCCGGTTCACAGAGTGGACCTTAAAAAGAAGTTGGATATTCCTATAACATCTGTGCTGCTATTGCATGATGTATTTTGTAGGCTAGTTGCTGTTGTAGCAACTGAGTTTATAGCTGGGATTATTGATGATCATTTTTTCCTCTGGTATCATGAAAAACACCTTCCAGTACCATGAACACTAGTCAGTAGGAGTCAAGCTTCTGGTTGGGTGATAGATCCATTTCTGGTGACAAGGCCTTACTGTCAGGTTATGGAAAAAAGCCAGTTGCTTTGACAATACTGTTATGTTGAGGGAAGGTGTTTATAGGACTCTTTTGGCCAACATTGCAACAAGATATAACCCACTTTGGGCATTAGAGGTTTACTTGGTGGCTTAAAGACATCTAGTTGGGGCGTTATCTCACCATTATATGGTGACTCCATTTAAATTCCTTTAATTATGTGCACAGTTTAGAGGCTTCTACAATAATAAGTTTCCATATGGCTTCTCAAAGGGTCATTAACGTTAGATGTCCCCCTCTCCATAGTCCCTTCTTTTTCCTATCCTCCCATTTAAAATTTCTTTCCAACATCACCTTTTTCCATGTTTCCTGTGCTTCAGTTTTTAGCTTGGCATAGCCTAGAGTCATATGAGAAAGGAGTCCCAATTAAAGGATTACCTTGATTGGCCTGTAGATATTCTTTTGATTGCCTTAACTGATCTAAGAGGCCCAGCCCATTATATGTGGTACTTTTCCTTGGGCAAGTGGTCTTGAGTTGTATTAAAAGCTAACCATGTATAATCCTATAGACAGAAGTTTCTGTTCCATCAACAGCTCCCTAAAACCCAGCAGCTGCTTCTCCCCAAATTACCACAAAGGTGTATATTAATTATAAATGCTCTGATGTGGGATGTCTTTCTGAACACTGTGAATATGCTTTATTTTGTGAATATTATTTATTTTGGCTGATGGCAAGGCAGCTTAGAAGCAGTCAGGAAATCCAAGCAGAGATAAAGATGAAGAAGGGTAAAGTCAAGGGACACACGATCCATCTGCTCAAGAAGCAAGATGTAAAAGTACAGGTAAGCCACCAGCCACGTGTCCATACAATAGATTAATAAAAATGGGTTGAGTTGTAATGAGCCTGAGCCATAGGCCGAACAGTTTGTAATTAATATAAGCCTTTGTGTGATTATTTGGGACTAAGTGGCTTCGGGACTGTGAGTCAGGACCGTGGGGATAGGCTGGGCCAGAAACTTCTAGCTATAATGTTGGCCGGTTGCAGCGAGATATTGTATATTTAGTAAAGCTTGTCTGAAAATCAGAGCACAGAGCCAAGACATGAAAGTAAAGAGAGTGCTGACTAACACCTTTAATCCCAGCACTTGGGAGACAGACACTCTATATCTAAGTGAGTTCAAGGCCAAACAGAGCCAGGTAGTGGTGGCCCACACCTTTAATCCTAGCATTAGGAAAGAAGGAAGAGAAAGTGAGATAGGGGCTTCCCTCATATTCCCATTCCTTTCCCCTGAAGACTCAGAGGCATTCAGTCTGAGGATTCATGGAGATAGGATCTACCTTTTCTCGGCCTGAGGAGTTGCCTGGGTGAGAAGTGGCTGTGGCCTGCTTCAGCTTTTTCTAACATCTGGCTCCATGTTTTTATTAATAACGCTAAGTAGAATTAATGCAACAGCCAGTAGATCAGGATTATTACTAACTAGCTTTTTTTTTTCCTTAATTTATTTATTATGTATACAGTATTTTGCCTACATGTATGTCTGCATGCCAGAAGAGGGCACCAGATTTTATTACACGAGGCTATGAGCCACCATGTGGTTGCTGGGAAGAGCTGCTAATGCTCTTAACCATCTTTCCAGGCCCTACTAACTAGCTAGTTACACTTAAATTAACCCATAATTCTTATCTGTTTAGCCATGTGGCTTGGTACCTTTTCTCATTATGACATTCTCATCTTGTTCCTCTGTGTCTGGCTGGTGACTCCAGACTCCACCTTTCTCCTTCCCAGCATTTTCAGTCTGGTTGCCCCGCCTATACTTCCTGCCTGGCTATTGGCCAATCATTTTATTAAGCCCATTCAAGTGATAAATCTTCACAGTGTACAAGAGAATTAATTACTCCACAGCATAAGCCTGTGAATGAGCCAGCAAGCAGTGTTCCTCCAAGGTTTCTTCTGCTTTAAGTTCCTGTCCTACCCTGTTACCCTTAGTTATGGACTGTGACCCATAAACCCTCTCTTCTCCTAAGCTTCTTTTGGTCAGAGTGTCTGTTATCACAATAACAGAAATGGTAAGTAGAATACTAGGCTATCCAAGCAGGCTTTAAATTCTACTTAAATGACTATTTTAGTCAGCCTAAAGGTTATGACTCCATTTTATTTAGGCAAATATCTACTCAATTTCTCAAGTACAATGTGAAAGGCACTTAAAGTATAACATGACCTAACAATAACTTGATTACCCTCTTCCCAACAATGTTTATCCCTCCAAAATTTTATATATTATTAAATAGCATATTATCTACCCAAATGGCTGTCAAAAATCTGGAACCTATTCTTGAAACCCCTGCATCAAATTCAATGTTCAATTTTTGTTCATAGAATGCTAGACTTCCAAAATAAGGAAGAAGCCAAGCCTCAAGTCCAAGTGCTTTTCAACTCTCTTGTATAATATTTGTTAATGTCTCATTGACCTAAAGCAAGTCAAGGCATGCTAGAGTCAGTAGAGAGACACATCAAAGGTTATATATAATTTGGGACGCTATTTTTACAATCTACCATGTTAACCTTCAGGTTTCCATCTTTGTCTCTTAAAATTCCACACAGAAATTCAAGCAATCTTAAAAAACAAACACACACACACACACCACACACACACACACACACACACACACACACACACACACACACACTCATGTCACTCTTTGGCCCAAACCCTGCCAAGTCTTCATTTAAAATGCAACCTCAGGGGCTGCAGAGATGGATTATCCACTTGGTCTTAGTGGAGCTCTTATGAAGTGAATTTGGTACCCAGCACCCGGTTAAGCAATTTACAACTGCTTATAACTTCAGTTCCAGAGAGCACCAAAGACCTCTTATGGTACCTGCTCTCTCTCTCTCTCTCCCTCTCTCTCCCTCTCTCTCCCTCTCTCTCTCTCTCTCTCTCTCTCTCTCCTCTCTCTCTCTCTCTCTCTCTCTCTCCTCCTCTCTCTCTCTCTCTCTCTCTTGCTCTCTCGCTCTCTCACACACACACAAATCTAAAATAGATTACCCAATCTCAGTCATTAACTGAAAACTCAGGACCTGGCATTCCTCGATCTACCACACTGAACAGCATATGGCAGTAACACACACACAAAAATATTTGTTAAATGGTGCACAAACGCCTCTTGTGTCCTAGGACTGAGCTAATCAGAGTTGCTACGCTCTTCCCACGTGAGTAGGGTACTCACGCGAAATACGAATTCCATATTGAAGGTAAGCTGGGCGTTTGTTACACCCCTACAAGAGTAACATTCCTTCATTTCCTCACTCCTACACTTAAAAAAAAATAGGAGGGCTTTGGAAAACTTAGTCTTCACTTTTTAATATTTCATTGGAGTAACGTCTCAAGCTACAAGCACCAGAAACAGCGTTGAAAGATAGAAGGTATTCGACTTCTCCGCTCGCCAAGGACGAACAGTCAAGGTTCCGCGGACAGAACCGTAGAACTGCAGGCTGGGAGCTGTAGTCTCCCAGGGAGACGTGAAGCAGGAAAGGAAAAAAAAAAAAAAAAAAAAAAAGACAACCCTGGAGCATGCTGGGAGATGTAGTCAGACTGCCTGCACACCCAATAGGAATCGGAGCGTTTCGCGCTGCCTTCTGGGAACTGTAGTCTTCCTTCGACCTCGAGCCTTCGGGGTGAAGAGGCGCCCAGCCTGCCGCCATTTTAGGTCTTGAGGTGCTGCGCCTGAGAGAGTCAGCGCGCAGGCGGGCTCAGCCCTGGCGCCGGGCAAGCCCCGCCTCCAGGGTGCCTGGAGCCCGCCCCTCTCCCAGGCTCCGCCTTCCCCCACGTGTCTGCGGCCGAGGGGAGGCGCCTGAGCCGGAGCGGGCTCTCCACGGGTCTGGCCCGGTCCTCACACAGCTTTCTGTCAGCGGCTCCCGGGAGCGTGCCCGGCTGCCGGATGCTTCCGCCCCGGCTGCGGCGGGCCGGGCTGGACGCTTAGTGCCCGGCTCGTGCCCCGCCTGAAGCGCCCGCGGGGGTGGCAGCGGCCTCCGCCCCGCGGAGACCGAGCGGCTGGAGGACGAGGCGGCGGCCGCCGGGAGGAGGATGGGGGCTAACCAGTTAGTGGTGCTCAACGTGTACGACATGGTGAGTGCGGCCCCTGGCGGCCCGAGCTGGCCGGCCCTCCGTGAGGGGCTGGGACCCCCGGCCCGCTCCTTCCTGCCTGACGTCCCCGCCTCCAGCTTAGTTCTCGGGGGTGGGGGGAGGGGACGGTCGCGCTGCCTTCTAATCCCCAGACTGGCCGGCGCGCCTCCCGGAGATGCCTAGTCAGCCCGAGGGAGGGCTGGGGCTTGAACCTCCTCCGAGCCCTCAGCTCCCCCGACTGTGGGCCCGATCCCTGACTTCCGTCACCGTGCGACTTCCCCGCCACCACCCGCTCTCCGAGCTGCCCGGCTCCTGCTGACCTTTGCCTGTCTCAGATGCTCGAGTCTTCCAACGACCCCAATGCTCCTCAAGCCTAGAAAGTCACAGCTACGACCCAAAGGTGAACAGGAGCCAACACATCCTCGCCTCCAAGGCAGCCTCATTAAGATGAATGAAGCTAAAATTTATCTAGAAAGTAGCCCCGTTGAATTATTTAGATATCACAGAGGTGCTCCTTTCCTAGATTCTGAGGACCACTTTCCAGGTGATGCAACAGGTGGATGACGTGACCACTAGAGAGGAAAGGGAAGCCTTGTTATTATGTCATCTAACTTTGAAGAACTGCAAACACACCAGGCTTCAAAGGCTCGTTCACCTGTGGTTGCAATTACAATACTCATAGAAGCACTGTGTAGAGAGTGATCGGCACAGTGAGATTCAAGTTTGGGTTGTTCTCTTGCTGTTTATTTATTTTTATTTAATTATCAAAGCCTGTATTGTATTGACATATGAAAAATTCTCTGTCATTATTTCTATTGGCTTAAAAATACTTAGAAGTAATTTTACAGTAGGGAGTCTTGGCTTTTATTTACAGCTCGAAGCTCTTTTTTTGTATTGTTTGTAAGTTTTTAAATGAACAGGGAACTGTTGATAGAATGGAATTCCTCATGCCATATCTAGGAGTTAAAAGTTGACAGGGCATATGGTCTGCCTGTAACTAGAAGTGAGGCTTCTAGTAGACTTTCACTGTAAGTCTGGAGATGAAAGAAGGTGGGTTAACATACTAGGAAAAGAGAATCAGAGCAGAAAAAGTTGAATAACGGGAGATTCTAGAAGAGCATATGACTAAAAGCCTACACTGCTGGTTAAGACATTATTCTCTGGATTTAAACTTTTTGTGTTCATTCCATGGGAATCCTTTCTTCAGACTTAATATTGCCCTTTTATTATTTTAGTGCCTCCTGCCCATCAGACTTGGATTTTTTTTTTTATTAATGAAGACTATATAATGTTACCCTCTGGATATGTTTTACTCTGGAGAATATATTTTGAGATATCATCTATATTTTTAATAAATTAGGATTATGCATTGACCAGTGGCCATGGTTTCAGAACCCAAAATAGAGTTTTGCTTTTTAGATTAAATTGAAAAATGCATTACAAGGATGTATAGAGTTCTGTGAATCCTGAAAATCATTACAAATTTCAAAGTAGTAAGAGCTAAGGATGGTATTCAAAGCAGTGTTTTTAGGGGAAGATTGTTTTAAATGATATTAAAATATGAAGTAATTAAAGAATTTATTCTGTCACTCTAGTTGCAGAGAAAGCATACAGAAAAAAAGGGTAAGTGACCTTCTCAGGTGACTAAAAGTAGGATCTAGAATTTCTAGGTGACTTGATTCTTGATTCACTATTTTCTCTATTGAATGATTCTTAATTCTTAATTATTTCTTACATATTGCTTTATTTCATCAAGAGGAAGAGAAGCATTTGAATTTAAAATGTATTTAAAAACTTGCCCTTGTATGTTCTTTTGAGGGTTTTTGGTCTATGAATGCTTATATCACTGATTCAAAACTTACGGTTACTTATTTTATTTTGATCCTGTAGAAACCATAGATAGGATCTGTTTTTAAGGAATTTGGGTGTCATAAGGAAGACCCAAAAGAAGAGTTATAACTTAAAACAGAATAGCATTATTTCAATAAGAGCAGAATGAGATCCAAAGGAGACAATTTTGTGGTTGTAGGATCAGGAAATGTTGAAAGTGAAAAAGAGATGAACTAGAAGCATTGATAGGATCTTCAAGTGCAGAAATCAGTCAGCATGAAAAAGGACAAGAATAGGAAAGTACAGACTGAACTGGGAACTTTGAACTGGTCCAGTTTGTCTTGAAGGTAGGATGCGTGAAAAAAAAAAAAAACAACTGAAATCTTTATCATAATAAAGTAGATTGAGTGAAGGATTGTGAGGACTGTGAGCCAGGGGAAACACTTGTTTACCTCAAGGAGAATGATGGGATCAGTCTTTAGGACAAAGCCAAGTGGATTGAGGTATACATTTTTCTCTGTTACATCCATTTCTCTCCTATCTGTTTTACACTTTGATGTTTTTTGCTTGATATCCAGGGTGAATTCCTTTTGTCTTCAGTTATAGTTTCTGTTCTTTGATGATAATTGCTTTTGTTTATAAGCCTGGTGCATCAACTGTTCCAAAATCAACCATTGTTTTTTTCCTGTTAGAATCATTGATCAGTTGTGGTATGTCCTTGTGTTTCTTTGTTGCCTGGTTCAGCTATGACTGAATTTTTCCTTCTCACTAGATTGGATGGCTATAGATCATTCCTCTTCTACACCTACCATGTATATGTAAATAAGGAGCAGGATTTACCTATGTTACATAACTTTTTGTGGAGGACTAATATAGTCCTCAAAAGATTATGCTAAATTATTACTTTCTTTTTGGTGATTATGGTTCTCTGTATACTTTGGGGAAACCTGTTTCTAATAAAATAATGGCCCGGAGTAATCCTCTGAAACTTGGGAATGAATTATTCACATATTCCTAATTTACCAGTATGTATAGAAAGTCAGGCAATTCACATTTCTTTCAATTACTGCAATAAATCTTTGTTATAGTTGCTTTTAACATAGTCTTTATTTTTCATAGATCTAGAATTTGTATACTTCAGGCTATCTTAGCTAAACTGAATTTCTTAAAAATTAAAATATGCAAGTGTTTATCAATTCATCAAGAAACAAGTTTCTTTTTTCTTTTTTTAAAATGGTGCCTATGTATTTTCAGAGTCTTTAAAAAATAGGAAAGAAGCTGGGTGGTAGTGGTGGAACACACCTTTAATCCCAGCACTTGGGAGGCAGAAGCAGGTGGATCTCTGAGTTCCAGGACAGCCAGAGCTAACAGAGAAACCCCCATCTTGAAAAACCAAAAATTAAAACAACAACAAAAAATAGGAAAGAAACACCCTAGAGCTCTCCCAGTTGGGGCATTTTTGTCTGAACTGCATTATTTTGGCCTGATTGTCAGACTCTTCCAAGAAACTATGAAGTTAGCAAGTATGATATGGTCTGACCTCTTTTATATATCTGTAGATGTAATTCAGACTTCTAGATGATGTCTATGTACACTCATTTATTATATACTAAGGACACGCTTCACCTAACCAGCTCCATACAGTCTGTGAATCTATATGTCTAGCAGCAGACTTTGCCCCTTCTTTCTGTGCCTCTTCTATGCTTTTCTCTCCCTCTGTGTACCATTCCACCCCCCACATCCCACCCCTGCCACTTTCGATAGCCAACACTCGACTCAGTATCTCAAATCAAAAACTTGAAAGTAAACCTAAATCCCCCTTTATTATAAACCCATCAGTCAAGTCACCTGGCCTGGTTTAACTCTTAGCTCTTGTTTTAGTTGATCTGTGTGAAAGTAACAGAACTTGACAATCAGCAGCTTAAATTGGGAAGATAAAGCCTTAAATCCAGAAATTAAAAAGCCCCTGAGATAGTTCTGCAGCACAGCCAAGTCATTAAGATTTTGCAACCTCCTACTCTTCTTTGCTCAGCTTGCTGGCATTTGTCTTTGTGTCCTCAGAGTTGCAAAATTACTGCCGTGGCACTAAAGTCGGTGTCATCATATAACAGAATGTGGAAGTAAGGTGTAGTGGGATGTGGAGAGGGTTCTCCCTGTACCCCTACTTTAACAGAAAGGAAAAGCTTTGGCAGAGCTTCCCTCTTTGCCTCCAGAGATTGTTCAGAATTGGCTCACATGAAACTTTGCTGAACCTGAATAAGTAGATCACTGCTTTCCAGCCTTTATAGGCAAGTTGTAGGCAGCTAGCTTAGAAGTCAAACAATCTCAGGTGTTCCTTGGATGCTGTCACCCCCCTTTGGGGGGGGGGGTTTCTAATTCCTAAAACTCACCCAGTTAGCTAAATTTGACTGGCTAGTGAGCACCAGGGATCTATCTTGTTTCTGCCTGTCAGATTTTACAAAAACTATCTTGTTCAGAGCTGAAGAGATTGCTTAGCTTGACAGTTAAGAGCACTGGCTACTCTTATAGAGGACCCAGGTTCAATTCCCAGCACCCAAATGACAGTTCACAACTGTCTGTAACTTCACTTGCAGGGGATCTAACACCCTCACACACATGCATGTAGGCAAAACACCAATGCACATAAAAATAAATACATATTTTTAAAAAATCTATTGTGCTTGGCTTTTTGGGAAAGGATGGAGGATACAAAAGTCTCTCAGTATGTAGCCCTTACTATATAGACCATGCTGGCCTGGAACTCAAAGATCCTGCCTCTTCCTCGAGAGTGCTAGGAATAAGGTGTGTGCTGCCATGGCCAGTGGCTTTTGTTTTTGGTCATTTTGTTTTTCCCAGAACATAATGTAGTGGAGAGCAGGCACTATCACCTTGTCCTTTAGGCCTTGAAGCCTCAGTATTTGGGGCACGGCTTGAGAGGCAGTACCCCACTCCACCCCTTTTTCCTGTTCTCATTCTTGGAGGACCTGACCTGCTACGAAACGACGTAGACTAGTCCAGCTTTCCAATCCAGCAGTCTGGAGAATGAACTCAGTTCCTCATGCTTGCAAGGCAAGCCTTGATCCACTGGGCCACCCTGCTATCCCCAACTTTTTGAATGTTTAAAAATTTTTCAAATTAGATTAATTCATTTTTTTATGTGTGTTTTACCTGTACGTATGAAATTTTGTTGTTGTTTGGTTCTGTTGTTTAGTTGGCTAGTTGATTTTTAGACATAATCTTACATTGACCATGTTTTCGCTGAATTCCTGATGTTCATGCCTTTGTCTCCTAGGCCTTCTCTCTTAAAGTTGGTATGTCTTTTAAAGGCTCATCTCACTAAATGGAAACCCATGGAGGTATTTCATTCACTTAACTATTTTAAAGACTCTTAATTACATCCATAATCTTCTGCCATATTATATATTCACAGATTCTAAGCATTAGGTTGTGGTCATTTTGGGAAGTCATCCCACCTGCCACACCATCAATAAACAATATAATTATAACCCTCCCACTAATAGTATTTCCTCTTACCAGTTCCTTGACTTTGCATAGAGTAACATTAACCTAGTAACTAAAAATAGAAAATTTGAAGCATACAAAACAATTAAATGTAAAAATCTTTTATGATTGGGAAATACTCATATTAATGACTGAAAGTGTAGGGTGCTGTGTTACTTTTCTCATTGCAGTAGTAAACTTCCTAACAAAAGCGACTTGAAATAGGAATTTATTTTGATTCACTGTTTGAAGATACAGACTCAAGCATGGTGGCAAATGAGTGTCTGGTCATATTTCATTTTCAGAAAGTAGAGAAAAATGAATATTGGTACTCCACTTCCTTTCTTCTGTTGATTTGGTTCAGGAGCTCGACCCAGGGAATGATTCTACTCAGGTCAGAGTGAGTCTTCCCTCCCTGATTGAACATCTTTGGAAATGATCTCAAAGATGTACTCAGAGGTGTATCTCCTAGCTGATTCTAAATACTGTCAAGCTGACAATCAAGGTTAACTACTACAAGTCTAGCTTTTGTCAGCATGACCCCAAAAATATTTTAAGTCATAACTTTCTGCCTCTGGACTTCATAGGCTCCTGTCCACCTTAATGCAAAATGCATTCATTTCAATTTCAGATGTCCCATAGTCTTAACAGTTTCAATACTGCTAAAAATTCTAAAGTTTTGGACTGGGCATGGTACTACATACCTTTTATACCAGCATTTGGGAGACAGAGGCAGGTGCATCTCTGTGAGTTTGAGGCTAGCTGATCTACAAATTGAGTTACAGGACACAAAGTTAAACAAGTTATGTACTTCCAATAACCAATGGTACAGGATAAAATCTTTCCAAAAGGCAAGAATAGGAGCAAGGAAAGATCAGGGTAGAGCAAGACTGAAACAGAACACCAAGCCCTGAAGCTCTATTCAGTGTCTAGAGATCTTGGTGGCATCATATATATAGTGGTTTGATTGAAATGTGCCCCTCCCCCATATTTTGGGGCATTTGAATTCTTGGTCTCCAGTTGGTGATGTCATTTGGGAAGGTATAGGAGGTATTTTCTAGTTGGAAAAGTGGTCCTTAAGAGTTCTAAGACTCATGGCAGTTTGAGTGTACTTGCTGCTTACAGTTTGAGATACAAACTTTGAGCTGTTCCTGCCTGCCTGCTGCCAAGCTTCTCCCCTGTGGTGGTGATAAGACTAATCCTTCTAGAACCATAAGCCCAAATAAAGGTTTCAGAAGGGAACAGTGTTAACAACTGGGCTGGCTAGAGACCATTCCTGTGCTATTTTGGAGGTGGTTGTAGGGGATGTGGCTGCTTTCTGCCCATGTCCTAAGAACCTGAGGCCAAACTTAAAAGTAATGGTTTAATTTCTTTGGCAGAGGAGAATTAAAGGTGACCTAATATTGACTGTCATGTGGTTATTAGTAATTACTCTTAAGCAAATCTACAATGAAAAAGAGTAACTGGGCAAAAAGAAGTACAAAATATATTTTGAAGAGGAAAAAAAGCACTAAGGAAACAATGTTTCTGCTTGTGATGAAAGAGATAAGGAGATTAATGCCTGATCCGCATTGAAATGAAGGAAACTTGTGAAAGGAAAATGCCTAAGCAGTTTTCTCCTCCTACAGAAGATAAACAAAAGCTTCTGCATTTTAAGGAACAAAGCACCACATTGTCCTGAGGATCTTTATTGTAACTGACTCTACCTTCACCAGCTTTTATACTGTAACCTCTCAGAACCACCTTGCAGAGACTTCAGACCTGCCAGACAATTGCAAGACCTTTGTCCTGTGTCAAGAGACTCCCCAAAGACCACCAGAGAGCTGGATTCCGATGCAAACACATATGGGTCAGTTTATTCTTTTGGACAGGTTCAAACCTGTCCGAAACCCTGTGTTCTGACACAGTGGAAGGAATTTGTCCCCCAGCTCAGGGATGAGAGGATTTTTAAAGGAAAAAAAAAACACATCAACACAAAACCAAGTTTTGAATCTATTGGCTGTCAGGCACGTTCCTGAGATTTTTTCCTAGATTCTTCTTAGACCTGGGCCCTGCCCTCAGGCACTAAATGGTCTTTTCCTGAAATAAAGCTTTGTAAGGGTAGATCTATGCCTTCATAGCCTCATCGGCTTTCTAGAACTATGGTGCTAGCCTCCTGATGCTTTCTTATTTTTGCATTGTTTGAATAATGATGCCAAGTTCTGCCAGTTTCATATGTAGTCTGGTCCCCTTCTACCACAGCTGTGGCTTCCATGTTCCTTAGCAGTTCATCTGAGAACACACTTTCCTAGGCAATTATTTTATTGTTTTTGATCAGGAAACCTCTTCCTCATTCAGGCTTTCTTCTTTTGAACTTGCATTTTTCACAATAGTCTTCAATAAGCAGAGGTTTATTATTATTATTAATTAGGGATACCTTTCCTATTATGTCATTACAGAGTGCAAGGTTTCTCTTTAAAGGCACTAGTCTCTAAAAATTATAGCTGCTATCTTCACAAGTGCCTTTTCTGCATCTTTATTTTTATTGGTGTGTTGCTGTTACGGGGTCATGCCATGCATGGCACATGTGGAGGTCAGAGGATAACTTTATGGAGTCAGTTCTCTCCTTTACAAATGGGTTATGGGATCAAACTCAGATTTCATCAAGCACATTTACAAAATAGCAATTTCCCTGGCCCCTTTTCTGCATCTTTATGCTCATAATCCTTTCCTTTCTCAGATTTTCCTGATCTCTTCTCTAACTGTACATCTAAGAGGCATGAGTAGTAATATCTAGGCCAACACCTGGATGTTATGCTGTCCTGAAATTTCTCTGCCAAACAACTTAGACAACTACTTTTGGGTACCTTTAGTTATTACATTTTTAGGACAGGCAATTTGTAGCTAGATTCTTTACCAGGCTGCAATACTAATGGCTTCTAATCCAAATCTCAAGAGGGTCGCTGAGTCTCCAACTGTTTGCTTTTCTCTTAGCATTTGTATAAGCAACTTTTCTGTTGCTGTAAAATAATACCCAGACCAAAAGCAACTTAGGGAAAGAAAGGGGTCGCAATCCATCCTTGAAGGAAGTCAGGACAGAAATTGTGGAGGACTATCACCTAGTGGTTCACACTGTGGCTGGCTCATGAGCAGCTAGCTGCCTTTCTGATACAGCCCTGCCTCAGGATAGTACTTCCCACAGTGGGCAGGGCTCTTCAATATTAATTAGCAGTCAAGATAATACTCCAGACATACCCACAGGCCAATCTGATCAAGGCAAGTTTTCAGTTGAGGTTCCATCTTCCCAGGTGACTCTAAATTGTAGATTAAGTTAACAATAAAAACTAAGCAGCATAATAATCCTGTTCCTCTAAACTCCACCAGAATAGTCTTTCCTCATTAAATTATGGTGTTATCATTACAAACTGGGTTTTGCCAATACACAGTTATTAATTATAATTCCATTACTATACTGCTTTAATTATTGCAATTTCATATTAATATCTGGCCAGACCAGTTTCCCTTCATTATAAAATCAAGTTTTCTTAGTTTTATTTTCTTTTCTAGAAGTAGTTTTTAATTTTAGAAAAGCAACCTTACAGATTTTTTGTGTTAAAATACAATGTAAAATTTACCATCTTAAACATTTTAACTGTGTGCAGTTAATAATAGTAAGTATACTCACATCATTTTCCAGTCAACCTCTAGAAACTGTATCTATTCTACTTCCTGCCCTGTACATTTGACTGAACATTTCATGTAAAATTTTGTCCTTTTGTCCCTAGCTCATGTTACTCAGCATATCCTCCTCAGTGTCTATCCATATATATGTGAGAAATTACCCCTTTAAGGCTGAATAGTATTCATTGTACTTAATGTGCCACAGTTTCTCTATTCATCTCATGATGGTTACATCTACTTTTTGTCTATGATTAGTAATACTGCAAAAACAAGTGGTGTATAGATCCCTGAATTCTAGCTTTTAATTATTTTTTAATATATACCCAGAAAATCTGTATGGTTTGCTGCTTTTTAAACTGGATGTTCACTAAAACCATAAGCTTTAGAAAAGTGGACTTTTTTATTATTCTTCTTTCTCCTTATTAATAAAAGTAGAGAATTTTTTAAAATTACCAAGAAAATTCATAAAAAGTAAATATCCAGCCCCTATATGTAAGCCAGCTTAGAATAAAACTAAATAAGCAAAATTCATTTTATATTGAATAGCACTAAGTGCTAAAGAAAAAAAACAAATCATAAACAGTGAAGGTTGGGCTAGTGTATTGTAATTTATACCAGAGTTTCAAATAGAATGATCAAGAGAGGCCTAAGAAACATTGTTGAACTGTGGATATTTAGAGAAAGTATTCCAAAAGTTGAGCAAGTACAAGGGCCCTAAATTGAGTCACATGCTGCCTCTAAGTAAATATACAGCAAGAAATAAGGTTTAGGAATATTTCTAACTTGTGTTCGCAAGTAGACTCAAGAAGATATTTGAAAATCAACCAAGCAGTACCAAAAAAAAAAAAAAGCAGTCAGATTGAGGTGGATTCTACAAGTATGAAAAAGCACCTCAGACTAACAGAAAGTCAATGGTAGCTCATGAAGAGCTGTTTGAAAAGAAAACAGAACACTTGAGAGTTAAAAGTTAAAAAGGATCAAGTGCTGAGCAAAAATAAATAAGTTAGGAAAACTTAGTCAAAGCCTGATCTACTTTAAACTTTAAAATTAAAATGTTTTATAAAGGCAAGAAAAGGTTACTACAAGAAAAAAAAAAAAAGTCAAGCTAGTTTTATGCTTTTTTGTGGCCTGACTAAATTCTCAAGTTATATTAACCACTTGGGTAAAGAAAAGATAAAAGTATTGAGCAACTTTGCAGAGGAGATTAGTTAGTAGATAAAAGCGAATCTTGTTGGTGTTGGAAAAATTATAATTGAAGATATGTGTAAATTTTTTTCATTAAAATATGACTATTTTGGAAGTTAACAATCATACCTGGTCAGGGAGAAAAAACAAACATAGCTGTGCTACATAAGAAAGAAAGCAAGAGGGGGAAAATGAAGATAAAAATATATGTTAGGGTTCTCTAGAGGAGTGTAATTTATATATAAATACACATATGTATGTATATGTTATATATATCTTTGGTATTTATTAGAATGACTTACAAGGTGTGGTCCAACTAGTCCAACAATGGCTATCTACCAATGGAAAATCCAAGAATCCAGTAGTTGTTCAGTCCACAAGGCTCGGTATCTCAGCTGGTCTAAATAGGCTCTAAAGCCAGGGAATGAATGGACTTGCATGGAAAGAGCTTTCTTCTATGCCCTTTTATAGGCTGCCAGCAGAAGGTATGGTACAGATTAAAATTATATTTTCCCACCTCAAAGATCCACATTAGAAGTGAGTCTTCCCATTTCAAATGATTGAATTTTAAAAAAGGTTTCTCACACATGTGCCCAGACATTTGGGTTTTAGTTAATTTCGGATGTAGTCAAGTAGACAGCCAAGAATAGCCATCACAAATGATATGAAATAATAGTAAATTCCTCTATTAAGTTTATCAGTTATAGTGTCATTTGCCTTATTGAAAATTTAAAATTTATTGGCCTTTTATGATCTATAGCCAGTGTTTCCTGACCCAACCACCAGTCCCAAATAACTACTCAGAGGCTTAATATTACTTATAAATGCTTGGCTGATAGCTCAGGCTTGTTTACTAGCTAACGTTTACATTTAAATTAACCCATATTTCTATTTTATGCTCTGCCACATGGCTTATGACATATTACCTCATTTTGTTCATGTCCAGCTTCTTGAACAGCTGGCTACTGTCTCTCCTCTTACTCTACCCCTCTGCCTCCCAGAGTCCTCTGTGTCAGGCTAGCAGTCTGTCACAGCTTTTTATTAACCAGTGAGAATAATTCATAGTTATAGTATACAAAAGGATTCTTCCACAGTAGTGACCTTTCAGCTTCCTGTCATCCATAGGACAATTGTTTATTTATTTATGTATTTATTTACCTATTTTGAGGCATAGTCTCTCTACATAGCCCTAACTATCCTGGAACTCACTATGTATATCAGGCTGGCTTTAAACTCACAGAGATTTGCTTCCTCTGCCTCCCAAGTGCTAGAATTAAAGACCTGTGCCGCCATGCTCAGCTTTATTTTTTTAATTTAATTTTTTAATTAAAAATTTTTAGCTTGCCATACTTGGAGTCGCTCAAGAAGAGAGCCTCAATTAGGAATTAATTTTTTAGATCAAGTAGTCTTGTGGGCATGTCTGTGGAAGAAACAATTGTATGTGGCACCACTCCCTATTCTGGTGGTCCTTAACTATGTAAGATAAAACTAGAGGAGAACAAGCAAATAAATTATCCATTTGTTTCCCTATGCTCTTGAGTGTGTTCCTAAGCTCCTGTATTGACTTCCCTTCAGTGATGAATGGTAACTTGGAAGTAAACCTTTCCTCTACTAAGTTGTTTCATGTCAGGGTATTTGTCACAGCAACAGAATTGAAAGTAGAACATCCTCATATAAAATTTTAGAAATAGTCAATAAGTTTGTTCCCAAGTAGAGTACCACTTGTTTCAAGCTGCTGATGAAATAATCCATATTTCCCATATACTATCTTGGCCATAAGCTAACAGAAGAAGTTCGTAAAAAAAAAATGAAAATTTAAGTGTAATAACATTTAATAATTTGAGGAGGGAGATAATTGATGATATAGGACATTGATTTTCCTCTTAAAAGAGCTAACATTTAAGGAGTTTTATTTACCAGCCATTATAAGGAAAAAGGAAGTCACGTAGAACCTCTTATGTTAAAGTAAAGTAAATAAAAAAGGAAAGAAAATTAAAGGGGAAGGCAAGAGAAAGGAGAAGCCCCTGCCTGGAATGTTAGTGGTAGAGCACAGTTGTAGCTAAGCACTTAAACTATATTCTCACCCAGCATGTTTTCTCCCCTATAAGGGTAGGGGTGACCTTAGCAGTGATCCTCAACCTTCCTAATGCTGTGACCCTTTAATACAGTTCCTCATGCTCTGGTGACCCCCAATCATAAAATTATTTTATTACTACTACATAATTATAATTTTTCTACTGTTATACATCATAAATACCTGATATACAGGATATCTGATATGGGACCCCCAAAGGGGTTGTAATCCACAGGTTGAGAACCTTGGGGCATTTGCCCAACTTGTGTAAGGTCTTGATTCCACCCCCTGCAGTGAAGAAAAAAGGAAAGAACTGTGTTTTTCTGTCCAACTTGTACATTTCCTTCCTGAACTTCCAGAACAGAGTTCTCTGTAACTCATGGGTAGACAGTAACCAAAAAAATAAAAAAATAAGACTGACAATAATAAAATAAAAAATAATACCATATATCCTAAACTTTTTTATGATGGTTAATTTTGTCAGCTTCACTAGGCCATGGTAGAAGTTTATGTCACTGCACCAGGTCCTGGACTTGCTGGTCTCCACAGTCTCATGAGCTAGTTCCTTAAAATAATCATTCATACTCCCCCATAGTCTGGGATTAGATTCCATCGTCTTCCATTAGTCCTACCACACTTATAGTTGCTCCAATTCAAGCAACTCTATCTATTCCACACCTCAGCGGCTGAATGTGGTTAAGAGAAAAACACATAACCACTCTGACTGATCTCACTTAGAAATTGTGACCACACATCCCAAGAGAGCCCTTAAATGCTATCTGGCAGGACTTCCTTATTCCTCTGGTCAGTCGACTTTCCCAGTCTTCAAGACAGCTACAGTATTCCTTTTTCTCAGCCCACTTTCCAAGATGATCTCAGAGCTTATGTCACCAAAGTGTGGATTTTTAAAATTGGAAATGTTTTCTCCTCTTTCCACCACCACTGGCCCATTCTTTCCTCCCATTGTATGGAGTGACAGGCTGCCCATACTGTGGTCAAACTTCTTACCATGTTACCACCTCTCCCCTCCTCCGTCAGTGTACACATATTTCCTCAGAGTGGTTACCACTCTCCTGCTTCATCACTTTCCTCCCTCTACTGCAATAAACAAGTATATGTACTAAAATGATTTTCCATTGCAGAGCCATTTAAACTCAAAAGAATTTATGATGGCCTTTATATATTATCCACTCCATTGTACCACTATCTCAAGATGGAAATTTGTCCTTTTTCAAAAAGATTTAATTATTTTTAAGTGTGTGTGTGTAGTGTGTGTCGTGCATGCAGGTATCCCCTGAAGCTGGAGTTACAGGTGGTTGTGAACTGTCATGTGATCCTCTGAAAGAGAAGAACATGCTTTTAACTGCAAGGTCATCTCTCTAGCCCTAGAGATTGGTCTTTTAAAATCAATTTCTTCAGAACTTTATTACTTTTATTTTCATTTATAAAAATGCTTCTCCTTTTCTAGGAAGGGTCTTGCTGAGTACCTTAGCCTGGCTTTAATTCACTACTTTTTTCCTGCTGTCTTTGTGGTGCTAAGACTAATAATGAGAACTAACCCGTTTATTTTTTAATCCATGAGTACCAAACAGTAATGTAACAGCATAGATTTCAAGCTTCTCATGACAGGGCAGTGTCTTAGGTAAGACATCATAACCATGGCAATTCTTACAAAGGAAAACATTTGAGTGGTTTACAGTGCCAAGGTTCAGTCCATTGTCATTATGGTGGGGCATGTTGGTATGCAGGCAGACATGATACTAGAGGAGTAGCTCAAAGTTCTAGTCTTGTGTAGGGAACAGAAATTGTTCTATGACACAGGGCATGACTTAAGCATATATAATATCTCAAAGCCCACCACCCCCACAGTGACACACTTCTTCCAACAAGGCCACGCCTCCTAATAGTGTCGCTCCTTATGAACTTATGGGACCCAGTCACATTCAAACTACCATATTCTCCCACACCCTCATAAGCTTGAAACAGTATTATAATGCAAAATGCATTTAGTCCAACTTCAAAACTCCCTATAGTCCGTCACAGTCTCAACAATGTTTTAAAGTTCAGTCTCTTCTGGGATTCATTAAATGTCTTAATTGTAATCTATAAAATCAAAATTAAAAATAAAATCACATCTTATAAAATATAGTGGCACAGGATATAAACTAATGTTCAAAAACACAGGGAAGGGAGCATAGTGAAGAAACACTAGACCAAAGCAAGACTGAAAACCAGCTGGACAAATTCCAGACTGCATCTCCATGTCTTATGTCAAATGTTCTTCAGCTCTCCAATTCCTTTCAGCTTTATTGACTGTGACATACTAATTTCTCTTGGGCTGGTTCCACTCCCTGTTAGCAGCTTTCTTCGATAGGTATCCCACAACTCTGGCACTTCCAACATCTTGGGTTCTCCAAGGCAATCCAGGCTTCAGCTTCATAGCTTCACTCAATGGCTTCCTCTAGGCCTCCATTCAGGAACACCTCTGACATATGCCTGGTAGCCTCAGCAGCTTTCCTTAGTTTGGGGAGCAAATTCCATAGCCCCTATTTTCTACGTGGCCAGAGATGCCAGGTTTTGCTTGCTGAGCATGAAACATGGTTCCCTCATTCAATTACATCTTCACCTCCCTCATTCAATTACATCTTCACCAATTTTTTATTTTTGATGGCTACCTGTTGCAGTGCAGTTTCTTGGTCTTGGGCGGCCAGAGGCCCCGACCCACAGACCTGCCGCACCAGACCCATAGCACCCGCCTCAGCTGCTCAGGCCCCCAGAAACGACTCAGATGCTTATATTAACTTCATGATGTTTGGTCTATGGCTCAGGCACATTGCTGGCTAGCTCTTACATCTTAAATCAACCCATTTCTATTAATCTGTCTGCCACATGGCCCGTGGCTCACCTGTGTTCCTTACAAGTTGCTCCTTGGGCGGCTTGCTCGATCTGCCTGACTCCGCCCTGCTTCTCCTACCTATGCTCTGATTTCTCCTCCTACTTCTTCTATGGTGCCTGTCATGGCCCAAAACAGCTCCTTTATTTAGAGATTGATATTCACAGCATACAGAAAGGCATTCCCACATCAGCTACCTTCATTGCCTAAGCTTGGCTGTCCTTGAACTTGCTCTGTAGTTCAGGCTGGCCTCAAAACTCGGATCTGACAGCCTCAGCCTTGAGTGCCAGAATCATAGGTATGTGTGAGCACACCCAGCTCTAAGCTTTTCTTTAATTTCTTTCACAAGTTGGGATCTTGCCCTGAGGTCACCACTCCCTTTATTTCCTTTCTTAATATGTTTATCTCCTAGAACACAGGATTTAGCTCCCTCCATTCCATTTCCTGGTCCTTCTTTTCTCCTCAAATTTTAAATTTTGGTTTTTTTTTTCCTTGATCAGCTTGCTCTTTTATGAATCTTTGTTAACATTAATAACCACATAACAAAGTCTCAAAATAGGCTGCTTTGAGATTTCCTCTGCCACTGGAGTTAATCCAAAACTCCTAGTCCACAGTTCTCAGATCCATATCCCTTCTAACTAAAGCATGGTCAGGTCTATCACAGCAATACCCCAGTCCCTAGTACTAACTTCTGACTTTGTCAGGATTAACTATTGTTGTGAAGAGACACCATGACCACGGCAACTCTTATAAAAGAAAAAAAAAAAAAGAAATTGGGTGGGTTACTAGAATCAGGGAATGTGGTTTATGTCCTTAGGTTTTATGGTTGTGTGGCCTTGGAGAAGCCAACTTAACTTCTGTAGTGTTCCTCTCTAAAATGGGGATCACAGCAGTGTCCACATCATGGAGTCAATTAAGATGTTTAGAATGATAGCTGGTACCCAATAAGCATTAGAAAGTCATAGCTGTTATTAGTAGTATTGTCATTTGCAGTACTACGTAAACTAAGTGAGCTACCATTTACTTCACCAATTACTTAGAAATTGCATTTTAGCTGTAGTTCAGTGATAAAGCATTTGCCTAGAACATGAGGCCCTATGTTCAATCTCCAATGCTGCCTGGGGAAAAAAAGCTTTAAAGCACAATTTAACTTTTCCTCCCTTTAAAGAAACATTAATACTATAGAGAAAGAACAGTGGTAACAAATCTGAAGTACTAAAAGTAGGATTGTTTTTGTTGGACACTAGCTTCAAAGTCTCTATAATACATGTGCAAAATTAGCACTAATTGAGCATTATAGTGCTCTCAATATAAAGAAATTGTTGTTGTGGTTTTTTGTTTGTTTGTTTTAAGGGCAGGAGGGTTAGCAAACTTGTTCACCAAGTAAAGTAGTTCAGCAGATGTGGTGGTTTGAAAGAAAATAGCCTCCCAATAGGGTCAAAAGGAGTGGTCCTATTAGGATATATGGCCTTGTTGGGATAGGTGTGGCTTTTTGTGGAAGAAGTTCACTAGCAGATGGGTTTTGAGCTTTCAAATACTCAAGCCAAGTCTAGTGTGATGTTCACTTCCTATTCTTGCCAGTTGGATCTAGAACTTCCAGGTACCTCTCTAGCACCATGTCTGCCTGCATGCTGCCATCCTTTCTACCATGATGATGATGAACTCTGAATCTGTAAGCCAGCCTCAATTAAATATTTTCCATTATAAGAGTTACTGCTGGGGCTGGAGAGATGGCTCAGCAGTTAAGAGATTTAGCTGTTTTTCTAGAGAACTTGAGTTAAGATTCAGTACCCGCACATCAGTTCACAACTGTAACTCCAGTTCCAGGGAATTTGACACAGTTATAGAGACATGCATGCAGGCAAATACCAATGTGCATAAAACAGAATAAATAAATGTTGGTTAAAAAAAAAAAAGTTGCCATGGTTATGGTGTCTCTTCACAGCACCAAGATAAGATATCAAGTAAAAGTGCTTGCTATGCGCATGGCAACCTGAGTTCAGTCCCAGAACCCATAGAGGAAGAAGAGAACAGACTTCCAAAATTGTCCTCCGACCTCCAAATGCACTATTTTACATGTATACATCATACACAATAATAAGTATTTTTTTTAAGGAAGAGGAACTTAGCCTGAGAAAAGTTCATAATACTTCAAGTAATTAAAATTTTTAACTTGTCCAACAATGTGAAAAGAACTATCAAGAAGGATCTAGCATGTTTGTCTCTAGTAGGTCTTGGTATGGCTGAGTTGTGTGAAAGTTGTGTGGCTTACATACATTTGAAATTCTAGTTTGCAAAAAGATGTCTTGGTTTTGCCAGCTTTTCAAATTGGGATTTAGTTACAGTAATGGTGTTTTTCTGTTACTGAATTAATGGCAAAGTGTTCACATTATGTGATGTTCAAGCAATAGAAGGCCATAGCAAGTTTTTTTGGTTTTTTGTTTTCATTTGTGGTAGTACCTGAAGGGCACCATAATTTCATGTTTTAGGAGAAGTGACAAATTAGCCTTTTCTTTATTTCAAAGTTGTTAAACACATTTCAAAAAAATATAGAAAAATCATGGCCAATGAGGATAGTTATAAGGAAATAGAGTTGTATGACAGAAGGCTAGTAACTGTGGTCTGTATTGACAGCCCTCATTTTCCTAACAGTTTACATTTCTTTCTTTTTTCCTCTCTGTATATGTGTGTGGGGGTTATTTTTTGAGATTTTTTTTCCTTTCACATACTGTTTTCCCTCCCTCACTTTTCCCCCCATCAACTCCTCAAATGGGGTAAGGCCTCCCTTGAGAAGTCAGCACAGGCTCGCATACTAAGTTGAGGCAGGTCCAAGCCCCTCTTCTCTGTATCAAGGCTGAGTACAGCATTCCACCATAGGGAGTGGACTCTAAAAAGCCAGTTCACATACCTGCATATGTACTGGTCCTATTGCCAGGAGCCCACTAACAGATCAGTTTACACAACTGTCACCCTCATTCAGAGGGCCTAGTTTGGTCCCATGCAGGCTCTTGTCAGTCCAGAGTCGGAGAGCTCCCACTAGCTTAGTCAGCTGTGTCGAGCTCGGCCAAGTGTTTGGCTGTGGGTGTCTTCAAGATGAGAATTTCTACATGTTGAGCTCCAGGCCAGCTACACACAGGATTTCTCTAGGTATCCCTGGCTATCCTGGAACACCAGACCAGGCTGACATCAAACTCAGAGAGCCGCCTGCCTTTACATCCTTGGTGATGGGGTTAAAGACTCGTGCTACCACACCTGGCTTATAATTTATATATTTTACATTGACAATGTAAGTTAAGGTACACTTTTTACTAACACCAAATTCTAACTGATTTACATTCTTTGGGGGTGGGGGTGGGGCTTCTGAAATTAGGTTTGTTAGACCAGGCTAACTTCAAACTCACAGAGATCTTCCTGCCTCTGCCTCCCAAGTGCTGGAATTATAGGCATATGCCCACTTTTGCCAGGTCTGGGTTACATTCTTAATGAATTCTTATGGAAAGAGATCAAATTCATCAACTTCCTGTTTCACTGTCTAGTACACAGTCCTTAGCACATATTTTCTTGAATCAAAGTTGTCCCTTTTTAATAACTCCAAAGGTAAGTTTGTGTTTAAAGTAAGCTTTACAGATAGATATGGTAGCTCACACCTGTAGTCCCAAACTTGAGAGGATGTGGCTCACCCATGATTTTGAAGCCAACCTTCACTGCATTCTGAGTTCTGAGCTAGACTGGGCTACAGAGCTCAAAACAACACAAACAGTGTTAAATAAAGTTTAAACTGAGGTGCAATTTACAAGTCTCTTCTACAACACTGTTTCTTAAATTTATCTGAAATCAATAACCCCTATGCACAATGTGACTTAAAACCACATATTTAGGAAGGACCTTATCACATGTCCTCAGTGAATACTACTATGTGGTGTTCATTTACAGTGCTGGTATAACCCACTGAAACAATTTAGAAATTCACTATTGACCAGTAACCTTCAGTTTAAGATATATTCTCAAAATCAGAAAGAAAAAAAAGAAAAAACTTTATAGAAGCTTTTTGGAAACTTAAAATATTACAAAAAAATGCTAGCTAATTCTTTATAATTAAGAATATAATACTTTTAAGTAAATGACTATGTAATAACTCTGTGAACTAATGCTTTGGTCACCAAGGACAGTTTATAGAAGATAGTGGTGATTAATTAGCCTACAGTTTCCATTATTCATGGTTTATTTGAGGCTTTTAACTGAGTAAATGAAATACTTCCAGTGAGCACCCTTTTTGGGGAAAGCAAGTCAAGTATTCCACTCAACATCTTATAAACACTGGCTCTAGATTTGGAGGCAACAGCAGTACTTTACACTAACTCCGATTGTTTACGCTGTTGTGTACAAACGTTGATTCCAAGTCCTAAGTGTCTGTATTCAGTATTTCAAGTTCCAGACCAGGGAAAGAGCACTTGCCATTGTTGATCTCAAACTGGAAGCATGAGGTTTTTAGATAGGCAAGTCTTTGACTATAGTGAAGTTTAATGAAAAGTCTCTATCAGAAGAAAGGCAATAACTTAATTTGAATATACAGTAGTTTAAAGTAATAAATAGAAGTATTTAGATCGATTTTTGTATTGAAGCAAAATTGATCCCAAAGTAATTATGTTTCTTTTCTTTTTGTTCATTTTTTAAAGTTTTAAACTTTAGAAGTTCTCTAATATGAATGAATAAATAAGAAGAGATGATATCAGAGGAGGTAAAATGTACATCCAGTAGCCCTTGTCTGTGTGTTTACCATTTCCCTAGACATTAGGAAGTAGAGATTTGTACCAAAATGAGATTTGAGTCTCTAGCCTTCTCATGGCCCTCACAAATATAAACAGCCTATAAAATGCAGCCTTACTTCAAAATGCTTTGTACTCAACCCTGCACATCTCCAGAATATAAATAAATCTTGTAAGAGTCATAGAGTCGAGTCAAATTAAGTCTAACATTGTTGGCTCTTCAATTTAGTGAATCATCACTCTTGGTAATTTGACTTCAGTTCTAAAAGAATCATGAAAATTGGTAAAAATTCACAGATTGACAGATAACCAGAACTCATTTACTTGTTTACATATGCACCAACCTTTCCCAGTGTGCTGAAAAATAATAGCTCATACTCCTCAGTAGATATATGTTCATTTGATACTTGTTTTCTCAGTATAGAAAGTACATCTCTCTCCCTTTTTCTTTCCTTACTTTTTTTCCTGTTTGTGATTGGCTTTGTTGACTCAGTGGCCTTAAACTCTCCTGAGTATTGGTATTATAGGTTTGAGCCAAGTTTGCTATTTCTGACACTTAATGTTTACCAGGGTTACACACTCTTCTGAACACACATGCTGTCTATGTATTTAACCCCCACAGCCCTCTAAGATGGATTCTGTTTATTACCTCATCATGTACGCGTGGACATCAAGGGTCAGAGAATCTAGACACCTCCCAATTTGAGCTACTAAATAACTAAATCAATATTTATATCAGTGCTCCAAATTTTTAATTAACATTCGATCTTTTTCTTCCTTTCCCTTCTTTCCTTCCTTTCTTTTTTATCTTTTTTGAGACAGACTGAATACCTTAAAACATTACCAAATCCACTAACAAATCAAGGTCACATAGCTGGATCTCCACTAAATCCAGTGTCTTCTATGCAATTTCTGTTAGTGATAATATTTAGATACATTTTCTAACTTGATTAGTTCAAATACAGTAGAAGAAATTTCCCCTGTGCTCCAAACTAGAAGACTGTGGGCACTTGATTCTAGGGAAATTATAAATTTCAAATTAAAATGTTTACTTTCTCCTCCCCCCATATAATTCCTGGTGGATCGTGTTATAAGTACACACTTGAATATGGAGCCTGTTAGTTGATCTACCCAGTGACCTCTGGTCCATTCCTTCCTTGTATAGCACCATCTCTCTGTGGCTGATATCGTATGTAATTCTTCATCTAACTCTTGGCTGTTGTCTCAGAGCAAGTGTACTTAGTCCACTCAACTCTGGTTGAACCACACTCTGGGAGTAGAAGTGCACTTTCCTTGGCTCAAATGAAAAGCCAACTTTTAAAACTTTGCTTGAATAAAATATCCTGGATAACCCATTTTTTTCCTGGAGTACGTTATGTTAACTTTTGGCATCTGTTACTATTTAGACAACAAAATCAATAAAGACATTCAACACAAATTAACAGAAATCTTGCTAACATCCAGTCATAATCTAGCTCAGCAGCTTGTTTTGTTTTTCATAGTTGCTTGTTCTTGGCTGTGATTTCATTTTTACATATTTATATTATTTTCTGTTAGAAAAATTGTTTCTAGTTTATAAAATGATTAAACAAATACATTATACTTGATGCTCTACAAAAGCATGAATTTCCATATTGCAACTTTAAGAATTTATGAGCTTTATAGGGAGATTTTGCTCTAGACGCTATGTAAAATAAGTTTTAGTGGTAGCAAAATAATTCTTTAAAAATAATGGTAAGAACTGTAAGCTGGGCAGTGGTCGTGCACGCATTTAATCCCAGCACTATGGAGACAGAACCAGGCGGGATCTCTTGAGTTCTCTTTCTCAATCAGCCAGGGCTACATTCACATACACAGGGAAACCCTATTTTAAAAACAAAAAGGGGAACAAAAGTAAAAGAACTGTGCCTCGGTTGGGAAACTGCTTCCATGGAAGCTGAGGACCTGACTTTAGATCTCCAGCACTTATGTAAAAGCCAGGCATGCTTTGTATAACTCACTGCCCTGTCAGCCTAGCCATATCTGTGAGTTCCAGATTCAGTGATGTTCCTATCTTAACACAGCCTCTGGCCTCTTCATATACCATACACCTACATATGAGCCATAAAAGAAAAATAAAACTGCACACAAGAGACACATGTGTGCATAAAAGAAACTCTGTCTCAGGAGGAAAAAAAAAAAAAAAAGAATGATAAAAATAATTAAAAGAGCTGGGCCTAGTGATACATACTTGTAATCCTAACGCTCCACAAGCTACTTATGTTACCTGGTACATCCAAGGAATTCAAGGTCTGCCTTGAATCTGTAACAAGACTATGACTTTAAAATAAAAAAAAAAAAAAAAAAAAGAATATTAGTTACTTCAGCATGAATAATTAGCAATGATAAATCACCATAGGAGACTTTCACAACTGAAATCGTTCAGTAAAGGGCTGTTCTAGTTTGTTTACATTTCTGTCATTAAATCTAAAAAAACAGGGCCTTGTTTGTACTATCTGTATAGCAGAGGCAGGACATGATAAGGCATGTTGACCTTGAATTAAATTCCTGTTTTCCCAGGCAGCCTGCCATTTATGTAAAGAGAGAACCTTCCAGGCCTATTCTCTAATAAGATCTAGAAAGCCTCAACAGGAGCAGAGAAGATTGGAGAGCATCTCTCTGACCAACTCTCCAAGAAAGGGCTTACCCTTCTGTGGTAAATGTATTCAGGAAAATGCTCATGCACACAAAGAAAAAGCATCTGTTTTTCAGAAATGTGCTGCTAACAGTTTCTTCAAAAATACGCTGCTGTTGTGTATGAAGAGGTGGTGACCAGAATACTTACTTGAGTTTTTTCTGCTGCTGTTGAAGCACTACTTTTTTATATCCTGTTTTCCTTGGAACTAAAAGCATAACTTTAGAAGAAGTTTAGAATTAGAAATGCACACTGTAATTTAAGAAATAACTAAAGTTTGGCTGGAAATAGAAAGTTCTAGAACTATTTCTTTTAGTGTAGCTTGAATTCTAATTGGTCTTAATAACAAAAACCCAGATCCAGATATCAGGGTAAATGCTGAAAGATCAGAGACACAAAGGAGCAAGCCACAGCCATATTTTTACCTCTTGACAATTCAGCCAAAAGGGGCCTAGCTCCTGCCTCTTTTTGCCTTATATTCCTCTCTCTGCCCAGCCTTATCATTTCCTGACTCCATTTCCCTACTGCTGGGATCAAAGGCATGAGATCTCACGTGCTGGGATTAAAGGTGTGTGCAACCACTGCCTGGTCTCTATTGTTAACTAGTGATTAGCTCCATCGTCTGATTTTCAGGCAAGCTTTATTTGTCAGAGCACAAACAAAATATCATCATACTTCAGCATTGCTAGAAAAAATTCAGAATATCTCTATTTTGCATTATGTTTTCATGGAGTATCATGTCCATAATCTATGTGGAGGCAAGTATCAGTTAAGGCAGGGCATATATCAGTTACCTATTTGTATTAGGTAATTTTTTATACATACTTCATAGAGTGTGCTTAAACAAACCTACATAATATAGTCTAATCACCTCACCATGGCCTGGTGCTGTGGTTTAAATCCAATGTACATAGTACATGTGGCCTGTGGATACAATAAAAGATGAGACTTCTGTCCACATAACACAGCATGTAGCTTTACAAGGAAGTTTCATTGTAAAATAACAGCAAAAAAATGTAGTAATACTTAAACTAATAACATTTATTATTATCAAGTCCTTTGTGCTATAATTTATATACTATACGTAGATAAAATATTATATATACTTATAGGTTTGTTTATACCAGCATCACCGCAAACATAGATAATGTGTTACACCATCACCTTAATTATGTATCATTAAACAAAAGGAACTTTTCAGCTCTGTTATAATCTAATGGCACCATCATATATGAGGATTGTCATTGACTAAAGAATCATTGTGTCATGTGAGTTCTAGATGATATGTTCCTCTCATGATGTTTTACTCTATAACATCTCAGAATAAGGAATAGAAACTTATTTGTTCTCGATTGCTAACAAGGAAGAAATTGGCATTGCCAATTAAAAGAAAAAAATCTGTATTATACTTGGAAAAATTATTGCTGAGGGATTCATGACATATAACATAGTTTTTTTAGTCAAAACAGATAATTATAATTTTTATTTGTAAAACAATATGCTCAGCTAAGTGTAGTGTCAGTAGCACATCTGTAACCTCTCTACTCAGTAGGCTGAGTAAGGAAGATTTTGAGTTCCAACTAGCTTGGATTACGTAGCAAGACGCTTGTCTCAAAATGCTTATACATGCATTCTTGTGCCATTTGTTACAAATTAGAGAAGACCTTACTACAATGAGAACATTACAAAATGTTTATTACCATAAATGGAAAACTCATACCCATCAGCAGTCACTCCTCACAATCCACACTCCACAGTCGTAAGCAGTATGTCACCTACTTTCTACTTTCTTTCTGTGCAGATTTGTCTATTAAGGGTTGTTCATATGAGTCGTATAATGTTACATGTTGTTACTGCAAGCAGTTATCTAGGCAACAACATTATTAATTATTGTGCCTTACACAGTAGTAAAAGGCTTTAAAGAAAAAGATGTTATGAATGAGAATTGTATTTAAATTTTGCCCAAAAAATATTTTTGTTAATAAAAGAAAATCCATTCCTAGCAACTTGTATCTTTCTAGAACCTTGAGTAAGCACAACCAGATTGTCTAGCTTTCCATTTGAAAGAAACTACCACTTGTAAAGAAAGCTATCTGGTAATTTGTTTACCCTTGTGTTGCCTCAGCAATTCTTCAGACGCTTTATATAGTCCACATGTCATTATTGTGAATTCCAAAGTTCTGGCCAGATTTTGAGATGATACATGTTTCTCCTTTTTACGATTTTCATATTTTATGGGAAAATGTGTCAAAGCATAGCCATTTATTTTTAGAATATAAAGACTTGAAGTTTAGACTGAAGTAATAGAATCCACAAGTACATACTAGTTCTAAGCATGGAATCCCTAAGTATGGGAAAAATTATTTTCATTTATGAAAAGAGAATAAAAGAATTTCTGAGTTGAGGGACCTCATTCTGCCAAGTGCCTTCTGGTGCGACTCTTCCTGTCCAAAGTCACCATTTAAGTATAACCCTTTTCATAAAATTGTTTCCCTTTTAAAATAAAATATTAGATTTCCATTCTAGAAATGAGTTATAGAGCACTTTTGGAAGATTGTTTACTGTCTACCTAAAAGGAAAGTTATAATAGTCAACGTTAGATGGGAGTGCCCCATATAGTATTTAAAGTTGAGCTACCTATACACAGAATAAAGCCTTTTGATGCTGTTAAGGATAGCAGCAGCACATAGACCAGAGCATTGGTTCCAAGCTATATATACAATTAGTTGCTCAAGTGAAAAAGACTAACAGATAGTTGTTACGGAATGATCTTTTTGTATACTGTAAAGATGTGCCTTTGCCAACATGCCTTCTGATTGGTTTAATAAAAGCTGACTGGCTGGTAGCTAGGCAGGAAGTATAGGCCGAACAGCCATACAGGAAGAGCAGAGTCTTGGGCATTGTAGTCATGCCCAGAGAAACAAGATGGACTGTGTTGAAAGAAGGTGCAGCCATGTGGCAGAGGGCCAATAAGAAATACGGGTTAATTTAAAATGAAGAGTTAGATAGTAAGAAGCCTGAGCTATAGGCCGAGCATTTATAATTAATAAGTCTCTGAATGGTTATTTGGGAGTGGCTGCCAAAACAGAGAAACTTTACCTATAGATAAACCTGTCCTGAGACTTCACAGAGTTTTTGCTTTCTTAATATGTAAAGAGATCAAAAAGAGAATAGGGAGAGACTTAAGAAGGCATATCTTATAGCAAGGAAGCAAAGAACTGATCATTCTCACTAGCTGCTTCCTACCTATCCTCTCACTTTTTGTTTTGTTTTTGGCAGTTGTGAACAGTTCTGCCTGGGTCTCCTGAGTGCCAGGATTGCAGTATGTGCCACCATGTCTAGCCTTCCCTCTACTCTTTGTTTTGTTTAGATCCTCAGAGGAGTTGAAATAAGAGTATAGTCTACATACCCTTTGCCTAAATTGAACAATTTTTATCATTTGTCACATTTATTTTCTCTTTTCTCTGTCTTTCATAGGAAGCAAATGAAAACATAGCAATTAATATATAAATATTTGTATGTGTGAATATGAAGAAGACACTCTATCTAATTGTAATATCTTTATCATACCAGGAAATATTTAATTACTACAGTACTATCTAGTCTAGTTTATAGCTATCCCAATAGTGTTCTTTATAGCTATTATGTCTTTTAGTGTATGTCTCAGTCAGGGTTCATTTGTTAAATTTAGGTTTCCTAAGAATAGTCATTTGCCAGGTCTCTCCATGGTGCTATGTCCAGATTTAGGTGATTCTTCTTTGTTATTATTCTGTTTAACACATTCTCAAGAAAACCCAAGGGAGATGTAGCCTTTGTTCTATATGACACATGGCAGTAGCTGGCCCCATTCTTAGTAGGTTAGTCACTTGAGTAAGATGGTATTTACCATACTTTTCCATTGCAGAGGGGATGTGAGAGAAGAGGGGGATACCTTATCAGTTTTCACCATCTCTCTTCCAGTGATCTTATGACCCATTTGGTGCCTGACTCAAATGAGGGCTGAAAAGTGGTAATTCTGCTTTGCCATCTAATCTTACTGCCTAATTTTCTTTTTTCCTTTTTGGTGGCTATGATGTTAATTAGAGGGTAGGATTATTCAGTGCATTATTAAGCTATCATAGATTGAGTGTTTGTAATATTCTACTTTAAAATACTTACTTTAGATTCTAAAGTTTAGAATATTTATAAGAAATTTTCCCTCTTTCCAAGACAGGGTTTCCCTGTGTCACAAACAGCCTTGGATGTCCTGAAATTCACTTTGTAGACCAGGCTGGCCTTCAACTCACAGAGATCCTTGTACCTCTGCTTCTGAAGTGCTAGTATTAAAGGCATGAATTAATATGCCCAGCTCTTTTTTCTAATTGTTAAAGTAATGCATAACACCGAGATAAATAGTCCTGAAATAATAGTTAAAAGTGAAAAGATTCCTCTAAATACCGTTTCTACCCTGCTCATCACTGAGCTAACAATTTGATGTATTTTGGATCTTACTTATTTTTAAGACAGTGTCTCACATAACCCAGATAGCCTCAGATTTACTATGTAGCCAAAGATGACCATGAATTTCTGATTCTTTGGCCTCTACTTACCTTTGCTAGAACTACATGCGTGTGTCCTGAAGATTAAACCCAGGGCTTTGTGCACATGTATACCAACTGAGCTATATCCTTAGTCCCTAGCCCTTTCTCTTGTTACAGTCTGTCAATCATGCTACAGATACTATAACTTGTTTTTTCCTTTCACTTTATATTACTTTTTAAATTTTGATTCAATGTTGGAGCAGAGCTCCCCGACAGCCATGCAGATAAGCAACAGCCAATCTGCAGCTCATCAGGAGATGATGAAAGGCTATGGAGGGGGCTGGGGAGATGCTACTTACTAGTTTGTTCATCATGGCATGTTCAGCCTGCTCTTATTTACCAACCCAGGGATGGCACCACCCACAATAGCCTAGGCCCTCCCACATCAATTACTATTTAAGAAAATATTCTATGGGCCTGCCTATAGCCTGTTCTTATTGAGATTTTCTTAATTGAGGCTCCATTCTCTCCAGTGACTCTAGCTTGTGTCAAGTTAACATAAAACTAGCCAGCATGGTGGCTCAGGTGATAAAGTGCTTGCTACACAACATTAGGACCTGAATGGAATCCCCAGCACCCAACGAAAAACCCAGAAATTATGTCTGTCTGTGACTCGAGAGCCAAGAAGATGGAGACAGGCAGACTCCAGAGCTTGCTGACAATCATTCTAGCCAGTCAGTAAAGTCTAGGTTGAGTGAGAGGCCCCTGTGTTAGAATAGAATAGAATGGAGAAGCAATTGAGAAAGACTTAATGTTGATGTCTAACCTTGGCATGCATATATGTACATGCACATGAACAGGTATATACCACATTGTACCAGGCCTTTTATTTTGGGCCAACAATCAACTCCCAAATCATGACACAGAAACTTCTTAATAGTTATGAATTCTCTACCTAGCTTAGGCTCATTTCTTGCTAGCTCTTTTAACTTAAATTAACCTGTTTCTCTTTATCTGCCTTTTGTCTCGATCTTTTTACCTTTCTTCTTTCTGTAGATCTCACTCCAAAGCTGCTGTGTCTGGCTGGCCTCTGGCCCCAGGCATGTCCCTCTCTTCCCGCCAGCCCCACCTACCCTCTCCTGCTCAGCTATTGGCCATTCTGCTTTTTGTTAGACCAATGAGGTACCTTAGGCAGGCAAGATAAAACAATTGCAGCACATCTTTACATAATTCAGTACACATCCTTACATCTTAAGCAAATGCAGCATAAACAAATGTGACACCTTTACATAGTTAAAATAAAATTTCACAATACCACATGTATCACAAACACAAAATAATTAAAATTAAAGACAAATTATCAGTCATCTAACCCAAGAGAAGTCCCATAACTTGGAATTACTAGCTAAGTATTTGTTTAATGCCCCTCTAGCCCACTGTCTAACTCCTTTCATAGCCATTCCCTATAGTTTTATGCCATACCACCGATACATACCTTCCTTCCCCTTCCACGTTTTTAGATTTTTTAATTTGTTTTCATTTTTCCTCCCCTACCCAGTCTGAGGAAATCTCATTTGTTCCCATAGACCCGTTTTGTATACTAATTACCTCCTCTAGGAAGTTTGTCCTCGTGCTGATTGTAGGAAGATTGTTCCTACCTTCCTCAGTGTTCTCTGACTCATACTGCTTACCCCTAGTTTAGAACTTCAGGCTGAACTGGCATAGAAAACAAGACATAAGTATTGACAAAGAACAAAGTATCCCCACTTTCAGAGAACTCGCTAGAGTATGAAAGCAGATGTTATAGAGGAAAATAGATAGGGAACTAGATCTGCATGTTTACATGTGGTGCTTTTTGTTTGGTTGTTTTGTGTTTGGGAGATAGGCTCTCACTGTAGCTCTGGCTAGCCTGGACCTTACTCTAAAGACCAGGCTGGCCTTGAACTCATGAAGACCCACCTGCCTCTGTCTCCCAAGTGCTAGGATTAAAGACGTGCCACCATGACCTGCTCTATGTGTGCTATTTCCATCACTAATGGCGCTTTTATGTTAATTTTTGTTATCAACTGATCCAAATTTACATTTCACTTCATTTAAATTTTATTTATTATATGCAGTAGTGTACTGGACTTAAGTTGAAACATCTGTCTAGAAAGAGGAATGCCTCCCAGGTTAGATGTGGGAGGGCAGACTATGCTACTCTCAGTCAAGTTTCAGCATTATGAGAGAAAATAAGAACTGGTTCACACTCCACCTGCCCTGTAGAATTGGACTATAAGTTTATGGGTATTCAAAAGTCGTTTTTCTTCTCTTCCTAGTACTGGATGAATGAATACACCTCATCTATTGGAATTGGAGTTTTTCATTCTGGAATTGAAGTGTATGGCAGAGGTATGTGTCCACAGTTTAAATATGCTTTCTGAGGATTCTGCCAGTTAAGAGAATGCAGAATTGTAATGTTTGGTGTTTTTCTTTGTCCCTTTTCTTTTAAGTGACTTACATAGGTTATTGCAGAAAGAATGAAACTCACACATTTGTTTTATACTGTGCTTTGAAAAAAAATGTGGTAGAACACGAGAGGATACATTCATTTCTTTATTTTTTTTTTTCCTAATTACTGTGTCTTCTAAAACATTTTCTTAGCCGGGTTAGGTGGCAAACACCTTTTATCCCAGTATTCAAGGGACAGAGGCAGGCAGGTTTCTGTGAGTTCGAGGCCAGCCTGGTCTGCTGAGTGAATTCTGGGACAGCCAGAGCTACAAGTGAAACCCTGGTTTTTTGGGGGGGGGCGGGGGGGTTTAAAGCCCTTCTTTCTGAAGTTGTTAAACCATGATTATTTTCTCTAATATGCATATGAGTTTCTAAGAAACTTTTATACTTTGAAAATCTGCAAACAAAAAAATCATTTTAGTTAGTGGTAGAAAGTGTCAAATTTGAAAAACCAATTTCCTTAGGAATTTTCAATATAATATTGGATTTTGCAGGTCTGTGAGTGTCAGTAAAGTTTATGCTAAGCAGTCTTCCTTTAGTAACATCTAGCATTTTGCTTAGTTAGTGATACATCAGCATGAGTTATAAGTTTGCCTTTTAGCAGAAGTTTCTATATTTACATAAGCTAAGCAGTCTTTGTAACAATACATTATCTAATTTACCCAGGGTAAACTACCTACCTACCTATTCACTAATATAAAGGAAAAACTCCACTTAAATATTTCAGTATGATGTTTCTGCTGTCTTTGTGTTTGGTTGGAGAAGTAGTGATAATTTAATTGAATCCAAAGCCTCAGACTTGCTGAGCAGGTGTTGTACCTCTGAGCTGTGTCCCTAACCCCTATTTTTTTTTTTTTTTAATGATAGTTGCTTCTAGCTGCAGTTTTGCATATTCAATTTTGGCTATAAAGATTTGTCATTTAAGCTTTACCTTTACTTGAAATGAGTGCATTTGCTAACCCCAAGAAACAATAAAGGCGCTATTCAGTGATTGGAGTATTGCAGTGAATGGATGCAGGTTCTGGCTTTTTGCCTAAGTTATGTTACTCTTTTTTAGTTACATTTGAATAGTGTGTTATGGTTTCCATAGTGCTCTGAACTTTGGAACCATATGATCATGTTGTAAGGTAAGAGACTGTGACATTTTTTTTTAATAAAAGAAAGTTCTAACCTGTTACCATTCACACTGCTAATAACTAACAGAACTAAAATTTGAGCACAAATGTTCATATTTGCTTACCTCAGTGCTCTATTACCTGCATAATTTTTATTCCCCTTCATACAATAATTTAGAAACAAAAACATGATTCAAAACATGTCCATGGAAATTCAGAGAAATTGTAATTGTTTCTTGTACAGAATATAAAATCTAAAAGGACCTGTGGCTTCCCTTACTTTACTTAAGAAGTTTAAAATTCCTATGGGGCTAGAGAAATGGCTTGGTGGTTAAGAGCTCTTCCAGAGTTCCTGAGTTCAATTCCCAGCAACCACACTGTGGCTCACAGCCAACTATAATAGGATTTATGCCCTCTTCTGGTATGCAGGTATACACGCAGAGCACTCATACATAACATATAAATAAATAAATAATTTTTAAAGATCCAAATAAGGAAGCCAGGTGGCAGCACATGTCTTTAGCCCCAGAATTCGGGAAGCAGAGGCAGGTGGATCTCTGAGTATGAGGCCATCCTGGTCTACAGAGAAAGGTCCAGGACAGCCAGGGCTACACAGACAAAACCCTGTCCCAAAAAAACAAAAACAAAACAATGAATTTTACCAAATTCGATCTCAATATATACAATATTTTAATAAAAATTATATAGAATGATTTACCAAATCTACTGAATTTAAAGACGGTTTGGTGGTATATGGTTGCATCCCTGTGCTTAGTAGCTAAAGTAAGAGGGTTATGGGTCTGGGGCCACAATGAGACCCGACCTCAAATCCAGACAAACAAAATTTAGGACATGCGTAAAAGTGGACACCCATAACCTCAACAATTAGGGAACAGAAACTAGGGAATTAAGAATTCAAAGCTAGTCTAGGCTACATAGTTAGGTCAGTTTGGGGTAACTAACCAAATTCTTTTTTTTTTTTTTTTTTTTTAAAGGAAAAAAATGTAGTTATGTGCACCCCCATCTACATCATTTTTAAAAATTTCTACAGGATATATGAGTGAAAAGATAACCTTTGCTCAGTGGTTAAGAGTATTTCCTTAAGAGTTCAGTTCTGTTGGGTGTAGAGACTAGAGTTAATAACTGTGACTCTAGTTCCAGGGTATCCATTGTCATCTTCTGGCCTCTGCAAGCACAGGCATGTGGATACACATATCAAAAAAATTTAAATAAGAAAAACTAAACCCTGTCTATCTCTTCTTTCCTGTGCTTAGTCTCAGAACTTGACTGTATATTTAACAAATATATTTATTTAAGCATTTTGAGAGTCTTGCTATGTAGACCTGGCTATTCTGGGATTCACAGTGTAGCTCAGGCTGTCCTGGTGCTTATAGTATTCTCCTGCCTCTACCTCTAGCACTGAGATTATTGGTATGTACCACCATGCCTAGTTATTTAGTAAATCGTAAGTGATAGACTAACTTACTTAAGCATTTATTTGGAATTGCTTATTTCTACTAAGACTTTACCACTTAATATCTAAATGAGATGCCAGAATTGAAGCCTGAAGTTCTGGCTCTTTTCTGACTTGAAGCTATCTGTATTTTTGTTGTAGAAGAGAGCGTATAACTAGAAATATATATATTAGGAGAATGTACAAATAGTGCCCTCCTAGCTACAAGACTTGCTGTAAAGAATATGAGAATGGCTGTGCATTTAATGTTGACATTTTACTGTGTTTTATTCGGGTTTGATATTTTGTTTCAGACGGGGTCTCTATATATAGTTCAGACCTGCCTGGAACTCAATAGGAATAGCCTAGTCTAGCCCAAAACTCACGATCCACTTGCCTCTGAGAGCTAAGATTACAGACACCCCACCCCTCATGCATGGTGCAGTGGTGTTTTCTCTCCTAATCCAGTGTAAATCAGGAGCCTTCAGGCAGAGGTAGATGTATGCACCACATGATGGTAAAACATACCAAACAAGACAACTCATCTCACGAACCATAAAAACTCACTTTGAGTAGGCAGTTTCTCCAGTGACGTGCAAGTTTAGAAGGTGGCCAAGTCCTGAGCTGCTGGCCTCGTGTGGTGCCACAAAGACTGATCACTTTTGAATACTGGTCAATCTCCTGCTGTTGTAGGTGCAGAACAGTCTATAGAGCAGTCACAAGCATTTTGGAGTGTCTGTGACTATTACCATTTCAGAGCTTTTAAAGACGGGTATTCTGTACTGTTCATACCCAAACAGCACATCACAAAGGGTGACTTAGAAACTGAAAATATTCAGATAACATCTTTGTGGTATTTTAAAGCTGATTCAGCATTGTGATTGCATTTCTTGCAATACATACTAAAAATTTTGATTTTTGTCTTTTCAGAATTTGCTTATGGTGGCCATCCTTATCCTTTTTCTGGAATATTTGAAATTTCCCCTGGAAATGCTTCTGAATTAGGAGAAACATTTAAATTTAAGTAAGTAGGGAGAGTAATTTCTATTACACTGTTGTAGGTGTCAGGGCTTGCTTATCAGGTACAAAACATTCATTCATTCTGTATATTGAAAATCTAAAAAATTAAACCAGTTTTAAATTTTGGCTTAGTAGCTGACACTTTATTTTTTAAATTAAATTGAATTAAGTTGTTATATAAGGATGGAAAATCCAATAGCATGTCTTTGCTTTTTGGCCAGAATCTTTTAAGTTACCTTTTGTTTGCTTCTCAGATGTAGCTCTTTGTCTGTCTTACATTCTGCCTCAGAAACTCACCTAATGACCTCCTTCCTAGTCTCCCTATAGAAGGAGAGTGGGCAAGGTGGAATTTTTATTATGACCTACTATAAAAACCTCTTCATTTTCCCAATGAAAAAAACACTTGTAAATTCAAAATAACTGACTAACTTGTAAACTGTTGTCAATAGCATCAGTGCAGCTAAACCAAGCTGGACTCTTCCCTTTCTTAATTTTTTTATTCCTTATTATATCTAAAGTGATATTTAGAGTCTTCATTTCAAGAAACATTAAAGAAACTTTTATCTTTAATAGTGAATGTGCCCAGAATAAAACAGATAAATTCAGAACAAGGCCACAACACTTCTAAGTGCATAGCTCTCATAACTCAGAACTGATGCCCCAAAGTCTCCATTTGTGTCTGATAAGATGATTTTCTAATAATTTTTAACTGTCTTTTACAACTTTCTTATATCTAAAATTCTGCCTTTTATTGAGTAATATTTCTTACATTTTCCAGGAAATATATTGAAGTGTTTTTATTTGATGTTTTGAATAATATATTTTAAATTTTAGTTAGGTTTCATGGCTTGTCTCAGTCAGCACAAGAGTGGTTAATACCAAGAAGTTTATCCTTAGTGGCCGGCTCTTGACTTTTGGAACCCATTCCCTATGGTGGGACACCTTGCTCAGCCTGTATGTAGGGGGAGGAGCTTGGTTCCTGCCCCAGATGATGAGGTAGACCTTGTTGCCTCCCCCTGGCAGGCCTTACCCTTTCTGAGGAGTGGGTGGGGAGTGGGCCGGGGAAAGGAGAGGGGTGGAAGGAGGAATGTTGGTATGTAAAATTAAAAAAAAATCTTAATGATAGGTAATTTGAAAAAAATTGTGGTCAACTCTTTGCTCTGAGTATTTAGCAGGAGTATGTTTTAGCCTGAATCTGATTGTCTAATAATAAATGTTTCATAAAGCAAAATAAAAAATAAAATCATTGAACTTTCTAAATATCTCATTTACCTTTAGTCTGAATATGCTAGCCCTGATTTATTTATCACATACACCTAGAAATAAGCAACTATTTAATAATGTTTATTATAAATGACCTGATCAAAACTGCTTTACTTTGTTTTTTGTTCTTTAAGAGAAGCTGTTGTTTTAGGGAGTACGGACTTTCTAGAAGATGATATAGAAAAAATAGTAGAAGAACTGGGGAAGGAGTATAAAGGCAACGCCTACCATTTGATGCACAAAAACTGCAATCACTTTTCTTCAGCTTTATCAGAGGTAAATTCAATTCCATCCTAAAAGTTCTGCAGATAGCACTTCCCTGGTGTACTTTCTGTGTCACTGTATTCAGCCATGCTGTTTTTTCCCTGGTTGTTCATGTGCATAAAATTACTGAATTTCTTTATTCACTATGGTTGATCTTTCCAGAGTTGGCAGTTTTAGAGTCAGCAAAGATTTAATTGGTGATTCTGTTCATTCCTTTGTAGTGGGTAGAGTGGCTACAGATAATAGCCTCACACTCACTTGGTTGTGTCCTTGTGTTTTATCACTGACAAATACATGAGAAAAAGGCATACTTTCCACTCATAGTAGATTGTCATCGGTACCTGTGCACAGTGTGTTTTGGTGGGAACTGCACAGAAGAACAAAGCAGCTTACCTACCATACCAAGAGAAATGGGGAAGGAGCTGGTGCCCAGTATCCCTTCAGGGGCATTCCTAGTACCCTAACCATACTTCCTCCCATTAGAGCCTATCCTTCAAAGTTCTATACTTTCCAGCAGTGCCCTAAGGTAACAACCATCCTTAGTAAGCAACCTTGGAGGAATGTTTAAAATTCAAACCATAACACACTGAAACTCTTAACTTTAAAAAAAAATAAATAAATAAAGGTTAAGAAACTGTTAGCATGAGGCAGTGGTAGCTCATGGCTTTAATCCCAGCACTAGGGAGGCAGAGACAGGTGGATCTCAGTGAGTTAAAGGACAGCCTGAGCTACACAGAGGAAACTGGGGGGGGACAGGACATGATATGGGACTTAGCTGCTGAGACCTTTTGTTTAGTATATTTTAGTTAACTATATAAATTTTCCTGGGTCTTATTAGTAGATAATTTGTTTCTTAAGGCAAGGTTTCTCTGGGTATCCCTGGAACTCACTGTGTAGACCAGTCTGGCCTGGAACTCAGAGATTCACCTGCCTCTGCCTTCTGAATACTGGAGTGTGCCACTATACCTGTCTTGTCCCTATACTTTGTGTATCCCTGATGTATTAGTTACTTTTCTATTGATAGGGTTTTTAGACTAAAGTTAGCTGATTATAACTGAAATTGCAGCAGTAAAATCACAGATAAGAGGGCCTATTTTATATCCTAAAGGTTATTCTGTAGCAATATATGGAGATGCTTCTCATTTCCTTTCTCAGCTGACCTCTTCATGTGACAGTATAATACTTAACTAGTTTCTTATTGCTTAAGTTAACCTAGTCTCTTTGATGAGTATGTTTGTGCATACCTCTTAAGACTTTCATCAGTATATCACTGAGATTCCTAGGATTGCTAGATTTGTGTTTAAAAGCAAGACGGGGGCGGCTGGCTCGGTCTAGTGGTTAAGGTTCTGCGCTCTCACCATTGAGATCCAGGTTCGATTCCCAGTCAGGGAACAAAAAAATAATAAAATAAAGATAAAAAGAGAGAGGAAGAACGGGCCTTCCCAAGATCCCAGCAGCTCCTTTTCAATGGGGCTTTTCCCCCGCCCCCTTCAGGTGGGGGGGGGGGGGGCCCGGTGCTCTGTATAAATGTCCCTTGACCTTGTCAGCTGACACCTGAATCCCACAACAATTCTTCTGTGTGCATTAGTTATTTGGTGCTATGACAAAAGTAACTTTAAAAAGTGTGAGTCTCGGGAGGCAGAGGCAGGTAGGTATCTGTGTGTTTGAGGTCAGCCTGGTCTACACAGTGAGTATCAGGACTGTGTAGAGAAACCCTGTTTCAAAGAAGAAAAAAAAATTAGAGTTAATTTTAAGTACAGGAAGTCCATCATTGCAGGTAAGGTATGAGAGCAGGAGCCTGAGGTTGCTGATTACATTGTGGCCATAGTCAGGAAGCAGAGAGAAATGGGTCCTAGTACTCAACTAACTTTTTCCCTTTTGTTCAATATCCAAGGCTTCTGCTCATGAGGAGGAGGAACTGTTCACATTTAGGGTGGATCTTCCCATCTCAATAACGTAACCTAAATAATCCCTCACAAACAGGCTCAGAGGTTTATCTGTTTGCTTATCTTCAATCTTATAAAGTTCACAGTATTAACTATCACATGTTCACTCCTTGTCAAGTTGATACTCAAACTTAACACTTGTAAGTCATAACTTCTCCTTGTTCTAAGAAGCTCATAGCATTTCATAATGCAGAATAGATGCAATCCAGTTTCAAAAGTCCCTATGGTCTTTAGCGGTTCCAATACCACGGTAAAAAGTGTAACTGTAGCCAGGCAGTGGTAGCACACACCTTTAATCCCAGCACTCAGAAGGCAGAGGTGGATCTCATTAAATTTGAGGCCAGCTTAGTCTATGAATCAAGTTCCAGGACAGCCAGGGTTATTATAAAGAGAAACCCTGTCTCAAAAAGAAAAAAGTATAGTTATATAATCTCTTAACTGTGACCCCTTCTTACATAAAACCAAGTTATTTACTTCGAGTTTACAGTAACTCAAACATTCTGTTTTAAAAGGGAGAAACGGAGCATAGCAAGGGATAATCAGACCAAAACAAGACCAAAAACCAGCAAGGAAAACACCAAATCTCATAGCTCCATATTGGCATTTGGGGCTTCTATTGGACCCATTTGTGACCTAAAGAGCTTGGATAGTGCCACTCCCCAAACTCTGTTGCCTCAGCCATACTCTCTCTCTCTTATGCCAGTTCCATTTGGTGCATGCAGCTTTCCTGGGCAGACAACCATGATTCTGGAATCTTCAACTAACTGGGGTCTCCATTTTAAACTAGGGTTCATTTTCACACTTCACACAGATTGGTCTCTCAGGAAATCCAATCCTGCCATAAATTGCCTGCCCTCAGCAGCTTTCTGAAACCGTAGTATAAGATTGAAATATGAAATATGAAACCATAGTATAAAGAACCCTGATTCACACAGTTTTATAACTTTTATGCCACAAAAACTAGTTCTCCGTGGAGGATAGTACAAATTCTGCTGATGGCTTAGGATGTAGCCTGTCCCCCTAGGACCACAGTATAACAACTTCAGTGTGGCATTCATAGGAAGACACTTCCTGGAAATTGCTTTTCAGGAGCAAGGAGCCCCTTCGGTTTCATTGTTGGTTTTGACTTCCTCCTGTCAGATGAATTTGCATTTTCATAAGTCAGAACCTTTGATGGGTAGGGTCTTGTCCTTAGGGCACCTTTCCCATTGCCCCAGTGCCAAATAGGTTTCTCTCTAATAATTATAGCCTCTTTTCAAGAAAGGCCTTAACTGCAACTTTAAGTTTGCTTGTGCTGTTTCCTGGACAAACTGCACATTTTTAATGTCTGCTTCACTTTTGGTCTCTCTCACTATAGATCTAGGTGACAGCAGAAATCAGTGGCCACGCCATAGCCTAAATGCTATTCTGCCCTGAAATTTCTTCCATCAGACTAATTAGCCCATTGCTCCTGTATTTGACTTCACTGACGTTCTCATGAATGTGGGTAAAATGCAGCCAAGTCCTTTGCCAGGATATTGTGTGGATGGCTTCCAGCCCAGTTACTGATTAGAGTTCATGGTCATCTCTGAAGCCTCATAAGCTAGAACACCAGTCTACATTTCTCTCAACATCTTTATCTTCCAAGCTTTCACAGGAATGGCCCATTAAGATTTGTTTATAGTGTTGAAGGGCTTCTCTAGACAAAATTCCAAGGTCTTCATTCAACATTCCTCCCATAAGCCAGTTCCAGTGGTCCAAGAACCACAGGTTTAGGTTTGTCAGAGCAGCAGCCCCACTCTTGGTACTGATTTTTTTTTTTTTTTTTTTTTTTTTTTTTTTTTTTTTTTTTATTTCTTATTGCTGTGACAATTCCTGACAAAGGCAACATTAAGGATCAAGATATCACAGTGGGCAAAGGGAACTGCTGTAGAGTCTGGCAGCTTGAGTTTAATCCCCAGGACTCTCATGGTAAAAGAGAGCTGACTCTGAAAAGTTAACTCTAGCCACACATATTATGGCATATGTGTACTTAGATAAATATATACAACGATCACAATTTTTTATTTACAAAATTACAGGCCACTCTTCCAGAATACTCAGGTTCAGTTCCCAGCAACTACGTGGCAGCTCATAACTGTCTGTAACTCCAGTTTCAGGGGACCTGACAACCTCATACAGGCAAAACACCAATGCTCATGAAATAAGAATAAATAAATGTAAATAAATAAGAGTTGGGGAAGAAAAGTTAAATAAATAAATAGATAGATAGATAGATAGATAAATAAATAAATAAATAAAGGAGAGTTTATTGTGGCTTATAGTTAAAGGGAAGTCATCACAACAGGGAAGGAGGAGCCTTCCCTGCACCTACAGTCAGGAAGCAGAGTGATAAATAGATAGATAAATAAATAAATAAATAAATAAAGGAGAGTTTATTGTGGCTTATAGTTAAAGGGAAGTCATCACAACAGGGAAGGAGGAGCCTTCCCTGCACCTACAGTCAGGAAGCAGAGTGATAAATCTGGTGCAGTATCTGGGACCCCAGCCCATGAGTGCTGTCCTCATATAGGGTATTGTCTTCTCACCTGTGATCTAACCTATATAATCCCTCACAGACCTTCCCAGAGGCTACCAAATACTATTTGATGAATAGCCATAGTAAGAAAAATATTATGTCCCCATTTTGTACAAATGCATAGAAAACAAGTATTATAGTCACCCCACTGTTAACACAGTCTATTTCACTAAAAAAAAATCTGGAAACCAGGTTCAAGTCTCAGCACCCACATGGTAATTTACACACCAGTTTTAGGGATCTGAAGCTCTCTACCCATGACATACAAATGTGCATGCAGGTAAAACACTCACACATAAAATACTTTCTTTAAAATGGATATTAAAAAAAAAGAAAACACATCAACCCAAAAATTGGTAAACTTTTTATGAAAGAGCTAATGTATGCTTTTGGCTTGTGAACTATTCATGACATTAGCTCTGTCTCTTCTTGTTGTAACCAAGAGCCATAGGTTGTACTTAAATAGATGTGGCTGTATTCTCCAGCAAAACTTGTATCTATGAACGCCAGTGGCTGGATGTTACAGACTCTGTTTTCATTTGATCAGTCTCCCCAACTCCAAGAGTTGGAGTGAAGTCAGCTTCCCTGAAACACAAAGGTATGTGGAGGAGAACAGATTGCTGAATAGAACCAAAATTTGAGAATGTGAAATGGGCAGTAGCGGCTGTTGTATTAACCTAAATTTTTTAACTATTTCTTATATGGTTAATCTTTATGCAAAGTGTCCTGAGTCTGTCGAATAGAAGACCCAATGTTTGCTAGTGCATTTTGAGAGCAGTATCAAATAAGTTGCTCAGCTTTCGTTCACATCATGCCCACATAAATATTCTTTAAACATATTTAAGTACCCATCTGCCTCAGTCCACTGTTAAGTACTGTGATAGGTACTGCCTGTCCACAAGTGAAACCACCTCATTCTCTTTTAGCTAGATAGAAAAAGGATTAAGGAATGTTGCTGAATCCTTAGGGGAGGAAAGTTTTGCACAGTTGGCAGCTTTCTAAATGTTAACCACCTTTTTTGATGTAGGAAATTTTGAAACCTTCCAAAGTCATGAACCTAATATTTGCAGATATTTTAAGATACTAGTTTCAGATCACATGATCATAATCTTTAGCATGACTAGAGGCAAACCATCAAAGTGACAGTGGAGCATGAATTCAGTTAAGCCCAGTTTTTTGTGAGAGCCAGTATGATGCAGGGTAAAGTCAGCGTTGTTTTGAGCTGCTTCTAACTATCTGAAAAAGGAAGAAGAAGGACTCTGTAAGAATGAGAAGTGGGCAGAGAAAAGCAACAGGGCATCAGCCAAGAAGGATTACAGCTGAAGCCTAGCCAGACCTCCATGCCTTGACCATAGTCCCTCTGCCAGGGTATTGTGGAGCTAGTCTTCATTTGGGGACACTTCTTTCTGGACTATCTGAAATAAATGGGTCAGGGTTGAAAGCAAAGGCATAAAATGCAGCTGGGGGAAGTGAGATAGTAGAAACTGGAAGAGAGTAGAAAGGAACCTGGGAAAAGACTGGGCAAGAACCCAGGACTGGCTTTTCTAACAGCCTAGGGCTTCTCTTAGTCTAATAGCATCTTGTGCTAACAAGCCCCTTCTACATACTGTTCAAAGTAATTTTACATGTTTTAGAGTAGTTCAAGGACCTAAGACCGACAGAAGCCAAGAGGAATTAGCTAGGCCTCGCAATTGTAAAAATACACAGCTGAAAGAAGGGAAGGGCCTCCAGAAGAGTCCTGGCTCCTGACTGGAATGACACCACCACAAGCTGGTCTGCAGGGTATTTTCCCTATAGCACTCAGCTCTTGACACAACAGTCAGCACTAATCTTGTCTCCCTAACACAGAGCTCTCTCCTCCATAGATTCTTTGTGGGAAAGAGATTCCTCGCTGGATCAACCGACTGGCCTACTTCAGCTCCTGTATACCCTTTCTACAGAGTTGCCTCCCAAAGGAGTGGCTCACTCCTGCTGCATTGCAGTCTAGTGTCAGCCAAGAGCTCCAGGATGAACTGGAAGAAGCAGAAGATGCAGCTGCATCCGCTGCCATGGCAAGTGCAGCTAGTGCCAGAACTGGGCGTCACACTAAACTATGAGCATCTCCAAAGTCACACCTTCAGAACTGTCTCTGACGGTTGAATATCACTAGAGAGAGAAAAAAAAAATAGAGTTAATGTCCTTTGGATATTTTGTATGCAAAGATGGCTCTCCCCCAAATCCCAGTTTTTCAGCTCAGGATTATATTTGTAATCAAAAAAAAAAACAAAACAAAACAAAAAAAAAAAAACAAAAAAAAAACAGAAGAAAAAAAATCACTTGGCAAAAGAGGGAAAACTTTATATGAAGCTGCCCTCTTTTTTTTTTTTAATCCACTTGTAAATTTGGATTCACTTCCTCTGTTTTATATAGGCTCTGTTAAATTACGTTTACAGTATTTTGTATCACTGTTTACAAATCTTGCATGGACTTCTGCCATTGTGAAAGAAGAAAATCTCCATCTTCAAAAATTAGGCAGGTCATCTTTGTATACATCCTGAAAATTGCCAGAGCATAAAAAGCAGACACGTGAAGACGTACCTACATGGTTACAGTTCCCATCACCTGCTTAAGAGCTGTGAGCTAGATTGGTAGTTTTGTTACCATTTTTGGCACCCAAATACAGGGATCCAAACTAGCCTGACATGAAGGAGCACACGCACAGCCCGAGGGCTTGGGACCCTTGGTCATTTCCTAACCACCCCCTTCCTATTCTGAGTAGCACATTTCCCAAGGTGCCCGGGTGTCCGTGGAGCAGCTGGTTTCATCCCAAATATGCCCACCTCAGCAGGATAGTATTTTTTTTATGCTGCCTGGCTTGATGCCTCAATTCTATAATGAAGATGTTTTCATGGCAGATACTCTTACAACTGACAGGTGTTTTTGCACGTGTTGGGGGAGGTGCTGCGCTTTATTTTACTATGTACTAAACTGCTCCCTGAATGGGACGTTTTTGGTGGGATGGGAGTATTTTAACCTTCCTGAGCAGCAGTACAAACTGACATTAAACTTCTTTTTAACTAGCCACACTACCTTTTATACTAGACATTGAAAACTAGAGTCTAAAGAAACAAACACCCCCAAAGGTAACTCTTTAATATTTAATACTTTGTGTACACCATATGAGAAATGGCTTGTTGGGGTTTATTAGTTCATAATGAGAGTAGTTTCACCTCATAATAGAAATTCTATTTTCATTGACCTTTTGTTGAAAAATCATATTTTTGTGTGTCTTAATCTTTTTATGTTCTCTCAAATGTCTGCCTCTTACATAACATAATCTTAGGAATGAAGTTATTATTACAGCTAAGTCTTATTTAGTAGGGAAGTTGTTAGAGTCTACCCCCAGTTGACCTTTGGATGTAAGAACCAATCATTACATGTCATAATCAATGTTCTGCCTTAAGAGTAAGTGTCCTGTGTAAAGTAGTGGATGCAGCATAGAAACATCCAAGACACTGACTGCAGCTTTAGATTCTTCATTAGTATGAAAGTCATATTTGTCTATGTGAGGATACATATCTGAGTAAATTTACATCTTTAACTTTTCCATGAGCTGATTTTGATTTATACTTAACGTAAGCACACCCTCTATAGGGAAAGTAAACCTTAGGCTATAAACAGTGGCCTGAGGAAAATGAAGCCACTTTGTGCTGCTTGACTGTTCTGTTTTTAGAGAGGAAAGCCGTTGTAAGTTACTCTGCTCCATGGGTGGGCAGAGTATATGTTTTAGGAACCATGCAGCAGGATAGGGTATTTGTCTTTATGAAAAGTTGACTTGGTTCAGGTCTGAAAATGAGACTTAGGACAGAACACTAAAGTTCTCCAGGAGGTTGATCACTAAATGAAGAGCCCTAGCCCTCGAGCCCAGGTTAGTGGGAAATGCTCAGTGCAGTTGACTTGGGTTTTCTTTATTATTATTACTATTAATAATATGGATCATGGTGTTTTCTAACCCATTGAATATAAATGTTTTGAATCTGCTGTTGACCCAAGGGAATGGCCCCTCAGACATTTCTGGGTAAATAGCCAGGAACAGCTCCTCTGTTTTCACCCATATTTCAGCAGCACAACACACAAATAAGTGACTTGATGTTTGAAGTTTGAAGTGATATTAAGGGTCTTTTAGGAAATAAACAGTGCCTGCACCAGTTCCCTGAAAGTCAGCAGGTCAAATTCTGGACACAAGATTCTTTGCAGACTAGTGCACCTTAGGTTGAAAGAGAAAGAAAATCACATTTAGTGGGGACCTTCTCTACAGTGCAGATCAAGAATGGGTTTAATTAATTTTGCTTTTCTTGCCGTTGGAAGAAAGCAATCTTGTTCTCAACCAGAACTTATAAGAAAAAAGTCCCAAGTCAAAATTCTGGTCATGAGTCTATGTGTAATCCATACAGCTTCTGTAGTTGTAACCAAGTGAAACCATTTCTCCTGGTAGGTGGGACAGTAATAGCAGTAAAAGATCAGATAGCTGGTTTCTGGTACTCGTTTTTAACTATGCTTGGGTTTCTTAACCCTCATGAGGGGCATCAGCTTTAGAAGTGTAACATGGGGCTGTAGAAGATGGTGATTGTCCTAGAGCACCTCCAGACCTGAACTCCAGCCAACTATTGCTCTGACTCACAGCAATAGCATTCTTACCCGTCACCAGCATCTTACAGAGCAGGGAATTCCAGGTTTAGTCCATTGATAGCCTTGTATGTGTGTATGTATGGAGATTAGGCACCACGGACAGCTGCAAAACTCTGTTTCCATGGCTTCTTTTATCACAAGACGGGTAGAAACATGTTCAGTGCTTCAGGGCTCTAACCCATGTGTCATCTTACTGCTCCATTATATATTTCCTGTAGCTTTGGTATATGCTATATTTGCTTTAAATGACTAATTTTAAGAGTTAGTTTTGTCAGCAGCTGTCCATGCTGCCCTTACATCTCATTCTTGTCAGATGGTTTGAAGAGTATAGCTTGATCGTTAGACTTTGATTGTCTGTTCAGTCTACACACACATTTCCACCATCAACAGGTGGGACAGCTGTCAATGAATCTTCGTGGACCTGAAGAGAATTTCTTGTGAAGTTGAATGCAAGTGTACTGTCATTCACAGTGTTTATAAAACACCAGGAACCTTCACTTTTGCTACCTTGATATAGCATTGGGTGATCATGTTACAACATTGAAATACATCAATTTATTAAAAACTACTTTTATAAGAAATGTTTTATAGTACTTTCTGACCTCTAAGAGACAACACTGTTCTGTATTTATGCTGGGAGGGGGTTATTTGTACAATCCAGGAATCGTATCTGCTCTGCAGAAATATAGCCAGCCCCTTCTGTGTCCTGTCTTTCTTGTATTCACAGCTTCCTTTACTCAAATGATAATTACTCTTGTGCTCAGGCAGCAAGTAGCAGCTCGGATTTCTGGAGAACGGAGGCAAAGTGGGCCAACTAGAAGGCTTTCCCAATCCCTTCAGCAGTTAAGTAGGAGCCTGTGTGCTTATGCCCCTTATTTTCCATTAGCCTCTTCTGCCTAATACTAATACCTCCAACCTAAACCTTTGCCTTCACCTCCATTGACCAATTTGTACCTACATCAGTGTTTTCCTTCCCCAATTAAAACTCTTCCCCTCAAATTAAGAATAATCGAGTAAATTAGTATCAGTTTTTATGGTCTACTAAGATTTGTTCACTCTACCAAATAGGAGTGATCTACTGTAACTAGGCTATTCTCACCTCAGGGATACCATAAATTCCTAATAGAATCAGATCTGCTAAAACACCCTAAAGGCCCTCCCTCTAAAAAGAATGCCAATAATACTAAGGGGACAGTTGTCATTTAGTTGTCCCTAAATTTAGCCCGTGTATTGTCATTGTTCTCACTTTCTGGAAGTCTTTGCTAAGGGAGATTAATGACTTCCTATACTTTCTAAAAGGGAAATTAGCAAACAGCTGCTTATTCTCTTACTGATATAAAACAACTGCTGTTTCTACCTTGTCACAGTGGCTGCACTTTAAACTGTCAGCACTGCCCGGACAATGGCTGTGTTGCTGCTGCTAAAGGCAGCTTTAACTAAATCTCATTCTAAGGCTAGAGTGAAAACCTAAGCGCTCATTGTAGCAACTGGCTAACTTTCTCTCTTTGCTGGCATCCCGGGTGTGTCTCTTTTTCCACACTACCCCAACTGAGAAAACCCCATTGCTCCTTCCTGTCAACTAGTTGCTAACCCCACCTCTCTGAGTCCAGATTAAGTTTAGTTAACTGATGTAATGCAACACGTCTTTGCCTAAACAAATATGCTAAGCATTCTCAAACTAATTCCTCGACTCAAAACTGCAAATCTGAACAATTTTCTTTCCATCCAAATCAAGGGAAAACAAATGTTAGAAAGCACCTCTTCACTGATGAGCCTCAGTGTGCTCTGCAGCCCTGCCCTGACTGGGAAGAGTTCACAGCCCCACCCCCACCCTGCTGTTGAGGACTGCCATTTCAAAGCCTTTCCTGAGCCCCTCACACTGGGGAACACTCACTTGAAATGAGCCTTCAGGTTGAGGAAGACTGGCTATCTATCACCTTGTCTTCTGTCATATCCAGCTCACAGGTAGGCAGTGGATTTAATGTTGGGACAGCCTCATCTGTTTCTGAAGTCTCAGGCTACCCTTAGATCCTCTGTGAGTCAGACGACCTGGGTACAGTTGCCTGGGTTGCTAAGGCAGACTCCTCAAAGCAGGTTAAATGCAGCTTGCTTGACTGTTGGGAATATGTATGTGATATGAGTAACAATTTAAGAAAAGCAGTTTGGAGCTGGAGTGGTAGCTCAACAGGGGCACTGGCTGCCCTTTTAGAGGATCTGGGTTCCTGTAACTCCAGTTTAGGGGGATATGAAGTCCTCTTCGGCCTCACATGGTGCACAGACATACAAAACATGGAGGCAAAGGTAGTTTGGCCCACCTGATAGTCTGTTCTTACCCTCAAATGTGAGCTAGAATGGCAAAGCTGAAATATGGCATAAGGAAGCATAGGCTGCCAGACTTGGCCATAAGCAAGTGTAGAAAATGTATACTTTCCTCTTTTATCAGTGTCAGTGAACAGACACCACAGGAATGCCCTAACATTGCACACGCACATGAATATTGGGGGAAGCTACCTTAGACTGAAGGCAAAAAGCAGAATCCTTTTCTACCTCTGACGTATTTGGGGCTGTGCTAGGTCACTTAAACACATTTCATTTATCACAACATCCTGTGCATCACAAAGACAGTGGTGAGGTCATTAGCTTAAAATCACAGACTTCCTGGATAAAGTGACTGTTCAGCAGCCTGGAAGGGTGAGCCACTGAAGAACTTAGTCAGTGGTTCCCCTTCAAAATTCAGTTGAGGTGGAGGCAAAATTTCCCTAGTTTTTAATGGGTTTCAGGCAACCCATATAAGTTCAAAAATAATCACAAAATAAAACACAAAACCTGAGCGTTTTAAAGACCACTGTCTAGAAGGCTTTTGTGTATGGGCTAAGGCTGGGATGTTTTACCCAAGGACCACCTCCACCAGTCAGCCATCCATGTTTATGTCAGTTGTCATTAAGAACCCAAACTGCTCAGACCTTCATCCACAGGGACCCTGCACATAGCTCCAGCTGTTCATCCTACTATCACTCCTGACGCTTCCAGTGTGTCAGGCAAAACTGCTGTAGTAGGTGACACGGTGTTTGAAGAAGCATTTCAGCCACACCCTGTTCCTTGAGAAGCCCTCTAAACCTTCGTGTTCTCCATTTCTGCTTCTGTCGTTTCTCCGCTACAGAACCTCCAGCCAACTGAACCTGAGCTAGCCAGTTTTACCAGATGCCACCTGCTCTGTCTTCTCCAACTCCTTCCTGGCCTCATTCCCAATGACCACATCCACTCAAATGGCCCATGCCACTTACCTCTGTCATCTTGTTCCCCTGCCCACTACCAGCACCCTCCTCGATCATGCCCATTGTTACTCTATCCCCCACAAGTTTCACCATCCATCCCCAGCCAATAACCACTGTTACTGTCTGTCTTCATCACTTCATCCCTGAATTGAAACTTTGGACCTATCACTAGGAATGTTCTGAACCATTTTTTTTTTCAAGAGAGGTTTTTTCTGTGTAGTCCTGGCTAGCTTGAAACTCTGTAGACCAGCCATACCTTGAACTCAGAGATCCATCTGCCTCTGCCTCCAAGTGCTGAAATTAAAGGCATGAGCCATGCCTGGTCACTTCTGGAATCTCTATTCCAAGCATTTCTGACCATTAACTTTAAGCTTACCTTGGACCACCACACTACAAGAAGTCATTGGCCTTTTCAAGATCCCAGAGTGTTAAATCTACCAATTACTAATTATCCTCCCTAAATTCACCTTTTATTACTTCTCTCACCCACCCAAACCAAGTCTCATGACTAGCAACTAAGTCATTTTCTCCTCAGGTCCCTCTGACACATCAGTATCCCTCTATTTAAATTATCTAGCTGGCTAGCCTAATGGAATGTAGACTCTCCCAAAACCTATCTGCCACACTGTGTGGGTTGGCTTGACCTTGTGTTTCTGTCCACAAAGCAATGGGCACTCAATGCTGTACCATGGCTACTCTTGGTCCCTTGAAAGGCAGCTTCCCCTTGTTAGAGGCCCTTTCTGCCTCCTTCCTCCTTGTAACTCCATCATGCTCACCACATAAGATGTCAGTTGAGACCTTCACTCGATGCCTCAGTACAAAGATGTCAGGTCAATTGGCCTCTCCCAATCTACAGACTCACTAAATTTGTCTCCAGAGACACTGCTACCATGAGAGGTGCTTCCTACTTTTGCCAGTCCCTCCCCCTCACCCCCAGTCTCTTAACAGTTATTCCCCATCCCCATCCCTCAACATCACATTTTCCCTCTCCTATCAGCAAGTAGCACAGGGGATCTCCTACAATGTCCTCTTGAGGCCTGCCATGACAAAGTGAGACCTCTTCATCTCTACAACCTAACTCGGTGTCCCAGTCACTATTTTGAAAATCACCTTGATTTTGAATGATGTATACAATAGAACTTAGGGCTGGGAGTGTAGCTCAAAGTACATAAAAAGGTAGAGCACTTGCCTAGTATTGCAAAGCCTGGCGTTCCATCACAGCGCTGTCTGAAAGGGGGGGGGGGGGTGTATAATTGTATGTACGGTTTAAAGGATAATAAAATAAGTAACACCCTACCTACCACTTAAATAACAGGCCTGGAGAACATGTTCAGGCCCCTTCTCCATCACTACCTCTTCCTTCCACCAGAAGGGGAACTACCATCTTAAAATTGTATACATTGTCCCTTTGGTTTTTCCTTTATGGTTTTATCAACTGCATATGCCTATTTTTGAACTTTGTATAGTTGAAATCATATATATCTTATGGGTTTTAAATTCTCTATTTTTATAATTCATGCATATTAATAATGTATAGATGTAACTCATTTCCACTACTGTATTATACAAACACACCATGCTTCTGTTTATGCATTCTCCTTTTGATGGATGTTTGAAATGCTCCAGCTTTGTTACTCGGATGAGCAATACTTTGTGAACACTGTAAGGCATGTCTGCAGTTGTGAGGATCTCTCTAGGAACTGCTAAGAATGTATGTGTTCAAACTTACTGATGTAGAAAAACAATATACTCTTATTACACTTTTATTAAATAAAATCCTTTCAGCCCTCTTTCCATCTGCTAATCAAACAGCTCCATGTCCAGTTATTCTCTTATAATATCACATAATGAAATTTCTCAGCTTCACCTTAAAAATCTTTTCATAACTAGAGGAATCAGAAATATGAAAATCATACCTCCCACACAGCCAGTGGAAAAGATAACACTCAACATTGAAAAAGTTTTTTTAAAAAATTAGTTAAGCTGGGCACAGTGCACATGGCTGTAATCCCAGCATTTGGGAGACCAAAGCAGGATTGTGAGTTTGAGACCAACTCAATGACACAGCAAGAAGTGTCTCAAAAAAGAAAGAAAAAAAAAGAGAGAGGGAGAGAGAGAGAGAGAGACAGAAAGGAAGGAAGAAATAAAGAAAGAAAGAAAGAAACTTTTAAAACATACGCCCTGTTCTGTAAAGTGACACTTGTGAATATTATGACTCAAAACTCTGAGCAGAAGAGCCTGGTTATTCAAAGCTTTAATGAATACTCTTGGGCCTGTGCGATGGCTCAGCAGGTAAAGGCTCTTGCTGCCAAGCCTGGCAACCTTAGTTTGATCCCCTAGACACACATGATGGAAGGAGAGAACTGACTCTCACAAGCTGTCCCCTGACCTTCACATGCACACTTTGGTACATGTGTCCCTTACACACATACACAAATATTTTCAAAAATCTGTTAACGCCAAAGAAACCTGTGACTTTCTATGTCCTCTGTGATAATATGCAGGGTTGGACATAACACCAAATAGTCCTAAAACTTGTACAAATTTGGAAAGTTTTCTTCCACAAATAGGCCAGAAAGATCAAAGCACTTCATATCCAACTGGATATGTGATTTATCATAACATCAGAGTCCATACTTTTATCAAAGTCTCCTGTAGTATGAGGCTTCTGTCCTGGACTTTTGGGCCTTGCCTCAAGGTTTAGGCCCGCAGTCCCGCAGTCCCACAGTCCCACAGTCCCACAGAGACGCACAGAGACAGACGCACAGAGACAGACGCACAGAGGCTTACTATAGTTTTAGGCTGTTTGGCCTAAGGCCCAGGCATATAGCTTGCTAGCTTTCTACCCTTCATCTAACCCATGATTCTTCCTGTTCAGCCAGGCTCGGTACCTTTTCTTAGAGCAGCATAGTTGTCCTCTGCTTCTTCCAGCTTCTCTCTGGCATTCTTTCTCTGCGCTTCCTGTTCTCAGAGTTTTTCTTAGTCTGGTAGCCCCGCCCATACTTCCTGCCTGCCTTTGGCCAATCAGCGCTTTTTATTAAGCCAGTGGGTGGGACAATTATTTACCATGAAACAACACAATCCCCTACAGTCTCCTGAGGTAGTAAATGCTTTACCATGTGGCTTTGACATTCCACCAGGGTTTCATTCCTGTTCCTTTTATCATTAGGTGACACTGCCCATGTCTGCTGAGTGTAAACAGATCCCTTTCCACTTTCGATATATATGTTCCTGATTAATGAATGTGTTACTTTCTCTTAGACAAGATATCCTCCAGCAGCTAGGCTCTGCTTCCATATTACCAGAACCTTCCTAAGCGGTGCCACCAGTTTGATTCCCTAGACCCACACGATGGAATTGCAAAGGAGGCAATTGCAAGTCATTGGGAGGCACTTTATACCTGTGTTGGTTGTCAGTTGTCAGCTTGATGAGTTTTGGAATCACCTAGAAGACATGATCTGGGTGTTTCTGTGAGGCTGTTTCCAGAGAAGATTAACAAATGAAGGCGCACCCTCACAGGAAACCCATAACTTTCAAGGGGTAGCCAGATACAAGGGTCTGAGGGAAGGCAGTTTGTCCCTGCCATCAGACTCCAGCTCCTTAACCTTCTATTGTGGACTACTGTATCCACAACTCTCCAGGGACCTCCAGGCTCTGGCATGGGTGGGGCTGGGACAAGAAGCGTCAGCTCCATGAGCTTCGAGCTACCAGGCTGCCTTCTCCAGTATCAAGTGACCACTATAGAGCTACACAGCCCTTAAGTGCAAGCTAATCTAGTAAATCTTATATCTACATTATGCTAGTTCTGCTCCTCTGAAGAACTCTTCCTAATGCCAATTTAAGTACTTGTGGTAGGCAGGAGATTAATTCCAAGAAGGACTGGCCAATGGTTTCCCAAAGCTATTTTCGAAGAATAGCTGGTAGTGAACATTCCAGATGGGCCAACTCAGGGCCCCAAAACAGGCTGGTGGTGGCTGAGTCTAGGTCAGATCAAACCAACTTTAAGACTTCCTCACGGGGGAACGTGTGAAACTAACTTTTTCCTCTAGCAATTTTAGGGTGACTTGAACCCTCCTACCTATTCTTGCATCCTATACATCTACTTTAGAATCCTGGGTAGAAGGGGCTTCCAAGGAGAGCACACCCCTTTCGGAAAGTGTCTACCCTGGAGGAGGCATGGGGGATGGTTTAGCAGAGGAGAAATACAAACCCTCATACCTACCAAGATCAGGCTGCTCTTCAATAGTTCTTGCTTCCTTGTTTACTATCATTAAATAAGCTGGAAAAGGTTATTGAGTGTGTATGTGTGCAGGCACACATGGCATGGCACATGAACATAAAGAGGTCAGAAGACATCTATCCAGGGTCTGTTCTTTCCTGTCACCTTTTGGGATCCAGGGATTGACCTCAGATTGCCAGGCTTACACACAGGCTTACCTGCTGAGCTATCATACTAGAGCCCAGAGCAGAGGAAACTGAAGATCTCTACTCTTATGAGAAATCCTTCTCTGGGGAGGTGTAAAAACTACCCTTCCTTACACTATTCCAAGTGTGAAGAACAGCTAGGGAGTCAATGAATTCAGTGGGTTTGCTCACAGAACATGGGTGAAGAGCTGCTTACAGGAGCATGGGGAGCCCAGAGCAGCTCCATTGGGAGGGTCTTAAGCATATATGATGGTTTCCCTACAGCTGAAAGATGGAGTCCTTTCTCAGTTAACCTTCTCAACCTAGATACCCTAGAACCTTCCCAGACACCATGCAATCTTGGTTTGCAAAATCAGAATTGCATGCAAATGTCTGGGAGTGGCTGGAGCCTTAGGGGAGAGTCTAATGTCATGATTCCAGCCCTTCCTTCTCTGGAGGACCATCAACAGATGGCAAGCCTAGTGGTGGTGGTCTCTTGCAAACAGGCATGGCTGACCTGATGACAATGTGACTGTGTTGCTCTGGAAATAGCACTTTACATGACTGACTTGAGAAGGAATTGTAAAGGTGGCTTTCTCTAACAGGGTTGGTGGGGTCTCTAATTCGGCTAAAGCTAACATCACCCAAGTCTTCCTGGAGGTAGAGTTAAAAGGTTACATGGAGTTAAAGGGATTGCACAAGAGAAAACTCATTCTCAGCTCCTAATTCACCAGTAAGCAAGGAGTTTAATGACTCCACTTTATCTTTTGGAACACTTCAGGAAAGTTAAGGAATAGAATGGTGCTGGCTGGTTGCTAAAAGAATAAAGAAACGAAGGAAATAAGCTTAGAGCGGCAAGCTCTAATATAATTTATATATTCATCAGCTCCAGATGAAGACATGACCAACTATAGTTCATAGGCCTCACGTGGCAAATGACAGCTATAAACATAATCCAATTCAAAATCATAAACTTAAATAATGTGGGATACTTTTTTATTTTTTCAATGTGATTTCCCAGCATGAACTTCGCAAATGAGATCTTGTGGCAGTGTCAAAAGGCTGGGCATGCCTGCAAGGCTTCTAAGTATGTCTTAAAGAGAACATTCTCTCCTGCAACCACAAATTGAGGATGCTGAAAAGCAAACAGAAGCCCTCATCATGCAGCTGGCTGGCCTACAAAGCAAGTTAAGTCTGGACTCAAAGCATCCACATAAAATGAAGATACTGTCCTATAACTGGGGAAAGGCTGAGGCCATTGAACACTTGGTAGTTGATGAGTTTATTTTACCTGAAGAAGTAATGTCCACCCCCACCCTCAGAAGCAGATGCATCTCAGACCTACTCCTTCCTATCTGTTGCAGAGTCACCCTGGGCTAGTGCTTGGGGTAATACTGCATTGTATGTGGACATAACAATGACCTTCTTGCCCATCTGCCTTTGCCTCTAGATCTATAACTAGACTCAAAGCCAAATAGATCCTGTGATGGCTATTCTTGGATGTCAACTTGACTATATCTAGAATGGACTACAATCCAGAAATGGGAGGCACCCTTGTAATCTGGATATTGAGGCTGGAAGGCACAGACTTTTGATCTGGATTTTGAGGTGGGATGGCACATGCCTTTAGTGCAGATCTTGAACCAGGAAGGCACACCTTTAATCTGGGCCACACCTTCTGCTGGAAGCCTATGTAATGACATGAGAGAAGGAAAGGTTTTCACCTGCTTGCCCTTGCCTTGCCAGCACACCTATTCCTTCACTGAAATTAGAGCCTACTTCTGGATCCCAGTCTGTAAGTGGAGATTTCTGTCCCATAGCTGCTCTCAGTTGCTCAACGGCTTAAAATTAATTACAAATGCTTGGCCAATAGCTCAGGCTTGTTACTAGCTAACTCTTATACTTAAATTAACCCATATTTTTTATCTATGTCCTGCTACATGGCTTGGTACCTTTTCTCAGGACAGAATGACAACTTTCTCTCTCTGCTTCTGCCACTGACTCTCTGACTCCACCCTTCCCCTTCCCATTCTCCTTAGTTTGGTTGACCTGGTGATATTTCCTGCCTAGCTCCTGGCCAATCAAAATTTTGTTAAACCAGTTTGAGTGACAAATCTTCACAGTGTACTAGAGAATTGTTCCATAGCACCAGACCAGCTGGTACACCCAGCCTCAAAGGACTGAGCAACTACTAGATTTTTGGACTTTCCAATCACAGCTAGCCATTGTTGGAAATCATTCCAACAAATTCAGATAGATAGGTAGATGGATGGATGGATGGATGGATGGATGGATGGATGGATGGATGGATGGATTCTTGGACTTATCAATCACAGCTAGCCATTGTTGGAAGTCATTCCAACAAATTCAGATAGGTAGATGAATGGATGGATGGGTGGGTGGGTGGGTGGATGGACATTCATCATTCCCTAAGTTCTATGACTCTAGAAAACCCTAATACAGGCCCTAATGAGGGACAGTGTGATCCACATAGAAGTTCACTACACCACTAAAAAACTTTTAAGCTCTGAAGAATATTCATAGAAACAGATTTTAGGGGTATAGGATAATGGTAGAAGGAACATAAAATCTTATCAGTCTGGATTTATCATTGCTCCATTAAGCAGAATCTGAGTTTAATGTTAAGGTCCCTCAGTTAATAATAATAACAATAACAATAATAATAATAAAACAAGGTGATTCCAGGTGTGGTGATGCATGCCTTTGGTGCTAGTGTTTGGGAGGCAGAGTTGGGCAGATCTCTGTGAGATCAAGGCCAGCTGGTATACATAGTTCTAGGGCAGGCAGGACCACATAGACTCTGTATCAAAACAAAACAAAAAAACAACAAAACAGGGTGCCATATGTGATAGCTCAGCTATATTTGAAATATAGATCCAAACACCTATTATGAATCGCTGCAAATGTTAATATCCCTTAACCATAGCAAGGTGCAGAGGCCAGAAAAATTGGAATGCTGGAATGCATTTTCTGGGTAAAACACACTGCCAGAGGAGGGAAGGCTGTGAGCTGGTACCAGCACACTTGAGCTCTGCCATTGCTCTTCCCTGTATGTTGGACCTTACCATGGTAACTGCAGCTGCTCAGTCAGATAATGTAAGAGAAGTGGAGCCCAGAATACCCAGGGCCAAGTGGCAGCTCTGGGTGGCCAATGGTAAGGTGAGCAAACGTCCTGCTGTACTGGCAACAGAGGCCACTCAGTGATCACGATGGTCAGATTCATGTAGACCTATGGCACTAGCTGATTGATCCTGGTATCCCCAAAATGACACAGACGGAAATCTACTAAATCTGTGCTAGACCTTTATGAGCAGAAAAATTCCAGAGCAAATGAACCAAAGTAACCATGAATCATAGCAACGGAGCCATCATGGCCTCAAAACCAACTTCTAGACTTGAGACCTTAGACCAGTCTGGCTTTGAACTCAGATGTGTACCAGGCTTTTTCTTTTGGGGCCACCAACCAGTGGCCCAGATCATGACAGAGACTTATTATTAGTTTTCAATGCACAGCCTAGCTTCAGCTCATTTCTGGCTAGCTCTTCTAACTTAACATTTTTCTCTTTATCTTCTTTTTGCTTCTGAATTTTTTATCTGTCTTCTGTATCTTACTTTCATTGCTTCTCTATGTCTGGCTGGCAGCTGCCTGGCTTCTAGCCCAAGGTGTGTCTCCTGTTCCCTCTTCCTCCTCCTCTTCCTCCTCCTCCTCTTCCTCCTCGTCTTCCTCCCTCCTCTTATTACTCTTGAGCCTAGATTTCTCCTATTTTTCTTTCTGCCTGCCAGCACCTTCTATTCTTTCTCTGCCTAACCTTGACCATTCAGCTTTTTATTAGACCAATCAGGTGGCAAGGTGAAGCAAATGTAACACATCTTTACATAATTAAACACATATTGTTAAATAAATGCAGCATAAATAAAAGTAATTCACCTTTACACAGTTAAAGTAATATTCTGTAGCATAAACAAATATAACACATCGTTGCCTAATAAAATAATATTTCACAATTAACTGTGCTCCCCAAGTGCTGGGATCAAAGGCTACCTACCTCCTGGCCAGACGTCTTAGTTAGCATTTTTATTGCTGTGAAAAGATACCATGATCACAGCAATTTTTATGAAGGAAAGCATTTAATTGGGGCTAGTTTTCAATTTGAAGTTTGTACAGGCAGACATGGTGCTGGAGAAGGAACTGAGAGTTCTATATCTTGATCTGCAGGCAGCCAAAGCAACTGTGTCACACTGGCCAGACTTGAGTTTATAAGACCTCAAAGCCCACCTTCTCAGTGACATACTTTCTCCAACAAAGTCACACCTACCACAAGAAGGCCACACTTCCCATTCCCTATGGACCAAGCATTCAAACACATGAGTCTGTGGGGCCATACCTATTCAAACCACCACACCAGACTTAAGTCCTTTTGAGTCAGAAATCCACTGAGTGAGGGGAAGTCCCTTTGAGAAAGGATCCTGCTACATTACTGTAAAGAAAAAGAACAGCCTACTACAGTCTACCAAGATAATTGACCATAAGGAGAAAGAAAATGACCAGAGCTTTGGGAGCCTCCTAGACTTTGGCTCTGAATTGTTGATCTGCAGAGACCCCCAAAACCATCATGGCCTCCCAATCAAGGAGGAGCTTATGGAAAATTAAGAGATCAACTGAGTTTCAACCTAAACCCAACTTGTGGTGGATACTGTGTGTAAGGGAAGGCAGCCCTCACAGAGTTGGTACAGGACACACCAGACACTAAATTCTCAGCACAAAAGAGATGTTATTACACTGGAGGAGCAGAGGACCAGCAAAGACAGCAGCAGATGGTTTTGTTTGTTTGTTTGTTTTTACAGAAGTGGGTTTTTTATATTTTTTAATTTTTATTTTATATGCATTGATGCTTTGCCATAGATATCAGGTCCCCTGGAACTATAATTACAGACAGTTGTGAGCTGCCATATGGGTGCTGGGAACTGAACCCCAGTCCTCTGGAAGAGCAGTAAGTGCTTTTAACCACCGAGCCATCTCCAGCCTGTATATAAGTGAGTTTTTAAGGAGAAAGGGGGAAATCTGTGCTAGGGTGAGTTAAGTCCTGATTGGACATTGTCTTAGGGTTTTTATTGCTACGGCAAAACACCATGGCCAAAAAGCAAGTTGGGGAAAAGGGTTTATTTGGCTTACACTTCAGTGCTATTCATCACTGAAGGAAGTCAGGACAGGAATTCAAACAGGGCAGGACCCTGGAAGCAGGAGCTGATGCAGAGGCCATGGAGAATGCTGCTTACTGGCTTGCTTCCCGGGCTTGCTCAGCCTGTCTTATAGAACCCAGGGCCAGCAGCCCAGGGATGGCACCACCCACCATGGGCTGGGCCCTCCCCCATTGATCACTAATTGAGAAAATGCCTCACAGCTGGATCTCATGGAGGCATTTCCTCAGCTGAGACTCTTTCCTCTGAGGACTCTGGCTTGTGTCAAGTTGACACACAAAACCACCCGGTGCAGACACATTAGCCAAATAATGAATTTGGGTTGTTGGTGTTTTGTTTCAGGAATGAGTCTGTGGCCAAATAAGGGACTAGGCTAGCTTTAGGAATGCAACCTAATAGTTTTTAGCAAGGAGGAGAAGGGTAAAAAGCAAACCCATTGGCGCCGTGTTTGCCATGCTCGGGCCTGCTGGAGCCCTTTATTCCCACCTTTTTTTTTTTTTTTTAATTACTGGATTGCTGGGTGTTGGGTAAGTGAGCATCGTTCTCTCTGGCTTCTTTCTGCTGATATTGGGGTGTCACTGTTAGGGACTCGAGGGACCTGGATGGTTGGTCAAGGCCAGGAAAAGTAGTAGGCTGTGTCAGTCAATGTCTATATTTTTGGGACCATCTGGGGCTAAGGAAATACAGGCAGCATTGGAGCCGTTAGTAAAGCTGGACTCTTGTGCTAGCTGCTATGGAGCTGTCTAGGGTGCATATTCTGAGGGAAAATCTGGAACTAGAAAGTTGTTTCAGATTTCTTTCTTTCCTACTATGATATTGTTGGGATTCGCAAACTTTTATTATGGCTCAAGAACATGAGCCCACTTCCATATAGATTTCAATACAGATATTGAATATAGATAGTGGTAAGGTAACGTATCTAAAATATTTATCTCTTTTTATACACTTAAAAAATAAAAGGCCCTAAAATGCCATAGGCTTTTGTCCTTTACTGTAACATGAGGTTTCTGGCCAGACTAGCCCCACAGTCTGGATCAACCAGCAGCCGCTTCCCCCTCCCCCCGCAAAAAATGACTCAGATGCTTATATTAATTTCATGCTGTTTGGCCTATGTCCTAGGCATATTGCAAGTTAGCTCTTTTATCTTAATTCAACCCATATCCATTAATATGTCCTGCCATGTGGCCTGTAGCTCACCTGTGTTCCTTACATGTTGCTTCCTTGGGCAGCTGGGTCCATCTCTCTCCAACTCTGCCCTCCTCCTACCCATCCAACTTCCTGCCTACTGCTACGATGCCCACCAAGGGCCAAAACAGCTCCTTTATCTAAAGAATGATATTCACAGCATACAGAAAGACATTCCCACATCACTTCAACCTTCTCTCCCTTGCTAAAGACCATTAGATTACATCCCTAAAGCTAGCCCTTATTTGGCCACTGACTCATTCCTGAGACAAAACACCAAGGTTCAACAATCAAAATGTATTATTTGACTAACATGTCCAGTCGTGACTTACCAACTCACCCTAGCAAGAACTCTCTATCTCCTTAAAAACCCACTCCTGTTTGCTTGCTGCTTGCTGTCTGCCTTTGCAGCCTCTCCCAACCCCAACCCACCCTGCTTGCCCCTGTGGAGAAATAAATCTCCCTTGTTCTGAGAATTTGGTGTCTGAATGTGTCCTGTACTGATCTTAAGCGGCCACCCTTCCTTCCACCAATGGTTTCCTGAGTTCATCCTGAGGTGGCTGCCTCCTCAGTTCTGAAATGCATAATTGGGACAAATGTGCTTCAGTTAGCAGAATCCCCACACCAGTTCCCCATCTGTGGTGGAAGTGGAGACTCTTATTACTGAAAAGGCCAAAAGGAATCCATTAAAGCTGCCTCTGCCCTGGAAACAGTGAACTAAAATCAGTATGGAATCCCTGCAGGGACTAAACAAACCAGGGCCGAATCCCCATGTTCATGTGTGACACTCGAGGGTGTGTATGCTTACACACACAGCAAACAAGTCATGTCTCTCTCTCTCTCTCTCTCTCTCTCTCTCTCTCTCTCTCTCTCTCTCTCTCTCTCTCTCTCTCTCTCTCTCTCTCTCTCTCTCTCTTAGTTTAAGATAGTTTTTCCCTATTGCTCTAGCTGTTCTGGAACTCACTCTGTAGTTCCGCCTCCTTTTTCTCAGGATCAAAGGTTCAAGGGTAATCACTTACCACAGCTCTTGTTCCTTTTGAAGGTCCCAGCTCAAGGCCTGATCCTGGCCTTAAGGCCTTTTCTCCTAATAAATAGACCTCATTCCCAGGAGGTGAAGAATGCTGTGAAAGTAGTCTAGAGCCAGTCCTAAGGAGGGACTGAATATGCTGGAAGTGTCAGAATTGGAGAGGCAGCTCCCAAGGCTGCTGGAGCCCAGCTGATGTCACCACAAGGCCCCGACACAGGACCCTGAGTGGCATGCTTTGGCATTTGTTCTGCTGTACTTTGGTGTACTCTGTGCCACAGCATATTGGAAGCATATCATTTTCCTTTCTTCCTTTTTTTTTTTTTTTTTTTTTTTTTAATTTTCAGGGCCTCATAGCTAAGGGATTGCCTTGAGTATTAGAAGAGACATCTAACTTTGTCAAGGACTGTCACTGGTGGCAGTGGTGGCAGTTCCTCAGACCATGCCCTTCAGGTCAGGGCAGGGGAAGCTGTCTGCAGTGATACCTGGAGGCTGGATACCGAGAGAGATGCTCAGGTGAAGCACAGGGAGGAGCCAGGCCTACATGTAGGGATATGTTTCAAATTTAATAAAAACAGTCAGAGATATCAGAGGACAGATCCACCTCTTCCAGTCTTTGTTTTCTGTTTTGTTTTCCAGACAGAGTTTTCTGTGTAACAGTCCTGGCTGACCTGGAACTTACTTTGAACACTAGGCTGACTTTGAACTCACAGAGATTCTCTTGCCTGTGCTTCTCACGTGCTGGGACTAACAGCATGAGCCATGGCTTCTCCTGCCTGCTCTGTCTTTCTCTGTCTGCCTTAAATACTTCCTTCTTGCTCAGTTAAGGCATGGCACCACCACTGCCTGCCTGGGAGCCTGGAACTCCTTCTGTAAACTCAGATTTGATTGGATTAAGGGTGTAAATCACCACTCCTGGATATTCCCTATGCTGGGATTAAAGGTGTGAGCTACCACTGTCTGACCCTCCTAGACTGACTGTGGGTAGATCCCTCTGATATCTCAGGCTGTTTTTATTAAATTAAAAACATCCCCACACCTACAGATCACTTAGGGGCCTTCTAGCTCCTTTCTTAAAGCCAACATTTCTGTAGCAGTGACTTTGAGAGAACCTGATGCTTATAAAATGCCTCTAAAAGATGAAGCTAGCCAGCACTGTGGCCCTAAATTCATTTCTGTTTAGGAAGCTGTAAAGATCTTGAGTCTGGTGACTGTGCAATATCTCATTTTATGTCAACATGGCACAAGTTAGAGACATTTTGAAGAGGATACCTCAACTGAGAAAATGCCTCCAGCAGACTGACCTGTGACCAATCCTCTGGTACATTTCCTTGATTGATGGGGAAGGGACAAGTTCACTATGGCAGTGCCACCTCTGGGCTGGTGGTCCTGGGTTCTATAAGAAAGCCTACTGAACAAGCCATGGGGAGCAAGCCAGTAAGCAGCACTCCTCCATGGCATCCACATGGGTTTCAGACTCCAAATTCCTTCCCTGTTTGAGTTCCTGTCCTGACTTCCCTCAGTGGGATAAAATAACACGTCTGTAAGCTGAAGTAAACCTTTACCTCCCCAGCTTGCTTTTAGACGTGTTATTTTATCATCAGAACAGAGAGCCCAACTAAGACACCCTGGATTAAAATTAAAAGGGCTGTGGATATGGCTCTGTGGTAGAGCACTTGCCTATAATGAAGAGGTCCAGATTCCAATCCCAGTACCAACAGTAAACAATTAAAAAAAAAAAAAAAGATTTGCCAACACACACACACTGGGAGAAAATAAAAACTAAGCTGGTTTACTTTCTTGGCCCATGAGTTGTGTTTCTGGAATGTTAAATCAACAGAATAGTGCCTGAACAATGACGTGTTACATTAAAAAATGTTCCTGGTTTTCCACTAGGAAGAAGATGGCATTAGAAAAAGAAACCCTGTCCGGTGCTATTTTATGCCCAGAAGGCCACAGCTAAAAGTTTCCATTACAAAATATGGAAAATTCCTAGCCTTGAGCTAATCAAGAGGGAAAGAGAAAACTGCCAGGTCCTCATGCTTAAATTGTAGCTGAGAGCACGTAGTGTGAGCATTGCTGCTGAACATCTAGGGCATCCAGAGGGAGACACCTGACAGTTAACAAGCCAACATAATACAAGTTCCCCCTTTTGAGAGGGAGATAACCAGAAGGAGCCAGCTGTGGGCTCTCAAACCTTCTAGTCTGGGTGTGATGCCTGAGTCAAAAGAGAAGGCTAAAGGCATTCACTAAATTAGTACAACTATCTAAATAAGCTATGTGCTTAGCCCAAGAACTGACTGAGGGGGAGGAGCTAGAGAGGAAGAGAGAGCACGCACCAAAACAGACCAAAACTGGATCTCGGCTAATTACAATCTAATGTGGGGAAAATACTGTGGCGTCCACAGAATGGTCAGAATACAAGGCGCGGCTACATTCAGATAAAAGATTAGAAAATGAACTATGGTTTCATTTGACTCTTTATAAAAGAAATAAATCCAGGAAGCATTGAGTAGTTGGCATTTTTTGCGGGCTATTCAACCGCATTTCCATCCGGGTGTGTGAAGGTTTAGCAGTTTGGTATTCTAGTGATCTATCCAGTCTCTCCATGCAGAGGGTTCTCCTGGGCCTACAGCACAGCCTTTCAGTTCGGGCATCACTGGACCTGAGGCCCAATTAGTTCAACACAAGACCCAAGAAAATCGGTTTTCTTCTCAGAATAAAGTTTTATGGCTTTTCTGGTTTTAAAAAAAAAAAAGTCTCTGTCACAGACTTAAAGACTCTGTAGGCAATGACAAGATAAAGAATCACACACACACACACACACACACACACACACACACACACACACACACACACACACACACTGCCAAGTGTGTATCACTGTTCAAGTCTAAAGCCCAGAACTGCAGAGACGCTTCACTGTAAGCCTTTGTTCTGGGTCCAAGCATTCTGACCTGTGTCTTGCTTTTCTCAGACTCCCAGGTTCTGGCCCAGGGTCTCATTATCACTCCTGTTAGATAAAAATCACGAAGGTCACTGTTTGAGACTCAGCTCCTGCACTAGAGCCAACAGATCAACATGGAGCCATCCATACTACATTCAATGACATCAAATTGTTAAAGTTACAGAGAAATCGGAAGACATTTAACAGCCAAATTGCTGGGGAGGGAGAGCGGTAATTCTCCTCCTACCTCCTAATTATTAATGAGGTGATCCCCAAGGCCCAGTTAGAATAACATTTAAGAAGGGGCGGGACAATACTCTTCTAACCTTTGAGGCATATGAAAATCCGTGGCTCCACCTCTGGCCACTGGTAGAGCTTGGAGTCCAATCTCCACCCCCCCACACACACACCTTTGTTTTTTTGTTTGTTTATTTTTTGTGCTTTTGGTTTTTTTGAGACAAGTGTTTTGCTGTGTAGCCCTGGCTGTCCTGGAATTCAGAGATCCACCTGTCTCTGTGCTGGGATTAAAGGCATCTGCCACCATGCATAGCTCCAAATTCCAACCTTTTAATAAAAGGAAGTAGCTTTCCTTTAAGGCCTAAACAAAACCCTCGTGCCCCCCACCTTTGTCTTACAGTATTTTACAGTATTTAAGGAAGTATAATTGTGAATCGTCCGTCTCTTAACATTGGTGTAACCAGAGAAATGGGAGGTGGGGTCCAGAGCTGATCATGAAAAAGTCCATCCTCTGTGGCCCAAAAGCTTTCTGATGCCTCTCTAGGGAGCTACCAAAATGTCCCAAACAGGCCAGTTTTGTTCAGAATGAACTTCCCCCTGCTATTTGACTCATGTGACATCTTCCCTGGTCCAATCCTTACAACAGAAAACATCCAACGTACCCAGGTTTCTTTGTGCCTTCTTTCCCTACCTCACAGTATAGGAAAGTAGCTTTGAAATGGATAGTTCGGTTTGGGTTTGTGTGCTTCAGCCCTTCCCAACTAAAAGCCAACCTCTGTCCAGCACATACAACACAGTGTTGCCACCTCACAGACTAGTTCTTTATCTGGGTTATCATTGTGACTTTTTGACACTCCCTACCCACCCCTGCCCCTGGATGGTGTGGAATTACATCGTGATCATTCCAGGCTTTTCTCTCCAGATAAATTCTCTAGGTCTTGGGCAGGGCAAACTTCAAAAGGCTTTTTACAGAGACAGCAACACCAGGGCACATCTCTTCAGCTTGCTAGATAGGTCGGCTCCTGTCTGCAGTACCCAATGAGGGTGAGGATGGAAGGCGGGAGCAGCCCGAGGGACGTTCCAGTAGCTTATTAACCTCAAAGTCCTTGAGAGGGCTTCCAGCGCTTTCCCTGGAGACATTTCACTTTCATCCTGACAAGTGTGTCAGGCCAGTGTCATTAGAAAGTTTTTATTGAGGAAGAAGAGCTAAAGGTCACCCCACACCCCGTCCAGGCCCCAGGAAATCTCCTGGTGGTTGCTCCCTTTGCTTTGATATCTAACAGCAATTTTCATACTCCTAAGCACCAGCACCCCCAAGTATGGTTTCTAATGCTGGCTTACAGGCTCATAAGAACCTATAAAGATGAAAGTACTCCTGTGTGAGGGGCTTGAGAAGGATTCCGGGTGGTAGGAAGAAGGACAAGGGGGAGGGATATAATCAACGTCTGAGGTAAACGTGCATGCAAGTATATGAAATTGTGAATGACTTTTACCTAGTATTACCATTGTCCATGTGGCAGTCAGAGGGCAACTCTGTGGAGTTAGGGTTCACCACCTTTACATGGGTTCAGGGAACTGAACTCAGATCTCACTTTTACCCACAGAGCCCTATCTAAGGCTCTAAATAATAGAATTTTAAAAGTAGTGTTTGTTCAACATCTGCATTATAAACAAGTGAAATCAAGGATGGCGATGGCGAAGCAATTCCACACCACCCAGGGGTAGTGGTAAGGGGTGTCAAGAAGGCAACATTACACCCGCTGCTGGGGAGGAGGGGGGCTGAAGGCTCTTAGTGACTCCACCATGGGCTTAACCAAGCTGATGCCTCCCTCCTGAGCCTGGGATGCGCTTGGTTCCAGAGAGACACCCCCAAATCCAAGTTCTTTCATTCACCCAGTGCGAGGTTTATTTTCACTTCTTGCTTCCGTTTACAAAATCCTAACCGACCCGATGCGTGCGTGTGTTGGTGAGGCCGGCCGGGACACCCCCTAGTCGGCGGTCCGCGTGCGGTCCAGCACCAATAGCGGGATCTCCTCCAGGCCCTCGGGTCGCTCTCCTCGCCGCAGGTAGCGCCGTCGCCACCTCGCCAGCCTCTGCAGCAGCCTCTGCAGACCGGGTGGTCCCCAAACGCCGCGCTCCGAGGCAGCCGCGCCCGGCCGGGATAACTTGCCCTTCCTCCGGCGCACCCCGCGGGCCCCGCGCGCGAACAGCCGCCGCCAGCACCAGAAGCCCAAACCCGAGCCGCTGTCGCCGGTAGCTCTGCGCGCCGCCACCTCGGGCTCCGCGTGCCGCGCGCCCCGCTGCAGGCGCGCCACCTTCTCCAGCAGCTCGTGCTGCACGCCCCCGCGCCGCGGCCCCCGCGCCTCCGCCATCGGCTGGCTCCGGGCCAACGATTCGGGAAGCCACCGGCTGCGCAGCCCTGCGGTGGCCTCCAGGACGCCAAGAGACGGGCGTCCCTCCGCAGCCTTTGAGAGCTATGTGACCCGCAGTGGTCCTCTCCCGTTAGGTTACCAAGGAAACGTGGAGGGTGACTCCACAATGCTAGCTGAGCTCTGGAGGAAGACCAGGGACCTCAAGCATCCTGAGGTCTAAGAGTCACATAGCCAAAACCAGGCACAGTGGCACCGTGTGTTATCCCAGTACTCAGGGATTCGAGGTCAGCCTGGGATATCGTGAGCCTCTTTATCTACCAAAGGAAGTAGGGAGAGCGTGGGACTGAGCTTTAGACATAAGAAGGGATCTTGCCTCACTACTAAGTAACATTGGACAGGGCCCTGGGTCTCTACCTGCCCTTGCCTGGAGATTTAGGCCTTATGGATGGTTGTCGATATATTATAGAATAGGCGTATAATTTAGCATCTGCTTTGCAAAAAGCAAATGTACTGGAGATAAGTTACTACATAATCCTCACAGGAAATTATTCCAGATTCTCGGGGGAAGTAAGAGTCCTGTTTTTACTGTTTGAGAAAACTGGAACAAAGAACTGGGAATATCCACTTGGGAAAATAGTATATGTAGACAAAGGGGCTCGGAATGTGTCATCCCAAAATCCGCCCCTTGGACAAGCTGAATGTTTAGAAGTAGAAAAATCAGCTATTTAAGAAATAACTTGCCTCAGTTGCCCAAGATGAAGCATGAACCTCTCATTCTGTGGCACAGGTCAATATTCAGGCCACTTTCCCTAACGAAGGTAAAGCCTCCTAGAGACACCCTCCACCACGGTTGCAATTGCCAAAATGAGCACCATCTAAATCAGGGTGCAAAATGAAAGCAACTTAAGGTTTGAAACGTCAAAAAGTGGTTGTGTATGGTGAGACACATCTCTAATCTCCGCACTCCAGAGGCTGAGGGAAAGTCATGATTTCACAGCCATCCGGGGCTACACAGCAAGACCCTGCCAAAAACTGGAAGAAAACAAAGTGTGAAAACATGAGAACATAGACTGTAAATGAGGCATGTGCAGTAGACATGCCATCTACAACCAAATGCCTCACACCCTGTTTCTTTCCTGTCATTATATATTTCTGTGTGACTCCAGATACCAATTATTAAATAGTGTCCTATTGTTCTCTTAGTCCGTCTTATGTCATTTTAGCTCAGATCAGCTAAGGACCCACAGCTAGAAGCAGTTTCTCGTCTACATGAAGGATCTGACCTCAGACCCCGAATTCTTTGACCCCAGGATAGTACACTATCCTCTTTAGTATCATCTAGTGTACCTGTTCCCCAGATGTTCAAGGTATGCCAGGGTGGAAATCATCAGTGGTCCAAAAGCAAACAATAGGAACCCACCAGGCCCCACCACCTCCCAATACTGTCATCAGGGGTGGGGGTGGGGAGCATCCAAACTATACGTGTAACTGGTCTTTGTCCCACCAGCCAGCCCCCCCCCCAGCAAATGACATGAAGACTATTATTTATGAAAGTTCAGCCTTAGCTTAGACTTGTCCCACTAGCTCTTATATCTTAAATTAGCCTGCTTTTATTAATCTACACTTACCTTTCATTCATTCTGTATGTCTGACTCCATGAGTCTTTGGTGGCTCCTCTGAGCCTCAATTATCTCCACATACTTCCCCTCTCTCTGCCCAGAAATCCCTCCTAACCTCTTCCTGCTTAGCTATTGGCCATTCAGCTCTTTATTAAAACAATTACAGCAATGAACCAATCTTTACGCAGTGTACAAATATCCCAGAACAATGGAAGCCCATGCAAATTTCCTTTAAGAAAGAAAAATTGTGTATGATTCTCTCTCTCTCTCTCTCTCTCTCTCTCTCTCTCTCTCTCTCTCTCTCTCTCTCTCTCTCTCTCATTGGTTTGTTTGTTTTTGGTACAGGGTTCCTCTGTGTAGCCCTGGCTGTCCTGGAATTTGTTCTGTAGACCAGGATGGCCTCATACTCAGAGATCCACCTACAATAGAAATGTAACCAACACAGACATGATTGCTAGATTTCTTTTTGAGTGTCTTGACAGTTTTTCCCCAGAAGCCTGTCTCATCCCTGGGAGCTCCTCTGCCGTGGGCAGCTCTGTCCACTCCTCTGTGTCTTCCTTTGTATGGTCAGATTAGAGATGCTAGTCAAGTCCATGCCTGTGCTTCACAGAAGACTCTCCAAGCTAGTCACAGTTCTGTGCGTTCCTTCCCAATGTCCTGTGCACTACCTAGAGTCTCAGAGAAAGCTCCTTTATATACTTGGTTGAAACACGAATTCTAGTTTGTATTTAATGAAAACTCAGAGCCAGATATTGGGGAAAAGCTGGAATATCCTGGTAAAACCAACTCTAGACTGTGTGTGTGTGTGTGTGTGTGTATACATACATATATATATATATAATGTTGTTATATTATATATATAATGTTGTGTTACTAACAGCCTCTTTAAAAAATTCTTAAAGAAATCATTATAATGACTTGGGTAGCAAATACATTACTGACAAATAACCCAAAGGTGAGTTAAAGTATGTGGGAGAAGTGAATAGATTGTAGGCAAATAAGATACCATTTTATACGTGACTTTCGAATTTACAGACTCTGGCTGATATGCAGAGGGGTACTGGAACCAGTCCTAAATGAATACTGAGGGACATCTATGTCTAGTATCGATCACTGAAACAATATGAGTTAAAAATGCCTGATGGTGCTAAATACTAAGCATCCCTGTACCAGAAAGATCTAGTGGGTCGTCAGCAAAGCAGAGCCTAGCAGAAAATTACCCTTCCTAGAACTCACAGTACCTGACAGATCTTCTAAATTACTATATTTTTACCTGATGAATGTTATTTTCATCTCTATTTTTAGCATTACATTCCTACAAAAGCATTTGCAAGAACAGAAAAACATGTTGTCTTGGAATCTATTAAGCGTGACCTACTCTTCTGGCATGTCAGAGACAAATCATAGTTTCTCAGATTGCTTCTTTTTTAATATACAATCAATGCAAATGGATTTTTAAATTATTTATTTTGAGATCGAGGTCTCCTGTAGTCCCAAACTGACCTTTAACAAGACCTAGGATGTATATGATCTGCCTGCCTCCAGCTCGTGAGCATTGGGATTATAGAAGTACACCACCATGTCTAGTTTACAAGGCATTGAATATTGAACCCAGGGCTACCTGCATGCCAGGCAGCCACACCCCGCCCTAGGCTTGGCTTCTTTATAGTAGAAGTCTTAACACTTTGTAACTGGAACATTCCACACTGTGTGAATTAAGCCATTAACACTTTGTCTTTTTTCAAGTATGAAGTTGTTGAAAATGCAGACGATGAGGGGAAAAAATAGGATTTGGTTTTCCTAGACATCCAAATGTAAAAAGCATGGGAGGATCAAGTTTGTAACAAAGTATCGAGTTGGCAGCTTGGATTTCTACAGGGAAAGCACCATATTTGCATCCCTATTTCCACCTAAGTGACAGGATCCTTTTTAGCAAATCACCTGTGAATCCCCTTAAACTGGATACAGCTCAGGCTCTACTCTGGAAGTATCAGTACAGTCATTCCCTCTACAAAAGTCAGTTCGTGAGGTGTCAAAATTTGGGAATAATGAAAATCCCATTTAGAAGCGAAAGAGACGGAGTTAAGCAGCTTCTTATACAATAACAAAATGCCCAGGGGAAGTCAACTTACAAACAGAAAAGGTCTATTTGGGTTCATAGTTTTGGAGATCCCAGATAAATATTATATGAAATTGGGATTATAATATCTATAATCAAGCGGTCTATACAAGAAGAGTAATTTGGCCTCATAGCCAGAAAGGAAAAGAATAAGACACTAGGCCCATAATTCCCTTCAAAGACACTCCATCCAGTGACCTAAGACTTTCCATTAACCCCACTTCCTAAAGGTTCCTCCATTTCTCTGTGGGTTCACCGTAGGAACCAAGATTTTAATTCACGGGTCTTTGGAGGACAAAATCCGGACTACAGTACTCATATGAGATGTTTCTTTTGATGGGGAGGGGGAGCAGACATGTATGTCTCCCACTGCAGTGCACCTTTCTGGACACCAGGTCAGCCTCCCCAGACCCCAAGTGTCCATTGGTCTAGGACAGAAACTTCGCAGGACATTCCAAGGTTTTCTTTCTGCAGAGGTTATAATGTAAGCCATTTTCAGAAAAGCACGGAAGAACACTTAGCGTCTCCAGCTCCCCAGATGGTGATTGCTGTTCTGACTCTGGGCCACTCAGGGAAGCTGAGTCAGGGTGAGAAGCCACGGGCTGTCCCCTTCTCCTGACCACTTCATCAGGGTATGCCACCAGTCACAGGGGAGGGGCAGGTCAGAGGAGCAGTCCCTGGTGGAGTCCCAGGAGCAGGGGGAAAGTGTCTTCTCTACTCTAGAGCACCACACAAGCCCACAGAAACAGTCTCAGTGGTAGTGTTTCCAAGCCCTTGTGCACTGGGAGTCACAGACTTCTGCGAACCATGATCCAAGGGCAAGATCCCTCTCTCTCTGAGCCTTCAGTATCAATGAACTTGTAGTTTTCATGAAAAGTGAGATGCTAGTGAATTTATGAGAAACTCTGCATGTGCTGGCTAGCTTTAGGCCAACTTGACACAAGCCAGAGTAATCGGAAAGGAGGGAGCCTTAATTAAGAAACTGCCTCCATGACATCCAGCTATAGGCAAGCCTGTGGGGCATTTTCTTAATTAGTGCTTGATGTGGAAGGCCTAGTCCATTATATAGATCATCCCTGGCTGGTTGGTTATGAATTCTATTAAAAAGGGGCTGAGCAAACCATGAGAAACAAGCCAGTAAGCAGCATTTCTCCATGGCCTCTGCATCAGCTCCCGACTCCAGGCTCCTGTCCTGTTTCAGTTCCCATCCCGACTTCCTTGGATGATGAACAGTAATGTGGAGTGTGAGCCAAATAAACCTTTTCCTGCCCAAGTTGTTTGGCCCCTGTGTTTGATCACAGCGATAGTAACCCTAACTAAGAGACTGTGTGACATTTTAATGTCCAGAAGAGGGTCAGCATACAGAAAGTACTTAGCAAGCATTTGAGGATAGGGAGATGAGTATGATCATTCCAGTAGGTGTTGCTTCCCTCCTTGTGAAGAGAGGGCTAGGGATGTATGTAGCTAGGCGACAGTGGCTCACCTCAAATGCACAAGGACCACCTAGGTTTGATTCTCAGTATTGCAAAAACTTTAAATTTCTAATTACATGTATATGATGGTGGTGAAGGAGGAGGAGGTGACGGTGTAACATGCAGGTGATTACAAGTACCTATGGTGTCCAAAAGAGGGTGACAGATTCCCCGGAGTTGGAGTTACAGGAGGTTGTGAATCCCGGGCAGTGAATTCCTGTCCTCTGCAAGAACAGCATGTGCTCTTAACTGACGAGCCATCTCTCCAGCCCTAAATGTTTTTAAAGTATTAATGAAAGCAAGTAAACCATCTTCAACTTTTATGGGCATTCCATTCTTTCTTTCCTTGTTTTAAAAGAAGCAACCATTTCATTGGGCTTTATTTTCCCAGCAACCGTGTTCCACTGAGTCTCCAGTGTTTTGACAGTTCTTTGATGTATGAGTCATATTAACAGTGTATTGAAAAAACTTCCTGCAAAGAAATGCAGCTTTGAAATGAATTGATGGTATCTTGGTACCTTGCTTAATGTTTCTTGGCAGTCTGGTGATGCCTATGAATCTATTTGTTTTCAGATAGGCTCACCTGATATTGCCAAGCTCCTAGGCTAAAGTGATTTTCCTATTCCAGTCTAAATAGCTGGAACCACAACTATGCATCAGCATACCTGCCGTGGGCCTCTGCTAAGAACACTGTATTTTGTATTTTTGGTAGTGAACCTAGTCTTTGAAGGGCTGAGCCATCTCTCTGGGCCAGAATTATGCTTTGATATACATTTTAAAAATAAAATGAAGGACTCTATAAACATCTCAGTAGCAGGCCTCAGTAGACTAACCTAGTTCAGTCCCAGCACCGGGGGAAAAAATTACCTAAAATAAAGAAAAAAAACCACATCAAATATTGTGAATATTTTGTTTTATTATTTTTGAAGATTTATTTTAGATGGGTATAGTACCCTGCACCTTTAATCTCAGCACTCAGGAGGCAGAGGCAGCAGATCTCTGTAAGTTCAAGGCCAGCCTGCTCTAAAGAGCTAGTTCCATGATAACCAGAGCTACACAATGTTTTCTGAGGTTTCTGGCCCAGACTTTCCAGTCTAGTCTCATGGCCCAGACTTTCAGACCCACAGTCCCATAGTCCCACTGAAACACACAGGTATTTATATTAATTGTACGCTGATTGACCTGGGGCCCAGGCATATAACTTGCTAACTCTTTACCCTTAATCTAACCCATGATTCTTATCCTGTTCAGCCATGTGGCTTGGTACCTTTCTCAGAGCAGCATTGTTGTCCTCTGCTTCTTCTGGCTTCTCTGTGACATATCTGCTCTGTTCTTCCTGTTCCCAGAGTTTTCTTAGTCTGGTAGCCCCGCCCATACTTTCTGTCTGCCTTTGGCCAATCAGCACTTTGTATTAAACTCATAGGCGGGACAATTATTTACAATGTAACATCATAAATCTACTACATATTCCCTTTTCTATTTTTAAAACAAGAACCCCAAATCTAATTTCCTTCGTATAATTTTTTTCACTATTATCTATAACAACTTGTAACTGGCACTGTAAACAAAATGATCCATTTTTTGGGAATGTGGCTGTCGGTCTCTAGGCTACTTCCTGCTGAATAGGGATGTTGGCAATCCATGGGAATCCAAAGAAAAATTTAGGATTATGCACAAGTCTTTAGTAGAGTAGTCTGTAAGGCTGGGTCATCTCAGCCAGTCTCCTTTAAATTGTTCTGGATACAGAGCTTAGGAAACTTCAACAGAGGTGCTCTGAAATGCTAAATTATCTGGGCCATCCGTTTCCATTGGAGATTTTTCAGGGGGTCTTCCTCGATCAAACTTTATTTTCTTTATCCAGGAATAAATCCACAGCCTCTCATTTTCTGTGGAAATAAAAAGAAAACCTCTTCTCCAAAGTAGCGTATCTTCGGATTTCAATTTTAAAGTCAACCCATTTATAAAATATATAGGTTGGATTAATCCAGGAACATCTGTAATCAAACGGCTTTTAGCAAATTTTAATACTTCATTTTCAGTCAAAAAACAAAGACAAGACAATAACATACAGTATCCAGACACTTTGTATTTTCCATCTTTATATGGCTTATTACTTTTTACTCTATTTTTTAAGGACTTTATCCTTTTTCCCTTTTTCTTTTCTTTCTCAAGCCTATATTTTTTTAACACACTCTAAAACAGAGTTTTTTTTTTAATTTGTCTTTACTGTATATCTCTTATTTCTTCTGTTTCTGACAACACCTTTGCTCAGCTAGGGTGACTGACTCTACCCAGCTTCCTTGATTTCTTACTGTTTCTGTCCACATGTTTAATCTATCAAGGTGTGGCTAAGGATTATAGGCTTGGCTAGGGTGGCTGACCTCACCCAGCTCCCTCTATTTCTTGGATATGTGTGCAGGTGTCCTTGGTACATCAATTTCCCTGATGCAGCTAGAGTTACAAGTAGCTGTGAGCCACCCGGCTGGGTGCTGAGAACCAAACTCAAGTCCTCTGCAAGAGCAATATGTGCTCTCAGCCACTGCGTCATCTACCTAGCCCTCAAATATTTTTAAATAAATGATTAATTCCTGTTCAATAGCAAGACTAAGCAGTAAGTATAATAACTATCAACAGCATAAATGAGCAATGGGTACTTTGAAGTAACTGCTATGTGGTACAGAAACAGCCACAGCGGGGCTGCTAAGATGGCTCAGTGAACTATTGTGTGAGCAATGAAGGTCTGAGTTCAAGACCCAAAACCCATGTTTTAAAAAGCCAGCCATGGTAGTACATGTTTGTAATCACGAAGCCAAGGAGACAGAAGTGATCTTCAGGGCTTGCTGGCCAGCTAACTTGTCTACTTACTTGTTGAACTCCAGGGTCATTGAAAGAGCCTGTCTCAAAAAATAAAAAGAGAGAAAAATATGGCTACCCACACACCCTTGAACACGTGTGGATAGTTGACTGGCATCTGTTGGCGACAAAATCACAGGGTCTGACTTTTCCACTGCAGTGTGTTGCTCGGCTTTACAGCAGAAAGATGTTCAGGTTTACTTAGAGGTTCGTAAATTCCCTATCAGGACTCATGACCTCCAGATCTCATCCTCCGCTGCCGTTCAGCCACTCTGGATGCTGAGATGAATGACTTAAGTCCATGAGGTCAAGGCCAGCCAGGGCAACACAACAAGACCGTTCCTGGCTCCATGCAGTCTACACTGAAGAGTAAACATTACGCAACTTCTCAGCCTCACTTCATCTTTTAAAAGAATTGGTATTAGTGAGCGCTGGTAAGGGTTGGGACATGTGCGTCACAGCTCATGAATCATACCAACACATCAAAAGGCTCTGATGGGGGAAGCTGAGTTATATTTCTTTTCTTGCCTGTGATAGCCCATATGCATTCCCCACCACTCACCCTCCACATACAATACAAAACACTTGGCTTTCCAGCCTGAACTTTAACTTTATCTCTGTCTTCTTAGCGTGGTTTTTATGGGAGTCTGGTCTAGGAAGGCTGCCTGCTCTAAGGATGGTATATATTAGAGTCTTCCTTTAAGGACGTAATTCATTCTTCCTTGTGCCTCTGTTAACTCTATAGTGTTAAAGCAACACCATACCTTAGATCTCTACAGTTTGCAAAGTACCTCCATAAATATCTTACCTGGACACTGTGGTAATTTGATAGCAATAATTCTGATTTCTACAGACCAGTGAACCTAAACCCAAGATGTTAGGCAACCTCCCAGGGGCTAACATTTCTTTATACCAAGGGATGAAACAGCTGAAGAAAACAATTTAGGAAGGAAGGAAGGGTTGGATTTCGGGGGGGGGCAGTTTAAGGGCACAGTTCAACATGGCGGCGGAGCTATAGGTGGCACACTCCATCTACAGTTAGGAAGCAGGGATGGCCGCTGGTGTTCAGCTTACCTACCTTCCTGACTTCCCCTTTTTATCTCCTTTTTTATTTATTTATCCCAGCCAGTGGGATGATACTGTCCGTTCTTAATTTTTTCCCCAGCTTTTTGAGACTGGGTTTCTCTGTGTAGATCTGGCTGTCCTGGAACTCATTCCATAAACCAAGCCAGCCTCAAACTCAGAGGTTCGCCTGCCTCTGCCTCCCAAGTGTTTGGATTAAAGGCATGTGCCACCACTGTCCAGCTGATGGACTGGGTCTTCCCTCCGCAGTTAAACTCTGCTGGAAATGTTCTCACAGGCATGCCCAGAGGTATGTTTCTGTGGTATCTAAATCCTGTCAGGTTGATAACCAAGCTTAACCAGTCAAGGAATACTTGCATCACCCAGGGGGATATAGCTCAGCTAACACCCAGGCAGTTGAGAGCTAGCTGTGTGAGATGATCAGGTCCCTAAGGAGGGACATAGAACCCATTCTCAGATGATGAGGTGGGGTTAGAGTTATCATCCTTGCCTCTTCATAATATGCACACACACATGCACATACATGTATAGTCAGAAGTTTCTGGCCTGTCAGGCCCAAGGTCCAGACCTCCAGTCCCACAGCTGCTTAGCCCCAAATAATCACATGAAGGCTTTTATTAATTATAAGCTGTTTGGCTTGTGGCTCAGGCTCATTACTTGTTAGCTCTTTCAACTTAAGCCATTTTTATTAATCTGTGTATTGCCACGTGGCTTGTGGCTTACCTGAGTTTTTACATCTTGTTTCTTGGGTGGCTGGATGGAGTCTCCCTTGATCCGCCCTCCTTCCCCTTTATCTATGCTTAGAATTTCCCACCTGCCTCCAAGCTGCCTTGCCATAGGCCAAAACACCCTTTTTATTAACCAATGGTATTCACAGCATACAGAAAACCTTCCCATAACACACATGTATGTGAGTTTTCATGCGCACAGCCCCCTACCTCTTCTGCCTACCGTGGAACAAATTACCTGCCTCTCTTCTCTCACCTGCATGTTGCAGTGCTAAACAAATTCCAAGGGAATGAAATGTCCAAGTTTGTCACCAGGCAAAGTGACAAACCCACCACCAGCACAGCTGTGGAGTCAAGATCTCACACTTACATCAAGGGTGCAGTATTCCCACAGTAGACTTGTCCTGGACCAGATCATCTATCGTCTCTCAAGCCAGTCACCTATTGCTGATACTTACACAGTGGGAGGCACAGGAAAGCAGGAAAAAAAAAAAAACCACACAAGTCAAGTGCTCACACTGAAAACGTTTTCCTTTTCTCCACTCTGGCCATTACTATAAGTCGTCCATGCTCCCATGGGCCTGTACCCAACTATCATGATGCTCACTGGAGGCTCCATGAAAATGAAGGACTCTGACAAGGCTGTCACTGGCCTGTGCCACAGCTTGGCTTCTGTAGCTGGGTATCCCAAGGAGGATCCTTAAGCCCCTGAAGCTCAACATCCATCCCAGAGCTCAGCACTCATAGCCTGAAAACTCATTTGTCCCTTGACCCCAAAATGCACTGTAGAGCTGTTCACACAAGGATTTTTTTTTTTAAATCTCCACAGAAGACTAGCAGAACCTGTCTGTACCCATAGGACTCTCTTCAAAATTAAACCCATGCACTTTAGTAATCGGAGAGTATTATCTAAGAAGTCTCGATGTTTTCATTTGTTTTGAGATGGTGTTTCACTGTGCAGTCCTGGCTGGCTTGAAACTCTATATGCAGATCAGCCTGACCTTGACTGAAGTCATAGTGACCTTCCTGCCTCTTCTTCTTTAGTGTTGGAATTAAAGGCATGTGCCACTACATCTGGCCTTAAAATTTCAAATCAATAACATATGAAAATCACTATGGAGCCTCTGGCAGAAGGATCATGGTAAGGAAACATCTTCCTGGCTTATTGCACAAGGCAGCAGGGAAAAGCCCCTCCCCCCCCCCCCCCCAATTTCATTGGTTTTCTTAGGTCTCCCTCTTTACCTGGTTAATGTTTTTATTTATTTTCTTTTTAATCTTCATGACAGTCTCTGGGATATTTTGAGTCGTCTGATCCAACTAAACACAAGTTTTTTATTTGTTTTTAAGAAACTGGACCTGCAGCATTTAGTAAATTAGGAATTCACCAGAGGAAGAAGCATGGCTGAGTGTGCTGTGGCGACATCTGGTGGTAGCAAAATAGACCAAACCATGGAACCTCCCGTAATAGAAGCGACTTTCAGATATCTGTATTTCCTGGAATAAAATTAAACAATATAAAGAGTAGAGGCAGGAGTGCAGTGAGTAAATAGAAACTACGGATGGAGTGCAGAGACAGTCAGATTTCTGGAAGTTTGAGGCCAGCCAGGGTTACATAGACCCTATATCAAAACAAAAATTAAATAAGACAATAATGAACTCCAAGGGAAGGCCCTGTGGAATCCCACTACTTTATAAAATAACTCAAATACATAACTTCTTAAAATAAAAGGACTTTGGTGCAGGTGGTAGCTCACGCCTTTAATTCCAGCACTCTGGAGGCAGAGGCAGGAAGATCTCAGTGAGTTCAAGGCCAGCTTGGTCTATATAACAAGAGTCTGGATAGCCAGGACTACATAGAGAGCCCTGTGTCAAAATTTTTTTAAAAAAGTTTGAATATATGTGGACAATGATACCTCCATTGCCACCACCCCACCCCAGCAGAACATAGGGATTATTATGAAATCTCAGTGTGAGAGTTATTGGTCAGTGAGCCCTCTGTGGTCTCTACAGCAGCACAGTGCTATTCTTGGTCACCCACCAGAACTGGCGGTAAGACCCTGTATTGCTAAGATAGAACATAGTTTGGTTGCAGATCACAGAGAAATTAAGCTGAAACTGGCCTGAAAACATCCTTCCTGCTGACTAGTTTTTATGATACTGAAGGTCCTGTGAAGACCACTAGGGGAATAAAAGACATCAGTGGTGACCCTGAAACCAATACTACCTGTTACACACTGAGCCACCAAGCAAGAGGTACCTTTTTGTTCAACAGCAGCATGAAGGTAATGGGGGGGGGGGTAACCAATAACATTTGGATTTGAAGACTGTTCCATGGGAGGCAATTCAAGCCCTGTATTACAAACCTGGTCAAAGCCCGGGCTTAGAGAGATGGCTCAGCCACTAAGAGGTACACTTGCAAAAGACCTGAGTTCAGTTCCCAGCACCCATATCAGGTGGCTCACAATTACCTGTAACTTGAGCTCCAGGGAATCCCTAGACCATCTTCTGGACTCCTACAGACACATGTGAATTCAGTCAAACACACATGGCATTCCATAATTTTAAATAAAATCATTTTTTTAATCCCATGGCTAGAGAGGTGACAGGCCCTGGGAACTGCTACTGCTTTACTAAATGCCATGTTGTCGTACCGCCTTCTAATAGACTAGTGCTGCCCGCCCTCAGCTTTGGCCAGCGAGGCTTCTCTCTGCAGTGGTCAGTAGTTACTGCAAGACTCATAACTGGCCAAAGTGTTAAGGAAAAAAGTCAATTGAGTGTTCACCCTTAAATGGGACATCTATATCAAAACACACAGCCTCCCCATCCCCGTGGGAACCTCTCGTTAAAGGGGATGAAAAGCACATATGAACTGGAGAATGGGTAGGGGTGTTGTGGGGTACTGTCTTCCGGACATCATGTAGCTATTACACTTACAGACTCACTATAGCTGTCACCCACACAAGACAGGGTGAAAGGATCAGTCAACATTCCAACTGGCGGCACTACTGGGCTCAGTGGGTTATTATTTTAAAAAGTAAAAAGGACAGGACAAGAAGGGAGCGGGACTTTCTGGGGTGCTTGGGAGATATGAATGAGCTGAGGATCCCTGGCAGGCAGGCCTGTGAGGCGGGAGCTGGGGTGCATATAATCAAAATGCATCTTTTGCATGTATGAAATTATCAAAAGTACTAAATATTAAATAACACGTGTAGAGGTCAGAGGACAATTTTCTGGGTTCTCTTTTTCCACTGTGTGGGTCCTGGGGATTGAACTTGGCAGTGAGGGTTTTTGCCCATGGAGCCATATCACTGGCCAATGTTTAAATTTTTGATTCAAAAAAAAAAAGTTAACAGATGATTTAGTTATTTTTCTGTTGCTGTGATAAAATGCCATGACCAAAGCAACTTGTAGAAGAAAGGGTTTATTAGGCTTTATGGTCACAGAGGGACAAGAGGCCCTCAGCATCACAGTAGGAGGAAGCAGGAAGCAGGCATGCTGGACCACACTGAACCTGACACAAAAGGTAAGGAGAGGCCACCTCCAGGGACACACTTCCTCCAGGAAGGTAACACATGCTGCAGCCTCCCTAAACAGCTTCACTAACTGGGGACCAAGATTCAAATTACACTGAGCCCCTGGGAGACATTTTCCTTCAAACCACAGCAATGGAAATGGTAGGTTTGCACTTTTTAAAATTGATTTTTAATAGGAAGTCATTGACTTAAGTTTAGTGTGTGTGCAGTTTTTTGCTGTTGTTATTGTTGGTTTTGCCTGCAGACGTGTCTGTGTGAAGATGCCAGATCCCCCGGAACTGGAATTATGGACAGGTGTGAGCTGCCTTGTGGGTGTTGGGAATTGAACCTGGGTCCTCTTGAAGAGCAGCCCTTGCTGAGCTATCTCTCCAGCCCAATGTGTGCAAATTTAAAAAAAAAAAGGATCAGGTTGGTTCTTATGTACCATTTTGTGTGTGTGTGTGTGTGTGTGTGTGTGTGTGTGTGTGTGTGTGTGTGGTTTTGTTTTGTTTTGTTTGAAATTAACTCACCCCACCAAAAGAAATGCCTGGGAGGCCGAGGAAATGGATCAGCAGTTAAAACACCTGGCTGCTTCTGCAGATGACTCAAGTTTAATTCCCAGTACCTACATGGCAGCTCATAACCATCTATAACTCTAGTTCCCAAGGATCTGATGTCTTCTTCTTGCCTCTGTGGGCACTGTGTGTGTGTGTGTGTGTGTGTGTGTGTGTGTGTGTGTGTGTGTGTGTGTGTGTGTGTGTGTGTATGTGTGTGTACCTGATGACCTCAATTTGAACCCCAGAACCCACATGTTGGAAGACCACTTCTGTCTTCCAACCTCCACATGCATAAAATAAAATTTAAAAAAGAGGTTCAGGGTCTGGTGATGTGGTGACTCTAACAGATAAAGGTGCTTGGCATGTAAACCTGGCAACCTGAGTCCAATCCCCTATGTAAAGGTGGTGGGAGGGAACCTACTCCTGGAGGGAGGCAGGTATCCATGCTGCACATGTGGAGATCACAGACTAATTTGCACAAGGTAGTTGAACTCAGGTCATCAGACTTAGTGACAAGTGCCTTTACCCAGGAGCCAACTTGCTGGCCCCAAAGTAAGTTTCTTGTGTGTTTGATGATTTGGCTTATTAGCACAGCAGTCACTTTGGTCCATGTGTTTTTCATTTACTCGGAGCCACAGATTTTCTGATTTCTTGCTGTTATCTCAAGACTGAAAGAGCCCCCCCCCCTTTTTAACCAGCAACTCTGATACATATATTATATCATTCAAGAGGTGCAACACCTGAGTCTTCAAAAATTATAAGTAAAAAAGCAGTGTCGACCACTCTGAGGCTCCCTGGAACCAGCTCCTGCTTCCAGTGTGTGTTGCTGACTTAAAAAGTGAACAGCTCTTTCTAGAGTTTTCTGGGTCTATCAACCTCCTGGCCAGTTAGGGTCGCTGTGAAGAACTGCCTTAAAGAGAATCCCAAAGGCTTGACTCAAGCATAAACTACACCACAGTGTCGAAGGGGCAGTATCAACTTGAGTACTTCCAGCTTCCCAAGAAAGGATCCAGATCAGCAAAGGGCAGGGCAAATCCCTAGAAAAGCTGACACACCCATGTGCGGGACCACAGATGAGTACCATGTTAGAAAAACACAACTAGATTTGCCACTTCATGCGGAATTCTGAGACCTGAAGCTTAAAAGGTGCCTTCATATTAACGTGGTTTAGGAAACAGCATCTTGAGCCTTCAAATCCTATACCAATTCTCTACCTCTGATGCCTTTTCTCTCCCCACCTCCCAGGAGTAAAGGCATGTGCCACCACCCCTAGCTTAAATATTATTTTGCAATTATAGGCTCACCTAAAGTTCCCAAGATCTAAAACTTGGGCTCCTAAGGACCCAACACAGGAACCTTTATAATTTTTTTTTTTTTTTTAAAGAAAGCAACACTTGAGTGACTGGGGAGATGGCTCAGACAGTTAGGGTGCTTGCCACACAGCATAAAGACCTAGGTTCCACCTGTTGTATTAGGTTTCTGGCCAGACTTTCTGGCCCAGCCTCGTGGCCCAGACTTTCAGACCCACAGTCCTATAGTCCCACTGAAACACACAGATGCATACATTAAGTGTATGCTGATTGACCTGGGGCCCAGGCATAACTTGCTAACTCTTTACCCTTAATCTAACCCATGATTCTTATCCTGTTCAGCCATGAGGCTCAGTACCTTTCTCAGCGCAGCAGAGTTGTCCTCTGCATCTTCTGGCTTCTCTGTGGCATTTCTGCTCTTTTCTTCCTGGTCCCAGAGTTTTCTTAGTCTGGTAGCCCCACCCACACTTCCTGTCTGCCTTTGGCCAATCAACGCTTTTTATTAAACTCATAGGCGGGACAATTATTTACAATGCAACATCATAAATCCACTATATCCACCCTCACATGGGGCAGCAGCACCAAGTCCATCATTCAGAGCTGAAGAGACAGACAGTAAGATGCCAGGCAGCCATCCTAGCCGACTTGGTAAGCTCTAGGTTCAGAGAGAAGCTCTATCTCAAAAACTAAGAGAAAGCAATCAAGAAAATCGCCTGTCAGACTCTGCACACACACATACACACACACATACACATACACATACACACATACACACACATACACACATACACACACAGACACACAAACACACACACATACACATATACACACATATACACACATACACACATACACATATACACACATACACACATACACACATACACACACACATACACACACATACACACACATACATACACATACACACACACATATACACACATACACACACATACACACACATACACACACACATATACACACATACACACACATACACATACACACACATATACACACATACACACACACACACACACACACACACACACACACACGAGTTCTCTCCCTCAGATGTTTCCTAATAACCTGCTAGATGAAGCCTAAGGCAAAGCCAATAATAAAAGCAGCCAAATGCTTTCTCAGTTGTAACCTTCCTATATTTGTTCCAGAGGAAGGGAAAGCTACACCCTGCATAGTACAAGTATAGACTCTGAAAAATCCCTTGTTCTTCCTGGTGCCAAAGCTGACCTGGGCATGATGGTTTAACAGAAGCAGTGGGGCATCTACCAAAACTGGTAGTCTTTTCAGTGTGTAAATCTTCCCAAGTTCAAGCCAGGGCATTATGTTAGAGTATTTGCTGAATGCTGAGTGTTGCAGGTAATTGGGCTTAGGGAATTCCAGAAAGCAATCTGTATTAGTTAGCATTCTGTTGCTATGATAACACCATAACCAAGGCAACTTATAGAAATGTTTATTTTGCTGTACAGTTCCAGAGGTGGGTTAGATGCATTATGGTGGGGACAGTAATGTGGGATATCTTTTTGTACACTGTGAATATGTGTTGCTCCCAGTGGTTAATGAAGAAGCTGTTTGGGCCTGTGATGAGACAGCTTACAGCCAGGCAGGAAATCCAAGCTGAGAGATGGGGAGAAGAAAGGTAGAGTCAGAGCAGATGCTGCCAGCTGCTGGGGGAGAAAAAAATGTATTGGTACACAGGTAAGCCATGAGCCACATGGCAAAACACAGATTAACAGAAATGGATTAAGATGCAAGAGCCAGCTAGTTAGAAGCATGAGCCATAGACCAAAAAGTTTGTAATTAATATAAGCTTCTGTGTGTTTATTTGGAACCAGGCAGTTGCAGGACACAGGAAAACATCCAGCTATAAATGGCGCCCCCTGTCAGACATTAATCAACATAAACCTGAGAAAGCTTTAAAAAGATTCTAAAATGGAGCAAAAAAACGAGCTTCCTACTTCATGTCTCTCATTACAGGCCTTGGTACAAAGACACATCCCTTGGCCATGGCATATGTGTTTGAGCTAAGCTGTAACATGGCAAATTCCCACCATCTCACATAGGATCTCACATGGGCCACGGTACAAGTCATCCCTGCATGGCAGATTTAAGGTTTTTGCTCAGACAGATAAAAGGCTAAAGGATACACAGTATAACAGATTCAGGCTGAAGAAATCTCTAAATAGATTATAATGTATGTAAGGCTGGGAAGAGAAAGGAAAAGTGGAGCTATATAAAGAAATAAATAGTTTTAAGAATAAAGTCTTTAAAGAAACAGTAAAAATAATATAAAAGAAATAGAGATGGCTTCGAGGTTAAGCTGTTCTTCCAGGGGTCCTGAGTTCAATTCCCAGCAACCACATGGTGGCTCAAAACCATCTATAATGAGGTCTAGTGTCCTCCTCTGGCCTGCAGACATATGTGCAGGCAGAACACTGTATATATAACAAATAAATAAGCACTAAAAAAGAAAGAATGAAAAGAAATAGCCACATTAAGATGGAAAATACAGAGTCTAGATTTCATATGTTATTGTGTTTTATTTGAATGTTTTGACTGTTAATGAGCTAACTGCAGAAAGACATTTGACTGTAGGGGCTGCTAGAATAACATATGTATTTTTAAAAGATATTTTGACTTTAAAATTTGGGTCTAAGGATATGTTCTTTGGAAAAGAGGGTCTACTTTTGTTTATACAGAAGATGATCACCTGTAGATTGCCTCCAATCTGATATGATTTGATGGACAAAGACACCCCCTGAAGGCAAAAACCACACAGACATTTGTAGCCAAGATTTAACCATAATCCTAAATCTTCTTTGGATTCCCATAAAACTGTCAGCAGGAAGTTATTGTATTATACTGCCATTATAATAAGTTAATGGTCATAGTCAATCTCTTTCTAAAAGAGGGAGGATATGACATAGAAATGATTTTTAAAGGATATTAATTAATAATATTATTAAATCTACTTTGATCTCAAAGAACTTTACATTGGTATAAATTGTGGTTTATTGATATAAATTTAAGTTTAATTTTGTTATACTGTATATATATTGCTACTCTTGCTTAAGGTATTATTTTATGCAATTCATTTAAAATTGCAATGTATCATTAAAAATACAGACTAACAGTCATTTATGATAATCAAACTTATAGTTATGTTAGGTTTTTTAGGTATACAAAGATATATTTAAGATAGGCAATCTTCAAACACTTCAAAGACCTACAAAATATGTCATTTAAAGTGTTTTAAGAACTTAGACTTTTCTGAACAGTGAAACATGTCTGCTCTTGGCAGCTACCAATCTACTTCAAGAGGATGGTGGGCATTTAAGAAACTCCATATGGAGTTTACTTTCTTTGTGGCAAAGTTAGCCACTGGACAAGAAAATGCTCTTGCCTCAACTGCTTGACAGTAAGCTGCATAAACTGGACATGCAGGACCCATAGGAAAATGACCACTAACTTTTGCCAAATCAAGGAAAGATGGTCCTTTGGTTTCCTGCTTCGAAGAAGAAACTGCCAGACCAGGGAAAAGTGACTAACACACTTTTCCAGAATGGGCAGAACAGTCCTTCAAATTTCTCATTCACTGAAAAGTATGCCAGAGACTATAAGCCTGGAAACTGAACATGGAAACATTTTACAGAAGAACGTTGGGTGACTGTCCAGAAAGCCAGATGTCTCTGTCATTTCTAGAACTTTGGAAGTTGCTTGCACTTCCTATTTACTCAGTTAATATATTCTTCTAGGGTCTTTGATGGAGTAAAAGATGAGATAGTTATAATTTTCCTTAGTTATGATAAGGATAAATTAGATACTGTGGTGATATATTGTATATTTAATAAAATAGTCTGAAATATCATAGGACAGAGCCATGTGAAGGTCAGGGAGTGGTAACCCGCACCTTTAATCCCATCAACTGGGAGGCAGAGATCCATCTGAATCTCTGTGAGTTCAAGGCCTAACAGAGCCAGGCAGTAGTGGCACACACCTTTAATCCTAGGTCTAGGAAATCTGAACTAGAAAGTAAGATACCTGGGTGGAATGAGAGAAGGGGGGAGTTCATCTTCATTTGGTACTTCCCTTTCAGCTGAGGATGGAGAGGTTTGTAGTCGGAGGATTCCTGGAGACAGGCCTGAGGAGTTGGCTGGGTGAGAAGCGGCTGTGGTTTGTTTCTCTCTCTCTGCTATTTCAGCTTTTCCTCAATATCTGGCTTAGGGTTTTTATATAATACCAAATAGAATTTGTGCAATAAGGTATAAGACTTTAGACTTACAAAAGTAAGATAGATGATAAAAATAATTTCTTTAATTTTGTCAAATACAGACTAGATACTGTAACTATAATTCTTGCCTGATAACTGTTTTGTTCTATGTAATTTTACAACGTTAAAGTTGAAACTTTCTTTTTTTTGATTAGACAGAAAAGGGGAAGTGATGTGGGATGTCTTTCTGTACACTGTGAATATGTGTTGTTTCCAGTAGTTAATGAAGAAGCTGTTTGGGCCTGTGGTAAGACAGCTTACTACCAAGTGGAAAATTCAAGCAGAGAGGGGGAAGAAAGGCAGAGTCAGAGCAGATGCTGCCAGCTGCTGGGGGATAAGATGTATTGGTACACAGGTAAGCCATGAGCCACATGGGAAAACACAGATTAACAGAAATGGATTAAGATGCAAGAGCCAGCTAGTTAGAAGCCTGAGCCATAGACCAAACAGTTTGTAATTAATATAAGTTTCTGTGTGTTACTGGGGACCAAGTGTCTGTGGGACACAGGAAAACTTCCAGCTACAGGACAGCATGACAGCAAGCACCTGGATCAGGAAGCTGAGAAATCACACCTTCAGTCTCAAACAGAAAGTAGAGAGAGTGAACTGGAAGTGAGACAAGGCCATGGACTCTCAAAACCTGCCACAAATGATGTACTTCCTCCAGCAATGCTGTACCACCTCCCCAAACGCTGCCAACCAACAAGGACCAAGTGTTTAGGTGTCTCAGGCAAGCCACCACAATCAGAATCTTTAGCGTGGCTTTATCATTTAAGTTGAGGTGGACAAAGTTGAGGCATCTTCTAAGTAAAGCCGAGGCATCTGAATTAAAGCCGAGGCATCTGAATTCTGACAAAGCTCTCGGTGGTCACTGAGATCCAGCTGGGAGGTGGTCTCTGACACATGGAACAGCAATAGAGCTGTAGCCCCAGGTGAGGTACAGCCCATCCAGTCTGAGGCAGCTGCTTATCGAGGTCTTTAAGGCAAATCCAGAAAATGGAGACCACTCAGGCTTAGGAGCAGAAACATTGTCACTCTGCACTGAATTATTGACAGTGGCATCTGAAAGCTCTAGGTCCCCCAGGCTTCGCAGCTTCTGGTACTTGAGGAAAAAAATAAGATAATTCCTGAAGGGCTGGCACATTTATAAGTTAGTTCTTTCAGTGTGTGGAAAGAGCAGAAATCTTCAGCCAAGGCAAGCAGTCTTATCTGGATGAGGTCAAAGGTCTACACACACACACACACACACACAGAGAGAGAGAGAGAGAGAGAGAGAGAGAGAGAGAGAGAGAGAGAGAGAGAGAGAGAGAGGCCCCATTCCCTCCAGACTCTCAGAGAAGCCTGGGGAGGAATCTGCAAGAGAGAAATTTTCCTGAGAAATGGCTCTTCCCAGAGTCCCAGAAAATATTCACAAAGTTCTTTCTCCCACGGAGCTTAGGCCTGAGGGCGATCACCAACCCCTTGCTCTTTAGCCATTTCCTTGGGTGTTTCCGAACTTGGTTGATGTTTAGAGCAGCGGTTCCTAAGGGACGGTCACTGCCCTCCCCTCACCCTCCCCCCAGCTCCCTCCCTCTTCGGCCTGACAGTAGTTCAGAAGTCTAGCTTGAGTCCCCACTGTTCACTGTTGTCACAGAACTACTGGTGGCATCTTGTCCTGGGCCTCTGCAAGGTGCTTGCAGTGCATAGTGTCCACTGGTTCAGGGTTCAAGAACATTAATTGCATAGTTGCCTACCTGTTGCTGGATGAGGCACATGTCCTCTTTGAGGCTGGCAAATTGCATTTCTTGGCCCAGGTGGTAATTACAAGGGTGTTTCCTTAAGAGGATCCATTAAGCTATACATTGGGTTTTGTGCAATTATCTGCACCTGGGTTTTATTTAAAAAACAAAAACCAAATTAACATACTTGACAAAAATTTGCAGTCTGGGGCCAGTGAGATATCTATAAACGGGTCAGCAAACTGGCTGCCAAGCCTGACAACTTGAGTTCTATCCTTGGGATCCACCAGGAGGAAGGAGAGATGTGTCTCAAATTGTTCTTTGACCTCCATCTTAACTCCCTGACACTAGAAATTCTCTCTTTCCCCCTCCCTCCCTCCCTCTTCCTTCTCTCTCTCTCTCTCCTCTCTCTCTCCTCTCTCTCTCCTCTCTCTCTCTCTCTCTCTCTCTCTCTCTCTCTCTCTCTCTCTCTCTCTCTCTCTCTCTCTCTCTCTCTCTCTCTCTCTCTCCCTCCCTCTCCCTTCTCTCTCTCCCTCCCTCCCTCCCTCTTCCTTCTCTCTCTCTCTCTCACTCCCTCCCTCCCTCCCTCTCTCTCTCTCTCTCTCTCTCTCTCTCTCTCTCTCTCTCTCTCTCTCTCTCTCTCTCTCATAAAAACATTTAATTGTAGAATCAATTGTAGAATTGCACACACTCAATGGAGTTTTAAAACTGATATTGCATTTTTCCAATTAATAATGTAATAAATATATCGGCCACTAGGGTGCGCCATTTGTTGCCCATTGCGTATGTGCTCACATTGGTATAGGAGATTTTTTTCAAAGCTTGTGTATCCCCCCTGAGCACTGCAAAAAGGCAAAATTATGTATGACCCTTTGATAATAATCTGCAAAAGTCAGTGCAGATGCTGGTAAATCTTATCTGGAAAGTGAGACAAAGCTCAGAGGTCTGCGGCTGTCGCTCATAGTGCCACATGATCAGCCCTGGGTTTGATCCTCCGCACTGAAAGGCATACAATAGATTTATTTGTTTGTTTATTTGTGAAAGGATGTCATATAGTCAAGATGGGCCCAAACTCATTATGCAGCTCAGGACGACGACCTTGGATTTCAGAATCTCTTGCCTCTACTCTCAAGTGCTGGGATTTTGGGCAGGCACCACCATGCCCTGCTTACTGGTACTGGAGATGGAAGCATGGCCTCTTGCATGCTATGCAAGCACTCTGCCAGCTGAGGTTGTAGACTATTTAGTAAATTACCACAGCATTCCCCATAAGCCTTCATAACAAAACCTCAGCATTGAACAAATGGAGACTGGAAAGAACAAAGCTTAGGGAATAAACAAATAATGTGATTTTTAAGAAAACCTAAGGACTGAGGGTACAGCTCTTGCGAAGCATGCTCACACATTCATGTTGGCAGAACCCTGCTCTCCTCACCGCAGAGCCTCATTGCTTGTTCTTGGAAGTTGCTGGTTTCGTAGTAACCCCAGTTCTCCATTACAGGCCCCAGTTAATAAATCTGGGAGGAATGGAGGTAGCTAAAAATGAAGTGGTGGTCTAACTGAAGTTACAACAGCTTCTAGGAATACAGATGACTGAGAGGGTCGAGATGACCCCAGGGGTCTCCAATACAGCCCCACCTCCATCTTTGAAAGTGAGAGACAAGAAGCCCATGGCACCTCTCCAAAGGAGCCTCACCAGCAGCGTTAAACCTGAACCCAGGGAAGCCTCCTCCAGCACCTGAGGCCTCACAGGAATAAGGGAGATGGAGGAGCAACTTGAAACCAGTCAGTCACCCCCCAACAGAGAGGAAGTGATACCTGGAATTGCCTGCCTCCCTCTCGGAATAAATGGCCAGTGGGAAATGACAGGCCAGGAGAGTGACAAATATCCTGAATGAATGAAGCCAAAAATAGTCTGGACCGTGAGTTGAACAAATAATTTTGTTCAGGCGTCACGCAAATGCAAATGCAAACTGGTCCAGCTGATAGTATTGGCAATGTGTTAGTTGGACTAATCTGTTGAAGTTGTTCATTTGTAATGCTTCTACTGTGCAGCAAGAACTGAGCATCATGGCCACATCTATAACCCTAGTACTTAGAAGGCTGAGGCAGGAAGTCAGCTGCAAGTCTAAGGTCAGTCTGGACTATAGAATGAGTTCCAAGCCAGCCTGAGCTACTGAGTGACACCCTGTCTCAGCAATAAGAAAAAAAGAAAGACAATAAAACTAGTTCGGCAAAAATTAAATGGAGAACCAGGAAGATAATTCAGTTCAGCAGTTAAACCGTTTGCTGCACAGACGTTAAGACCTGGAGTTTCGGCATTCAGAACACACATAACCCACGTAAATGCCAGGTGGACATGTGACTGATTCACCTGTAATTCCAACACTCAGAAGGTAGAAATGGGATCCCCAGAGCAGCTGGCTGGACAAAGTAGCCCTATCAGCAAGCTGTGGATCCAATCCAGTCTCGGGAACCTGTACTGTGTGACACCATTCCCGGAGAGATAGGAACAAACGCCTATTCACCCCAGAGAGGGAACAGATGATGCCACCAAGTAATGATGCCACCGAGACCAGCTCGGGGAACCAATGAGTTTACTGGGGTTGGTTATAACAGGAATAGCGATGGCCCACCACAGCCTGGATGACAACCTGGATCCTGGAGTTCTGCATAATGTACAGGCAGATTGACAGGTGGAGAGCCTCGTCTACTCAGGGCTCCTTACTACTTACATAATCTTAGGAAGGGAAGAGCCTCTTGAATCAGGCTAGCTTAGGGAACTTCCAGACACTTCTGCCTGAGTCGATTTTTTTCCCAAGTCTTAAGGCCAGTCCTTCCAGAATGGAATGTTTCAATCCAGAGAAAATGACTATACAACCGCTCATTGGATAAGGAGAGAAATCAGTGGAGACTCCCCTGCAAACCTTACTTTCCATAAGTGTGTGCTCTCAGTAGTGGGCCCTGAGTTCTTTGTGCTCACACATCAGCAATAGGGAAGCCTAGAGTGTTAAACACACAGGATAACCTGTTACCTGGCCAGTAGGCTGGGAACAGATATGGTTAATGACCTGGTGACCTTTGTTCTGTGTGGCAGAGACCACACTGGATCCTGCCCCAGACCCTTATTGGTTTTTGTTTTGGCTTTTAGGGTTGTTTGTTTGTTTGAGACAGGATTTCTCTGTGTAATTGCCCTGTCTGTCCTGGAACTCACTCTGTAGAACAGGCTGGCCTTGAACTCACAGAGATCGGCCTCTTTGCCTCTCAGGTGCTGGGATTAAAAGCATGAATTGCCACCAACCAGCTTCACCAGACTCTTATTATAAACCCGTTTTTCTCACTCTGTAGGCCCCATCTTTATGGAAGGTGTCACATGTGCTTAACACAGAGTTTCAGTGTAGTCAACCTCAATCTTAGCCTACATTGGACTTTATTGTGAGCACAGGATTGGGTTAATGATCACCAGGAAACTTTTCACCAAGTCATGCTGTACTTAAATACACCTAAACTACTCAGGGCCAGACTCCCAAAGTTTGAACCAACACTGGCTATTTAGTGTTGGGGAACCAAACTGCCTTTTAGATTCCCCCATATCCATCTGCTAGCCATGGTGGTCACCCTCTCTCTCTCTCTCTCTCTCTCTCTCTCTCTCTCTCTCTCTCTCTCTCTCTCTCTCTCTCTCTCTCTCACACACACACACACACACACACACACTCTCATACATACACATGCACACACACATGCCCACACACAAGCACACTCTCACACACTCACACATACACACACAAGCACGCACACACACACACACACACACACACACCTTTTTCACATATACATGAGAGAAAGAAAAAACAATTAATGACAGATGGAAAAAGATGAAAAAATAGGCCCAAGGTTGACGGCTGAAGCTAGATGGAGGATAGCATTAGATTATTCTGTTAGTTTTTTTCCCCAGAAAACATAAATTTTCTAAAATAAAAGTATCCAGAATGGTTTTGAGCCATCGTGTGGTTGCTGGGGATTGAACTCAAGAACTTCTGAAAGAACAGCCAGTGCTCTTAACCTCTAAGCCATCTCTCCAGCCCCCGAGATTCTCCTAAGTGAGATTATGAACCATGTTTCCAGCAAAATATGGGCCTTGGCCTCCTCATGAGCCTGGGCACAGTAGGACTTTTGACTTTATTTTGGTCTTGCCAGCCTGTAAATCTGTACAGTGCACATCATAAACTATTTATGGTCTCATTCATTAAAGAAAAGTTCCTGAGAGAAATATAAGCATACTAAAACCGTTTTACTAACTTAAGTGATGTGGACAATATAACTTCCAAAGTCACCATAATCATATGCAGCTATTGTTCAGTTACTTAAATGCTGTATGCCCATGCACTTTCTCTCCGCCCAAACCTACTCTTCTTGGGTGTGTATAGCTACCCTTTTCCTAATAACCACGCCCCTCTTAGCTTCTGCATTTAAATCTACAGTAAACCCTTTTGTTCTCTTTCTCTCATCTTTTGAAGACAAACTCCATGTACAGCCCAGGTTGGCCTTAAACTCACTCTGACACCCAGACTTGCCTCAATCTCAGTCTCAGAGTGTTGGTGTTATAGGCATAGCCAACTGTCTGGGCTGCACAAACGTAGGGTAACACATAAATAGACACACACAGAATAGAATAGAGGATTCCAAAATAATTCCACACAGCTCTAGTCATCTGATTTTTCAAAACATTACATTTATTTTTATTTATGTGTTAGTGGAGGCCAGAGAAGGGTGTCAGATCTTTCTAACATCAAATGTTCTTAATTGCTGAATAATCTAGCCTCCAGTACTATATTTTTTACACTGGAGGTAAGACAGCCTCTTCAACAAAAGTTACTGGGCACACCGGAATGGAAAGCACTGTCTGTGGTGGTACACACCTTTAAGTCCACGGATCTCTACTAGCTCAAGGCCAATCTAGTAAACCAAAAAAACTACATAGTGAGACCCTGTCTCCGAAAAAGCACAAATAGGCAGTTGATTTTGTACAGTAAAACAGTAGAAAGCATAATCCACACATTCAACCAAGCAGAAAGAGTATCAGGGGATGAAGAACATTAATAAATACGGCAGTCAATATCTACAAGAAAAAATAAAAACCGAGCTTGATCACAGGGTTCATTCACTCGAGGCTATGATAAAGAGATCAAAATCTAAAACCCTTGCAGGGATGGAGCACAGTCCTAATTCCAGCACGTGGGGTGAAGGCAGGCAGATCTCTGAGTTCAGGGCCAGTCTGGTCTACAGAGAGAGTTCCAGAACAGCCAGGGCTACACAGAGACACCTGTCTGGGAATAAAAAAAAAAAAAAAAAAAAAAAAAAAAAAAAAAAAAAAGGAAGAAGAAGAGGGAGAGACAGTAAATCTAAGAATCCGAAGCTAGGAGCTCACACACACTAAAGGCATAGAAAATTTATTCAATGAAATTGTAACAAAATTTCATAATTTCTTGTGTTCCTCTAGAAACAGACATTGACACACAAGAACCCTTAGGAGCCTAAATAAACATGGCCAGAGAAGAACCTCTCCACAACACATTATCATCAAGAAAGCAAATATGAGCTAGGGGCAGATGGAGGGAATACGCTATGCCCAGATTGAGGGGACCCCCAAAAGATCACCAAATCCTGTATGTAAAAGCAAAAAGCCTTTATTAAAGCTTAAGCTTGGTCTCTCTGTCTGTCTGTCCGATGCAGTGGTTAGAGCAGAGAGCAGCAAGCCTGGGCATCATAGGGTTTTTATCATAGTAGAGGTTGGTGTGAGGGGATTCCCAGGGTTCAGGACCCTGATTGGCTGACATTTGTCTAGGGGTATCTTATTGAGATCAAGGGGATAGGTGTGTGCTGGGATCAAGGACTCTAAATTAGAATGTTTGGAATATCAGCTATTTTCCCTTAGGTACCCACCACTCCCTGGGTGGTGTCTGTTGGGCTTTTCCTGCAACTACCAGGTGCTGCCAGGAAGACACTCTCAGGCCTCAGGCCTACTATCTGGCTGGTTTTTATTAAGCCTGTCATGGCAGCTGTAGAGCCAAGCTGTTCTGGGCCCCATATATGTTACTTCAGCTAAAAGGCAAAAATATAATAACATCAAATCTCTTATTAGTGACTCTCAAATCCAAGAAAGCAGATGTATTTCAAATCCTCTAAGTAACTGCCATCTAAGAGTACGACATGGTGGTGTGAGGTAGGGAGGGACAGACATGGTTCAGCTGGTAAAGTTTGCTGTCAAGCCTGACATCCCTGGCTTCAATCCTCAGAGTACACGTCAGAGAACCAACTACCACAAGGTGCCCTCTGGCTTCCAAATACACACCATGGTATATACACTAATATACACAAAGCACACATACCTGCAAGTAAATAAAGTTTTTAAAAAGTTTTTCTCATGAAAAGTTAATATTTGAAAACGGAAAATTTCCATTTAAAAGGTTAGCAAGGCAAAGGAACTACAAGAAAATGGCTATGGAGTGCTGGATAGAGCAGCTGTGAATTAAAATCATCACACTTCACCTTTGTGACACTGAAGACTTCACTGGTGTTAAGCACATGATCTACCACCGAGTCCAGCCAACTTTATATAAGTGCACAAAAGCTATGATGTCTGTTCTTCAGAAAGGAGTAAGTAGGGGCCAGCAAGACAGCACAGCATGCTGCATGAAGACCTGAGTATGATTCCTGCAACCCACAGGCAGAAGTACAGCAGGTACTGGGCTATAGTTATGCATCTCATAAATCATAATCATACTAAAACTATCTTGGGTAATCTGGTCTCTGGAATAGCCATATAAATGCCTAAGGCTAACTGGTCTCTGGACCTGCTCCAGATTCCTGAACATGACCCTGATCATTTAACAATTTTCTGCTTTACTCTAAGAAACTTCAAGAATGACCAAAGGACAGTACAGGCCTACTATGACCATACAGAGATGACTGTAAAAAAGATGTATACAGTACTTATCCCGTAGATTCTAGGAGGTTATGGTGGCTTTTAAAATGTGTACATGTGTATTAACAGTCCTGGGTATCAAACTCAAAAGGCCTTGAGTAGGGCCAGCAAATACTCTCCCACTGAGCTATACTTTCAAATCTTCCAGTGAGTCATTTATCAATTTGTTTCTTGAAAAAGTCTCACTTTGGAGCTGGCTTTGAAATCACACAAATCACAGAAACCACTACTCTCTCAACCTAAGTGATGAGATTACAGGTGAGAGCCAACATACCTGCATCCAATGTTATTTTAAAGGATTGAAAAAATATGTATTTATGTAATACTTTTTAAGAAAAAAGAAGTTTGGAAAAACACAACTGTAGTTCCCAAGGGAAAAAAAGCAACACACCCACATTCACCTCCCTCAAGTCCTCTACACGCTGATAGTAAAGACCTGGATTGCTGCCGCTGCTGTCCTGGAGCCAAATTATCTTGGGCTATCTTTAGTCTCCTTAATAGCCAGCCATTGATCTCCCACTTCTCTGTGACTATCCTTCGGGAATAGACAAACAGAACACTAGTTTCTACCAGTCCCAAAGGCTAAGAATGTCATCACATAACATCTAAAGCCTATAGCAGGAGATAAAAGGCCTACCTACCTGACATTTCCATCAATGTGTTTTAAAAATGTCTTATCACTTTTGTTACCATATAAATAAAATTGTTACTATGTTGAATGTGGTTAGACATTCTGAATCCATGTTCTTGAGCCACGGTCACTTATATTTGGCTTCAGAATAAACTCTATTCCCTTTGAGGTGAAATTATTTTTTTTACCCACACATTAAGGAAGGGCAGGAAGAGGCGACAGTTGAGCGTGTTAATAACAAAGAAACAGAAACCTATGCCAGTTTGTTAAATTAAGAACCTTTAATACAGCAAGTCCATGAGAACATTTTTTTTTTAAACACACAAGTGAAATGGTCTCCAACTCAGTCTACTCTAGCAACTTCTCAGTCAGGAGTAAAATGGCAATGTTATTTCCTCAGTACTTTTCCAGTCACGTCCTTTACACCGCAATTAGGAATTCAACAGAATTCCTCTCCCTTTATGGAATATTACTACCTTAAATGTTACCTTCCAGACAAGAATGCAAAGCCTGGCTAGCCAAGAATTTCAGCAGACCATCCCAAACTGTCAATGTTGCAGTTTCTTTTATATTCCCGAGTGATAATTGAAGCCCTTTGAGTTTTGTAACAGTTCAGTTTATTAAAAATAATTTTTAAAAAAACTTTAAAATGCAAAAGTCACGTATAAACTCAGAAATACAAATCACTTTTCCACCTGGATATTGTGGGAAAGCTAATGAGCGTTAGGAGACAGTAAGCAGCCCTCACGGTAGGTAAGGACGGACTGTGCACCTCGCCGCGTTAAAGACAGGATGACTCGGCACAATGGCAGGTTTGCACACTTTCCGGGGAGGACCGTTTGGAACGGAAGAGACCAAACCGGGAAACACAGAGGTAAACAAAGAAAGAGGCCTAAGGCTGGATCAAGACATTAACCCGAAAACGGAGTGGCGACCGCCTGGCGAACAGGCTGTTTCTCAGGCTCAGCGACACACACGGTCTGGGCTCGTCGCCGCTGTGGCCGTCCATCGCCCACCCCACGGCCTCCCTCCCGGCCTGACGCACGTCCCCTAGCAGGAGCCGCCTCCATTTTGTCCTCCACGCCGCGGCGTGCTATTTTTAGCCTTCTGAATCCAAGGGCGGGAGGGGAGGGGCGAGGGTATGCCCGGGCTGGGAAGCGGGCGCGGGGAACTGAGGCCCGGGACGCGGGCACGCCAAGGTCACCAAAGCCAGGACAAAGGACACGTAGGGGACGAGGCCTACGGAAACAGGGCTAGGCGACTTCCGGCAGTGCGCGGGCCGTCAACCCCGGACTCCCGCCCTCTCGGAGGACAAAGCAGCAACGGACGCGCGGCCCCGGCCCCGCCCTCGGCGCGCGCCCGGCGCCCGGCACGGGAACGCGCGCAACGGTTGGAAATGGCGGTTAAGGCGGAGGAGGGGCTGGGGGAAGCGAAGGTTCTCGGTGTTCCCTGTCTCGGGCTACCCCACTTGCGAGACGGGAGCCGGTGGGACGCTTCTCTAGGCCGCCTCCCCTCTCGCCCCATTTCTGATGGCCGATTAAGGGGCTGGAAAAACTGTGATCGGTCACCGCGGAACAAAGGAGGGGCACGGCGGGCTTCGGCGCAGCCACAGCAACGCTCCCTAAGATGGCGGCCGCCGCGGGGGGGAGGGGACGGAACCCTGCTGCTTCCGTCGCGGGCCGGGGCGGGGCGGGGCGGGGTGACGACTGGCACCCATGGCTGCCGCCGGGGAGCCCCACGAGCCGGAGAAGAAGGTAAAGCACGCCGTGGTGCACGCGGGGGAGGGAGCCTGGTTTTCTAGCCTTATCCCCTTGACCGCGAGCTATCCCAGCGGTCTGGTCCTCACATCACGTGTATCCAAATTGCCAGTTGATTTAAACTGGCAAAGAGCAAGGGTCGGAATGAAAAAAAAAAAATTAATCCTAATCTAGCACTGCATTGTACTTCGGTGGTAAGGGCTACTAGAGAGGTCATGAAAGTCTGCCCGAGCTGGGCGAGTTGACACGTGCTAATAACCCCAGCATTTAGGAGGCTGAGGCAGGGGCGACATGAGTTCTAGACCAGTCTGGGCTAGAGTGTCAATCTGTCTCCTTGCATAATTTACGAGCGCGCGGACACACACAGGTAAGGTAGATTCGCTAATCCATTGGGCTCTATTGTCAAAACGGACAGTCGGTGCTCTTTATGAAATCGACATCCTATTGGTGTAATTGGACGGTCTTATTTTAGTAAGCCGGAGACTGCAGAAAACTGCAGATATGTGCACTGAACAGTTAAGACCGGTAGGTAGCAGAGCACATGGGGGCCGTGGTTATCAAAGGCTAGGAGTGCATTCTGCCTAAAATCAAAAGCCTATGTATTCTTTAGAAAACTCGACTTGCTGAAATTAACTTCACGTGCATTTCAGTATTTTGAAGCACATGGATTGCATTTAACTGAAAAACTTGGGCCACGAGGAAGAAATGTTAAATCCAGATCCAGGCCAGTGGAACAAGCTGAGACATATCTATGTGTGGAGACAAAAATCTAAGTGTATTCTGGTTTAGAGTGGTTATTACCTTGCCACACAGGGACTATTGCCTATGTAAAGTTAGATGGGGATTTAGGTAGTTAGCAGGCTTAACGTAAAAAGGAACAGAAAAATGTTATTTTGGCTGGGGATGTTTTGACTTAGGATGTGGGGTGAGACAGCTCGGCACTAGAGTTCAATCCCTAAAATGCTGGTAGGACTACCGCTGACGCTAGCAAACAATACAAAAGGGGCTTGGAAATGGTTATAAAAAGCCAGGTGTGACTTTGAAATGGCCAGTACTGAGGTTTCTAGTATTCTGCATTAAGGGTGGCTTTTCTAAAAACTTTCAATCTATGGGTATAGCCATCTTGAAACTGCAGTTCCAGGGCACCAGTTGACTAGGTGACAGCCTGTTCCCTAAATAATCAGTGCTTTTAATGCTGATACAATATAACCAGCCCAAGGGTATATTTTGTGTTCATATAAATCTCAAAGGGCTTTACATTTTTAACTGTATGAGCAGACAGCACCCAATTGAAGTCTTCTGTATTAGATAGGTGCTATGTACCAGTTTATATAACACATTGTGACCACTCCATGTATTGATACAAATGAGGGTCTCGTCTCTCAGTTTAGGATGCCCCACTAGACCATGACCTACTTTGAACTGATAGAACAGTGCAACCACTGCCATGTTCATAAAGCAGCCTAACAATTGAGCGTGTGATATAAGTGGGGGAAAAAAACAGCACAGAAGACATCTGGGAAAAGGATAACTTTAATGAGAATCAAGAAACATCTTCAAATAGATCCTTGAGCCAGCAAGACATGGGTGAGGCTCCCCCATCTCTAAAGGATCTGACTCTCCCCCCACCCCTTGTACAGTAGGTGCCATCTCAGGCAATCCTCTAGCTGCATTGAATGGCACTGCAGAAGGCATTCTGTTATCCAGGCCTGTTTTTCCAGTGCTGGGATCCAAAACAGGGTGGCTTCTTTTTGTACATTATAAAAGTTCAATCTTGCTTCTGAAAACTTAAGCCTGGAGCTCTGAGCAACCTCCAATTTCCAGCAACCTTGAGATTATAATCACAAACTACCAGGTGTCTGGCTAAGAGTGTCAAAACTACAGTTTGCTCCCATCCCAGAGCCAGCATGACAGATCAACTATTTGGTCACCTCATACTAGAATTCAAACCGCAAGTACAACCATAAATTATTTTCCCAATTGTTATGTTCACCCAGAGGGAACTTTATGCATTCAAACACGGGGACATGGGGACTCTCAACAAGGTAAATTAGAGCACATTCTTAGTGCTATCAAGTCAGGAAATAAAAATGGTGTTTACAGTACCATTGTTATTCTTAAACTTTATTGCTCATTCCAGTCCCCCCCCCCTTCATTTTATTCTAGCCCTTTAAGCTCCTAGGAATTTTAGATGTTCAGAACATCCCCTGCGCACGAGAATCTATACTATATGGCTCATTAGGATCTGTTGTGGCTGGACTTGGACATTTCTTGGTGACCAGTGAGTATTTCTCCTTAGACTAAGACATTTCTGTGAAGCATTTCCTACATGGAATAATTACACTGATGGTATTTGTTTTTGGCAGGTAGAATTAGAAGATCATGTGATGTTGGAGTGGGAGGATTTATCCTGGTGACTTTAGGGTGCTGGTATGTTTGCTGAATATTCCAGGAACTTCAATTGAGTCCCAGAACCAGGCTGATCTTGAACTGAGAGATCTAGCCTTCCTGCAATTGCTAAGCGGAATCATTGGGGGGGAGGGGGCACTCCCCTTGCCTCCTCCCTTCCTGAGATTAAAGGCATGAACCACAATGCTCAGCCAAGAACTATTTTATCAAAGTCTGTCCTATGACTATGGCAATGTATATATGAACACCCACTATCATTCCTATGAATGGCAGAACCAAACTTCCATAATCTTAGTCTACAACAAATTTAAGGTGGCATTTACATTTCATGTATTTTTTTTCTTAACATGTTCTTTAGTTTTGGGGTAGTCATTCTTGGAGTCTGTCATTAAAATCCCTCAGGAACTAATTTATTCATATTCTTTTTTGCAAGGTTCCATTGTAGGTATAATTTTGCTAAGCAAAGAATCCAGGAACGAATTGCCAGAGAAGGAATTAAAAATAAGATTTTATATGAGAGCACCCACCTTGATCCTGAGAGAAAAAATCAAGAGCAGTAACACAGCAACTAAGCAACCTTGAACATAGAAAACTACTTCAGATCAGCCACAAATGTGTATACTATGACAATAAAGAGAAAAGCTCTTAAGTGTGTGCAAACTGTACTGTGTCATTTGCATGAATATCTTGTTTCTGGGCTTGCAAGCCAGTACAGTACGCTTGTTATACATACATTACACAGCTGTTGTGTCAAAAAACCCACAAAGGGAGTGTACAATCTTCCTATCTGCTGAATGCAATAGAACAAGCCAAACTGAAGTAAAGGAAACTGCATATCAACAATGTCTTATAACTGTGTCAAGATGAACCAAAATAACTGGTCTGAAGCTTTGTTCTCAACAGAAAAGAATGTTTTCCTTTTGTTCACCATGAAGGCCAGTGTACAGACTTGTGTAACTACCAATCAATGATCCTTAAAGCCACCTCAGGACTCATTGACACATTTGTAGTACTGTCAATGGTTAAATGCCTCCTGGAATTCTAACAAGCTGTGGAGTGTTCTCATGCTCAGATGTAACTTACTAATAGAGCTAATTTAAGCTCTTCTTCTAGTTTAACGTACTGCAGCTGTATCTTACCGTCAAAGGGAAACCTCTCTTGGCTGGTAAATTTCCAGGATCTTCAGGACTTACCAAGTTCAGTTTTACAGCAGCACAGCTGGATAAAAAGAGCCACAAAGCATTTAGTATTATTTTTACTTGCCTGCAACACACCATTACTTATACTCCCAAGAACACTTATATTTTTAACCTGTGTAATTTCACTGCAATCATCCCAGTATTACATGCCCAGCCTACTGTCATCTATATGACAGCTGAGCCTCCTCCAGAATCTCCATCTTTGGCAGATACCTAACCTCAGAAACTGGGTATGCATGTCGTAGTAGCTGAGTTTTACCAGGTCACAGCCTATATGCCATTATTATACCCGTTTCCCAAAAGATCAGGCATGTATATGCTATATTACTAGGTACCATATCCACCACAATCCATATTTTTATATTGCAAATTTTAATCTCAACCTACCTTCATTGCCCTCTGTGTGCACTGCTTCCTTCATTGTTCCGATTATCCAGAAATTTCATACTAGGTGATATAGCAGTAGGTACCAGCTAATAGTTGATTAAAATAGAATTGTAGCGTTAGTAGACTTGAAGTTTTTTAGCAGTTTTATCTACCAATCCTAGGCTGTATTTCTTTTGACCCCTCCCTCAACCCCTCCAGATTCCTGCTTTTTCCACCTCAGGAAAATATAATAGAACAGCATTTTTCTGGACTTGTGACTGAATTTGGCAACAATAAATCTCAGCTATACTAAAACCAGTATTTGATTTGCAAGCATCTTTTTAGTCTACGTACCTCTAACTCCATCGGTGGTTTCCCTTTGCTTCATTATATAATGCGGAGGTCTATATAATAAATTCAGGACTCCTGTTTATGCACTTTTCAGCAAAGAGCTAAGGATCAAATAGGGTTTGAATCCTTCTATTCCTAGATAAAAATCTGTGACAGGTGTCAAAGCACCCCTTTAAAAGTCATGTTAAATATGTATTTCTTTGGGTACGCAGACCTTAGTAAGATAATTAAACATTTTCTATAACTGACATAACGGTCCTCTAGAATAAATTTTGAAGCAGCTCAATGGTTTAGTAATTAAATTATAATAGGTCAATATAATAGCCAGTTATTCACCACCACCCAAATACTGGTATTTTTCTCTTAATGTCAAGTCCAATTTTTAAATATTTTCAACGTTTTACATTGATGAAAATTAAGGCTCCCACCTGGCTAGTGTCCACTTTAAGTGGGAAGTACTGTTTTATGGCACAGCGCTGGAGGACTAATCTCACGTACTATAAAGATGTTTCTGAAGCAAAAGCTTTTGTATCATGTGAAAACATGCAATGCACCTGTTTTTCTCAATTGAATAATGGTCATAAACCCTTTGCTTCTACTCATTGTAAGCCATTAGATTGCCTGAGGGTACAGCCATTTACTGCATAGACCCATATCCAAACTGTACAATGTCCTCACTGACTTCAACTAGACATTATTGTAGTTTATGTTTATTGTACTTAAGTGCCCCACAAATGGTGCAACCAAAGCTCACACGGGTCTCCCATTAACTTTAGCATCTTCTAAGTTTCCTTTATAGTAACTTTGGACTTTCAAGAAGGTATCACTTCAGCATTCCAACCAAAAAGACCACACAACTTATTTCCCAAATTTTCTGAAGCTGTATCAACACAGTAAAAAGGGCAGAAAGTACCCAAAAGGTCAATATTATCTTGAAAACTTGATGTCCTTAACTGTAAACCTATTTGCAATGATTGTCAATTGCTAAACATTTCACTTCTGATATTGTGACCTGTCCACTTGGTTGCCAATAGCTATGTGTAAGATGGTCCTAGTAACCTAGCATAATTGGTAAACATTCAAGCAGCAATTAATTTGAATACCTATTAGAATCACTGGAACACATTTAGTTGGGCCCCCTTTACTCTTCACACAGCACAGTCACATGGACAGACTAAGAAAAAGGAGATGAGATTTAAATCAACACATGGCCTTTATTACTAAGCTGCAAGAAAATGAAGTACGCCGGAAGCCTTAATGCTTGCCACCACCCATGACTCTTCCACACCTCAACTAGGGCAATTGGCTGACAAATTTCACCTAGGTATTTTTTTGATACGTGAATTTAAACCAATCTTTTTATAGTTTCAATTTTTGGTCAGTATCAACTTTTAGGTTTCCCAAGTATAGGATTTTTTTTAGTGGGTAAACTATTTTCTGTAGCCTCACCAAATTGGATGGCCAAAGAAAAGCAGTTAATTCAGTATTCAACTGTTACTGCATTCAAACCAATTCTATAGATTATTCGGTGTTCACTTTTCTAAACAATTTTCCAGAATGCCCAGTACCCTAAACTATTGATACTGAATACATTAAATCTCATATGCAGGCTTAGCTGTGTTTAAAAGGAACCTTTCCATCTTCCATCTTTTTGCTGCAAATACTTACTAAATTTTGGCATACAGAACCTTCTCAAGTTTGTATTTAGTCGGATAGGCAATGTCCTGTTAACACATTACTGGCCTATCTTCAATACCCACTGGCCTACTGACATTGAGCTTGTGAAGATGCTCCATTCTTTAAGTAAGTGAAATTCTAGGATGTTTCAATCACCTGTTCATTAACTCAATGAGAGAGGATGATCCTTCCTACCCAAGTTCTTATTTCAACTTGCCCTTTGGCAGGAGACTAACCATGTGATTACAAGCTAGCATATACATACACTTAGTGAGATCCTTGAGGATCCCTGGCTTTAAGTACTACCACCCTACACCAATACTCAAAGGGTGCATACTCCTCCAATCAGCACTGTACAGATCACTTCCAAGAGCTTTGGAAAAAAAGGTTAGTGATAAGAATTAACAAGACAAAGGCCACTCTAACACTGAGTTAGCCAGACAAAGTTCTTTCAATACTTGTCTTTTATAAGCATGTACCCATCCATATTAAAAGAAAACCAAAAACCTTGAGAACTACAACTCCCCCCTGAAAAAAAACCAAAACAAAAAACCAAAAACAGTAACCTAACAGTCTAGGCTTTCTCATCTTTTTAATAGTTGAAGCAAGGGTTATGTATACCCTATACTCTTGTCAAGCTACAAATCATACAAGTTAAACAGCAACTGCTTTAGACAACTGCTAATTATTCCAAGATTTCAGACTTATACTTGGTCCTTTCAAGTGGCCCTACCCTACCTACACTATCAACGGTTAGGCTATTACTAGAAAGTTATATAACTCAGGAGCTTCCTAACATTGCTTCTAACACCAAGGCACCAGAATGTTTAATATAGAAAAAAAATTAACTTAATCTTATGAATGCTGCCCCCGAAACAGCTTAGATATACAACTTAATGAATACTGGAGTGTAATCTATAAATTGTGTTATTTTCATAAAAAAAATTATGGGCCTGGAGAGGTGTCTCAGAGGCTAAGAACACTGGCGGCTCTTCCAGGTCCTGAGTTCAATTCCCAACAACCACATGGTGGCTCACAGCCATCTATAATGAGGTCTGGTGCCCTCTTCTAGTGTGCAGAACATAATAAAATTAAGTATGTATTATATAAAAAGGCAATTAGGGGTTTTAAGCTTATTCTACATTAAACAATATTCACTGATGTACATACAACTAGGCTTTTACAACCAACTGTATACTGCTATCTAAAAAGCTATTAACATTTTCGTGCAAGAGCAGTCTACTAGACCTGTAACTACATTAATGGGCAAGCTTACAGAAAATTCATCAATTCCCATAACAGGAAACCTTATAAATATAAAACAAACTACCCACAAATGTTGAAATTAAAGTACTGGTTTTGTAAATCAGCTAAAGCTATTAGCCTTCTTAATGACAGCTAGGGCCCTGAGCATATACTGTAATCCCAGAGACTTCTGACTATACCAATTTGTTCTATCTTGTATACCTTAACATTTATTTTCTATTAGTGTACACCACTGTCCAGTGTTGACCAACTCCATTGCCTTTAAGTTTTGCTAAGCAAATGTCCTATCACTGATATACAACTGTTGCCCTGATCAACAGCTTTTGCTCAGTAGGCACTGGATTTCATTATTTTTCTCAAGAGTATTTTCTGGGGGTGGGGGAAGGACCTTGGACCTTTAAAGGGCCCTCACTATGAAATATGTAGCCCAAGCTTGTGGTTAACTTTTCTGCCCCTCTGTAGGTTGATGGCAGTCTGTGCTACCATGCCCAGCTTGATTGAAAACATGTCTCGAAGCAGAAGCAATTTGTTTTCTTCTAGTCAACATTTGTTTCAAAGTAATGTTTCAGTTTTGCTTACCGCTGGGCATGCTTTATTTAAGTCAACTCTTTCCTTCTGGTCTGATTGTTATGCATTCACTCTTTTTAAATTACTACAGAGAATTTACAAGCACAGATATAACTATTCGTGTAAAGACCACTCCCAGAAAGCATTTTATTTTTTTGCTTCCCAATTTTTTAAGCTATATGTACATCACGTCCTTTGTTATTTGACCCCCTTTCTCCTATCGTGTCTCTATTGCTAGGTCTACACAAGATTTTTTAAAGGCCTAAGTTAAAATATTAGGATCAGCACCGATTGATCTGAACTAAAGTTTGAATTGTTCCCCAAGTTAGGAGTATATAGCCCTAATAATGTATATATGTTACTCTTACCAATGATTACTAGCTGTTAGTTACTGCTAAGCCAAATGACAAAACTCTAAACCACCAACTGGTGTTAATTTTATCTATGGCAACCTGTTTTACCCAAAACTAGTTTGCGGAAATTTCCAGGTATATAGTAAAAAACTCACTTAAAATCATCTGATTTAAAAATACCTAAGCAAAATCCTACAGCAATCAGTAATATAGGAAACCTAAACTTACCAGAAGCAAGCTAAAAACATTGGCACGCTAGACTAAATTCTAGTTTTAGTTCTACAATTTGACTCCTGATTCCTCACTTCACACGTGAGGCTCCTTTAGATTTAAGTGTTCTGTGCAAACCCAATAAATTACAATTTGGGGATCTAATGTTATCAACATAGCTAGGTAAGTTAGCAGCATTGTGTAGTAGTGTAATCAATGACTGGCTTGCATGATGGCTTCTAAAAGCATCTGTTCCCAAAGTTTCATGTATAATATATGTATATAATCAGGTGAGGACAGCCATTCACATTTTGTAAACATGATCAACTGAGCTTCTCCCAGCCAGTACCTTTGCCCCTCATAAATGTTAAAAGCCGTCTTGGGGGGAGGGGAAGAATTCAGCTTTAAATATTATAAATCAATTGTCAATATACATTTAAGTTTTTAAAACCTAAATGTTCAGAAGTACAGAGTAAAAGAATAAGCTGTCCAGAATGCACACACTTAATCTCTCCTCTTGGGAGTTGTAGTATAAAGGGATTTTGAACCTTGATGGCGAGAATCCCAAACAAGAGTAAAATGAATTCTTTTTATTGCAAACAAACGTCTAAATTAATTTCTCCACCCACTTTCTTTATAAAGAAAAAGAAATCAGCAGGCTAAGGAGATACCCATTCAAGAACTGACATGATTAAAAGATATAAATGGGTGACTCACAATATCATTAGCTTACAAAGATGGTGGAGTTAACTACTACAAGCACACTAGTTATACAGTATTTTATGGGAGAAGGGCATACAGACATTAGCTAACTTCATATAGATCCCATTAGACAACTGGATTTACAACAAGTTTTTTTTAATAAGAAATGGGCAAAGCCAGCTCTCTTTTCAGAATCAAAATGCAGAACAAATGGAAAAAATTATGGTATTTAACCTTCACAAGTTTAAGCCTCCACATATAATGCAACCAAGTTTACATTTTTAACAGCCCTTCTACATACACTCCATCTTCTCAATCTTGGTTCAAAATTTTGTCTTCATTCCCAATTGTTCCAATTTCATTGTTAAAACAAGCCTTCCCAGTTTGTCAGAAATTTTCCTTCCCCTACTACCACCCACCAGTTTACAGAGAGGATGGAGTGTATTATGAGCAGTACAGAATCTTATGCAATTCATGAGGACCACTTAGTCCTTCCATGAATCTGGTTGCTAACATTGCTATTACTGTGACAATGACTCCCGACTGTTGTTCTCTGTGAGAAACGAGGGAGTAAATGCTTAATAAAAGACACCAGGTACAAAGCAACATTTTACTTTTGTTGTGATAAAAAAAAAAGTCACATTTTACAGATAAAATGTAGAACCCTGAAATACTGACACATTCTCTTAATCGTGCACAATGCTGAGGTTCTCTTACGATTCACTTTAAAACTGCAATTAAAAATGTACAAAAAAGAAAAGAAAAAAAAATCAACCCACAAAGCTTCTAAAAAAGGAACCCGCAGGCACTTCCTCTTGTGGAATGTTTAAAAAGTTAGCCTACTAAAGAAAACAGTCGACTTCTTGTGAAGGTTTTGGAGAAATATGTATCAGTTCGTTTTATTTGGGTATTCAATAATATCCTTGGTGATAATGCTGACTCCATGGCTTCTGACCCCAGAATTGCTGTAAGAGAAAATTTTGTTTTTAAAGAAAAAAACATCAATAAACCACTCAAATTGTTTTTAGGAAATGACAATGATCTAAAACTCAGAGTAATTGCTGGAAACAAATTTATACTTGTCACACTTAATTTCTACATCAGACCAGAGACTTAAACTTAAGTTTTAATTACCAATTACCCATATTATTTACCAATACACATTACAAAAAAAAAAACCAAAAAACACAAAACTTGGGTTAGTTTAATTAAAACTATTTTTAAAAACCATAATAAAACAACCATATGTAATAAATTTAACAGATCTAGAAAACAGTTAAATTCCAGCCTACCCATGGTTACAATTTTTAACACAGTTATAGACAACTTGTCCCACTTCAATCCCTAGATAAGAACTTTCATCTGATTTTTGTAAATATAAAAACAGTATTAATTTATGTAATCACTTAAGAAACTACTTACACCCTGCTGCCACTGGTTGTAGCCCTGAGATTGATTTTTGTAGCCACGATTGTTTCCTCGTCCTCTGAAGTTCTATGAAAGAAAAAAAAATCTGTAAATAAAGAGTTCTGAAGCAAAGACTGGACACTTTTAAGGGGCATGCAGAAACCCTCTCCCCATGCTCACTGTTGTTACTGTTATCTGTAAAGCAAAGGTCAAACATCAACTATATCAATGCCACCTACAACTTTCTATGCCCAATTGTCAGCCTCTCTTGGAGTCATTACCTGGTTATAGTTCCCTCTGTTGGGCATTCCACCTCTGTTGTAATTCCCTCTGTTTGAGTAACCACCTCGGCCAGGAAAAACAGGGCCACGGGGGTACGGATAGCCAATTCCACCACTTCCACCACCGCCACCTCTCTGTGGCATATTGCCTCTCCTATTATATCCGCCACGATTCCCAGGAGCTAAATGAAAGCAGAGTTTTAGTTTAGTCCTGCCATAGAGTTCATACAGTCAAGTTATATCGCATTAGTGAAAAATTATGGCACACTTTTACTACTTGTATAAGTACTATGAACCTTAATACACTAAACTTGACAGCATAGAATTACCTTAGAAATTAACTTCCTACTTGGCTACTTTAAACTGCAAGATCCTCAGCTCATTTTAAAATTTCAATTAAACACACTAAAATTAACTTGCCTCCGCCTCTGAAATTGCCACCTCGCATGTTGAATCCTCCACGTCCTCTATGGCCACCACCTCTGTTAAACTGGTTCTTGCCACTCTTATTTTTATTGCTCTTCTTTGAACCAGTGTTTTGCTTCTTTTCTGGTGGGAGCGCCTTTTTGCTTTCTTCCTTGTATTGCTCCAAAAGCTTTTGAGCTTCTTCCTTCTGAAGCTCAACATAAGTTATTTCATCAAAACACTCAGCCACCTCTGGCAAGGTAAAGTTTCCTACAAGGAATAAGGTCAGATTAAAACTTATAAGCAGTTAGATTTACTAAGACTAATAATATATAATTCCCAAAGTCCCGGTGATAAGACACTATATTTTTGGCATAAACCACAGAAACAGACTTTAGACAGTAACAATAGAATCCCATGCCTTTCATTTTAAGGACAGCATGCTCAGGTAGGTCTTTCCCCTCGACTTCTGCTTTCTTCTGTGTCCTCTGCTTATAGTCTTCATCTTTTGGGCAAACTACAACAGCTTTTCGCTGGAAGCCTGCAAACAGGCACATCTTTCTCCTCTGGGCAGCAGCAGACACATTTGTCTTAAAGAAAAGAGTTAAAAACATTAATCTCACCTTATTAATTAACACTTAAAAAAATTAAAGCATAAAGTGTGGCATTACTGCTTACCTGATCCAGAATAAAATTCCGCTTTTTGCGGGCAGCAATCTCAATAAACTTTCCAAGACACTGTGGGGCTCTCTGCAACAGTGTGTTCAGCTTTCCAGTATCTGCCATTTGCTTCTTAAAACCTGCCACCTATCAAATTTTTTATCTTTTAATTTGTGTACTTCAAATTATACTTTTCATAAAAGCTTAGAACTCTATACAGGACACTAGGTTACATTTTAAAAATAATTCAACTGCATTATTGCTACAAAAAAGGTACCTTTTTATGACCCTGCTTTTTAAATTGCTGTTATCCATTTATTTGTGGAAGAGCTGTCTCACTGGAAGCTAGTTTGTTACAGATAGATTACTTAGTATCCCATTTTGTTTTCAGCTGTAATTCTATTCTCTAAAGTATTAATGGAAATAAAAGCCAAAGCTATAATATCTTCTGCCCCTATTTATTTGTTCTAGGGCTAAGATTAATGTCAGGCATTAATTAATCAATGTATTAGTCATGTAAGTGTCCTCCCTCAGTTTATCCCCCACTCTCTTCTGGACACTTTAATCTCAATCTTACTTACCATCATTTTGTCCATAATAGTATTTGTCCCAAGAATGTTGTATTTTCCAGGATTTTCAGCTGCATGCTTAGTAACCCAGGTAGTTTTTCCAGCTCCTGGCAAGCCAATCATCATTACAACCTGGAGGTGGTGACATAGCAGACAATTGTGTATCCTAATAAAGTATCAGCTAGTATTAACAATTTTATAATCCACCCATCATTTAGCCTTGCTCAATATTATCAGCCTGCAGGTATCACACTTAAAAACTCACCTCACAATCCTTCTTCTCTTCAGGTCCCTTTGGTCCTCTAACTCGGTCCTCTAAAGGGACATTTTGGATGAAAGTACAGTCATCGGGTATTGGGAAGTATGGCTTTTCCTTCTGACCAAAATTAAATTCAACTGCACAGTTATGGCAGAGAACATGTGGGAACAGTGGCCGGTCAGCAAGTACTTCTTTACTGATCTTAAAGGCAACACCAAGATCTTGTCCATTCTTCGCATAGGAAAGTTCAACTTCGTCTGTTTCAAAATTCTGTTGAATTTTAAATCAGCTTGAAATTATTTTCTGAGAGCTTTCTAAACTAGTCATGATACACATTCACCCAACAGCATGTTCAAGCTAAATGCTAAGAACGGCTATAAAAAACAAAACATGATTCAATCCTTAGAGAAATGTTTTTCAGGCCATTCTTGTTTTTCTATCAAAATGTGTTAATAATCCTTGAAAAGTGTCTTTTTCCCCAATTCAACTGCTTTTTTTTGTTGTGGCAAGACTTTCATGTCAGGTCCATTCCTCTAAACCTTGAGCTGAAGGCTTCAGCTACATTGGCTGTTCTGTTCCCATGTTAAACTTAAGTTAGATGCCTACTGTTATGCTAAGATATTCACTTACACAGAACATAACCCACCAAGCATGCTTCCTTTCAAGCCCCTCCTGTCCTTTACCCAGAATACATAAATTTAATCACACTGATAGAATTTTTCAAATTTATATACATCTACTGACATTAACATAAAATTTAACTTACAGCAAAACATGTAATCACATCATTTTCATCAAACTTCTCTCCATAATCTTCTGTCTCGCAGTTGCATGTTTTTATTCCCTTCAGAGAATAACCATAAGAAAATTCTTCTTCACCTAAAAGGGAAAAAAACAAAAACTTAAGGTCCGAGCAGCCCAAAGACCCTAACCTTTAAAATGTATGCTACAAGAAACACTAGTGAGCATGTAACCCAGAACTCTACCTCTATATCAAATAGTCAAGTGACTCATAGTCCTTTAGGACATATCCATTAAACTGACTTGACATAAGCAGTCTATTTTAACATCTTTAAAACTACAGAAAGGCAAGAAAAATAACAAAGTACAACAACCTTTGCCTGTATGTACTAGCTGTAAAAATAGCTAATACTGGATAAAAATAAGGTTTACAACACCTTCTACGTTTTCATTTAATACAGTAACCAGATACTAAACATTTTATGCTTGCACAGTACTCAAATGTAAACTTTACCAAGCAACATTCCACTTGTGGTTAGTGACCAGCCAATCCGAACTTCATGTATGTCAATATCTTTTGTATATAAATGCCTTACTGGAATCTTCTCCGTTACCTAAAAATCAAATAACTACATGATTATGCTGTAAAATACAAGACAATCCCTTAAACACTAGCTTATTTCTTCTATGGGCCAATTTTCTTCTGCTATTAGTACAAAGAGAAAGTATTCAGTCCTTAGTCAATTACATTCCTCCACTCAGCACTAAGCTGACACATGGCACTAAAGGTCAAAATTAATGTAGATTTAAAGAAATACCCCAAAGTGAGCTAGCTCTGTATATTCTGATAACAAAAAAAAAATTTAATAAAAGTCTTCTGAGACCCTTATTTCAGAGGAAACTTAAGAGGTCCCTTTGACCTGTACAACCAAATCAATACAAAGTTCCTGAGAAGTCACAAAATTCCATTTACCTTCATTTCAAAACAGACTTTGCCCTTTGACACACCGTAAGATGCTCTTCCTCCAGCCCAAAGAAAAGCAAAACTCTCCATAGTAAGGGAAGAAGCACTGAGGCGGTCTCTTGATATTTTAAAATGCAGATCGCAGTTATCTGAAATTATATATCAAATGCCAAATTATTTGACATCCAATGTTATTTCAGCTACGTAGACATTCATTCATTCCTGCTGTTTTTACGCCATGCTCTTGCTCCTTATTCTCATTATGATCCCCACTCCCACCCAAGGAACTCTTAATCATGTACTAAAAAGTCAACTGCCAACTAATGCCAAAGTTTAAAGTGCTTTAAGCATGTAAAGTGATTCAGACAATGCGACATGATACATACCTGCTCTGCTCTTTACCTTGATTTACAGGCAAGCAGTAGAGGACAGCAGGAAATCAAGTGAAGCAAGCCAGAACCAGGTAGCATTTACCAGTGACAATAAAAGGAGGGAAGCCACCAAAATAGAGAGCTGCTGATCGTGCACTTTGTAGACTAAACCAGGGTTCCACAACCATAACTCATTTCTAAAAGCTTGTAAGCCAGCTCAATCCACAAGTCTGGTGGTCTGACGAGTTTGGTCTGCTTTCCCAGCCTGGTATGGTATCACAACTAGGAATTAACTGCTGCCTGGATTATACAAATCCAGTCTTTAACCTGGCTTTGTCTAGGTCACTTAGAGCTCATTATGCAACTTCTCAAAATTTCACTTGACAACTAATGTTAAATTAGAAAGCTGTTGTTTTATTTATTGAGTTCTTCAGCTTGAACTTCTCAAACTTTGTTCATAAAATTCCTGTCTGCTGACAGAATTGTATTTAAAGCAAATAAACCTGGCTAACTGGATCTAAAACTTTTTCCTAAGAAGTAATGTTAACCATTCTCCTTCAATCATGACTAAAGTACCTTGTAAATTCTAAAGTGTGTTACATTTATTTCAGCGTACAACAAAATTCACAAACCAACTGTTTTCTCCTCTTTTGAGACTTATCTGACTGTAAAAGGTATGCAGTTAGAAACCAGCCAAGTTTTACACTTAATTAACTCTGAGGACTAACCACAATTTAAGGAGACACAGAAGAATCAAAAGTTTAACCCTTTCCCCCATGTGAAATCCTTTAACTTTATTCAAGCACTTATTTTTGTTCTGCTCAACCAAACATTATACAGCCACAAATACTAAAACTAACAAACTTCTAAAAAGATCAAAATACAGTCTGACAGCTAAAGCCCATTTTATGGTTTGCAATACTTCCTCATACTCAATTGCAACCCAACTGGGTAAAGTAGCATATTTACAGCGCTGCCATTGATACCATTCGCTGCTGAAGAAAGCTAGTGGCTCAGATAGCCCACTGCTGCTGCCCCAGGTCTTTGGAAGAAATCAACTTATGTTAAAGCAGCAGCTACTGAAAGGGAATTGAGAACAGAAGAGCAGTTATTGAAAAGGTAATATTACAATCCTTAGACTAGGGAATAGACTTGTGTGCTAATGGGAAAATCATTAGTAAGTATTCAACTAGCCCAAATAGCTCACTTAATATATTTCTACAAAAAAATTTTAGTTAGCGTATTACCTATCTAAGAACAAGTTACAGGCAGATCTTTTAAAAACAAATTTCTGAAAGCTGAATAAAAATCGGTATTAGTTTTACATCCCTTGAGAACCTCCAAGTTATAAAAATATTAACAATTAGTAGAGCTTGTAAAAAAAGAAAAAAAACCCAATACAATCGAAGTGGTGCTAAATATTAACTACTGTAACCTGAACATGAGCTACTATTACCTTCCTCCTTTAAAACAAATCTTTACTGGGTTTTCCCCACATTAAGATCACACTTTTCTTAAACCAAAGTTAACACTGCACTAAAAAAATGAGGAAAAGAGCGGGAAAGTTCGCTTCACTTACAAGTATCAAGACAAACCACTGTGTCATCGAAGTGTTCGTCTTCTTCTTCAACAGGTGGTTGAGGAGACTTGGCTCTGAAAGGCAGAATTGTCTCCAGATAAAGCTTTTCCCACCATGCCAAAGACTAGATGACAAATCAAGATAGGTTAGGATCGCTACCTGCTATACTTGTTTTCTTCAATGTACTCAAAATATCCTCGGCCATGATCTTCACGAGGTCTTTTAACACCTCTCTTTTTATCTCCTCCTTTCTGTTCTGTTTTGCCGTCTCCTATAACGACACATTAACAACGCCTTAGGACATCAGGCTGCACACTAAGTAATATAGAAAAAAAGCACGTTTCTGTTTCGAAGCCTACAGATGTTATTGAGTTTTTTTTTCCTAGCTGGTACTGTGACTTAACTCACGAAATGAATGCAAATTTTAAAAATCTGCCTAGAATTGGGCAAGAGACCGTGACGCAGTCTATCTAAAGACGCTCATTTTGCCAGCCTACGGTAACCTTCAAGAAAACCTTTAAGAAATAAAACCGCGCGATGCCACCAGGGCCCACGTGCGCAGCGCCGCGCTCCGGCGGGGGAGGGGTAGCGTGGGCCCACCTCCCCTCCCCCATTACAGGCCCGCGTGCCCCGCCGCCGCATTGTACTGAGCTTCCGCCCCACTCCTCGCGCCCGGCGCCTCCCGCCGGAAGTGACGTCACACCGAGCCCCTGCGCTGCTTGCACAATACCGCGGCGATCAGCCGCCAAAGCCCGCCCGCCCCGGGGACCTTCCCCCCTCCCCCCCCCCGCAGACATGTGCCTGAACCGCGCGCACGCAGCGCTCCAGCGGCCGGCGCTCCCGCCCGCCTCGGCTCCTCCCCCCCCCCCCCCCCGCGGCAGCTGCAGCTCCCCCCCACCCCCGGCGCCCGACGTACATAATGGAGGCGCCGCCGGCATGGCGAGCAGATCCTCTTGGTGGCCCCGGGCTTCCCCGCCCCCCCCCGCGGCGCCCGCCCCTAGAGGCCCGGCAGGCCTGGGGCACGGTCCCCACGCGGGCCTACTGCCGCGCGCACTTACAACGCAGCACTCACCCACCGCCTTCCGCCTTCTTACCTCCCGCCTGTTGTTGGCCCTGCCTCGCCCCGGGCGGCGCCACGGTCACGGCGAAGAGCGAGGTGGGGCCGCTGCTCTTCCCCGCGGCCTCCTTGCCAGCCCCGCGCTGCTGGGCGGGCTGTTGCGCCGCCGCCGGCGGTTGGGACTGCTGCTCCCCGTGGCCGTTCTCGTCGCCCGCTCCCTCTTCCTCGTCGCCAAGCTCATCCTCCCCCTCCTGGAAGCCCTGGTCGTCGCCGTTCTCGTCTTCCGACGCTGCCTCCTCCTCCTCCATCGCTCCCGCGTCAGCCGCCCCCTCCGCCCCGTTCTCTTCGCCTAACTCCATCTGGTCGCCGTCCAGAGCGGCGATGCCCTCCTCCTCCTCGTCGTCTTCGGCTCCGGTCGCGGCCTCCTGCTCGAGGCCTGTTCCCGAGCGCCCGGCCACATCGCCACCCAGGTCGAGGCTGCCGTTCCCGGGCTCCATGGCGGGGCGGCCTCCTGCTTCGTTATCCAGTGCGGCCTGGAGTCGATCCATGAGATCGGCCTTGAGGCCCTTGTCGGAGAGGCGCCGCTTCTTGAGCTCCTCCTTCAGCTCCGACACCTTCAGCTTCTTGACATTAACAGGCGAAGAACTCATGGTGAGGGCCCCGGTTCACCGCTGACTGCTGGCTCCCTCGGCCTGTGGCGGCGGCTGCTGGTCGGCCCGGGCGGCGGCTGCGGCTGGAGATGGCTGAGTGCTGCAGAGCGGACCCGCCTGGTGTCGAACGGCGCCAATTCCTTTCACTGAGTTCGCGAGGCAAGACGCGGAGACTCGCCTGGCGCGAGCGAGCACGCAACGTCCTCTCGCTGGGGCGGCGCCGCGCACGTAATATAGGCGCCCCGCCCCCTGCCGAGGCGAGGCGCGCTACGGCGGCTGCGCGCGCAGGCTCCGCCCCGCCCCCCCACGGTACGACCTCCGCGCAGGGCCGGGCCGAGCAAATGGAGGCTCAGCAAGCCGCCTTTCGGTTAAACCGACCGGCCGCAGTGGTCACCGGCTTTTCCGGCTTTTCTGTGGCCGCGCTCCAGGGGCGGTCTGCCTCTGTCTCCCGGAAGAGGCTCTTCCATACCCGCCTCCGATCCTCACCTGGCGTTTCCCACTCGGGGACACCCTCCTTTCTTCCATCTTAGTTGGCTTTTTGTCTGTCCCTCCGACTCTTGGGTCAAAACTTCTAAGTTTCCACTGCTGTTCTGTAGAGCACAAATAAGCGATTGTTTTACAGAGGTGGCTTAATTTTTGCTTTTCCTCCCGTTAATTGAGGTTTAATTTTTACAAGGCCTGCCTTGCCAACCGGACTTTTTAAGTTCCGCAAGGGCGAGGCCAGAACGTTTCTTTTGTCTCTTCCATATCGAGTGGTGCAAGGCCTGGGGAACAGGCTTGCTGTACTGCTCCATGCCGCACAGCATACAGAGTGGGTCTGTGCCTTTCTCTCCGTATTTACTAGTGACCCTTGAACAACCCTTTGAATTGCATGGAAGTTTCCCCTAGACTACGATAAAGACAGGCCTCTTGCAGGACTTGTCTGTCCAGAGTCAGATCAGGAGATCCCTTAGTTAGTGATGAGAGGGACACCCAGCTAAATTATGTACTTTGATTCTGCGTTTGCAGACACACTCTAAACCTAATCATGTTGAAAAAAAGAATGGACTTACCTGTAATCCTATCACTTGGCCGACTGAGGCAGAGGTATCAAGGGCTTAAAGCTACATAGCCAGACCCCATCTCAAAAAAAAAAAAAGTGTTGCTTTTTTTTTCTGTAATTAAAAACATGTTTTTGAAACTTTTAGATAGAAATAGAATTTAATTTCTACACAGGAGCCATCCTGTGTATATAATTCCTAAGCTAGGCCTGATGATATATGTGTATAACTAAAAACACTCGGGAGATGCAAACAGGATGATCAAGAGTTAAGTGTCAGCCAGGCAGTGGTGGCTCATGCCTTTAGTCTCAGCACTCAGGAGGCATATGCAGGCAGATCTCCAAGTTCCAGGACAGCCAAGGCTACAAAGAAACCCTTGCTTGAAAGGGGAGAGGGGCCAGCAGTGTCATCTTCAGCCACATAAAAAATTCAAAACCAATCTGGGCCGAGACACTGTCTCTACAAAAACCCAGGACACCAAAATGTTAAGCTCTACCTGCTGTTTAGTGCTCTGGTGGCAAAGCTAGAGTTGGCCCTGTCGTCTGTGCATCTGAAACTTGAAGTATAGAGATGAAGTCTATCCTATTTGACGAACATAATTTAACTAATTAATAAAATAATTTATTTGGTTGGTTGGTTGGTGTTTTAAGACAGGATCTCTCTGTGTTGCCCTGGCAGTCCTAGATCTCAATATATAGACCAGGCTGACCAAGATCCTCCTGCCTCTGCCTCCTGCGTACTGGGATTAAAGGCATTCACTATCACACACCAATAAAAAAATATTGTTAAACATTTTATTAGTTCTTGAGTAAACCGGAACTATTAATATCTGTGAACTGATTTGAGTTGAAGTCAATGATATAGTACAGTCTGATAATTCTCACTAGTGAAGGTATTGGGGTCAGCCCTCAAAATGGCTCCAAAACTCACTTTATCTTTTGATTACAATGTCTCTTAAGTTTGTAGATAAACCACAAACTAGAATTTAAATTCTTGTTCAAAAATGGAAGCTAGTTATAGGGATCTTACAAGTTCATAAACTGAATTATTAGTCCCTTAATCAGGCAGTAGTAGTATATTATTATGGTTCTATGTGAACTAAATATTTGCATTTTTAAATCTCAGTGACATGTAAACAATCCATCTAACTCAGTAAAAACTAAACTGTAGTTGAATGTGGTGGTAGACACATTTAATCCCAGCACTCAGGAGACAGAGGCCAGCAGATCTCAGTGAGTTTAAAGTCATCCAGGGATACATAGCTACAAAACTCCACTAAACTAAAAAACTTATATAGCTAATAACACTAGATTTTTTTTTAGAACATTGTTGGTCTCGGTGATGGATGTGAAGTACAATTTTAGATTCACAGAAGGATCCACAGTTTTATATCCAAGAGATTCGATGACTTGTAGAGCTCAGTGGGGCAGCAGATCCTCTTCATCCTGTTCACTCTGTGCCCAAGAAGCCAAGGCCTTGATGCCAACACTATTCTGTCCTTTGTGCTGCGCTAGACTGAACTGGGAAGGAGAACAGGTTTCCAGGTGCTGAGAGAACCATTCATCTTCCTTCTCAACATAGTGACCACTCCACATTTTATTTTAGCATTTAAAACCTCTAAATGGTGATTTAACTATAGTGACTTTTTACTTTCTGTGTGTGTGTACACACATGAATAAAATGTACATATGTTTAATTTTATGTATATGACATGAGAGAGGGCCTTGTGCCTTTCCCCTGAACTATATCCTAGCTCCCTCCATTTATGTGTGTGTATATATACACTCATTTGCTTCCTCCTCAGAGAGAATCTCACTTGTTATTGTGGTGACTGGTCTGGATGTAGTCCAGGTTAGCCTCAGCCTCACTCAACTGTCTCTGCCTCCTGGGTACTGAGTAAAGAACTTAGAAGGTGGATGCTGAAGAGATAGCTTGGTGGAGATAGCTCAGTGGTTAAGAACAATTGCTGCTCTTCCAAAAGGACCCAAGTTCAATTCTAAGAACCCACATTGGACAGCTCACAGCTGTTTATGACTCCAGCTCTAGGTCTGAAATCCTATTCTGACCGCCACAGATACATACATGCACATGAATAAAAATAAATCTTTCAAAAGGTGAAATAAGACTACTAAAGAAGCCTTCCAACTATAAACACCATGGGAAATGTTGTATGCTGTCTATCAGATGATTTATAGAAAAATACAAGGTTGCCAACATGAGACTCTAGAACCATCTATAATTCCAGCTTTTATCAAAGCAAGAGGATCAAAAGTTCAAGGCAGCCTCAGATACCCAGTAAGGTTAAGGCTAGCCTGGGCTACAAGAGATCTCTCACCATTCCTCAAAGAGAGACTGTAAACGAGATGGCCAATACAACAGCTACTAGCCACATGTAGCTATTTAATGAATTAATGAGACAAAATCCAAAATTCACTCTTCAGTCACTCTAAGCACTTTTCAATATCCTCCACAGCCAGCCTCGCACTGTATAACCATAACATAGGATATTTCCATCCCAGACTTCCTCAGGACAGCAGTTAGACGAAGCAAGAATCCAGCTAACTAGCTGTGACTCAACACTTGATTTTTAACCAAAAGGCTAAGCAGCAATTAGATATGACTAAATTGACAGGCTATGTAAAAATTAGCCCTGGGAATGGGGAGAAAAGTGTGTCAGATACGTAGATAGACAAATATGTATATATATGAAGAACAGCATATGTCTCTGCAATTTCCAATTTACCTATGTGACAAGTATTTTCTTAACATTTGCTGTGTGTTCAATACTGTACAGTATGCAGGCAACACACACGTTTGGAACACAGTGCCAGCCTGTAGTCTGGAGCAAAAGAATGCTGCCACTAATCCATGAGACCTGAGAGACAACCACACAGGAGCCAGGTATCTTGACCAGCTGCACAGTTCCCATTGTGTAGGTTTATGCACATGCTTGCCCCACATGACCATCCACACACTCAAAAACAAAAGTCAATCAAACCTCACAACACCCTCATGAAGCCAGCTGTAATCATAGCATATATTCATTATTCTATATGTGGATTTCTGGTAGCTTCATCAAAGGCTGGGGCGGAGGGGCTAGTGGTGGTTGAGCATGCTGAGTTCAGTCATACAGGAAAGGTGTCTGAGGTTTAGGGGTAAAATTGAGCTCTGTCCTAATTGCCCAAGACACTGTATACACTGTACCTGTGTAACTCCTCCTACGCTCCATCCAATCACACCAATCATTTCATACCAATGACTTTTAAGTGCTTTGTCCCAGTTGATTAATTTGTGATTATTACCTGGTATAACTTAGTACCTGCTGTGTACCAGCCACTGTGCCAAGTATTTTTATATAAAATAGCTCTGATTTTCATGGAAGTCTTACAAGACAGGAAATATTAACCTTAATCTACAGAAATGGAAACAAAATCAGTGTTTAAAAAACTAGCCCAAGGTTATTAAATGATGAAGCTGAGACTGCCTAACTCTTCTGCTCAAGTTTTATCTCCTATATCAAAAGTTTAACTCATGGAGGGATGAGTACATCTCAGTTGGTAAGGTGCTTTGCCTTAAACGCACAAAGCCTTAAATTTAACCCCAAGCATCCTATAAACTGGGCAGGTGTAATGTCAGCACTTGGGAGGTAGAGACAAAGTAGAGCAGAAGAAATTCAAGGTCATCCTTGAATGGAGTTTGAAACCAGCCTAGAGTTTAAAAAAAAAAAAAAAAAAAATGCAGAAAGGATTGTGTCCTGTAGCAGAACAACCGGGAGGAAAAGACCCGCCCTAAATGTCTGTAGGCAGCACCATCCAATAGGCTGGTGTCCTAGGTGGAATAAAGCAGGAGAGAAAGTCAGCCACCAAGTGTGATCTAGGCTCCTTGTGAAGCTGAGAAGATGTTGCTCTGCTGTCCTGTGACCGCAGCCTCTCTCTCCTCTCCCGCCTCTCCGCTGGGCTGAGAGTAACTCCATGACGGGGTTCTCAGTGTCAGGCTGAGAGGTGTTCATTATTGTTCCTCCTTGTTTTAGGGTTCCAGCTTTTTTTTTTTTTTTAATTATTGCATTTTATTTCTTTTGTATGCACATGTGTGTATACATGTGAGCTCATGTGTAGCACAGTGTATGTGTGGTGGGCAGAGGACAAGTTGAGAGAGTTGGCTTGCTTCTTCCATGAATTGGGATTGGGGGGGAGTTCACTCTCGGGGTGCCAGGCTTGATGGCAAGGGCTTTTACCAGCTAAGCCACCTTGCTGGTGCTGGTTCCAACTCCTTGAAACAGAAGCTACTGGGTTTTCTGCCTCTCCAGCACCAGACAGCCATGCCAACCTAAAAAGTTCCCCTTTATAATCATGCATAAGTATGATATACATACAGACACATAACATTTTGGTTGATTTTGATCCTAGAGAACTAATGTGTGAGAAGCGAAGCCATGGTGACAGAGAAAACATCCATCAGTTTAATCTTAATACAGGCTAAGGAACCTCAAAGAAAAATTACAAAAGATTCCAGGGGGTTTTTAAAAACCTCAGGAGTGGACTCTGACCAGACCACCTACTCTCAGGAAGCATAAATATCTGGAGCAATTTTCTGGCTGCGCTTTGATAAGGGCGGAGAATCTTGTTGGAGTGGAGGCAGCACAGTCTTTACTGGGAAGGGGCGCATTCAGCTTTGAAGAAGACCCTTTCTTCATTCACCGACCAAACACCAGATTCAGATAGATGAACAACTACATGAGCTAAGGATGGACAAAGGCATGTCATTCCTGAGAATGTCCTTCCAAATCTCCCTCACGCCTTTCCATTCCTTTGGTTTTGGGTTTTTGTTTTGTTTTGTTTTGTTTTTAGATAGAATCTGTCCTGTAGCCAGGTCATCCTCAGACTTGTGACAATAATCCAAGTGTGCATCTCAGGTATGAGCTGCTCTGCTTTCCCCCACAACTTAATGCTGTTGGAGTCTGGCCCAGTTAAACAGTATCCAGATTCCATGTAAGCAAGTCTGTAGAACATTTTCTTGATTAATGATTGACGTGGGCTGACCCTCCCCACAGGAATGTGAGCAAGGAGCAGGGATCGGTGGATGGTCCTGCATTATATAAGACTACAGGCCCAGCAAGACTTTTTAAGCAAGCTAGTGGCATCCCTTTTAGCCCATGCTGCAGTTCCTGCCTCTAGGTTCCTACCATGAATTCTTGCTCTGACTCTCCTTCATGATGGACTGTAACTGTAAGCTGAGATAAATCCTTTTCTCCCCCACTTTGTTAAAGCTCGCCCTAAAACAGGGCCATCCTGTATTGTTTATTAAATTCTTAACTAGCATACATATGAATAGTATCCGATTATCTCACCTTCTGAGCAGTTGTGAAGCTAGGCCTCACAATGCTCATATGTTTGATGCATCCCTTCCTTCCTCCAGAAAGATTCTCCCTGCCCTCCCTTCCACTCTACCCCTCTGTCATTAGGTCTCCTCTGAGTCTCGGGATTTCCTAATGCTCCACAGTTTTGTAATAATCTGTGTCTATGTCCGGCCTTTTCCTAGTGGGTAACTGTGAGAGGGAAGAGTTCAGGACCCCCCATGTAGGGAATGAATGAGCCCATATGGGTCACAGGTCCCTTAGTCAGCATCTCCACACCACTGCCAGCTAACCTCAGCCAAGCTACCTCTAGTACCTCAGTCTTTGTTAATTCTTTGTTTGTGTTTTCTGTTTTCTTTCTTTTTTCCTTTCTCTCTCTTTTGTGATAGAGTTTCCCTGTGTAGTTGTGGCTGTCCTGAAACTCAGGCTGGCCTAGAACTCAGAGATCCGACCGCCTCTGCGTCCTGAGTGCTTGGATTCTAAAGTCGTGCACCACCACCTCCCAGATAATTCTGTGTTTTAAATGAGGGCCTGTGAGATGTTAGCTCAGTGAATAAGGACACGTGTCACCATAAGCCCTCTGACATGAGCTCCGATCCCTGGAACCTATGTGGAGGAGGGAAAAACAACTCAGAAAGAGCATCTTCTAATTCCACACTCCAGCTGTGGCACTCACATGCGAAGCCCACTCTCCCTCCAACAACAAGAAAGAAATTTTAGTTGTGTCTATGAATTGTTATGTAAGGACATTAGTACATAGTATATTGTTCACTGAGCCCACTTCTTCTAAATTCCCTTTTTCATTCCCCCCCCCCCCACTTCCCATTAATTCCCTCTGTCTTTGTTTGTTTGTTTTGAGACACGGTTTCTCTGTGCAGCTTTGCAGCCTGCCCTGAAGCTGTAGATCTGCCTGCCTCTGCCTCTCTGGTATTAAAGGTAGGTGCCACTGAGTCCTGCTGGAAGTTCTTGATTCCTGGAGTGCTTATCTCTTGCATAGAATTCAAACTCTACTTTTTTCTAAAGAAAACAGATAGCTGGGTTCTTTATTCATGTTACTTTTACAGAAGCACTAATTATTGTAGCTAGCAAAAAATTAAAACCGAGGCCAGCAAGATGTCTCAGTGGGTAAAGGTGCTTTACCACAAGCCTGACAACATACTAGATGGGAAGAAAGAAGTAACTCCAGGAAGCTATTTTCTGGCTTCCACACATATGCAATGTCACATGCACTTCACCACACACAGAAACAATATACACCAAGACACGGAATGAAATTTTATTTTTAAATATAAAGTGGGCCTTGTGTGGTGGCACAATCCTTCAATTCCAGCAATAGAAAGGCAGAGACAGGAGGATCTCTGTAAGAGGCCAGCCTGGTCTATATGAGTTTCAGGATAGCCAGGGCTATGTAAAGAGACCCGGTTTCAAAAATAAATAAGATATTTTTTTAAAAGACTGATTTTAATTTCATTTGTGTGTGTGTGTGTGTGTGTGTGTGTGTGTGTGTGTGTGTGTGTGTGTGTGTGTAAATGCAGATGCTTATGGAAAACAGAGGGGTCACATTCCCCTGGAGCTGGAGTTAGACAGTTGTGAACTGTCCAAAGTGGGTGCTGAGTCCTCTAGAAGAACAGTACATTCTCCTAACACTGACCCATCTCTCCTACCATTAGGGTAAAGCTTTAAAGTTGAAGATAACATCACTAGCTGTCCATCAAGTAAGACAGTTTCTTTCTGGTAAAGGGGATGAATTGGCATGACTGTCCACTCCTGGTTGGATGTTAAAATGACCAACAGAAAGGCACTGTGTGGCAGATATTAAGACACAGAATTCAAGCTCACCTTTGAAGAGTTTAGCTGGAACTCGGAACCTGGCCTGTATTGCATAACAAGGGTAGACCAGTAGTCCTACAGCAGATGACTTTGAAGCTAATTCTCTCAAATTAAGATGAGTAATATCACCAGCTAATTAAGTACTTTGTAAACAGAATCTTCATTCCAGCCTGCCTGGGAGGAGCAGAGGGAATTTATCTTCTAGCCCCCAGGGAAGACAAGAAGTAACAAGTTGAGAGATGGAGGCCAGTTAAGCTTGAAGCATAAATTTGAGTCCTTTGGAGACCAGCTGTAATTTCTTCCTTTCCTGCGAAAGATTTGATGGGCTGTAAAATGGGACCTATCTTTCACCTAACCTCTTTGTCATGTCTTCAGCATCTGGTTATGCTACTTTCTTAAAGAAATATTTATGGGCACAGTACCCTTGAACTCTATATGTGACACAGTTTCAAAAAACGCCAGAAAGAGAGAAACAGAGGAGAGAGACAAAGAGAAATATTGCACCAATAAAAGAAACTCAGGGCCAGATCTTGGGGAAAGACAGAGATATTAGAGAGAGAGAGAGAGTCAGACCTCACCCAGTTTCTTCCAGCTTCCTTAGCCTCACTTCTCCTGGCTTCTTCTATGCCTGCCTTAAATACTTTCTTTGCTCAGTTAAGGCGTGGCCCCACCACTGTCTGCCAGGGAGCCTGGAACTCCTTCTGTAAACTAAGACCTCAGAACTCAGATTGGATTAAGGGCGTAGGTCACCAATCCTGGGATACTCCTTGTGCTGGGATTAAAGGTGTGAATCACCACTCTCTAAACCTCCTAGACTGACTGTGGGAAGATCCCTCTGATATCTCCAGCTGTTTTTATTATATTTGAAAATATCCCCACAGAGAAACAAAAAGGAGAAAGAAAAGTGTGAATTCCAATAACTGGAGTTTCTATTTATTTATTTTTTGAGACAAGGTTTCTCTGTGTATCCCTGGCTGTCCTGGAGCTCACTCTGTAGACCCCTTGAACTCAGAGATCTGCCTGCCTCTGCCTCCTGAATGCTGGGATTGAAAGCACGTGCTACCATGCCCAGCCCAACCTGAATTTCAAATATAAAAACTGAAAGATACTTAAGGTCCAAAGTAACAGTCGTGGCAATAAAGAGGCACTGGAAAATGAATCAGCTAAACCGTGATTGATTACCTAGCTAGCTTTTTTGAGTCAGGGTTTCTCTGTGTAACTGCCCTGACTGTCCTGGAACTCACTCTGTAGACTAGGCTGGCTTCAAACTCACAGAGATCCCCCCTGCCTCTGCCTCCCGAGTCCTGGAATTAAATGCATGTGCTGCTGTTGCTCCTGCTGCTGCTACTACCAAAAACTGATTTGTTTTTGAGACAAGATCTCTTGGAGCCTAGTCTAGCCTCCAACTTCCTCCACTGCAGATAGTAACCTGAATTCTTGACCTTTCTGCCTTTATTTCCAAGTACAAAGATTATAGGCCCATGTCACCACACTCTGCTCTGATTCAGAGAAGCTAGTTGTGGTTTTAGACATTGGTAGAACACCTGCTGGGTCTCTGTATGTCTTCAGGGGTATGTGCACATGAGTACAGGTGCCCAGGAAGACCGAAGAGCATGTCAGATCCCCTGGAGCTGCAGTTAGTTATGATATACGCGGTTACACACTCTTAACTGCTGAGCCGTCTCTCCAGCCCCGAAACCCTGGTTTCCAGTGGTAGGCAAGGAGGAAAGGAAAAGAGGGAACAATCTCTGGATAAAAAGCAGTAAAGGTTCTTTGACTTTCATAAGGCCCGTGATTCTGCACAGAGGTCTCACTCAAGCAGTGGTAAGAGCACTTACTGAATTTATAAAGTGAGGTAAGATTCTCAACCTGATCAAAACAACAACAAAAAGCTGGGCATGGTATTGCATGAATAAATGAGACTCAGGGATACATCTCTGAGAAAGTCAGAGATATTAGAGAGAAGAAACACCACAGCCAGATCTTACCCAGCTGTCTTCCAGTTTCCTCAGCCTGGCTTCTCTTGGCTTTCTCTAACTCTGTCTTTCTATCCTCGCCTTAAATACTCTATTGGTAAATTAAGGCATGGCCTCACCACTTCCTGCTTGGGATCTTGGAATTCCTTCTATAATCTAAAATGACCTAGACTCAGTTGGGATTAGTAGGTCACCACTCCCAGGATATTCCCTGTGCTGGGATTAAAGATGTGAATCACAACTCTCTGATTCTCCTAGACTGTGGTTAGATCTCCAAAACTTCTGGAGCTTTTATTAAATCCCCACATATCCCCTTTTGTGTCAAATTTTAAAAAGCAGTGATAGCTAACATAAGAAAAACCATATACAATAAGTACAATAATTATATACAATATATACAAACAACAAATGAGTAATGTCCATTAACAATTGACAATTCAAAGAAAATATTTTATTAATTATCCTATTTTGATGAGTCTAAAGGATTATACGTAATTTGCTTCCTTTCTAACGTGTATTACTAACTAAAAGCTATTATTTTGATGTCTCTTAAACTTATAAACTTCAACTTCAAAGTTTCTTTTCTAAAACTGTCATTAGAAAACTATAACTATCTCATCTTCAACTACCTCAGAGACTCAAGAAGGAAATATTTAGCCAAATAACCAGGAAGTGCAAGCAACTTTCAAAAACTAGAAATAACAGAGATGACACCTGTCACCCAAAGTTCCTTTATAAAGTTAGGGCATCCATCTTCAGCCTACAGGCCCAGAGTCTCTTTTCAAATCTGCTCTGTCCATTTTGGTGTAGTTCAGTCACTTCTCCTTGTGTCCTGAAGATTGAACTCTCTCTTCAAAGTTCTTTTCAACTTCCCTTACGGTACTTGTTGGCTATTAATCTCATGCTGGTATTTAGCCTTAGATGGAGTTTACCACTCGTTTTGGGCTGCATTCCCAAGCAACACAACTCTGGGAAGATCCAGGCCCAGCACGCCAGGGGCCACTACTGGCCTCACACCGCCCACAGGCCATCTCTGACAGTTTTCTCTGAAAAGCAGGAATCTGAAAGACAATGTCAGCTTTTTCTGTCAAAGTTCAAAGGTAACTTTCCCGAGAAAACCTGCATGTCCAGTTTAAACAGCATACTGTCAAGCAGTCAATACAGGGACAGGTTCTTGTCCAGTGGCTAACCGTTGCCACAAGGAAAGTAGATTCCATATGGAGTTTCTCCAATGCCATTTTTTCTCTTGAAGTAGATTGGTGCTGCCAGGAGCAGACCTATCTCACTGTCCAGAAAAGTCTTTAAGATCTAAAAATATTTTGAATGCCATATTCTATGGATCTCTGAAGTGTTTGAAGACTTGTTCATCTAAAATATATTTGTTTGATCCTGAAAACATATCTAACATGACTATGTCTGAATGTAATGTCTAACTACTGACTTTCATTGCTTTGTATTCTAATTAATTGGAAATAAAATTTTCATGGACTAGCAACTTGCATTACAATGTTAGATGAACTGAATAAGTATACTACCTTAAGCAAGCATAGAGATACTTGTACAGAGACACAATTAATCTCAATATACACAATTTGTATACAATATACAAAATTCCAATGCAATGTAAAATATTTAAAGCTAGTAAATCCTTTTAAAAGAAGATTCAATAATCTATCCTTATCCTATATATCTGTATCCCCTTTTTCTTTCTATGTTTTTAAACACAAATCTTGAATCTAATTGTTTTTGTTTAACTTTTTTCTAACTTAACTATCAACAATTTTTAACCAATTAACCTAAACAATAACAATCATCCATAACCCACTGAACAACCAAAACCAACCCACCCCACCACTTGGGAATGTGGGCCCCCCGTGTTCTTAAATTTACTTCCTGCTGACTGGGGAGACGGCATCTTTTGGGGATCCTGAAAAGTTTTCTTAAAAGTCAAGTCCCAAAATAAATAGCTGTGTCATTTGTTGTCCAGTTTCTGCATAACAAGAAAGCTCACGGCTTGTTTCAAGTCCTGGCCACAGTAGTCTGTGAAGCTGGTTCATCTCAGCGAGCTGCCTTGAAATTGCCCTGAGCAGTTTGTAGTCCAAATCTGATCTTTGGTGTTTGTCAGCCTAGTGGCTTTGTCAGAGTCCATGTGAAACCATCGTTGTGGTGGTTCATCTTCCTTTTGGATACTTCAAGTTCATAATTAGGCCTTGTCCTGGATCACTGCAGAAAATTAATAAGAGACTAAAACCCAACACAATATACAGCAAACTAAATATATAATGATTTATTCAGCATAGGATTAGTAACAATACAATAGTTCCTTATTTTTTGTTATTCTTCCGTCCCATATCAGCATGGTTATACACACTTGTAACCCAGCTCTCCAGAGGTTGAAGCAGGTAGGTTGTTGTGAGTTTAAGACTAGTCTAGATTACATAATAAGACCCTGTCCCAAATAATGCCCCCTCACACAAATGTTTCCCTACTCCTCTATACCTCAGTTTCTTCACCCACAAAATGAGAATAAGATATTCACGTAGAGCTTTTATATTAAACAAATTCCTACAAAACAATGTATACAGCTAGGAAGCATCAAGTCACTAATTGGCAAATGCAGCTGATTTTTGTCTTAGCATCATGCAAGTATACAAATTTCCTTGGGTTTCCAGAATCTCACAGGTCTTGAGTGGACTGACTTTTTCCCCAAAACCATTAACTTTATAAAATATTTTAAGTTGGTGGCTTTGGAGAAAGGTTGGTCAGAAAGAAGATGTAGTATTTATTTAGGCCACCTGAAGTCAAGCTTTCCTTTTTTTTTTTTTTTTTTTTTTTTTCTTCTGACAGCACTGGTTATTGAACTTGGGCCTCCACACATACTAGCCTCAGGTTCCACTGAGCTACAGCCCCAGCCCTTTGGTCAGAAAGGAAAATGAACAATTCATATCATTTATGGCTGGGGTTAACACCTTTCTAACTGTTGCTTCCATGACTAAAAGCATGATGGGTAGTCACTTGTTTCTTATAGATTTATTTTTATTTTCCATGTATGGTTTGTTTTGATTGCATGTATGTCTTTGCACACGTATGCTGCTTGAAAAGGCCAGCAAAGTGTGTCAGATTCCCTACAATCAGAGCTATAGATTAGTGTAAGCTACCACGTGAGTGCTGGGAATTGAACCCAAAGTCTTTGCTACAATGGCAAGAGCTCCTAATTGCTGAACCATTTCCAACCCTGTTTGTTATTTGTCTACTATGAAAATAAATAAAATACCATCCCTCAAAAGAAAATATAGTTTGTATATGGACATTCATGATGCATAGTATATGCTTGTTTCTCTTCTAAGATGTTGGCCTATTTAGGACCTTTAGGCAATTTTGATTTCACAGCTATCAGCCCTAATGGTGACTGTAACCTTGTGACTTCTAGGGTAGCTCAGGCTGTGAACTGAGGAGCTGAAAGTACACTCTGGATTGAGTCTCTCCCATCTTCTAACACTCTCATTCCAGGAGTTAGGAAGCAGTTTGTTTTACAGTAACTGGTATTTCCTATTTTAAATAGGATCCTATGCATAAGCTACGACTGTTGGGGAAGCTGGGTGAGTGAAACACTATACCTTCCCCCATGGTTCTAGAAACTGCTGAGATGTCTTCAGAATTCTGAGTGATGGCTAGACTGTGGGATTGGGTCCCAGAAGGATGTTTTAACTGTAAATTTAGACCAGACAGTTAATTACTCTAGGCTTTAACTTGCTGATGGTGACCTGGTGGGGTTGTTGGGAGAACTGCACGGGCTAATTCATGGAAAGCAATTAGAATAGGCATGGATCACAGTGAGGATCCAGTAGCTGTCAGCTCTGAGTTAGGCCCTACAGGCACAAGCCTGTAGTCCCAGATGCACCAGGGACTGAAGCAGAAGGACCCTAAGTTCAAGGCCTACCTGGGCAAATTAGTGAAACTGTCTGAAAACAAAAAGGCTGTAGATGTAGTAACTGTAGGATGGCTGTCTAGCATGTAGCAAGCGGCCCTTGTATCCAATCCCCAGTACTGCAAAGATAAAACCGAAAAAAAAGAAAAAGAAATAAAAAAAAAGATAGGTTTAACATTGTATTCTATTTCACATAACACCCTCATCCTCTCCTATAATCCTATGTTAACAGCTTTTATTTTTTAAATATTTGTTTGTTTATTTATTTATGGAGGTAGGGTCTCTCTCTCTCTCTCTCTCTCTCTCTCTCTCTCTCTCTCTCTCTCTCTCTCTCTCTCTCTCTCTCTCTCTCTCCAGCCCTAGCTGACTGACTGACCTGAAACTTTCTATGTAGAAATCTGCCCAATGGCCTCCCAAGTGCTGGGATTAAAGGCATGCCTTATCACACTAGCCCCTTCAAACATTTTTGATCAGTAAGAAACACCTTTTAGCTGGACAGTGGTGCCTTAGACCCAGGACTCCAGAGGCAGAAGCAGGTGGATCTCTGTGAGTTCCAGGCTAACCTGGTCTACAGAGTAAGTGCTAAGACAGTCAGGATTCCACAGAGAAATTGTCTATAACCAAACCAAACCAAACCAAACAAAACCCCCAAAACTCCAAGTCCCTCCTCCCCCCAACAAACAAACAAACAACATGCACAATACTCCATGTCTTGGATATAACCCAGGAAAGTGATACCAGATTTCTGAGCCCTGGAGCTGTAGTCAACAAATTTGTACCAAAATACGACATTGTAGTAATTTGTTACAGCAGCAATAGAAAGCCAAATTTTCCTAATAATAAAAATAAGTCCCTCTACTAGAAACCTTGACTTTCCTATTAACAGCACTTCCTGACCCCCTCACCTTCGATGAATCACCTAACTGTTATGCTTCTGATTCTGAGCATCTCTGGAAAGAGCCATGGTTTCCAATTCCATAGCTCCTGTCCTCGTTTAGAGAACTGCCTGAACTAAACTTACTGTCAGAGATGACCTTGAATTTCTAATCATCCTAAGTGTTGCGATTATAGCCGAGAGGCAATGCTATGAATTGCCCTAAGACTTCACCCAAGCCAGGCTGTCCTTGGCTCCACCCGCCCCACGTTCTATTTCTTATTCTTCTGAATTTCTTTCTCATTTGCTCAATTTCCTGTGTCATTGTTGCTATTTATTTCCACACTCTCCAGCTGAGTTGAAGAACTCTCTGCAGGAGATTTTCTACATGGGCAAACACCAATGGGCTACTACCTGGTTCTTCTGCTCCCTGCAGGAGTATCCTGGCCCCATTCCTTTCTGACCCGGTGCCACCACAGCCGCCCGATACCTTCTTGTGTGTTCCATCCTCTCTCCTGACTCTAGCCACCCCACGCTTTCTGGGCTTAATCCCTCATCTGGGAAAAACACGGTCCTTGGTGACTCCAGAGGAAGGCACATAGAAATAAAATTGTTTTGAGTAAAAGTAAAAATAAAATTTTAGGTTGAAAAATTATTTTCTGAAACCATTGAAGGCTTTGTGCCATTTAAAATTTTATTTTTGTTGCTCTCTGTGTGTCTCTCCCCACTGCTGTTTGTGTGTGTGTGTGTGTGTGTGTGTGTGTGTGTGTGTGTGTGTGTGAAAGAGAGAGGGGGGGGGCAGAACTGGGTGGTAAGTTTCCTGCACTTGGACTTGCTTGTGATTTTAAGCTACCTAGTGTGGGTGCTGGAAACTGAAATCCTCTGCCAGAGCAGTACATTTTTTTTTTGGTTTATTTATTTATTTATTTATTTGTTTGTTTGTTTGTTTGTTTGTTTATATTTTTTAACAAGTGAGCCCTCTCTCTAGGCCTTCTAATGTTCTTGAGAACCCACTGGTCATCTGACTCCAGAACCTGCACACTTGGTCCTCCGCACCCTTGGTTTCATCTGCAGGTTCAACCAAGCATAGTTTGGAATTTTAAAAAATATTTTATTTATTTTTATTTTATGTGAATAGGTTCTTTGCCTGCGTGTATGCCTGTGTGAGAATGTCAGATATTGGAGTTACAGTCAGTTGTGAGCTGCCATGTTGGTGCTGGGAATTGAACCCAGGTTCTCAGGAAGAACAGTACTCCCTTAACCTCTGAGACATCCCTCCAGTCCCTCCCCCCTTTTAAGCAGTATGTGTTCTGAACTCATACAGACTTTTTTGGGTCATTATTCCCTAAGAAGAAGTATATAACAACTGTTGATAAAGCACATATTATAAGAAACCTAGGCATAAAGTATACACAAAGGGTGTAGGCACCGCACCACTCGACTCTGTGGCTTTTGGTATCCTCAGAGGTCCCAGAACCAACTCCCATGGCTACCAACGATGGATATGAACATGGGACCTTAGGCTCCCTTCAAAGAACCTTTAATTATATTTCTCTTTACCTCTACTGTTCTGAACTGTTTGGGGATATAACTTGTCAAATGTGTTTATGCCTTTTCCTACAGAGGCCCCTTGAATCTGAAACTCTGGCTTCATACTCCAGGGACTTTCCCCCTCTTATTTCTTTGATACTTCCTTCCCCTTGGTGTTTTGCTTCTTAAATTCCTACTGATTGTCTATGAGGCTGCCAGAGTTAAGCCTTCATTTTAAAAACCATTCCTATTTGTCTATTTTTCTCTATTATTGGAAATTTTGTCATGAAAAATATTTGCTGTTATTTGATCTTTTACAGGAGACTGTCCAATGTCATTCATTGCTGGAATGTCCTGTTCATTTCATACATTTGTCATCTCCCTTGTTTAGTTTCTGTCTTTAGTGTAGGAGGTCTTCTTCCATGGCCGTTCACACTGAATGGTGGTGACTCACCACACATCTGAAGGAAACATAGTAAGGCTTGGTAATGCCAACCTCAAGTGAGGGTGACAGGACCACTGTGCCCTAGTCAGCCATTCAGAATTATAATGGATCAATTTCCTCAAGGAAGGCTCATTCTTCTCTCAGACGGCAGATACGACCATCAAATACTGTGGGAGCTTGGTCATGGGGTGAGACGCACTTTCTCTTTAGTCTTCCAGAATGACACCTAATTCTGAGTCTTACCATCATAATCATCACCATCATCATCAGTGTGTGTGTGTGTGTGTGTGTGTGTGTGTGTGTGTGTGTGTGTGTGTGTGTGTGTGTGTGTGTGTGTGTGTGTTTTGCGCGCAGGACATTGAATGTCTTTCTTTCCACCTTTTCTTCAAAAATTTGTTTTATGTATGTTTTGCCTGTATATATATCTTTAATATGAGGTTTCTGGCCCTGACTTTCGGGCCTAGCCTCAAGGTTTAGACACGCAGACCCCCCAGACACGCAGAGACACACAGATGTTTACAATAGTTTCCAGCTGATCGGCCTAAGGCCCAGGCATATATAACTTGCTAGCTCTCTACCCTTCATCTAGCCCATGATTCTTCCTGTTCAGCCATGCGGCTCAGTACCTTTCTTTAGAGCAGCATAGTTGTCCTCTGCTTCTGGCTTCTCTCTGGCATTCTGTTCTCAAGAGTTTTCTTAGTCTGGTAGCTCCGCCCATACTTCCTGCCTGCCTTTTGCCAATCAGCGCTTTTTATTAAACCAGTGGGTGGGACAATTATTTACCATGAAACAACACAACCCCCTACATATCTGTGTACCACATGCATGCCTGGTGTCTGAGGAGGCCAGAAGAGGACATCGGACCAGATCCCCTGGAACTGGACTTACATATGATTGTGCTGAGAGCTGAACCAGGGTCTCTGGAAGAATAGCCAATGTTTTTAACTGCTGATTCATCTCTCCAGCCCTTCCACCTTCCTAACTGAAGTCAGAGCGCAACAAACGAACTAGAATAACTAGCCAGCAAGTTCCAGGGATCCTTCTGTTTATGCTCCCCAGGCACTGGGAACACAAACATGTACCACCTTACGGAGCTTTTTACAAGCCCTAGGAACTGGAAGTCAGGTTTTCACCATTGCATAGTGAGTCACCTCCCCGGCACATATGCCTGAGTCTTGACCTATTCAGTCACTTGCTCTAAAAATCAACTTCTGGGCTCTTGGGACAAGAGCTGAGATAGGCATTTTCTTATGGCTATGTGGACAAGAGGCAAAAATAAGTAAGTGGTGGGTATTCTAATGCATGCTTCAAAACAGCTTATTTCCTGCCATACTCAGCAGAAGTTGGTCCCTCCCATCTTCAAGCATTTCCAAGGAACACATTGGTGGCCTCTTCAACCCTGGTTCCCAAACCTACTTTTCTATAATTCTCTCCCTTCATCTGATTCCACAGTCACAAACCATATAGCCTTTTTCTTCCTGTTTTGTTTTTTAAGGTGTTTTTGCTTTTTTATTATAGTATTTTTATTAATTCTTTGAGAATTTCACACATACATACAATGTACTTTGGTATGTTCATCTTCCACCTCCTTCCCTCTAACTCCTTAGACCCATCCCTTCCCCACGCTCATACTCAAGTCTTTTTACGTGTGTTATTCTTCACTGGTGTGCTCTCTTTTGCTTTCTTGAACCCTGAACCTCTAGATCCCCTTCTGTTCTTGTTCTTTGGCATAACTTCAGGAGGCCACTGAAACACGGTTGACTTTGACTCTGCCATGTCTTGTTTGACTCGATGTCCCATGTAGGAGGCTCAAGCTGGCCTCAAGCTCTCTAAGTTCCCAAGGATCTGACTTTGAACCTGATCCTCCTCTTTCTGGGTGCTGGGATTTCAAGAGTGTGCCACCCTGGCCAGCGAATGGAGTTCTAGGGATGGACATATGGTTTTTGTGACTGCTAGACAAGTACTCTACCGACCGAGCAACAGCCTTAATCATTCCTATGTATCTGTCTGTCTTTCTTTCCTCCTCCTCTTCCTCCTCCTTCCTCTTCTTCTTTTGTGAAATGGTGTTTTTCTACATAGCCCTGGCTATCCTGAATCTCACTACATAGACCAGGTTGGACTCCGATTTACAGTGATTTGCCTGCGTCTGCCTCCCAAGTGCTGGGATTAAAGGCCTCATGCTTCTCAAGCTGGCCTCAAACTTGGTAAGTAACAGAAACTGGCTTTGAACTCTGTTCTCGTGCTTTTACTTCCCAATTCACAGAACCTCTTGTTTTTTTAACTCTCTGCCTTGGTACTGGAGGTGGAGTCTCCATTACCTGTATACTAAGCAAGCACTCCATTACTAAGTTATACCTCCAGTCCACTTGCTTATCTTTAAAAAGGATTTAAAAAATTATTGTGTATGACTAAATGTATACGTACATGTGTGTATGTCACGGCACATGTGTGGAGGTCAGAGGACAACTTGCAGAGGTCCATTCTTTTCTTCTATCATACAGAACCTGGGAGTTGTAATAAGAACTTTCTGGCCCAGACTTTCTGTCCTGGCCCTGAGGTTCAGACCCACTCACAACCTGCTGACACTTAGCCCCAGAGCCCCAAGTAATCACATAAAGGCTTATATTAATTTCATCCTGATTGACCTGTGGTTCAGATACATTGCTAGCTAGCTCTTTCATCTTATCTTAGTCTATTTCCATTAATCTGTTTAGCCATGTGGCTTGGTACCTTTTCTCAGAGCAGCATGGCTATCTTCTTTCCTCTATGTCTGCTGGTGTCTCTCTTTGGTGTCTCTCTGGTGTTTCTCTGACATCTCTCTCTGCTGGCATCTCTGCTCTGCTCAGCTTTTTATTAAACCAGTAGGCAGGACAAATCCCATTACAGGGAGTAATGATTATTTTGGTTGCTAACTTGACTACATCTGGAATTAACTGAAACCTAAAAAATGGTATAATTGCTTAGTTAAATCTTGTGACGTGGGATGATATACTTTTACCAGATCTTTGAAGTGGGTGGGAAGACCCACCTCTAATCTGGGCTGCATCTTCTACCAACAGCCTATGTAAAGAACACGGAAGGAGGAGGCTTTTGTTCTTTGTCTGCTTGCTCTCAGACTCACCAGCAAGTCCATTTCTTCACTGGCGTTAGAGCCCACTTCTTCAGGATTCTGGCTTCTTATACTATCAGGAGTCTTATACTGAAGACCCAGCTGAGACATCCAGTCTCATGTACTGAACAACCACTGGATTCTTAAGACCTTCTGTTCATAGGCAACCATTGTGGGACAAGTTGAACCACAGCCAGTAAGCCATTTTAATAAATTCATTTAAATAAATGAGTAGATAGATAGATGATAGATAGATAGATAGATAGGTAGATAGATAGATTTGGTTACTCTAGAGAACCCTGACTAATGCAACAGGGATTATACTTAGGTCATCAGGCTTGGTAACAAGTACCTTTACCTACTGAACCACCTCACAGGCCCCGTGTGGGCCATCTTCCTACTTTATGAGATTATTGTCAGTAGCGAATGGTGTAAGAGGCCAAAGTGCCACATGACTGATCCCTAAGATTCCTGTAGAGTTTTCTGTTGTGACTTTACTCTTGTGCTCTTCTCTTTCCCTTTCCTTTCTTTTCTCTTTTATGATCGTCTCACTGTGGTGCCCAGATTGGTTTCAAAGTCCTGGGCTCAAGCTAGTCTTCTGCTTCAGCCTCCCAAGTGTCTGGGATCAGGGGCACATCTCTCTGCCTGACTTTCAAAAGATGAAGAAAGCAAAGATCAGGGAATCTTTCTCCTCTGTAAAGTCCAAGAAGAAAACTGCGTGTTTTTCTGATTGGTTTTTCATGTCTCTTTAAAAATCTATTTGGCATATATATATACATGTGTATATACATATATATGGAGTATACGTATATGGCATATATGTATATGGAGTATATGTATTTGGCATATATGTATGTATATGTATATGGAGTGATTATATGTATATGAAGTATATGTATATGGAGATATGTATATGGAGATATGTATATGGAGATATGTATGTGGAGATATGTATATGGAGATATGTATATGGAGTATATGTATATGGAGATATGTATATGGAGATATGTATATGGAGTATATGTATATGGAGATATGTATATGGAGTATATGTATATGGAGATATGTATATGGAGATATGTATATGGAGATATGTATATGGAGTATATGTATATGGAGATATGTATATGGAGTATATGTATATGGAGATATGTATATGGAGATATGTATATGGAGTATATGTATATGGAGATACGTATATGGAGTATATGTATATGGAGATACGTATATGGAGTATATGTATATGGAGATACGTATATGGAGTATATGTATATGGAGTATATGTATGTGCGCACGGAGATCAGAAGACAAATTGTAGGAGCTGGTTTTCCTTCCACCATGAGGGTTCTAAGGCGCATACTCAGGTCATCAGGTTTGGTAGCGATCTCCTTTACCTGCCTCACCATCTTGCCAGCCCCAAGAGTCTTCATCTTCTCATGCAGTGAGAAAAGAAGGCTCAAGAAATAAAATGCCAGCTCAGGCAGCACCAGACAGCCCAGACACAAGTGCTAAATACAAAGGAGAGGCAGCATGGATCCTGGCAGCACTAGAGTTCCATGAAAAACACCTGCTCTGTTGGCAGCCGGGAAACAGACCCAGAATAGCACAGGCCCACCCACTCACAAAACACAGGAACTCCCTTGACTGTAAGGCAAGGGCGGGAATGTCAAGAGAGAGGCTTAGTGAAGCCTGCTCAGAAAATGTACCCAACACCATTAAAAAGGTCTTATGTTTGCTCTACAATAGGGAAAGAATGAGAGCCAATTCCTCTTCTGCAGAGCTAGCCAGGCTTGCTCAGAGCTTTGGAAGTGGCTATGCACACTTCCAGCCTCCTTATTCATATGGAAGTGACTGATGGGACTAACCACATTCCAAAGGCAGAGGAAAGTTCCCTTAGCCACCCAAGATGGAATTCGGAGATGAACAAGGCCTGAAGATACCAGTGCTCAGGCCAGATACCACAGCACTATAATCCAACACGGCACGGAGGCCTGTGGGTAACAGACAGGAAACCTGAGCTGTGAAGTCCGCATTATCAATGACCTTGAATGACTCTCCTGAGCCCTCTCCAAGAGTGTGTCCAAAATAGTCCCTTGAACCTTGGCTGTCCTGGAACTTGCTATGTAAACCAGGCTGGCCTTAAAGCCAAAGAGATCTGTCTGCTTGTGTTTCCTGGGTCCTGGGAATAAAGGTGTGTCCCCATGCCTGGGCTTCTCGGAATGTTCTTAAGAAAAAACCACCAATCAGGAGTAGTAGTGTATGCCCATAACCCTAGAGGCAGAAAGATCAGGAATTCAAAGTCAGCCTCTGCTACACAGTGAGTTCAATGCTATCTGAGGGTCCACTAAATCCTGTCAGAAGGAAGGAAACTGAAGGGAAAGAGGGAAGGAGGGAGGGAGGAAGGGAGGGAGGGAGGGGGGAGGGAGGGAGGGGGGAGGAAATAAGTTACCTATACTTTTGGTCATACAAGTTTGGGAATTCCATTAACTCCACTCTGAACGGCCTCAGGGAGTTCTTTGAAAGAAGAAGGAGAAGGAGGAGGAGGAAGAGGAGGAGGAAGAGGAGGAGAAGAAGAACCAAAAATTTACCAGGTAATGTCAGAAGGATTAGTGCTCCTGGAGCAGATGTACCTGGGCAGAGTTGCCAGATCTTGACACAGATGCCAGAATTTTGCTGTGAAAGATTCGCTTCTAGGTATAAAAGGTTTGGTTTAAAACATTGGAAGTGATTTGTCTATTACTTACTTAATTAGTTAATTATTTTTGAGACCAGGTCTCACTATGTAGCCCTGGCTGATCTCAAACTCACAGATCCATTTGCCTCTGTTTCCCAAGTGCTGGGATTAAAGGTGTCAGCCATCACACTCAGCAGATGTGATTTTTTTTGGGGGGGGGATTTTTTTTTAGCTCTAGAGATGGAACTCAGGGCTTTGAGCTTTCTAGGCAACTGCTTACCTGCATTCCTAACCATCTCCTAAGGTGATAATCAAAAGTAGCTCAGATGCCATGTTAATTATCATCATAGAACCTTCATCTAGCAACCGATGAGGCAGATGCAGAGATCCACAGCTAAGCACTAGGTCGAGCTCCCAGTCCAGCTGAAGAGAGGGGGGAGGAGAGAGTATATCAACAAAGGGGTCAAGATCTTGAAGAGAAAACCCATAGAGACAGCTGACCAGAGCTGCTGGGAGCTCACTGACTCTGGCCTGACAGCCAGGGAACCTGTGTGAGACTGAACTAGGTGCTCTGAATGTGGATGATAGTTGTGTGCAGTTTGTGGGGCCTCTGGCAGTAGGAACAGAACTTATTCTTAATGAATAAATGGCTTTTTGGAGCCCAGTCCCTACAGAGGAATATCTTGCTTAGCCTTGAAACTGTCAGCAGGGGCTTGATCCTAAATATGCCTTACTGTATTGACCCCCTCTGGGAGCCCTTACCTTCTCTAAGGAGTGGGTGGGGGGTTGGAGGAGGGGATAGGGGAAGATGGGGGGTACTGGGAAGAGGGAAAGGGAGGCATAACAGTGGTTGGTATGCTAAAAAACAAAAAACAAAACAAAACAAAACAAAAAACCATTTAAATAAAAAGAAAGTAAAGTAGCTCAGAGCTACCAGGTGCAAAAAGTCTTGATCTGAAAGAGACACTCAAACTTCAGAGCATCTCAAAACTGCTTGTGTGTATTACTTACTTCTCACAAGCATCTAATTGCCTGAAATTTTCATGTATTTATTTGAAAAATTATACATTGTTAGGTGTGGTGGCACACACCTGTAATTCTGGCATTTAGAAGGTAGAAAGGGGATAAGAGATTGAGGCCAGCCAGCACTTGGTAGGCAGGGTCAGGCGGATCTCTGAGAGTTCGAGGCCAACCTGGTCTAAAATGTGAGCTCCAGTCAAGGCTACACAGAGAGACCCTGTTTCAAAACAAACAAAACCCCAAAAAAGAGTTTGAGGCCTTGTTTCAAACAACAATAACAACCCTCCTAAAACCAATCAAATAAACAAACAAATAAGCAGGCAAGCAAGCAAGCAAACAAACAGCCATGCAAGAAACAAATAGCCACATTGGGCTGAGCATGAGGCTCAGCCAGGACTACACATCTATATCATGTTTCAGAAAAGACATAAAGATTCTCAACATCATTAGTCAGGGGAATGCAGATCAAACGCACCAGGAGATACTCACTGCATACCCACTAGACCGCTGGAAACAAAGGGGATAGGGTAAAAATAAGGAGTCTTGGCAAGGATGTAGAGTAATCAGAACCCTTGTGCTTGTGGGAATGCAAAGTGATGCAGCTGCTGTGGAAGCAGTTTGGCAGCTCTTCAGAAACCAAAGCTGAAGTTACCACACGATACAGGGAGGAGACCCGGAGGAGGTCGTGAGAGGGGTCGAAAACATAGACAAAAACTCCTGCACAAATGTTCTCAGCCTTCTTGTTTGGAAAAAGTTCTGTTTGTTCCTTTACTTGTCACCATTGACAAACTTCCTGACGGAGGCAACTTAAGGGAGGAAGGTTTCATTTGAGCTTCACTGAAGCAAGATAGGCATGGCCAAAGAACATGCTCCCCATACCCTGGGGGATCAGGAACCAGAGGAGTCCATTCAGCATCAGAGGTGTATATCACCTCAAGGTCCAGTCTCAGTGACTCACCTCTGCTAGGCAGATGTTCTGGTTTCACTTGGTTGCTGCGACAAAAAAGCAACAGAGGGTGGGGAGAGGGGAGGGGTGGGGTGGGGAGGGGTGGAGTGGGGAGGGGTTATTTGGGTTACAACTCCAAGTCACAATCCATCCTTTAAGTGCAGTCAAGAGCCAAGACAGGATAAATGTGGGAGGTTGTGTTGTTTCATTTTAAATAATTGTCCCAACCACTGGTTTAATAAAAAGAGCTGATTGGCCAAAGGCAGGCAGGAAGTGTAGGCGGGGCTACCAGACAAAAAACTCTGAGAACAGAATGCCAGATCAGAACACCAGAGGGAATTCCAGAGAGAGGCCCGGAAGAAGCCAAGGACAACTATGATGCCTTAAGAAAAGGTACCGAGCCCCATGGCTGAACAGAACAAGAGACATGGGTTAGAATAAGGGTAGAGAGCTAACATGTGATATGCCTGGGCCTGAGGCTGATCAGCCAAAAACTATTGGAAGCTTCTGTGTGTCTCTGTGGGACTGCGGGACTGTGGGACTGCGGGTCTGTGGGTCTAGATCTTGAGGTTAGGCCCGAAAGTCTGGGCCAGAAACCTCATACTACAGATAAATACATGAATCCTTGCTTGTTTTTATGTTCAATTAACCGTCTCTACTTTTATACAGTCCAGAGAACGGCGCCACCCTCAGTGGGCAGATACCACTTACAACAATTCACAATCATGACAGCCTCCCACAGACCAACCTGATGGAGGTAATTCTTCAATTGAGACATCCTTCTCAGATAAGTTTAGGCTGTGGCGAGTTGATATTTAAAACTAATCATCATGGTAGGCCACATGCCCCAAAGGCCCCACCTCCCAAACATCATTACAGCTGAGGACCAAGTGTTCAAACACATGAGGCGGCAGAAGACACTTGAAACAAAAACCACGAGAGAGCAAGTAAACACAGCTCTAACCTTATGCTTGCATCAGGAGCTGTCCGTGAAGAGTAAGATTGTTTACTCTTCCATCCCTCCAGTCACCCAACCGCGAAAACATGACTGAGTTCCATTGACATAGGACACACAATAGCATCTTTTTGAAACATGGGGGATGCCCAGGTTGATGGTTGGTGTCTTAGGGTTTCTATTGTGCAATGAAACACCATGACCCAAAAGCAAGCTGGGAAGGAAGGAAAGGGTTTATTTGGCTCACTCTTCCGCACCACTCTTCATCACTGAAGGAAGTCAGGACAGGAGGAACTCAAACAGGGCAGGATCCTGGAGGCAGGAACTGATATAGGGACCATGGAGGAGAGCTGCTTACTGGCTTGCTTCTCATGGCTTGTTGTGGAGTATTTGTTTAACTAGGCAAAGAAGTGTGACATTTGTTTATGCTGCATTTGTTTAACTATGTAAAGTGTGTTGCATTTATGTTAATTAAATAAAATTAAACTGGGCTCAGGGAGGTGGGGTTAGCAACTAGTTGACAGGGAGAAGCAGAGTGTGGGTTTTTTAGTTGAGGCTGTGTGGAAGAAGAGAGACTTCCAGAATGCCAGCAAAGAGAGAATGTTAGCCAATTGCTGCTCTAAATCTCTGAGCTCAAAGGTTTTCACCCTAGCCTTTGAATCTCAAGTTTTATTAGAAAGATAGAGATTTAGTTAAAGCTCTGTTTAGCTGTTGTCTGGGAAAACAGAATTCCCCTCAGGCAATGGCCTTAGTGGCTCTGTAGTTTAAAGAGAAGCCACTTGCTCAGCCTGCCTTTTTGTAGAACCCAGAACCACCAGCCCAGAGAGGGTACTATCCATCATGGGCTGGGCCCTTCCCCACTGATCATTAAATGAGAAAATGCCTTGCAGTTGGATCTCATAAAAGCACTTCCTCAACGGAGGCACTGACACACAAAATCTGCCAGTACAGTTGGATAGAAGAATCATGGCAGTAGCATCTGTGTGAAATCCAAGACCATGCATGCCCAGGTAGGAAGAGTTTCAAAGTCAACTCTGTATGCTGTGGCTATGGTTCAGTGGTAGAGCTACCTACCCAGCATGTGCTGGCCGAGGTTTCATGCACATAAGAGAAAACAGCCAAGGGAAAGAGGGAGCAGCTGGATATGAAGGTAGAGAGGAAGGAGGAGAAGGAGGAGTAGTTGGCATCATAGACTCCTTGGTTCAGTGAAAGATGGATATTGTTGGATTATGTAGACTGTATCTATGAGCCTATGTAATAACACTCCTTCAATATATATTCATTCTATTGGTTCTCTCCACTTGATATAGTAGGTGACTTCTGCCCCACATAATCAAACCCATGACTTCAAACACGCCAGGCAAACACTCTATCATTAAGTTATGTCCCCAACCCTGATTATGCTTTTTATTTCGAGACAAGGTCCAAAACAGCTTAGCCTGGCCTTGAAACTTGCTGTTCTGTAGCTTTGGCCTCCCAAGTGATTGAGATTATGGGCCTGTACCACTGGGTTCAGCCTGTTTTGAGACAGGGACATGTCACTGAGGATGACCTTGAACTCCTGATGCTCCTGCCTCCAGGTCCTCCAGCTAGCAGCTTTGCTTTTGAATTTGAGAACGATAAATTAACTCCCTGCATGCACTGGGTTATGTAGCTCAATACGAGAGTTTACTAATAGTGCATGAGGCTGTGAGATCCACAGGGGGATCAGGCTGACGTGAGGGAAAGGACACCGATGGAGAACAGACTCCTATCGAATAAGGTTAAATGAAGCGGGCTTTCTCCATCTTAGGCTTCAGTTCTTTGGTCAGGCTCGCTAAGTAGCTGAGGCTGACTTTGAACTATCGATCCTCTTGCTTCTGCCTCCCAAGTACTAGATTTACCGACTTAGGTCCTATGCCTGTCTTACCGATGCTTTTTAAGGGAAGTAGAGAAAGTTTTCTCTTTTCTGGGATGCCTCTCCTCCCACCTCCACAACAGAGCTGTGATCTTAACGCCCGCTGTTTTCATAGTGTTGGTCTGTAATTTCTCACCTTTCTGTTTGCACCAAGAGAACAAATATAGTTGACTCATAAGCCTTTCTCTGTTCAGCAAATAATCTCTGAGCACTTCTTGTAATTGTAGCGTTGGACTCAAAGGATAGGGTAGCCATGACCTTGACAAGCTCTCAACCTCCTCACTGCACCAGAGAAAGTGAAGGAGGAACTGTCAAGATAGGGACAGAATTTAACTGATAAATGATTTTGATGAATTCACTTACAATTTTTTTCTGTAGGAAGGCAGTGTGGGGTTGTGCTCCTCTGTGTGTGTGCGTGTAAAGGTTAGGTGTCTCCCTCTGGCCTTTTCCATCTTTCTTTCTTTGAAACAGGTTCTCATTGTGTAGTTCTGGCTGGCTTGGAACTCACTATGTAGAGCAGGCTGATCTCGAACTCAGGGATCTGCCTCTGCTCCTGCCTCATGAACGCTGGGATTAAAAGTGAACAAAACCACATCCAGCTCTATCTTATTTTTCCAGATGAGATTTAGGCTAAAGTTGGAATACATTGATAGCTAGGCTGGCTGGCCAGCTCAAGGAATCCGCTCTCCAGTATGTCTGCTTTATCATGGGTGCTGGAGATCTGAACTCAGTCCTCATGTTTGAACAGATGGTCATCTCTCCAACCCCATAATTCAACTTAATTTAATTTATTTTTTGGTTGGGAAAATGTCTTAGCAATAGTTTTTTGTAAAATAAAACTTGAAATTTCAGACTGGAGAGATGGCTCAGCGGTTAAAAGCAATCACTGACTGCTCTTCCAGAGGACCCTGGTTCAAGTCCCAGCACCCACATGGCACCTAACAACTGTCTGTAACTCCAAGATCTGATATCCTCACCCAAAACATACTTGCAGGCAAATCACTAATGGAAATAAAAATAAATAAAATTTTAAAAAACCTTGAAATTTCAAGAATCATTGTATTAGTTCGAAGCAGAGCTGGAGTAATACCCCACTGTGGTTATCAAAACACTTTTTTTGTTTGTTTGTTTATTTATTTATTATTCTGAGACACAGTTTCTTTTGTAGCGCTGGCTGTCCTGGAACTCACTCTGTAGACCAGACTGGACTTGAACTCAAAGAGATCCACTTGCCTCTATCTCTACAGTGCTGGGCTTAAAGTCATGTGCAATCACTACCTGATGTTAAAACAAGTTTTAAAAAAACAAGATAATAAGCATTTTGAAGTAATTAATATCTTGGTTATAAGCACCATTAACAAATCTATATATATATAATATAATATTATATATATATATATATATATATATACACACACACAGAGAGAAAGAGAGAAATAATTGTCGATGCAACAAAAGGAATTCTGTCTTTTTACATCATCCAGTCTGTTCTTTGCTTAGAAATTGCAACACAGAAACCATTCCCAGGAGGTTAGATTCCACAGGGTTGGGTAAATAGTGTATGTAAGGAGGATTGTTCACAGCTAGACCCCTGTATTTGGATGTTCCGTGCTCCTATGAGATCATGCTTCCTGGACAAACATGGTTTTCTTTGTTTTGCTGGCAGTAGTCTGTCACCTCCTCCCTATCACCTAGCACCCCTATGTTCAAAAGATTGGTTGAACATAGGGGTCCTTTATTTACCCACATTTCCCAGCTCTGCCCTTCATTTTGGGACTTCAAATTAGACAATGCTGATTGTGCTTTATTGGGGAAGCTTTTGGCTGCAGTATCAGTGACCACTGGCCAGTGTTAAATGTCAGGTCTCCAATAATTATTCTCCTCCACGCTTAAGGTAAACCAGGTGACTGATCTGCCAACTTTCATTCCCCACAACTAAGTGCCCCTTTGGATTTAAAGCTGAGAAACCTGAGATTGTTTCCTGTGTCTCCTATGCTACCTCCCTAAAAAAGAAAACAGAATAGAGCTATTCCAGGGAACTTCAGAACTTTGTAGTAATTTCACCAATCAAAGGGAAGAGTGTGATTTAGTGATTTCAGTATTTCCGTGAGAATGGCAGAGAGTAAAGGCAAAGGCCTGCATACCTGAGAGATCCACCTTTCCTTAACAATTCAAAGAGCTGTATTAGAAATTCAAAGAGCAGAAAATGGTGTGAATTCCATTCTTTGAATCAAATAATGCTTTTTTTTTTCCCTTCTCCACAATTATTTTAAAAACATTATTGATTACTCCTTTCATGCATTGGAAAACAAAACAAGAAAATGAAAGAAACCACTGCATGGTGAAATCTTCTCAGAGTTGATGAGGTGGCTCAGAGGCCAAACAAAGATGCTTTTGGTCAAGCCTGGTGGCCTGAGATCAATCTCTGGGACCCACATAGTAGGAGGAGAGAATGAAGTTCAGAAGTTTTTCTCTGACCTCCATACCGGTGCTATAGCATGCACACTTTCCTCCCTAATATGTGTGCCTCTGAGAGAGAGAGAGAGAGAGAGAGAGAGAGAGAGAGAGAGAGAGAGAGAGAGAGAGAGAGAGAGAGAGAGAGAGAGAGAGAATTAGTGTTCTTAAGTAGAGTATCAATACTAAGCGACTCCAAAAATGTTCAGTATGTTAGGTCCTGTCGACAGGGTGTGTAATCTCTGAGATGGGGCACTTAGTAGTGAGCGCATGAAAATATCTGTTAAAGTGCTATGCGGATCTGTGTGGCCTTTTATGGGGACACAGAACTGGATCCTGGAGGAAAGGTAGGAGCAAGCCTAGGAAGCCTAGGCCTTCAGGGATAGGACTATAAATAAGCACAGGCCCCAGGGAATCGTGAGGCTGTCGGGTGCGCGCCTTGCACTTCCTGGGAACCAGGAGCCCAAGGCGGCAGGCGGGCCCGGCACCAACCCACTTGACAACTGTGTTGGGCCCAGCGTGCTGCTGCTCCGGGCGCGCGTCCACACCGTGTCACGTGCTTGCGGGGGCCTGGCACAGCCACCTCCACCCTGCTTGCCTCACGGGAGGGACTCGTGACGCCTGCTTCCGGGACAGATGCTTGCCGCCTTGGAAAGCCGGGTCATGTACGGAAGACAGGTTCACCTTCCAGATGAGAATAGAAAATGAGCTGCCTTCATCCAGGGCTGAGGGTACAGCTAGCTCAGGGATCCCCAGCAGCACAATCGATAGATGAATGAAGGAAAAGAAAAATGAGTGTCAGGAACTGTGAGTGAGGCAAAAAAACAAAAAAACAAAAACAAAAACCAATACAGGACTGGGAGGGGGGGTAGCTCAATGAGAGAGCTTTTGCCTAAGCATATTATGCCTGGGGCTCAGTGCTCTGCACCCGGAAGGACAGGATGGAAGGTCAGGAGGGGAGATAACCCGGGCACATCCCAAAGTCCACAGCCCACTCTGCAATACAATTGTTACTTCTTACACACAGAGGACTTTCTATCCCTCCTCCAAGATTTAGCACAATGAGAGTGGGTGAAGGCTTAGGTTTACTTAATGGTGTGCATTATCCACCATTAAGAAGTGTCTGTTTTGACCCATGCCCATTGCTTTTTAATGGCCTTTTTATTTAATCATTTGAGGAAGAGGTACAAAGTACTTTGAAGCTGGTAGTCATACGTGTAAGCTTAGATTCTGAGTTTAGACTCAAAGTTTTTGTTACATTTTCTTATTGGGAAAATAACATGGAAGTCAGAGGACAACGTGCAGAAGTCTGTTCACTCTTCCATCACTTGGGTCTCAAGAATTGAAGTCACGTTGTCTTACTTGGTGCCTTTGAGTCGTCGTCTCTAACAGGTCAGCCACTTCACGGGTTGCAGATGTAGATGTCCTAAAGTATCAAAGGAAGTGGCTGTGTTATCTTTCCTTTTTTGATACCAAGATGATGAGTGGGTTCAGATGCTGTCCACCTTATCGTCCTTTATGAGGCTGCTGTCGGGCTCTCACCCGTGGATGTAGCAGTCATTGACAATCAGTGCTTGGGGATTTTATTTCATTAGTTATTAAATGGCAAAAATGGTAGTTTTATCATTTCCTTGCCTTTAATGAGCAGGAATTTTCCTGATGGGTTGTTTGGCTACCCGGAGTTGCAGAGCATCTAGGATACACCGAATAAATGCCTCATTCTTTATTTTTAGGTTGAAGAGTTATATCCCCAGCAGTATCCAGAGGTGACCAAGAGATTTATTTCTGAAGGCTTATGAGAGTCACCATACTTGATATGTCTCAATAGGCTGCAGTTGTTACTTTAGCTGATGCTCAGGATGCTCTCCCTTCAGCCATAAGGCCTGTGTCCTTTGGATACAGCCCCAGAAGTCTTGACAATATAATATTTCAGGACTCAACAAAATTTCAGATGTAGCAAACTTGACAGAAAAATAAATTTGGGCTCTTCAACAATAAAGTTCAAAGAGGAAAAAAATACAAATCTACAGAGAGAGTCTAAGAAAACAGAGAGACATCATGTGACTGGTTTCTGACCTTGCTTTTACTTTGTATTAACTAATGGATTTGTTTATTTGATGGAACTTCACACATGTTAGGCAAGTGATGTGCCGCTGAGCTGCCCCCCAGCCCCCGGCACACATACTTTGTGGGCCAACAAGATGGCTCAGATACAAAAGCAATTACTGCACAAACCTGGCAATCTGAGTTCCATTTCAGGATCCCATGGTATAAGGAGAAAACCAACTTCCAGAAGTTGTCTTCCAATCTCCACATACATGCACCGTGGCATTTGCATGCGCACACATGCACACACACAAAATAAATAAATAAAATGCAATATTAAACTAATATGAGAAAAATCAAGGCAATTGACAACTGCTGGCTTGTTAATGATATTAAAAATAACCATAATCTTATTTTTATCTCGCAGATGTTAATATGATGTGATACTATTAAAATATCCTTGGGCTGGAGAGATGGCTCAGATTACTGGCTGCTCTTCCAAAGGACCCAGTTTTGATTCTAGCATCCATATGGCAGCTTGCAACCATCTCTAACTCAAGTTTTAGGTGATCCAATACCCTCTTCTGCCCTCTGAGGGCACCAGATACAAATGTGGTACACATACATACAGCCAGGACAAACACTCATACATATAAAATACAGACATCTTAAAAGTAAATTAAGGAAATACCTCATGAGGTTAGGGTTTGCAGTTCAGTCATAGGGACCTATCACACTGCATTGGACCTCCAATGATACACAGACACACAAGTTGTTCTGTGTTTTAAAGGACAGAATATAGCTTAGGGTAGCTTTGAACTCATTATACAGCAAAGGATTCCTTGAACGACTGATCTTCCCAACATCCGCTCCTGAGTGGTTGGATTGCTGGCATCTCCACCCTAACAGGCCTACACATTTCTGATAAGCTAAAGATAAAAGCAGAAATAACATAGATGAAATTATAACTGAGTTATTTTCAAAATAACCTACTTGGGGTGGAGGCACAAAACAGGTACCACATGGTGGAATCCCGTCTGCCTCAAACTGTCCATTATTAAAGGGGAGTAACGAGCCCCAGCAAAGGGAGGCACTAACATCATTTCTCTGATTTTATATTGCTTGAAGATTGCAAGAATGTATAGCGTTTATTTTAAAGTGCAGAGCGCCTTAGAAGGACACCAGGACCCCACTGGCAGCGCTACACCAAGTCCATAAATATAGTCTTGCCTAATTCAGAAGTGTGTGAGCCACCTGCCAGCTGCAGCAGCAGTTAGAGGAAGGCCCTGTGACTAAGCGAACGGCGCAATCTGATTTTATATTGTCAGGCTCATCACAGCCTGTGCTGGGGGCTTTGCACCCAGTCAGCACACTTTATTCTTTCAATAGCCTAGGAAATTGGGGCTGTCGTTAGAACACCGGCTTCACAAATTGGAGAGCTGAGGGCTCATCTCATAACAGCAGAGTTATGCCTCAAACCAATAGAGCTGACTCTTGAGTTATTTTTTTTCCCTTGCTCAATTTGTGTGTGTACGCACACACATACATGCTCACAAGCATGCTCAAGTACACTAGGGATCAAACCCAGGGCCTCCCAGAAATTAGACAAGTGTTCTGCTGTTGAGCTACAGCTCTGCCCACAGAATTTCTATTCTTAATAATAGCAACATAAACATTTCTTAATAGATGATAGAACTGTCTGTCCATTCACTTAATGTTTATCATGGGTACCCTGTGAGGAAGATGCTCCCATGAGTCCCATTTCACAGATGAGAACATTGAGATAGGAAGACGGTACAGTTAGCACATTGCAGAGTCAGACTTCAAAGGGCAGTGCGTGGAGAGATGGCTCAGCAGTTAAGAGAACTTGCTGCTCTTGCAGAGGACCAGGGTTTGGTTTTAGTGCCCACATTAAGAAGCTCACAGTTTCCTGTAATTCCAGTTCCAGTCTAGTCTCCAAGGGCACCCACACATGTGTGTGAGTACATACACACATACACCCAGGCACTCACACATAAAATTTTAAAGGGGAAGGAGGCTTGGACTCCTATTCTGTAGATCTGTAGACTCTTACAAGATTGGCCACTCAGCCACATTGACAACTGTCTATATGGTGACATCCTTGTGTGCGTGCGTGCGTGCGTGCGTGCGTGCGTGTGTGTGTGTGTGTGTGTGTGTGTGTGTGTGTGTGTATGTGTGTGTGTGTGTGTGTGTGTGTGTGTGTGTGTGTGTAACTGGTACTACGTGGTGATATATTGTGTAGGCTTTAAGGAAATAAAGCTTATCTGAGGATTAGAGGACAGAGTTAGCTATAGAGATCAGGCAGTGGTGGCACATGTCTTTAATCCTAGCACTTGGGAGGCAGAGACAGAGATCCACGTGGATCTTTGTGAGTTCAAGGCCACACTGGACTGCATGAGATTGATCCAGTCCAAGAAAGAAACAGAACCAGATGGTGATGGCACACACCCTCAGTCTTAGCACTCGGGATCCCATGCTTCTGCTCCCAGTACTTGGAAGCACACAAACCTTTAATCCCCGAATAGAAAGTTTGAAACAAAGAGTGATGTGGCTGGGCCAAGAAAGGAATATAAGGCGGGAGGACACAGAATCTTCCCCTTTCAGCTGAGGAATTGGGGGAGGTGAGAAGTGGCTGTGGCTTGTTCCTCTGTCTCTCTGATCTTTTAGCATTTGCCCCAATATCTGACTTCAGGTTTTTATTATTAATACCAATTAGGATTTGTGCAGTCGTGTTGGGAACGGAACCCAGAGTCTTGTGCATGCGAAGCAAGTGTTCAAACACTGAGCCTTACCCTGGCTCTATTGAGTTTGTCTTGAGCACCTCAAAGAGACAGAATCTGTTGAGGTCTGGGATATGATGATGATGGAGACTATTTTTGTCTTTTTGCTAATGTAAAGGCTTCCAGGTAGAAAATTTCCAAGCTGCCAGGAGATGACAGAGCTAAACTCAGGCTCAACCTGCCTCATTGTTAAACCTCAATAAGAAAGAACTCTGGACCAGCACCCCACAAAGGCTCTGCTAAGCCCTGAGCCCCCAGCTCTGCATTTGTGTGTGGATCATATTACTCCCCAACATCAACTCCATCACTGTGGTCCAGGGTCTTTGCCCTGGGACAAAATGCTCATTCCTGCTCTAGAATCTTCTCTCTCCTATTGGAATCATTTAACTTGACAACTCTACCTCCAATCCCAGAGCCCCAGTCTCTGGAAACTATTTCTTAAATTCTTAAATGTACATGAGGATTTTTTTTTGTGTGTGTGTGCATGTATATCTGTGCAATTCCTTTATGCCAGGTGCCCAAAGAGGCCAGGAGGTGTCATTGAATCCACTGGGACTATAGTTGCAAATGGTTGTGAACTTTCAGGTGGATGATGAGAATTGAACCTGTGTCCTCCAGTGCTCTTAACCCCTAAACCACCTTTCCAGCTCCCTGCTTTGGAATCCAAATCACGTTTTTGAGTTGCATGAATCAACTTGTTGTTTAATTATCTACACTGTCTCTCTGTTTCTCTGTCTGTCCCTCTGTCTGTCCCCCCCACCCCGTGTGTGTGTGTATGTGTGTGTGTATGTGTGTGTGTATGTGTGTGTTCATATGTCAGTGTAAGTCAGAGGGGCAGCTTGTGGGCATTGGTTCTCTCTTTCCACCATGGGCTCAAACCCAGGTTGTCAAGTATAATGTTAATCTCCTTTGTCTGCTCAGCCATCTTGTTGACTCTAATTTCAGAACACTTTAATCATCCCCAAGCAAATTTCATGTCCGTGAGTTGTTGATTCTCAGTCACCCCCTCCCTCAAGCCCCTAGCAACTTCTAGTCTTGTTTCTGTCTCTATGGTTTTATCTCTTGTACACATTTCATAATAATGTGTATTAACTGCTGTCTATTAACTCTTCCTCCCTGGCTTATCAAGCCTTCAGTTCATCACTGACTGTTTTTATCACTTGTTCTTCTTAACATGTCCTCAGAGGACAGTCTGTCCCGCGCCTATCTCTCGCCCGCGAGGAAAGACACGGCACACACTGAGGATCCTTCTGCAGTATAACTTTAATGTATCTTGGGGGAGAGCATTTAGCTTACGGAAAATGGAGAGGGGAGGAGAAAGTGAGAGAGCCGGCAGAGGGCCGGCAGAGAGGCAGGGGCCGCTGCGCAGGAACCAGCGACGGCGGGCCCCCAGCGGGGAAAAGGAAAGCCAGAGAGAACTAGGCTAGGCCCCGGCGTGGTCCGGGCCGGGCCATCCGCCACGTGGCCTAGAGCCCGCGCTCCAGGAGCCGGGCCAGCGTCCGTGCGCACAGCGGGGCGGAGAGAGAGAGAGAAAAGGGAAGGGGCCACGAGGTAGGAAGACCCGGTTTTAAGTCGACCAAACGGCCCTTGCTTTAGACGAAACATCTTCCTATAGGTCGTAGTTCAGAATCCCATATGACGCCACGGGAAAGGCGGAGAAACCAGACCAGTCTCGCGAGATTACCAAGCGCATGCGTACTCTGACTCAAGCGGGTTGGCCAGCGCCAGATAATGGCGCCACCTAGAGGAGCTGGAGCCAGCGGCCTCCAACAACAGTCTTCACTAAGTGCCTCTTGGTGCCAATCCCATCAGGCTTTTATTATGGAAGATGAAGGGAATAGTTCTTAACATTTATTGTATGAGTGTTTTGTACGTACGTACGTATGTATGTATGTATGTATGTATGTATGTATGTATGTATGTATGTATGTATGTGCACGACATGTCTGCAGTACCCAAAAAGGCCAGAAGAGGGCATTGAAGGCCACTGGACTGAAGTTATAGACTGTTGTGATCTGCAGTGTAGTTGCTAGGAATCAAACCCCAGTCCTCTGAAAGGACAGCCAGTGCTCTTAACCACTGAACTACGTCTCCAGCCCTGAAATAGTCCTTAACTGGGACCAAGATTACAGATAGAAACAAATCAAAAATTATATGGAAAGGTTGGACATAGTATTTTACACCTGCAATCCCAGCACACAGGAGGCTCAGGAGGATTGGTGTGAGTTTGAGGCTAGCCTGGAGTACATATCAAGTACTAGAGCAGGCAGAACTCTATACTAAAGACCTTTCCAGAAGAAAGGAACAGAGAAATAAAGGAAAAGAATGGAAGTGACTATGAATGTCACTCAGCATCTGTCAAGGTCTTGCCTGGCTTACGTGCCAGAACCCTGGGTTTATCCCCAACACTATAACAGGAGAAACAACATCAACTTTGATGGGGGAGGGTGAAGAGACATTGTGGGGAGACTTTATGGTCACCCTGAAGAATTTTACTTTGCACATTTGGTAACTGTAAAAGTAAAAAAGTGGTTTACATAAATTATGTAAATTTAAAATGGTTTTATGTTTTGTGATGTGTGTGTGTATGCCCATGTGCGTGTGTGAGGAGGTCAGAGGAGAGCTTGAGGGAGTCAGTTCTCTGCATCCATCATGTTGGTCCCGAGTATCAAACTCAAGACATGAGGCTTTAACCTGCCCGCCTATCTCACCAGCTCTCTATAGTACTTTTATGGCAGTTATCTTCTAAGACTGGGGGCAAAACATGCCATGTTAGAGATATTACTAGGACAAAGCCTCACTAATGAAGTTGGCAAACAGAGCAGGAAGGGATGAGAAAGGGCTTGTTGAGTTCTACTGACTGCCAAGGCTTAATGCTGACTTTTAATCCAGCTCTCCCGAGACATGCCTCTTAGTTCCTGTTCTACTGCACTGAGGAGACACCATGACCAGGGCTTATAGAAGAAAGCATTTAATTGGGGTCTTGCTTACACTTTCAGATGGTGAGGCTATTACCATCATGTTGGGGAGTGTGGCTGCAGGCAGGAAGCCATAGTGCTAGAGAAGTAGATGAGAGTTCACATCTTAGTGCAAATTGGAAGCAGAGAACAGAGAGCTAACTAATTCTGGTGTGGGTTTTTGACACCTCAAAGCCCTCTCCCAGTGACACACTTTCTCCAATAAAGCCATGCCTTCTAAACCTTTCCAAATAGTTTCACCAACTGGTGACCAAGCATTCAAATGTATGAGCCTTTGGGTGACATCACAGGTTCCGGGCATGAAGTGACAAGTATTCAGAACTGTGACATGAGCCACACGGGGATCTTTAGAATGTTCTGGTTATCACTTTGGGGGGAGTGGTGGTGTCTGTGTAGCCCTAGCTATCTTGGAACTTGCTCTGTAGACCAGGTTAGTTCTGAACTCACAGAGATCCACCTGCCTCTCTACCTTCCAAGTACTGGGATTAAAGGTGTGTTCCACCATTACCACCTGGCTTTGTTGTGTGTGTCACATTTTAAAAAGGTTAAAACACACATTAAAGTGAAATAAACGTTAGGAACACCTTTGGGATTAAAGAAATGGTTCAGTGGTTCTTAACCAGAGAGCTATCTCTCTAGCCCAGTTAAATATGTCTCAAGAATTCTGCAGCCGTGCAGTAGTCACCAGCTTCCATATTGGACAGCAAATGTCATACAGGCAATTGGGACAGAAGAATGGGTCCAGCTTCAGACCCATGGCTTGTTAAAGATGAACGTTTTGCAGCCAGACCCATACTTTCTCCATCTGGCACATGTAACCTGTGTCTGTTACCCACACGGGACCCTTTGCTGATCCTGTCCCTGGGTCTGGAATGCTTTTCCTCCTCCTCTTTGCACCTAGAAGAGTTTAATTTACCTTAGAGTCTCTGCTCTCCCGGAAATCCAGCACAGAGCCCTGACACCTGATAAGTGGCCTTTCATTCTCTGCTTCTGTTTAACATTTTTTTTTTTTTGTAAATCTGTAATCTGCTTGAGATCAAGGACTCTTAATTACATTTGAGTCCCTGGCATGAGGCATCAAGTCTTCTAGGGTCTCAACTGAGAAGGCATGGATTGATTGTAACAAAACTATTTCAGGAAAAGAGCATTTAATGCCTGAGGGCAGGATGGCACAGATCTGAGTCTGGAAAGAATCTCAGCCAATAGATTCAAAAGTTGGACGTGCTGAAAGTTCAGCCAGCTGATTCAGGGCCTGGGTTCACACTGAAAGTGTAGCCAATGGTTGCCGAATCCCATACCTCTTTGCCTAATCCTGGAAAGCCAAGACATGCAGCACCCCGCTTACGTATGCATTTCTTTAGAAACCCCCTTATCTCTAGGTTGGCCCCAAAAACCTTCTGCTGGGCTGGAACAAAGGGTTTCAACCTGGGTTTGTTTGAACCTGATGTGTTTACATTAAATCCAAACCCAGCTCCCTGGTGGTCTTTGGGGTCCCTCAACACAGGTACAACATCAACAAAGGTAAGTTAAAGAAGAAGATGACCCCACTTCTTTGCTGACACTTTAGTTTGATGCACTTTATGTCATATTATTTAATTAATTGATGTATATGTGTGTTGAGGTGCAAGTATGTGTATGTGAGAGAATGTGTTCACGTGAGGCCCTCTTCAGTTGCTGCCACTTTGTGTTGGGGTGTTCCTTGAAAGAATCACAGCCAGCAGTGGACAAACTGTGCAGAGGTGAAAATGAATAAATTAAAAAAAAAAAAAAAAAGACTGGACCAAAACTTTTAGAGTCTGATCCTGTAGTTTAATTTTACCTATTTAGAGACAGTTTAACTTTGGGGCAGAGCGGGGGCGGGGGGGGGGGGGGGGGGGGGTGAGGGGGATCCTTTGCACATGATGATTTTCATAACAAATCTTTAGATTGGCTGCATCAAAATTCCCTTGCAAAATACTTGGGACCTTTATCATAATAATGAGCTCTATTGACTGGCAACAGTGCTCAGGGCAATGACCTAGAGAACTGGTAATAAGCATATCCTGGAGTCTGTTGATGGAGGGTACAAAGTACATGGGCTTCTTTGGTAAGGATGAAGTTTTTGTTTTTGTTTTTGTTTGGTTTGGTTTTTGGAGGTGGGGTTTCTCTGTGTTGCCCTGGCTAATTTGGAACTTGATTTGTAGACCTGGCTGGTCTCCAGTTCAGAGGTATCTGCCTGCCTCTGCCTGAGTACTGGGATTAAAGGCATGCACCACCATGCCTGGTTTAAGGATGAGTTATATTTACTGAGAGACAAAGCCTAGTATTAGGGCCTAAGCAATTCCCAGGATTTGGGGGGAAATTCAGGTAGAGGCTGGCCCCTAAGAGAAGGATCACCAGATTGACAGCTTCCCCTCCAGCATTCAGTGGGATCAAGCACCCATTCATGCTTCCTTTGAAGAAAGGATTCTGGTTTTTCCGATGTTTACTGTAGGCTATGCTTCCTACAACTTTGGTTATTTTTAAATTCTTTTTTTTTTTAAAATCCAAGTCTGTTTGTGTATGTATGTGTGTGGTTGTGTGTTTGCCCCGCTGTGTAGGTGAAGCTCATAGGGCAACTTGTAGGAGTCAGTTCTCTCTACTGTGTGGGTTCCAGGGACTGAAATTGGGCCATCTTGCTTGGCAGTGGGGACCTCTGCTTGCTGAGCCATTTCACTGTCCCCCACTGTCTTCCCTAGGGTTGCTATTGCTGTGGTGAAACACTTAAGACCGTGAACGGCCTAGAGGGGAAAGGATTTATTTAACTTACACTTCCATTTCATCGTTGAAAGAAGTCAGAACTGGAAATCAAGTAGGGCAGGAACCTGGAGGCCGGAGCTGATGCAGAGGCCATGGAGGGCTGTTGCTGTTTTGCTCACCGGGCCTGCTTTTTATAGAACCCAGAACCACTGTCCCAGGGATGGCAGCACCCACAATGGACTGGGCCCTGCCCCATCAATCACTAATCAAGCCAATGCTAATCTTCTGAAGGTGTTTTCTCAATTGAGGCTCCCTCACCTCAAAGAACTATCTCTTGTGTCAAGTGACATAAAATAGCTAGCACACCTACCTCGGTTTTTGAGAAAAAACTTTTCATTGAGATTTAGAAGTCACCAGTTTGAGTAGTGAGCAAGCCTGGCTTGCTGGCTCTACCTCCTAGCACTGGGATTATAAACATGTAAGGTAAGTATTTCATTGAATGTGCTATCTCCTCATCCCTGCTACATTAATTAACTTACTGTGACAGGGTCTTGTATAGACAAACCAGCCTTGAACTTGCTAAGTATCCAAGGGTGACCTTCAACTCCTAATTCTCCTGCCTCTATTCAAGCCTTGAGATTAGGGTTGGGTAATGTGTATGTTTTTAAAAGATTTGTTCCTCTTATGAATTCCATTTTCACTCCAAATTGACAAGTCATGCCAGACACAGTTCCTCTCAGGAACAGAGTTCAAGGACAGTGCCTAATATGGCTTCAGACAAACTAATGCAAGCTTAGGTATGATATCAGTGCTCAGTGCTGCATTGAGTAAATGCAATAAAAATGTGTGTCTTTTATTATTGCCTTTTAGGAGGGCAAACAATAACAGCAGAGAGCATTTTTTTTTAAGATTTATTTTCTCTGTGTTATCAATGTTTTGCCTTTATGCATGTAAGTTGTACTACATGTGTGCCTGGTACTAGAGGAGGCCAGAGTGAGCACCAGATCCCCTGGAACTGTAGTTGTGGATGGCCGTGAATCAATATGTAGTTTCTGGGGAACCCATTTGCTACCGCGTCCAGTTTGAAGTGGTCCGAGTCTAGTCCAGGTGAGGGGCGTCGAGGTTAAATAATCAGCACTCAGGTTCCATCATCCAGGATCACAAAGAGAGAGAGACCCCGAGCTTTATTCAACACACTCTTTTATACCTCTCAAATACTTTCTCCTCGTAACTTCCTCCTAGTCAGCCCACACCCAAGGTCGTGGAAGATCCCTTATCTATCGCCCCTGGGGTTGGCAGCATAACAAGAAAACTGCAGAGCAGAAAAACATTATGTTCATCCCCCTAGCTGTCACAAGGTTAGTCCTCAGGGAGGAGAGGGCCACTAGAGCCAAAGTGGAATTTTCCATAGACACACAATCCAGCCTGATGTCAGGAACCAACAATTTGCCAGCTCCCAAATCACAACATGGAGACCTATTAATTATAAATGATTGGCCAATAGCTTATGCTTGTTTCTAACTAGCTCTTACCCTACTAGAGCCACAATTATTCTTAACCACTGAGGCCTCTATCCAGTCCTATATAGCAATTCTTGAATGACAACCAAGAGGACTTCCCCAATGACATGAGAATGACTCAGCCAGGCGAGTGTGCTTCAGCTCACTCTTCTCTGTTTTGTTGGCTAGCCATGACATTAGGGACTAACCCCATCCCCCGCTGTGATACGCTGTCACAGGCCCACAATCAGTGATGCCCACAGTTCATTGGCCAGCATCTCCTAGACCCTGTGAACAATAATTCTTTCTCCACTTCCACCCTATCTGAAAGAGAGTTTCTCTCTACATAACCACGACCTGCTTGAATTCTGTCCCCGTTTGTACCTTCTGAGTGCTGGGATCATGCCTGAAACCTTTCTGTCTTCAGGAGGCAATAATTTCCAGTTGTTTATTATAGGAATTGAAAGCTGACTTAGCAGCTCTTCACAAGTCACTCTGGACTTTTTCTGTTGTGTGTGGTTTTTAACCCCCAGACTACCTCATGGACCTATCTTTTATAGCTTACTTCTTGGGCAAGCTGGTTTGTTCTACAGACGCTGCCTCCCCACCCCCGTGGTTTGCTCCATTCCTATTTAAGATCAATAGGGTATATTCTAGAGGCAACCTTTCCATATTATTCGAGGTTTATTTATATATGTCTGCTTGAGTGTGTGCCATCTGTGTGTGGGTACCAGTAAGAGGCCAGAGGAAGGTATCAGGTCCCCCAGAGCTGGAGTTACAGGTTGTAAGCTTCATGATGTGGTTTCTAGCAGCTGAAATCTGGTTCAGAGAGAGATTGACTTTGCATATCTTCTTTAGTTCTTCTTCACTGTCTTTTGGGGGGATCATTCACTGGACCTGTATCTCCCTGATTAGCAAGGCTGACTGGCCAGTGAGTTCCAGGGATCTGCCTGTCCCTGTTTTTCCAATGGGAGCCTAGCTTTTTATGTGAGTGTTGGGGATCTCATGCTTGCTCAGTAAAGACTTTACTGGCCGAGCCATCTCCTCAGGCCCAATGATGCCTCTTACAATCGATTAAATACACTGAAACTCAGCTAAAGTCATACAAGGATGAGGAAAAACGGTAGAGGACGGGTCCTCCCCTACCTTTTTAAAATGGCATTAAGGGGTGAAGCCGGGGCCTAGTACATACTAAGCAAGGCTCTACCACGAAACTATACCCCAGTCTTTATTTTTAATTTTGAAATAGTGTCTCATCAAATCACCCAGACTGAACTGACTCTGTAGCCCAGACTGGTTTTGGATTTGCATCTCCTTGCCTCAGTGTCTAGTAGCAGGGATGACAGGCCTGCACCCCAGCCCAGCAAGTGGGAGACGATTGACTTGAGTCCCTCTGAAGACTATAAATAGCATTTTGGCAGATGGAATAACAATGTCTTTTATGGTGGAAGGCATTACCTCAAAACTTCCAGTCAACATCTAAATCCTAACTTCAGATCCTCCAGGCAGTTTGCTGCTGAACAGTGGGCGTGTCCTGAAAAAAACAGCCGGCAGAAATAAGCTTCATGAAAAATAACATGTGTGGTGTGTGTCTGCCAATAATCTAAAATAACCCTGGGAAATAAGTTGCTGTCATTACCCTCATTTTACAGATAAGGATCCTGTAGGAGAAGTTAAATTAATTGCCCATGGTTCCATAGCAAATTAAATGGCAAACCAGAGCCCGGGAGCCTGGCTACAGGTTCTAAACATGGACAGAAAGCTTCTCAAGTAAGTGGCTACTTCCAAGAAAGCCTTTCTGGACTGCTGTGCCTGTCACAAATGGCAACGATTATCTGATGCACAGATGATGGGTGTGGGGTTGAAGGCACAGTCTGAGAAAAACCACACGGTGTAAAAGCATTCAGGATTTCCTCTAAACTAGTTTCAGGAGAGGAAGGGTTGAGGCAGGAAAGAAGTGTTACTGGACAGGGAGCGGAAAATTATCTCTGAACTAGGTTAGAAAATGTCCGAGGGGCCAGCGGGATGGCTCAGCCCGTAAAGGTGCTTGCTGCCAATCCTGATGTCCTGAGTTCCATCCCTGGGTCCCATGTGGTGAAAAGTGAGAACTGATTCTCTGAATATGAACTCTGTTGCAAGTGTTTGTAGCCACCAGTGCCCATCTTCTAAAATACACTAAAGAAATAAAGTCAAAAAAGAGAATTATGAGACTGGTAGGTGCTGATATGTTTGGTTTTGCTTTGTTTTGGTTTTGGTGCTGGGAATCATTATGTTAATCAGAGTCACAGACATCCACCTCCAGAGTGCTGGGATTAAAGGCATTCGACACCACACTCAGCTCCAGTGCAAAATATGAAATGAATAAAATACCGAAGTCATGAAGTAGTGAGGATTATCTCTATAGAGTAATAGACATTGGAATGCCACAGAGAAAATGAGCGGAACCCTTGCCTGGTGCTGTGGTGACAAACAGGAGAGGTGTCTTTAACACACCCACAGGACATAATGAGTTAATCTACCACCTTTCAATTAAAATGGCTCAACGGGAGGCCAAGCTCACAGCCTGAGTTTGAGCCCTGGCCTCTGGGGGACAACATTCAGCACCTAAACTACCTATGTGGACATTTTGGTATCATAGTGGGATACTTGGCCTCACCTTGAGACTCACTGAATGGATAGTGAATCCTAACAGAAAGGAATTTGAACGTTGTGTATGTAGCCTGAGCCTTAGACAAATAGTTGTTCAGATGGACTAAGGTTATGGGTTGGACCAGTTCAAAAGATGTGAATGGGCATCATCAAGGACAGGTAGGTTTCCAAGCATCTAAGGTGTGGTGGCATGAATGAGAAATGTCCTCTATTGGCTCTATTTGAACACTGTACCCCCAGTTGATGAGACGTTTGGGGAGGTGGTGCAGCCTTGAGTAAGTATGTCATGGAATCCGTGGTCTTACTTTCCATTTGTTCTTCCTGCTTCATGTTTATGGTTGGGGATGTGATCTGTTAACTTCCTGTTTCTGCAGCCTGCCACTAGGCCTTTTTGCCACTGTGGACTCCTACTTCTCTGGAACGGTGAGCCAAAACCAAACCAAACAAAACAAGACACCAATATTCTCTCTTCATGCTCGCCCGGTTGTATTTTATCACAGCAACAAGGCAATCAAGACTTTAGACTCTAGGTTGGTGGTACACGCCTTTTCCCCCAGCACTCAGAAGGCTTAGGCAGGCAGATATTTTGAGTTCAGGGCCAGTCTGGTCTAAAAAAGTGAGTCCCAGGACAATCAGGAATACACAGAGAAACCCTGTCTCAAAAAGAAAAAAGGATTTTTATGCTTCAGGACTAGAACTCACTATGTAGAGTAGGCTGGCTTTGAACTCACAGGTACCCACCTGGCCTCTGCCTATTGAGTGCTGGAATTCACAGGTATGCCAGCAGACAGAAGAAGGTGGGGTTTTTTGTTTGTTTGAGACAAGGTCTTACTATGTAATTAAGGTTGACCTTTGACTAGAGATTCCTTCCTCAGCCTCCTGAGACTTCTTAACATAAGCCCCACATACAATACCCAGCCTCAGATAAGAGTTCTCTTTTAAATTTTATTTATTTATCATTATTGTGTGTGTGTATGAGATGTGTATGGGCATGTGCATGAGGAGGTAAGAAGACAGCTTTGTGGGATGCATTTTCCTCTTCTTCCACCTTTACGCGGGTTTCAGGATCAGGGTCAGGTTGTCAGTTTTCACAGCAAGTCCCTTTGCATCTTGCTTGCCCAAATGTTTAAGATCTTTAACTTTTTTCTCTCTTTTATTCCTTCAGTGCTAAGAATTGTGCTTGGGGCCCTGTGAATGCTGCTAGGCATGTGCTTCATCCCAGAGCTACACCCCTGTCCCTTATTCTGTATTGTTTGTTAGTTTTGTATTGAGATGGGATTTCCTGCGACCAAGCCTGACCTCAAAGTTGCCATGTAGCTGAGAATGGCCTTGAACTTCTGATCTTCTTAATTGAAGTTATTCTCAAGAGAAAGATAAAAAATATCAGCCATCTCTGAGCATTTCTTATATCACTTGGTTTGGACTGTAAATCAAAAGTTCTCTGGTTGGGGAACAGTTCTAGTTTTGACATGTTAGACAACATTGCCGCAACTTTTGTTGCCCCAGCAACTGCTCTGAAACATCCACAGTGACAGAGACTCTGTGAGGTGATTTACAAAATGCCAGAAGATGGAAGCCCAAGTGGCAGAGTATTTGCCGGGCAAATAAGAGGTACATACAGTTCTACCTCCTATACCAAAAATAAAAACCAAAAGCCCAAATCCCTGCTTTGAGGAGTGAGTAAACACTCAACAATATGGTAACTGCTTGAGAAAGCCTCTTAGCATCTGAGAGATACAGAGGCAGAAATCTGAACTACATATTGTAAACATTTCTTACTATGTTTATTGTATAGTAAAGGCATGGATTGCTTTGGCACACAATGGAAATTGACTTATCCATATTTAAGTGTGTTTGGATAACCAAAAGAAAATTACTTATTTAATTGTCACATAAAATTATTAGTTTCATGGTTTTGTGGTGGGGGAGTATGCACCCCATCAAATGTGGAGGCCGGAGGAGGATATCAGAAGTTTCTGTATCCCTTGATACCTTATTTCTTTTAAGACACGATCTCTTCCTGGACCGGAAACTCACCTGAGACTAGACTGTAGCCAGCAAGCTCCCAAGATCCACTTGACTTTTAACCCCATTTTTAGGGTTGCAGACATGCACAGCCATGCCTAGCATTCAGTTAGCTTTTAGACGGCAAACAATGTTTTCTGGGAAACAAACCCAGTGGGAGGGGAAGAAACTTCTCTCTAATTTACCAAGGTAATGCCGTCTCTCGCTTGTGAAGTTTCTGACATAAAGTGGTTCTCAGTATATGTAAGACTTTTGCTTTCTTCCTCACCAGCCTATATTCTAGAATGATCTTTTTGTACACTGTGAAGATGTGCCTTTGCCAAGGTGCCATCTGATTAATTTAATAAAAGGCTGGCTGGCCAATAGCGAGGTAGGAAGAAGCTTGGCAGGAGAACAAGACAGAGAGAATGCTGGGAAGAATAAGGAAGGAGATGGTGGTCACCAGCAATATGCAGAGGAAGCAGGAGATGAATATGTTGTGTTGAAAAAAGGTATCAAGGGGCTGGAGAGATGTCTCATCTGTTAAGAGCATTGGCTGCTCTACCAGAGGTCCTGAGTTCAATTCTCAGCAACCACATGGTGGCTCACAACTACCTGTAATAAGATATGGTGCAATCTTCTGGCATGCAGGCAGAACTTTGTACACAAAATAAATACATCTTTAAAAAAACAAAAGGAACATAAATGTGGTAGATTGTAGATAAGAAATATGGGTTAGACTGGGCACAGTAGTGACACACACCTTTAATCCCAGCACTTAGGAGGCAGAGGTAGGAGGATCTCTGTGAGTTCAAGGCCAGCCTTGTCTACAGAACAAGTTGCAGGATAGCCAGACAGGTTGTTACACAGAGAAACTATATTGAAATACAAAACAACAAACAAACAAATCAAACAAAAGGGACAAAACAAATAAACAAAAACATGGGTTAATTTAGGATGCAAGAGCTAGATAGCCACAAGCCTAAGCTATTGGTTGAACATTTATAATTAATAAGTCTCGATGTGATTATTTGGAAGCCAGCAGGTGGGACAGAACTGACTGGTGTGATAGAAAACCTCTACCTACAAGCCTAAGCAGTCAAAGGTTAACTTCTGCCTTGAAATGAAAGAAACCTTATAATATCCAATATGACTATCTAATAGCTAACAGAGAAGTTTACACATAAGAGGCTGATAGAGCACACCAAAGGTGAACTGAATCTCTTTCCACTGTGGGTATTTCAGGGATGAACTTGGAAGTCACCAGGTAAAGCCTCCGGCTGTCCTGCAAAGCTCTGGGCTCTAGAGGCGGAAAGCAGCCAGCTTGTCTTTCAGAGAGTGTAGCAGGCTGGATGTAATCCCTCATGGGTTAACTGAACACTGACAAATGGAGCCAGGAGAGATTTCCTTGCAGGTCATCTCTGGGTGGCTGCTTTGTGAGCTTTGTCTAGGCCAGCAGAAGCCACACCTGTTCTGCATAATGACTGCAGGTTCACTTATGACACTCTGGCAGCTGTCTGAGGGTCCCCTGGAGCAAACAGATCCACTAGAAGACCTGACATTTATTCAAATGCCACACTGGGTTATTGGAGCAACTTCCTGCCCGGAGCTACAAATGAGCCTTTAGCTAGCATTTGTCTCCCAAAATCTTTGAAAATTTTTTTCCAAGACATAAACAAACAAACAACAACAAAACAGTATTTTTTCCTTCCTTCCTTCTTTCAAGGTCTCAACTCATCTGGCTGGTCTGACTCTGTAGACACCAGGCTGGCCTCAAACTCACAGAGATTTGCCTGCCTCTGCCTCTCAAATCTGGAATTAAAGGCATGAGCCTCCATACCCTGCCAGGCTCCACAGAGTGCAGAAGAGGGTGTCAGGTCCCCTGGAGCTGGAGTTACAGATGGGTGTGTGTTGCAGTGGGGTTTCTTTGGTCCCAGGCCGTCAGAGGCCCAGACCTTGCCCAATCAGACCCCTTAGCTGTCCAGCCACCTGCCGCTCAGGCCCTTAGAAATGACTCAGACGCTTATATTAATTTCATGCTATTTGGTCTATGGCTCAGGCACATTGCTAGGTAGCTCTTACACCTTAAATCAACCCATTTCTATTCATCTATCTGCCACATGGCCTGTGGCTCACCTGTGTTCCTTACAGGTTGCTCCTTTGGGCTTCAGCTCGATCTGCCTGACTCCACCCTGCTTCTCCTACCTATGCTCTGATTTCTCCTCCTACTTCTTCTATGGTGCTTGTCATGGCCCAAAACAGCTCCTTTATTTAAAGATTGAGATTCACAGCATACATAAACGCATTCCCACATCAGGTGTGAGCCGCCACCATGTGGGTGAATGAACTGAATCCAGGTCCTTGGCTTGAGTGTCAAAAGTGCCTTTTATCACTGAACCATTTTGCCAGCTCCCAAAATTACTTTTTTAGGATTATATTTACTGGGTGTGTTGGGATACTTATAATGACCTTATTTTTAAAATACCTAAATTGGGCTCTGCAGCAGAGTAGAGCTGACCCTGGTGGTGGAGGCTCAGTGAGTCAGCCCTGGGGGCATGAGAGATGAACTGGTCACACCCACCTCATCTGCCAGAGGTGGTGAGGGTGAAAGATGCCCCCCTCTTGCCCCTGCCGTCTGTGGTGGGCAAGGGGGCTGACTCCCTTCTTTACCAGCTGCAGCACTCTAGGGCCCTAGGTGGACCGGGCTGGGGAGAGAGGCCCTTCCCCACCCTGCTGCCTGTGGCAGGTGGGAGAAATAGCCCTGAAGTCATAAGAGCAGGAGAGCTGTCCCCACCTCTCACAGCTGCAGCCCTTAGGAGAGTGACTCCCCCATCTGCCTGGGTGACTCAGTAGAGCTCACCTAAAGGTGTAGATGTAAGTGAGCTGCCCCAGAGGGCATGAAAGCAGGAACCAGCCCCACCCTTTGCTCATTGTTGCAAAGGTGAATTAGCCTGGCAATGCTGGAGAGTTCATTCTGGCTGTGTGGGGTGCGGTGGGGGGAGCTACCCAGGTTTTGAGTTGGCCTCTCCAACATCCACCCCATCTATGAATCTGCTGGAACACATGAAGTTGCCTGTTCTGCAGACCCACAACTGTAGGATCTCCATGACACAGGGCAACAACAGGATATCTAAGAGGAATCTCAGTGAGGGCCCAGTATCGACAGTGTAGCAGGAACCAGGAGCCTCAAACCTGACTCTCTACAATGAACCCTTGCAAGATATATGGATAAAAGGGTTTACTATGTGGCTCAGTGTATCACACCACAGCTCCACAGTGAGATATTTTTTCTTTTCTCTCTTAAAATTTTATTATTATTATTATTTTGATGGGGGTAGCAAGGACAGAGGGTAGATACAAAGGGACAGAGAGGTGAATGGGAACGAGATGCATGGTGTAAAAGACACAGAATAAGTAAAAAGAAAGTTAAATAAAGTACCTAGCAAGGCTTGGTGGAGCACACCTTTAGTTCTTGCACTCAGGAGACCCATGCAGGTGGACCTCTGAATCACGAATTCTAGTTTGTATTTAAGGAAAATTCAGAGCCAGATATCGGGGAAAAGCTGAAATATCAGAGAGAAGAAACAGACCACAGTCAGCTCTCACCCAGCCAACTTCTCAGGATGAAAGCTATCTTCAAGAGTCCTCAGCCTGGCTCCTAGTCACTTCTACAGAATAATTCTCTGTCTGTCAACCTACACCTGCCTTAAATACCTTATTTGCCCAGTTGTTTCACTTCCAGGTTCAACTCTGCATCATATTCTAGAGTTAAGATTAAAGATGTAAGCTACTAGTATTTGGTAGTTAGGCCTTGAATAGAAACACAGAAAGATCTCTGTCTCTGGAGTTATGGGATTAAAGCTGTAGGCCACCACTCCTCTTTCTCATGCCGGGATTAAAGGTGTGAGTCACCCCTCTCTGACCCTCCTGGCTTGACTGTGGGTGGGTTTGTTCTCTGATATTCCAGACTGGTTTTATTAAATATAAAATATATCACCACAGACCTCTGTGAGTTTGAGGCCAGCCTGGTCTATATAGTAAGTTCTAGGCCAGATGGAAGCTACAGAGTGAGGCTTTGTCTCATAAACCAAACCAAAACATTTCTCTCTCTCTCTCTTTCTCTCTCTAAGGGTTACATAGTAAGGCTTTGTCTCAGGACAAGAACTCAGGACTGACTACCGTGTGTGCCCACTGGATTGTAAGTTTTTTGGAAGGGTTTTAATGTGTATGTAAGGCAAAAAGTCTATCCCAATACAGAATTATTTGTGAGAATTAACCAAGAAAACAAAATGTATGCAAGTCCAGACATGTGGCAAGGGTTCTGTAAGTATTTACTTACATTTGAGATGGTCTCACTATGTTGTCCTATCTGACTCGAAACTCAGGCCTGCCCAGAACTCACAGAGTTCCACTTACCTCTCTCTGTCTCCTTACTGCTGGGGTTAAAGGCATCAGCCTGCTTGGTGCTTATTTATTTATTTATAACCATTAGCTCACACAACTGGGTGTGGTTGTAAATTCCTAGCTTAGGGTGGGGGATGGGGGTGGATTGTGAGGATCAGAAGTTCAAGCATATCTTTAGCTATATAGCAAGTTTAAGGTCAGCTTGAAATATAAGGACCCTGTTCAAAAACAAACAGATAAGTAGTTTAGACCCTGTAACATGTGCAGTAGAGTGGGACAAGGCTTTTCTGTTAGTGGGTTTCAGGGACAATTATTATTTACTTAAAAATAGCAGCACTCACATGGCTCCCCTAGTAAGTCAGTTGGCCAAGTTAAAAATAGATTCTAAACACGGCGAGAGCAGAAATTCAATCTTCACTATCAAGTCATGGGAAGCAGTGATCGCGGCTGTAACTGAAAAAGAGCCGAAGTGAACTATGCATTTGCATGAAATTAACCTATCTCTGGTTCAGTTTCAGTCTGTCCCTTTGCCACAGCAGAAAGAACATGCATATGCATACATATGCAAATTAACAGACTAGGATAATAAATTGATCTTTATCTGCAATAATATGTACAAATTTCTTAATGTTAAGAGCTGATACTAACATAGACACAGTACAGCAATATTCAGGTTCTTAAGTGGAGGAAGAAAGATTTATTTACTTATGTAATTTAGAAAAAAAAAAAAAAAGGACCAGGTCTCACTAAGTGGCTCCTTTTGGCTTGGAACTTGATATGTACACCAGGCTGGCTTCAAACTCACAACAATGCTCCTGCCTCTGTCTTCCAAGTGCTAGGATTACAGATGTGTGCCAACACACTCAACAATAGGAATAATTAATGTTTCAAGTATTTGAGGTGCAGATGCCCACATGGCTAGGTTGGAAAATAGCTGAAAGCAAAAGGTAAGTATTACCTTTGTGCTCTGTCAGTTCTCAGAGTTGGATTAGAGAGCTGGGTTAACACTGCTGGTCATTTGAAACCCAAGAGTTGGCATGGCAGATAAGAACTCTATTCACTGTACCAGGTACTCACTCCCCAGAACCTCAGCTCGCTGTCCAAAAAAAAAAAAAAAAAAAAAAAAAAAAAAGCTGCACTTGGGGAGCAGAGGCAGAGGCATCTATGTGAGTTTGAGGCCAGCTTGGTCTACAGAGTGAGTTCCAGGACAGCCAGGGATACGCAGAGCCAGGCAGTGGTGGTACACACTATTAGTCCCAGCACTTGGGAGGCAGAGACAAGAGGATCTCTGTGAGTTCAAGGCCAGCCTGGTTTATAGAGCAAGTTCCAGGACAGCCATGGCTGTTACACAGAAAACTCTGCCTAGAAAACAAAACAAGCTGGAAGAGATGGCTCTACCTTCTGGTACCCTAGATTAGAGCTACCACTGCTTGGCTTTTAGGCCTTGAACTCACAGAAATCCAGAAAGATTTCTGTTGCCAGAGTGATGGGATTAAAGGCCTGGGTCATCACTCTCTGACCTTCTCTGACCCTGACTCTGGGTGATTCTGTCCTCTGATACTCCAGACTGATTTTATTAAATATACAATATCACCACACTTGGTTCTTTTTCCTCTCAGTTTTTAGGATACTTCAGCTGTGGACACAATTATTAAATGAGAAAGCAATTAAGTACATACCCTTAGACCACATTATCTTACTGTATGGCCATCGAGATGACAATGGTAAAGCCAGATCTGGTAGCACATGCCTGTAATCCCATCCCTTGGGAAGTTGAGGGAGAATTGCTGTGTGTTCAGGGCCAGTTTGGTTTACAGAGTGAGATCCTATCTTAAAACATGCCCCTCCAATATGACAGATGGGTGTGTATTGTAACTTAAAGTAATAGAAATATAAAAATAATTGTTCGAAGCCAAGCATGGTGGCAGACAGATCTCTATGAATTGGAGGCCAGCCTGATCTACATACTGAGTGCCGGGGCATTCAGAGCTACACAGTGAGACCCCTGTTTAAAATAATTTTCTCATAAAAATACAGATAAAAGCAAATACATTTAAAGAATGAACTTGTTGGGTGTCATAAAAAAAAAAAGAATAAAAGAGAAAACCTAGAATGTTCTCTTTGATAGCACATACTCTAAAATTAGAACAAAACGGAGATTAGCCTGGCCTGTTCAAGGCTCAGAAGCAAATTCACAAAGCATTCCATATTTAAAAGAAAAGATATACAGCAGAAGGACTAGGGCAAAATTGATTTACAAACTTATGAGTGTTATTTCCTCCTAAGAATTGCTTGAAAGAGGCTTATATTTATAAAATGCTGTGGAAATTTAAAAAATTGGGGGTACAAACCCTAGAGAGTAGAGTAGTTAATAGTGTGAAATTTGGAGTCAGGTTGCCTGTGTTTGGTCAACACAAACTAGTCTTCAGAGGAAAGAACCTCAGTTCTCAGTACAATGCGACCTATTGGGGTGGGTAGGTGGGGGGGGTAGGGGGTGTTTTTGGGGGGTGGGGTACACACGGGTACACAGTATGACAGGACATGAAGACGTGACTAGCCAGAGTAGTTGTGGCAGTCATCAGTCGGTCCTATATGTTACACTGGATCCTTAATATTGTTGAACCCGTGTGGAGGGACCCCCATAGACCATCAGGGAGCTGCACTCGATGCAAACACATAAACACACAAGAGTCAGTTTATTTTTTTGGACAGACTGGAACCCAAATCCTTTGCTCCAACACAGCCGAGGAATTAGACCCAAGCTCAGAGGTGAGGGGATTTTTAAAGAAAAGCAGACATAAGAGCGGGGTGCTACATGTCTTGGAATTTCAGGATTGGGTAAAGGGGCAGAGGGGTAGAGTAATTCCTGGAAACCATTGGCTAAACTTTCCGCACAAACCCAAGCTTTGAATCCACTGGCTGAACTTTCAGGGTGAAACCAAGTTTTGAGTCCATTGGCTGTCAGGCGCATTCCTGAGATTTCTCCTAGATTCCCTAGACCTGGACCTTGCCCTCAGGCACCAAACAGTAAAGCTAGGCCTTCACAAATATTAGGTCTTATAACCTTCTGAAAGTAATACATTTACTATTTGAGGTAGAGACAAGAGACAGAATTATTTCTTTGCCTCTTGGCGTACAGGGATGTAGACTGCTCTCACTGCACAGCGACAACATCCCCATCTAAATGGACAGAGCCTCTGAGACTGTGAACCGAAAGAAATCTGCTCCTTAAGGTATCCGTTGGATATTTTGTTACAGAGACAAGGAAAGTATCTAATGTGAGGTATGAACTTGAAAGGGAGGGTGGCTAAAAAACAGCAAGGTCTCATCCAGGACACACCAGAGCACTGGCTGGAATAGCAGTGTCTTGGAGGGCAGTTGCATAACTGAGGTGCCTTTGGTTCACTCCCAGAGATAGCTGAGTTGGTAGGACATTAGGTGTCTTGCTTTCCATATGTATTTAAAAATTTTTATGCGCATGGGTGTTTTGCCTGCATGTATGTCTGTATACCATCTGTGTGTGTGTATGTGTGTGTGTGTGTGTGTTTGATGTTGGCAGAGCCTAAAAGAGCCTAACTCCAGATCCCTTGGAACTGGAGTTACAGTCGGTTGTGAGCTGCCATGTATGTGTTGTGAATTGAATACAGGTCCTCTGGAAGAGTGAGCAGTCAGTGCCCCTAATGACTGAGCTCCCTGATGGTTAGTTTTGTTACCCTGACACAAGCTAAGGAGAAGAGAGTCTCACCGAGGTTAAGTCTGGGCCTGTGGGCATGTCCATGGGGGGTTTTGTTAGATTTCTTAGTAGAGCTGGGAAAACCTATCCATTGAGGGCTGCATCATTTCCTCGGTCCTGGGTAAGCAGAGATGGGTCTGAGCAGCTGTGTATTTATTCTTTCTACTCTTGACTGTGGTTGGCTGCCTCTGGCTCCCTTCACCTTGACTTTCCCTCAGTGTTAGACTGAATCCTTTGTAAGCAGAATAAACTTTTTCTCCCTTAAAGTTGCTTTGGTTGGGTATTTTACCACAGCAACAGAAACAAGACTAAAATTTGTAGTGTATACTTGTAATCCCACACTAGGGAGGCTGAAGTAGGGAGATGGCTGCAAGTGTGAGGCCACCTCAGCTATATGGCAAGTACTAAGCCAGCTAGAGGTACATGGCAAGGCTTTGTCTCAGGGGAAAAAAAAGTAAATAAGAACTGTCTTCAGAGCATCTTGAGCAGCATGACATATGGTTTGTTCACACAGAGATCATTTGTTTAAAATTAAGGAACATGGTTTGGAGAGATGGCCAGTGGTTAAGAGCACTTGCTGAGAACCTTGCAGAGAACCTGAGTTTGGTTCCCAGCATCCACAAGGCAGCTCATAATCATCTGTAACTCCAGTTAAAGGAGATGTGAAGCCTTCTCCTTGCTTCTGTAGGCATTGCACACACATGGTACACACATACATACACACAGGCTAAAAATTCTCACACATAAAATTTAAAAAACTACTTATTTAAAAATAAGGAGCACAAATTAAGGGTAACAATATTTTTTAAAGAAAAAAGTATTTAAAAGAAGCTATTTATAATCCTTCATTCTGAGTAGGTATTTAAAATCATGTATGAAAGGTTTTCTATTTATGGTGAAATTAGCTTCTAAACCTCAGGATGTTAGCCTCAACTGATTCCTGTTTGCTGAGTGACCATGATCACAGGCTGGGCTTATACAGACAGGGTAAAATACTTCATTCAGTCTTTTTTTTTTTTTTTTTTGGCTGAAGTTTAAATCAAAAATTGATACTGGGTTGTCTCTGTAACAAACCATTTTGTTGCATGTGAGACAGTCTTAGTATGTAATCCAGGCTGCCCTCAAATTTATGATCCTGCCTGTGTGGTGTTACATGCTTTTGGTCCCAGAACTCTGAAGGTAGAGGCAGGCAGATCTCTGATTGGTCGACTCAGCGGGTACCAGGCCAGGCTGGGCTACATAGTAAGACTGTTGCAAAGAAACAAATAAACAAACAATTTATAATCTTTCTGCCCCTTATACCCACTATCTGGGATTACAGATAAGTGTCCAAATTTCTGGCAGAAATTCTCTTTTTAGTACCTGATTGTTTTTTATACATAGCAAATAAAAAATTTAGTGTATGTGGGGTAGAATACTCTTGTAATCCCAGCACCTGGTATGTGGAGGCTGAAGGACTTTTGACTGAATATCAAATTGAAGGTCAGTCTGGGCTGTATGAAACCCTGTGTCCAAAATATAGCAACGACAAAAATTTGTCCCTGGGTAGAGGGGTGAGGGTCCCCGAAGTAGGATAATTGGGGTAGATATTGAAGCCACCCCCCAGCACTACAACATTATTCATGTATCTGTCTATTGCTACAGACAATTACTTAAGGACAGGAACATAATCCCTCCACGTGGCATCTTAATGCCATCAAGAAATCTGGCAAGGTGTGATCATCAGACTGGGCTTTCACAGCATGGTGTGAAATGTGCCTTCTTCAGACCTTGTTTGGACAATGGTGTATTGCCTTTCTGTCAGAGGAGGAAGAAGGAGAGAGAAAGAAAACTCAAGGTGTATGCTGCTTCTGTTGCTAGAACCTGTTACTTTTCTGTTACGATAAACACCATTGTGATTTGAGAGAAAATGGACTCCAAAGGGAGGGGCACTATGAGGAGGTGTGGCCTTGTTGAAGTAGGTGTGGCCTTGTTGGAGGAAGTGTATCACTGTGGGGGCTGGCCTTGAGATCTCTTTGGCTCAATTTTCTCTCAGTGTGACACTAAGTTCACTTCCCATTGCTTGCAAGATGTAGAACTCTAAGCTACTTCTCCAGCACCATGTCTGATTGCACACTGCCATGTCCCACCATGATAATGGACTGAACCCCTGAAACCGTAACGGCAACCTTGGTCATGGTGTCTCTTCACAGCAATAGAAACCCTAACTAAGACGCTATGATCAAAAGCAGATAGAGGAAGAAAGAGTTTATTTTAGCTTACAGTTCCAGAGGGATAGAACAAATGACAGGAATGGCAACAGACAAGGGTGGACATGGCAGAGGCTGCTGGAAGCTGGTGGGTCCTATTTTAATTCTCACACAGGAAGCAGAGATAAGAGAAAGTGGCACCAGGCCTAAAACTCTCAAAACCTTCCCTAGTGTCCCACTTTCTCCAGCAAGGCTCCACTGCCTGAAGGTTCAGGAGCCTCTGGAGGAGATTTCTCATTCAGAGTACCACATAACCCATACTGTTTCACAGTAAATTTATTTGCAAGTTGAAGTACACCGTAAAATGACAGTAAATTCACAAACCAGTGATGTTCCATCAAGTATTGTGTACTGTATGCAATTGCATCTGTATACCTTTGCCCTGCTGCGATGCTGTAGATTTATTTACACCAGTATCACCATGTCATCATTATTATGGTGTGTTGTATCATGCTACACATCATTAGGTGACAGGAAACTTTCAGCTCTCTATCAATCAGACTTCTTACTGCTGTGACCAAGCCTCTAACACATAAGCCTTTGGGGGGACACTTTATATCTACACCACACCAAATTCCACTAAAACCCTATAGGATCACCATAATATGTGGGTTCTGTCATAATACAATGTACACCAATGTATTTTTTCACTATCTAAAGTATTTTCTTTTTTCTCTTCAAGATCTCATGCACTACCATTATTTATTTCACAAACATAGGGTAGAAAAATTAACCATAGTCTTGTCCACCCTGAGATAACGAAAAGATTCCAAAACTTGTATAGTAGCTGCAAATCTCATCACAGCAGCCCCTTCCCTGTAGAACAGCAGTTTACGAACAGGTATTTAGCTACAGTGAAGGACAGCAAAAAGAGTTGAAGCTAGGAAGACGGGGTTGCCTGGCCCCTTCATGGCATCTCCCTTCCCCTTGTGGGGGGGTGCTGAGTGGTAAATAGAGACAGTTTTTCTTTTGAGGTCACTTGGTGTTCTCTCACTTGGTCCTCATCTTTAACTCAGGAGTCACCTTAATATGAGGCATGCCTCAGAAGATGATAGCCATGTGAAATGGCATGGTTCCTAGGACACTGCAGGGCTCCTGATATTGGCACTATTGGCCCTGGAGTCATGTGGACATAGTCCAAGAAATTAAACCCAGTAATATGTCACGGGAGAACTATGGATTGTGCCTACATCTGAAACTGAAGTTACACATTAGAAAAAGTTATAGACCCAAATGTTTGTGGCTGGGCTCAGGGCATAGCTTAGGGGTAAAGTATTTGCCTAGCATTCTCTAGTCTCTGGGTTGGGCTCCCATCACTGCAGAATAAACAAGCAAGCAAGTAACAGCAAAACAAAAGTGATGGACCCAGTGAACAGTGTACTGGGATTCACTCCTGGATCTCTTTGCCCCACAAGACAACTCTACTACTGAGTCATACTCCCAGACTTATTGTTATGATATAAAATAATTTAAAGATACGTTTGGAGCTTGTCTTAGTTACCTGTTCTATTGCTGTGAGGAGACACCATGAGCAAGGCTTATAGAAAAGGGCATGTTATTCTCCTTACAGTTTCAAAGGGTAAGTTCATGACCATCATGTCAGGGAGCATGGCAGCAGGCAGGCAGGCATGGTGCTGAGGCAGTAGTTGAGAGCTCACATACAATCCACAAGTTGAAGCAGAGAGTGAGACTGGGCCTGGACTGAGCTTTTGAAACCCCAAAGCCCATCCCCAGTGACACACCACTTCCAACCAGGCCACACCTCCTAATCCTTTTTAATCAGTTCCACCAACTAGGGACCAAGCATTCAAAACATGTATCTATGGAGCCATTTTAGTTCATTTCATGACAGAGCGGCAGTCAATAAAGCAATTCCAGTCAATTAGCAGTGTGCTTTTACTTTCCTCCTATTTTCACATTAGAGGGGGGAGCTATTTGTAGGCAATCATAAGCATTCAAGCTTTGGATCAGCCACCACCCCTCATTTTTAAGGTATTCTAACTACAAAAGCCTATAATATGAAGTGTCTGGCCTGAACTAGTCTCAAAATCTGAATCAGCAGTCCCGAAGCTCCAAAGAAACACACAAAAGCTTGTATTAATTTTATGCTGATTGACCTATAATGTGGGACTGTCTTTCTGCATGCTGTGAATATCAATCTTTAAATAAAGGACTGTTTTGGCCATGGCAGGCACCATAGAAAAGGTAGGTGGGGAAATCAGAGAATAAGTAGGCGAAGGAGGGTAGAGTCAGAGCCAGATCAGCCAGATGCCCAAGAAGAAACATGTAAGGAACACACGTGGCAGACAGGTTAATGAAATTGGTTTGAGTTAAGATGAAAGAGCTAGCTAGCAATGTGCCTGAGCCATAGGCCAAACAGCATGAACTTTATAAGTGTCTGAGTCATTCTGGGGAGCCTATGTGGCAGTAGGCAGCTGAGCGGTCTGAGATGGCAGGTCTGTGGACCTGGATCTCTGGGGGGTGGGAGCAGAAAACCTCAATGTAACAGACCTATGGCTCAGACATATTGCTAACTAACTCTTCATCTTATCTCAAACTGTTTCTATTAATCTGTTTAGCCATGTGGCTCGGTACCTTTTCTCTGCTTTCAAGTTGTTCACAGCCTGGCTTCCCGTCCACTGTCTCCAAACACTGAAGCTACCTCTGGCTCAGAAAATTTCCTTGTCTAGAGCCACAGCTTTCAGTCCTCCTTCAGGACAGGGGTCTGAAATCTCAGTCAGCAGCAAGGCGGGGAGGAGGGAGGAAGCAGCATTTGGCCAGGCCTTTAGTTTAAATCATCGTCTGTCTAGGAAGGACAAGGAGCACACCCCTGTCTGCTTCCTTTAATGTCTTTAAGAAATTCTGCCAGATGCTTTGCTTTATGCTTTGAAGCACATTAAATGCAAACACACACACACACACACACACACACACACACACACACACACACACACACACACACACACGGGGAGGGGGTGGGGGGGAGGACTAATTCTGTGGAGAATCTTTGTCTTTAACATCCTTTTCTAATTCTAAATATTCTGGTTACTAAATAGAACCTTCCAATGGCATAGTTTTAAAAGAGAAATTCAGGTGAGCTGTAGTCTATGCTAGACAGCTAACTACCTACAATACCATAAGCATACCATTTATCTAAAGATATCTTTGACCTGTAAAACAGGAGTGTGAACAACCTCATGAAGAGTAAATGATATATAGTATACATAGCATTTCTCACAGCTTAATTAAAAATCTTGACTGGGTCTCAAATAGCCTTGGATGACCTTGAATTTCAAGGATGACCTTGGACTCCTGATCCCCTACCTCTACTTTCTAGTGCTCATATGCTATCACACCTGCTTAATAGGATGTTAGGGACTATATTCAGAGTTTTGTCCATGCAAGGTAGGCATTATACCAACTCTGGTACATCCCAGCCAGAAAAGAATTATTTTTAACTTACAGCTCTGTCACGAATCCAGTCCTCACTGTGTTGATTTGAGTATATGGTTCTGGGTGTACATCTCGTGTTTCTGCAGGTTTAGCATTTGATATACTCCTGAGTAACACACATAGCCTTCCCTGACGTCTGTTAAGACTTTTCTTTTGAGATCACTGGGTCAGACTATTCAACTGGTAGGGGTGACATGGACATTCTTGATTTTAGTCATCAGGGAAGGGATGTGCCCACAATTTAGAAGCTGGAATAGAGTAAAATGTACCCCTTTCTCACTGTACTGGTTTTGGAACTCCAGCAATATGTGAAAGTCACTTCTGCTTAGAAAAGCTTAATATTGTCAAGGTGGGAACCAAGAAAGGGCAGCTAAAAGATGATTGGCTGCATCAAATAAAATGGGCTTCATATGGTACAGACAGCAGGTTGTAGCAGTGGGGAGCACTGTGGAGTTTGCCCATCCCTTGTGTGCATGTGAAACACTGACAAAGCAGACTTTTTTAGTAGAAGATGAATCTCGGAACAAAGATGGGTTTTATCTTACCATGTTTCTTCCTATATGACATTCACTTGCAACAGTGGATTTCCTTTCAAGCTCTTTAAAACTTTTCAAAGGTTCCTGCCCTTTGTCGGTGTTCTATTACTGTGAAGAGACACTGTGACAACTCTCATAATGGAAAACATTTCCTTGGGACTGGCTTACATTTTCAGTGGTTTAATACATTATTGTCATGGCTGGAAGCATGATGACATGCAGGCAGACATGGTGCTGGAGAGGTAGCTGAAAGTTCTACATCTGGATTTGCAGGCAGCAAGAAGAAACACTGAACTTGGTTTGAGCATTTGAAACCTCAAGGCCCACCCCCAGTGGCACACTCTTCCAAAAAACCACAGCTATTCCAAAAGGTCATAGCTCCTGTTTTACTTAGGGGTTTCTATTGCTGGGAAGAGACACCATGACCACTGCAACTCTTATAAAGAAAACATTTAATTGGGATTGGTGTACAGTTTCAGAGGTTTCATCTGTTTGCATCATGGCAGCATGCAGGCAGACAGGATACTGAAGAGGCAGCTAAGAGTTTTACATCTGGATCCCCAAGCAATAGAAAGTGAACTGTCACACTGGGCATAGCTTGAGCATATATGAGACCTCAAAACCTGCCTCCATAGTGACATACTTCCTCCAACAGGGCTACCCCTACTCTAACAAGGCCACATATCCTAATAGTGACATTCTCTATGGGCTGAGCATTCAAACACGTACGTCTATAAGGGCCATAGCCATTCAAAACATCACGCCTCCTCATCCAGATCTAGCAGTACCACCCTAATAACTAAGCATCCAAATATATGAGCCAATGGAGCCCATTTCCTATTCAAACCACCACAGTTCTCTAAGATCTGTGACTTCACTAACTCTGGGTAGTTAGGATTCTAGTACCAAGCATGATTTCCCTTTTGTTGAGTGGGTCTTAAGTTAAATTTAGAGAGCAGTTAGATACTACCAAGATGTGCATGCTACTCTTTATTCTCAGGGTTATCATGCCATGCTGGTTCTTGTTGTGGTTCGTGGGCATCATAGCTGTGTAGAACAGTTGGTCATTCCCCTCCTCTGGAAGCTTGTACAGCCCCTTCTGGTACCCTTAAAGCTGGTCCTCAGGGAATGAACTTGTATTTTATTTGGAAAATAATCATTTGTGGGAAGTTTTTCAGAATAATTTGATATTACATCAAACCACTAATCAGCTGAAAAATAATATTAAGTACTTAAAATATGCTCCAATGAGGTTAGGTACTGTGGATATGGGTAAAATCTGTCTGATCTTTAAACTCACAGGGGGAGTGTTAGTTAACATACTTTTTGATATAGGATCTTAGCATGTAGCCCATGTTGACCTTAAATTTATAGGAATCTTCTTGTCTCAACTTCCCAAGTGTTGTGACTCTAGGTGAGAGTTGCCAAACCTAGCTCAACAGTTTATTAGTTAATTATTTAAGGGTTTTTGACAGGGTCTCACGCAGCCCATTCAAACCTTTTTTGTTGTGGTATCTTTTTACTGGTGTTGAGGATTGAACATGGAGCTTACTTTATGAATGGTAAGCATGCACCTTTCATTGCGCAGAAACCTTTCCAACCACATGCTGGCCTTGAATTCATTGCCAGAGAAGGGTGACCTTGAACTCTTGATCTCTCTGCTTCTCCTGAGATTAATCTTCCACAGTTTATCTGATAGTATAATTTTAAATTTATGTGAGAGGAATTCAAAGAAGTGCAGATTGATATGATTTCGAAAAACTGAAATAAAATACTTTTTTGAATAGTTTAGTAGACTGTACAAAATATTGGGAAGGGATTGTGGAGAAATCTGTCCAACTTTGAAAGTGTTAACTGGGTATATATACAAATGCTTATATATAAGTATTCCTTTTTTAAAAAACCATGTGCTGCTAATACTTTTGCTGATACAAAAATATGCAAAAAGAAGATCTGTCTTCCAGTAAGTTTACTGAATTTGAGACTGTTGGAAAAGTCATTGAGAAAAATAACTTGTCTTCATTTTTAAGACCTATATAATTTCAAATTAGATGTCGGCATGGGCATCTGGAGTTCTATGTATTCATCAGGCCTGAAACAGGAGTATTGCTCCAGTCCAGGAATTTCAGACCAGCTTGGGCACCTAGAGGAAATCTTTCCTCTTACAAAATACAAAAACAAAGACACTACTCTCTCTCACACACACACCACACCACACACACACACACACACACACACACACACACACACACACACACACACACACACACACGATTTCATTTCCAGATAGAACATCTCAGTGTACATAGCACAGCTTTACTGGCTGGACATTTATGTGGTAGAAACAAGTAAATAAAAGCATTACAAATCATTTTGAGAAGCTTTGGGACTGTGGAACTGCTGACGATGAGGCTAGGGAGCAAGTGACATTTTCTATCCTCTGCTATCAGGAATGATCACTTCCCTTCTTCCCCACACTTATTTCCAGGAAGAGTAAGGGGAACACATGAAATGTAAATATTAATATAAATGAGTACTGATTATCTTCCATATTTTGGGATGTTAAATTTACTGTTTACTTTAGTTCATCCAACAAGTATTTCCTAACATGCACCATTTTGTGATTATTCGAGTTTGTAATCATTTTTGGTGTAATGCCAAACACCACATCAAATAGTTATCTTGTATAGAAAAATTTAAGGAAGAATACGGTCAGCCTGCTTTGAAGGTTCATTCACTGCGATTACCTAAGTTCAGTTAAGAAAAAACAGTAATACAAAATTAAATACTAATATTTTGCATTTTAAAGGCCTCAACATTTAGTTGTTACTTTTATAATAAATTTTTAGATGAGTACACACATGCCCTAAAATATTATTAAGGATTAAACCTGGATTTGAGCCAACTGTTAAGCATTTAAAAACCGTTTTTTTAAAAGAAAATATCCAAGTATATTGAGCTTATCTATAAAATAACAAAACATTATAGCCAAGTTTCTCAGGATTCAAAATTCTTATTGAAAGGTCACGCCAAATTGCACCATCAACATATCAATGTGTGTTACTGAGAACAGACCGACAATTTATTTGTTGCTATGAGAACACTATTTTGTATCAGAAAATTGCAGCCTTGACGACGCAGTGTTTTGCGCCTATTTTGCACATGTTTTTCTGCAGCGAGTCCTCTCCCGCGATCCTGGAGAGAGGCCTGGCTTCCTCCCACGGCCAGCCCACGTCCATTTTCGCTCCAGTTCCAGGGGTTGCACAGTGGCTCCGCTTAGAGGGCGACCCAGGGGATCTACAGGGCCTGGCGGGCGGTCCTTCGGTTGTGAATGGGACCGGGAGCCGGGCTGCGTGCTTGGGTTACGGTGCCCGGAGCCGCGCTCCGCACCAAAAAGAAAACAACAAAAAAAAAAAGGCAAATTAATAGGCAAACGAGGCACGCCATGACCTCCAGGTTGCACGGTGTGCTTGAGCTCTCAGGACAGTCACAAACAGGCTAAGGTGGGCTCCGGAACCTTTTAATAAACGGCCTAAAGAACCCCGGTCCAGGTTGGGGGGCGGGGCGGAGCGGAAGGACCACCGCGCGCCTGGGGGCTTCCTCCCGCAGGCCCGGCTCCCGCGCCCCGCGGGGTTTGTGATGGACATCTCCTAGGCGACGGGCTCCGCACCAAGATGGCGGAGGACAAGGACCGCGAAGGTACAGGTAGGGACGCAGATGGGGTTGCCACGAAGCCGCGGCCACGACTGGGGAAGCGCGGCTAGACTTCCATCTTGAGCCCGAGGGGCCCTCGTCCCCGCCGTCGGCTCCGCCCCGCCGCCTCCGCTGAAGTCCGCGTGGGCTGCGGCTGTGGCACCCACCGGGGAGCTTCATAATGGCGTCCTTGTTCCCGGTCCTTCCACGCCCTCGGAGGGCGCCGGCCGCGGTCTGGGCTGTGGGTCCCGGGAGGACGGCCTGGCGGATCCTCTGCGGTCGCCCCGCCCAGCCCGGCCCCAGGCGCTGGCCGCCTCCATCTTAGCTCATCCTCCAGGCGGCAGAGCATGGCCTCGAGGTCACGCTGGAGGCTTCTTACGGAAGAGACACCCAAATAACCACTTTAATAAGGACGGAAAGAAAACCCAGCGGGGACCTGTCGGGGACCGAGGCTGCAGTGACCCTACAAGTCTCGGCGGATCCGAAAAACCGATGATCTTGTCGAACCGCAAGACCTTTTGAGTTGTTTCAAAATGAGCAGAATGACTTAAAAGTCGGATCTAGCATCTAGTGACCCAACAGCAATTCGGTGATAACTGACAAAAATCGCCGCTAAATAAATAAATAAATAAATAAATAAAACAACCCCTAAAATAGTAAAAAGGGCAAACATAGAAGTGAAAGTCACTCACGATCTTTGTAGGCAGTTTTTGAGTTTTTACCACCCACGCTATCGACCCTAGCCCCTCCCCTCTCGGCTTGGAACAAAGTAGTTAACTAATATTTACATGAGATGTTGAGTCCATCGTTATGGTGATCACAGAAAATCAGGGAAACACAAGACCGTGCCAGAGATCTGTTTATTGATAACTGGAAATTGAGATTTATACGTGGTAAAATTAATCTCAGGATCTGAAATTGTAGTATAGATTTTACCTCTATAAGTTATTAAGATTTTGCGGCGCTGCTTTAGAAGTAAAAGGTACATTCTAAGAAAAGTATCTTTTTTTTTTTTTTTTTTTAAGAATATGAAGTTGGTGGTGAATAGGGAGGTGGAATCAAGGGAGGCATTGGAGGAGGGGAAGAGGGGAAAGAATATGACCAAAATAATATTGTATGTAAAAAATGTTTCATATTTTTTAAAAAAGCTTCCCCAGAATGCTTATTTTTGTTTAAGTATACTCTTGTTCATTTAACCCCCCAAAGAAGGAAAACATGGGGAAAAAAAATAGATAATTTTTAAAAAAGACGTGCTCATGGTAGTGCTGGTTTTTACAATTAAAAAAATATATTTATTTTGAGACAGGATCTCACCTTGTAGCTCTGATTGGTCCTGGATTCACAGAGATCCATGTGACTCTGCATCTAAGTGTTGTGATTAAAGGAGCATGCCACCATCCCCAGCCTGATTTTTACAATTTTATCCCGACAGACAGACAGACAGACAGACAGACAGACAGACACACACACACACACACACACACAGATCCTGATTCTTTAGTTAACAAAATGTATTTTTCTGTTTAAATTTAGAGGAAGAAACAATTGTCTGCAACTGTACATATAACAGCCCCTGTAGCTGGTTATTAATCACAGGCAATTGATTAAAAGGTTAGTATTTATTAAAGAGGTTAATAGCCACTTACAGTAGAAAGAATAGGGAAGAAGGCTGGGATGATCCACTTAACAGAACAGAAGGGGTCTTCCTTCCAAGCGAAGGGAAAGCAGAGAGAGAACTGGAGTGAATGTGCATCTAATTCTTAAAATTACCTTCAGCCATGCCTCAGTACTGCTCCTTGAAGGTCCTAGGTGAATCCCATACCTATGTTGCCCAATAGGCCATACCTGTAGGTCAAGGTGATGCATTTGCTCTTCATGACATCTCCCTTTTTTGTCTTAATAAGAAAGTTCTAAACCTATCTATAAAACTATATATAATAGAAACAATTATCAAGTAATGACCTGGAGAGGAAAAGGGCAAAGACATAAACAAGGTCAAACTCGAGTTAGCAAGAACAAAAACCACGAACATGTATTAAATGTCTAGAATACTGGTGTGTGGCAAGATACAGAGGTTACTCCAAAGCTGTCTATTTTGAATAATATGAATCTAGTACCGAAATGCTCTTTAGCTGAGATAGGAAATGATCATAACTGTAACTGTCCAATCTTCAACCCCATCCAAGACCTGAGAAGGGAAATATATTACCTGAGTAAGCTGGAAGTACAAGTAACTTCCAAAATTTAGTAAAAGGAAACAGTGACAGCCAGCTGCCTGGACAGTCACCCACAGCTTTTCTGCAATGTTGGAGCATCCAGTTTTTTGGCTACAGGCCTAGGATATCTGACAGATTTTTTTCAGAAGGAGGATATTTTGAGAAACCGTCTTATCCTGTCTTGGCAGGTTTCAGCAGTCTCTTGTCTTTCGTCCTGCTCGTCCAGATTGGACAGTGTGCTTACAGTCAGCAATCGAGGCAAGGGCAGTTCTTTGTCCAACAGGTCATTATCTACCAAGGAAGACAAACCCCATGTGGAGAGTCTTTGATGGCTAGCATCACCTCGGGAAAGGAACAGTGCTTCCAGTAGCAGTCATGTCTCATAGCCTAATTCCGAATAACAAAATATTTAAATGCCATATTCTCTAGGTCTGTGAAGTGTTTGAAGACTGCCTATCCATCTGACATATTCTACTATATATCTAGAAGACCTAGTTAATCTGACTACTACATGACAAACAGATAACTATGACCTATATATAATCAACATAGATAACCTAAAGATTAAGGCTTATATTATGAATGTAGACAATCTATATACAGATATACAGTTTTGGGACAATGACTTTAAGTATGACATTCATACATCTAAGCAGAGCTATAAATATATAGTACAAAATGACAACAGTATCTTAAATATGTATCATTATACAAAATATCTTAAATAGAGTTAGATTATATATAGTATGACAAATAATTGAACAGGTAGAAATTGCATAGTGCAAATGACAACAATATGTTTAATATGCCTTAATGTGCAAGATATTTTAAACAGAAGCACATGCACAATATGACAAAGATTAAAATTTGTATCAATATACAAATTATTCATAAAATAATTTCACATTTGTATCAATATATGAGAATCCATACCAGTGCAAATTGTCTATGGCTAATATTTGGTTAAGTTTGTTTACAGTAATGTACCTATATCTGTCTTATCTACTCTCCTTTCTTCTTCAAAAGGGATTCCTGAGTCTATTTTTATTGTTCCACCCTCAACCCAAATATAACTTATACCCACCCTAATAATTTTCTTAGAATTGCTTCTTGTTGTCTGGGGCATGGTATCTCTGAGGGGTCCTGTAGAAAATTAAAACAGTATGTCTCAATGAACTGACTGTAACATCTGTAGCCAGTCAAATTCTTGTATATTTGATTCTTGTTTAATGGAAAGTAGTCTGGTGAGTGTTGTTTGTTTTTGCTCTTTATGGGGGGCAACATGATAAATCACACACGGAGGTCTTAATTACAAATTCCTGGCCTTAGCTTGGCTTGTTGCTAGCCAGCTTTTCTTAAGTTAGTCCATCCACCTATTGTCTCTGGGCTTTTACCTTCCTCTGTTTCTGTATATCTTGTCCATGTCTGTGTGTAGTGACTCTCCCATTTCTTCCTTCTCCTGCTTTCTTCCTTTCAGATTTCTCCTTCTATTATTCTCTAGCCTGCCAGTCCCGCCTATTCTTTCTCCTGCCTTGCTATTGGCTGTTCAGTTCTTTATTAGACCATCAGGTGTTTTAGGCAGGCACAGAAATAACACAGCTTCACCAAGTCAGACAAATGCAAGATAAACAAAATTAGCACACTTTAAAATAATATTCCACAATTTCAAGACCTAATCCATGACTGTCCAGCTGAAGTAATATTTAGTAAATACTGACCAGTAAGGTAAACACTAGCTAGGTCCATATCTAGGATTCCCAGAGAAATGGCGTTGAATTGGGTCAGTCAGATGCCTATAAAGGCCAAAGCCACGAGGCCGCTGTACTTTCCACTTTTGTCCATCCTGGTGTACTTCCTACTTTCTCCAGTCTAACTCTGATTAAGCACATCCTGCTGGGGAAACCAACCTTGTTTAATGCGTAACTTGTTATTTTACAAGAACAACAGCCCCCAGCATTGCAGGAAGTTTTCTGTCTTCAGGCCAGTGTGCTATAGCCCTTGCATGAAGTCAAACTTTAGTAACTAGGGAGATGAGGAAGGCATTGTCTGTCCTCACAAACGGAAAACAAGAAGCAAAGAGAAGCAACAGGAAGGAACCAGGGCCGACACAGGACACCAAGGAATAGCCCCAGCATCTTACTTCATTCATGAAACCTCCACCTTTTATAGTTCTGCTCAATTTTTTAAATCTATCAATGGATTAAGATAGATTAGGTTAGTGCCCTCAAGATCCAGTTGTCCCTGGAAATGACCTGAGGCACATCCAGAGATGTACTGGATCTCTCTCTGTCTAGTCAGGTAGATAATTAAGGTTAAGAATGGAGTGGTATTCTCACTTAACTTAGAAAACCTGTGTGCATATCCATATACATACGTATATGTGAAAGATCGAAAAAAAATTCTACCTAAAAAGCAAATGACTTTAAAAGTTTAAAACCAAGTTAATTTTAAGTCATTTTTTATACTGAAAAATGTTTGAGACATGATATGAAAAGTTCTTTTTGAAGTTTTATTATTTCTTTTGAAGTTTTCTCAGTGTGTGTCTTCCTGTTCCCGTTTGTTTTATTTGTTTAAATGGGTAATTGATGAAGTTAATTAGTTGAATCTTTTAACTCATTGTTCATGTCTCCTGGAGAATTTTACACAGTACTAGCAGGATCTTTTGTCTGTAATTAGAACCACGTCCAGGAAGGATATTAACTGCTAAGGTATAGAATTCTAATTTTTTGCAGAACAGTGAGTTTTAGAAAGAGTATCCATTTTTCTAAGAAACTCCCTTTCAAATATAATATTTTTTTTCTGTACTAAATTATTTTTGGGGAGGGGGGTTTCAAGACAGGGTTTCTCTATGTAAACCTGGCTGTCCTGGAACTCTGTGGACCAGGCTGGCCTCCAACTCAGAGATCCACCTGCCTCTCACTCTTTGTGAGTGCCGGGACTAAAGGTGTGCACCACCACTGCCTGGTTGTGCTAAATTATTACTTGATATTTTGTACCCTCAGATAACATTACTTGGAAAAGTGACTCTAATTCAATTATGGAGGAGGTTTTACATGGTGTGTGTGTGTATGTGTCTGTGTGTGTTTTAATCTTTGTTTGGTACCACTCTAAAACCAAAACATTTATAAAATCTAAATATCTGGAGAGAGAGCTGCATGAGTAAGAGTTCTTGCTGTACAAGTGGGAGAACCCGAGTTTACAGCCCAGGGCCCGTGTGAAAAGCAGGCCAATGCTGCCTGTGCATGTAAAACCAGGAGGCAGACACAGGAAGATCCCTGGGGCTGGCTGGCTACCAGCTTAGTTCCTGGTTCAGTGAAAGACCCTGACCTTTCTGAAAAGATTGAGGCAGGGTGTGATACAGGATACTAGTGTCCTTTTCTGGTCTCTACACATGCACATAGTTGCATAGACCACACACATACACGCACACAGAAAAAAAGAATTCCAAATTGAAATAGAGGAAATAGAGGAAATAGAGAAATTAAAAGCAAACTTATATGTGTGTGTACATATTTTTCTTTCTTAGTGATTTGGTAATATTCCAAAGGCTGTGGGATAGTACAGTTGACAAAGGTGAAACTTAGAGGGAGGCCTGGATTTGTATGTTATCTTTCCTAAGCTACAACCATCTGATCTTAGCCTAGGTGCTAAACCTGACTAGCTCCTGATTCCTCAAATATAAAGCAAAGAGAATTATACGTGTTTTATGTTGTGATGAGGATGGTGACCCTCCCTCCCTCCCTCCCTCCCTCCCTCCCTCCCTCCCTCCCTCCTTCCCTCCCTCCTTCTCTCCCTTCCTCCCTCCCTCTCTCCCTTCCTTCCTTCCTCTTTCCTTTCTGTCTGTCCTTCCTTCCTTTCTTTCTTTGAGACGGGTCTCTGTGTAGTCTGCTTATCCTAGAGCTCACTATGTAGACCAGGCTAGCCTTGAGAACTTTACCGAGCTCTGCCTGCCTGCCTTCCCTGTTCTGGGATTAAAGGTGTGCACCAACATTCCTAGAGGGTGGTGTCTTGTTCCTCATTTTGTCTCGCACCCACAACGTCTTCCAGAAGAATGCAGAGAGGCTGGAAAGCACCTTGCATTTTAAGGCCTAGTGATTGCTATAATGTATGTGCTTGACATGAAATCTGAGGTAAGAAAAACAAAACTAAGCCCCTTTGTTCAAAACAGTAGTTGATCCTACAGAGAGCATTTGTGCATATTTAATAACTTCTTCTGTTTTAGGTCACTAAACAAAGAACATTTCTTAACATTTTGCCTTTTTGTACCCTTCCAATCTTTTATTTAAAGTCAGTGCTTAAGGATTGTTTACATAGCTGATGGTGGGGATGGTGTGCCATAGGATGATCATCATCTTTCATACAGCAGATGGCACATTTCTGTCTTCAATTTTGTCAGCTGTCAATAATGCCTATTACTTTGTTTCTTTCAGTCTAGGTTTCCGCGGAGAATCCCATATTGCTGTATGATATTTTGTTTGTGTTCTGACAAAGCTTACCGGGAGATCAGAGAGTGGAGCTAGCCTCTAGTTAACCATAGAGGCCAGGCACTTGTAGCACAAACTTAATTCCAGCACTTGGGAGGAGGAAGCGGGAAGATCAAGAGTTCAAGACCACTTTGGGTTATAGAGATTGGACGTGAAGCAGGTGGTGGTGCATGCCTCTAGTTCTAGATCCCAGTGCATGGGAGTCGTACACCTTTAATTTTAGCACTAGGGGGGTGGAGACAGGAGTATAAGCGGGAGGGTGGAGAGGGGATCCAGAAAGAGTGGAAGTTACTGGTGGTTGCTTTCTTGCTTTTCTGATCTTTCAGCTTTTACTCCAATATTCGACTCTAGGTTTTTATTGTTAAGACTAAATAGATTCATGCTCTACCATATTGCATTTAGTTGACTGACTTCTTTGTTATATTGTCAACACTGATTGATTCAGAAAGGGTTGCCATCTTTAGAAATTTATAGTTTCTTTATACTCTACTGTTCTCACCGTAAAGCCATTTTTTTTTTTTTTTTTTTTTGAGACAGATCCACTTAGGACACCTGGCTATAGCCAGCTTCGCCATACATAAAATGCAGCAGACTTTCTTAGTCAGTCTGTCTGTCTTGTCTCCCTTTCTCTTCAACAGGGTCTTACATAGCCTGGGCTAGCCTGGGCTAGCCTTGAATTTGATACAGAGCCAAGAATGACCTTGACATTCTCTTCTTCCTGCCCGGATCCTTCAGTGCTAATATTTCAGACACATCCCACTTCCCATAGTTAAGACTTTGTGGGCTCTAGGTGAGAGTACTCTACCGAGAGTGACACCCTTAGCCCCCAGTCTCTTGACACACGTTCCTCTTCATCTCTGTCTCTTAACTAATTTACCTGTTTCATTTAGGATGCTGAAAAGCTGATTGTCGGGATATGAACTCTTTACCTAACAGCCTTACCTGATTGTCTTAGAACAGTCAGAACTTTCTAGCAAACAAAGCAAAAGCAAACTAGACAGTCTCTTCTAGCCTTTTTCCTACATGTTAATGCGTGCTTTGTTGTGGGGAGTGAATTATTTCTTAGTTTTTGTTGTTCTTGTTATTTTTATTTTTTTAAGACGGCACTTCTCTGTGTAGCCCAACTGTCCTGGAGCTCACTCTGTAGACCAGGCTGGCCTTGAACTCAAGATATTCACCTGCCTCTGTCTCCTAAGTGTTGGGATTAAAGGTGTGAGCCACCACTGCCTGACTTATTTGTTGGTCTTATAAACAACATTCTAGCCTGGGCATGTATTATTTTTTCTCACTACACTCAGTAAATAATAGTTTTAGTAGCTTAGAACATGAGCTCTATAGTAAAATCTATGAGCTGGAACCCAGTATTCTAAGTTCTTCACGTGTCAAATGAGTGAGTATAGCAGAACTGCTTTATTCAGTGGTGGAACAGGTAAGGAAGACGTTTTTGTGCAGTAAACATTCTAGACATGTGCTTACTATATTAGCATTATGCTCCATGAGGATAAAAAGGTGTAGTCCTTGTCCTCTTTAAAATTACTTACTGTTGAGAGAACCATTACAGAATTATGTAATTATTTATTTACATATGGAATAAATTGTTCAAAAGCTTCAGGGCTGCAGCAGAGGAGCACAGATGTAATTTTTCCTTACTTCAGGGGCTTTCAATGTGACATTTCTCTCTTCTGAAAAGAAGTTGACTGAAATTCTAAAGCTTGAAGCAAAACAAAACAAAACTCATGAAACCCCAAGCCAGAAAGAAAATGGCTTAGTAGAGGAACTAAGTAGGCATGTGTGGTGGCCTGGGAAGGTGAGGGCAAGAGGGTGGGAAATGAGGTGTACAGCACAGACAGAAGTAACTCTCCCTGAAACCAGGCCACGGGCAGTGTCTGTCTCCATCTAGAGGAAGCCATTGGAGCTTTAAAAATGGGAGCAGTGCAGTGCAGCTCCTGCCCTAAGAGGTCAGTCACGTTTTATGTCTTGTTCATTTATTGCCATGGCTGCCAGCTCCTTCCTCTCAGCTGTTCATGCTGTAGTCACTGTTCCGTGTGGTGGCACACCAGAGCTTGTACCTGTGTAATGGTAGCATACTGGCCACCAGCCAGTCCTCCTCATATTTCCCCCCTTCTCTCTTGAGAAAATTCCATTATTTCACACAGTATAATTTAAGTGTGGGTTTGATGAGAAACACAAAGTATGGGATGAGTTTTGGGTATCTGGTTCAAATATTAGCAAATAACCCATCTATATGTTGCATGCAAATTATCTTGACCTTTATTTTTTTCAGGGTTGAAACTTGCTCTTTTAATTTTTATTTTTCATTTTACATAGAGTTCTCCCTCCTCCTCCCTCTCACCCCACCCTTATCCATTCCTCAGAGAGGGTAAGGCCTCCCATGGGGAGTCAACAAAGCCTGGCATATCAAGTTGAGGCAGGACCAAGCCCTTCCCCACTGCATCAAAGCTGAGCAAGGGAATAGGCTCCAGAAAGTCAGCTTTAACTTTTTATTATATAAATATTTAGAAATACCTTTAAGTATGTTATGGTTTGCAAGTTTTTATGTCAACCTGACAATGGCTAGTGTCATTTGGGAAGAGGGAACGTCAATTGAGAAAATGCCTCCATTAGATTGGCCTGTGGGCAAGTTGGTTTTCTTCATTGATGCTCGATGTGGGAGGGCTCAGCTCACTGTAGGCTGTGCACTCCTGGCCAGGTGGTCCTGGGTGCTATAAGAAAGCAGGCTGAGCAAGCTATGAGGAGCAAGCCAGTGAGCAGTGGCCTCTGTGGCTTCTGCTTCATTCAGTTCCTGCCTCCACAGTCCTCTCAATGGACTGTGACCCCAATATGTAATCCAAAGAAACCTCTCTTCAAGTTGCTTTTGGTCATGGTGTTTATTACAACAATAGAAACCAAACCAGGACAGGTGTAACAGAATTGACAAAAGATTTTAGTTTAGATTTCTTGGAATTGGAGCTGGGGGCTAACACCTGTATAGTATGAGTCAGACTAAACTTCTAGGACCTATCCTCAAGGCTGAGGTAGAGCTTGCTTGGTATTTCTACAAAATCATTTCCTCCCTGCTAAGTTTTAGCATTGATCTGCCATGATTTATTGTAGCCAATCTGTTTTCCTTTGAAATTAGATTAGATCTGCTGTAAGTGGATGATGAATACTGTGTGTGTGTGTGTGTGAGCACTAAGAATTGAACTCAGAGCCTCAAGCATGCTATGCTAGTGCTCTCCTGCTGAACTTTATCCGACCCTCAATAAACATTTCTTATAGGAGCACAGTGCACAACACTGGCTCATGATTGACTTATGATATTTTTGGCTGGATGTTTGGTGATATATTCTCTCTGGATAAAATTACTCTTAAAATATGAATCACTAAGAACTTCCTCCTCCACACAGACAAGAACTGGTTCCTTGGCTGTTTTTAAACAGTGTGTGTCTAGAATAGATGCTGGCATTACTTGAGTCAAGCAGGACAGTAACACACTTTCCAGTTAATTAACCTTGAGGGCATTGCTTTACCTTCTCTGTTGTATACTTTAAAAAGTTCTGATGGCAAATGCTTCTCTTGGGACTTATTATCTTGTCTCCATTTCTGCAGGTTAGGATTTGAACACCCAGTTAAGTGTTTGAGTATATACACAGATAAGTCAAAATCAGAAAAACCTCAGCTACATTCTTATTTCAAACTTTCTTATATCCTTTGGTGATTTGACTTTTATTTGGCTATATCTGTCTGTGCAGGCAACCATTAATTTCTTCCTTTAAAATTAAGCTTAACATTTATCCCTTTGATTGGATTTTAACCTGATATCATACATACATTAATTTTGTTAGCATCCCAATCCTCCATCCTTAAAATTATTTATTTGTTTGTTTATTATTCCCCAGCACTTTTGAGGCCACGTGTATGGATTTTCTATACCAGATAGCCTTCTGGTTCTTTGTGGACTCCAGTAGTTGTTTACAACATACTCAACTCTGACACTACTGGAAATGGTGCGTACTATATATACCAGTTAAGTGTTAGCCCCACCAAACTGTTCCCATGGAAACATGCTAGATGCAGTAGTGGCTACTCCGGTACTTCTGACTAACTTGGTTACCAGTTGGGCATTCCTATTACCTGTTCTCAGTTTAGCAATTTGCTATAACTAGTCACAGAACTGATGGGAACACTGATTATTATAAACGGTGTTAGAAAGGACATAAATAAAGAGAAGACCTCTAAGGCTCCTACCCAGGCCTGCAGCCCCTTAGAAATGTGGTGCACCATTTTCTTGATATGTCAGGCTAGAAGTTCTCCAAATCCTTTCTTTAGGGTTTTATGGTGGCTGCATCGGTGCAGGTTGGTTATATCATTGCTCTCCTGTTGGCCTCTTCCCTTCATCTCTCATTGGAGATTAGCTGAATTTTTCTTTCTAGCAGTTTTTTGTTTGGGTGTTAGTCTTTCTGATTATTACTTTGGTTATGTTTGCCAAGGACTTGTTTATTGTTGTCATTTTATGAACTTAATTTATAACAGCTTTATATAATTTATAACAGTTTATAACAGCTGTATGAGATGCTTTTTTATTTTACAGGCAAAAAAGTGGCCTAGTTAAAGGACTTGGTTGATGCTGGGTGGTGGTGCTGCATGCCTTTAATCCCAGCACTCAAGAGGCAGAGGCAGAGGCAGAATCTCTGTGGGTTCATGGCCAGTCTGATCTACAAAGAAAGTTTCAGGACAGCCAGGGCAGTTACACAGAGAAACCCTCTCTGGAGGGGGGGGAAGAGGAGGGGGAGACTTAGTTGATTCAATATGTAGTTACTACAGGAGGAATAGCTCAGGGGCAGAGTGCTTGCTTATTAAGGCATGCTAGTTCAAACGTGTATTCCCAGTACTTGGGAAACTGAGGTAGAAGGATCCTAAGTTTGAAGCATGCCTGGACTATACAGAGAGTTCTATGTTAGCCAGACCTACATAGCAAGACCTTGCTTCAACGAACAATACGTGTGTGTAAATATTAGTTAATTGGAGAAGGGCTTGTTTGGCAGCATTTTACTATTTCCTGTTTATTTAGTTTTCTCTTTATTGTTTGGGGGACAAGTTCTCCCATGGGTTGGGCTGCCCTGGAATTTAAGGCCTGGGTTGTCCTAAGATTCATGACCCTCCTGCTTCAGTCTCCCAAGTGCTGACTACAGGCATGTGTCACTATGCCTGATTTGTTTGCTATTTCAAATTTTTATATTATTGATATAGAATTTTTGGAAGCCCATAAAGATGTTGACATTTATTCAGTCAGTAAACAAATATTCCTAATGAAGCTATGCCTTTCCTCCCCTTTTTTTCTTAAAGACAGGGTTTCTCTGTGTAGCCTTGGTTTTCCTGGAACTCCCTCTGTATACCAGGCTGACTTTGAACTCAGAGAGATCCACCTGCCTCTGTCATCTGGCTTTTTGCCTTTTCTTGTCATTCAATACTTTTCAAATGATTACCATTTAGTTTTAGCCTTTAAAAGAAGGTTTGCTATATTCTAGTATAGAATGTAAAGAAAGCTGTTAAGCTGACTTTTTGGAGTGAGTGAATCATTGAAAAAATGCATTGGTTTGTAGAAGACCTTTAACATTTCATGGCTGCGTTTTTTACATCACACTTAAAAAGAATTCCCTTGGAATATCTGCCAGTGAACTGAAGATTGCAACAAGCTTTCCTCTAAGTACAAGATACAGTTGACAGACATCTTTTTATAGACATGTCTGTGGCTTGCACTGTTTTTAGGCTTGATAATTTTTTTCAGAAATGACATTTTTCTTTCCAATTTATAAAAGCTGTTTACAGTAAAATACCACACTATGACAAGATGGAAAACAGCCCTGTTTATCTTTAGGCTTATTGGGACCACGTTTCTCCTAGGGTGGGGACAGCAGCATCAGTAGAACACTGTAGTTCTTAGTGAGGACAGGCTTTTTAATACTACCTCCAAAATCATTTATAAAATTAAAAAAATGAAGATTTTACATGAAGATAGTAACGGAAAGGAAAGCTAATCACACTTAGTAAAAAGTTAAACAACGAATATTTCAGAAGCAAATAAATTAGACACAGTCTTTATATTAGTTACCTATTAATGGGGTAACTAGTTACCCCACATCATCAGGCTCCTGTCTACAAACATTTTCCTCACAGAGGGTTTGGACATGGTTTTGCTGAGTGTTTCTGCCTGAGCTCTGACAGAACTCTGGAGTTCACTTGTATGGTTACTGGCAAGATGCCTCACCCCCCAACCTACCTACCTTCCTTCTTTCCTCTTTCTTCTTTTTTTATGAAAGCAGAGATGCCAGGCTTTCACTATACTTTGAGTCACCTGGTGAGCCCAAATGAGGTGTTAGTGTTACATAACAAGCTTCCCAGTACCTGTTTGTTTCATGGCCTGGAGTCCATTAAGCGTCTGCTCAAAAGTTGAGAATATCATATCCAAATCAAGTCAGGTGTGAGGTTTCTGCAGTGGTTACTAACAACTCCTTTAGAACAGTTGTTCTTAAGTCTGAAGTCCTATCTTAGAACACCAGGTATTTATTCCTTACCACCCAGTGTTTGATGGCAAAGATAAACACCCATAGACACATCAAAACTAAAAAGGGTGAAGGGAAGAGCTACCAAGAGCCAATAGTTCAAAAAAGTGAGCTGGGCAAGTGTTGGGGACTCTTGAGGACTTAGGGTTTGAAGGGAAAGAGCAAGCTGCTTAACTTCCATTTATTTTTGGCTGTCTCTGGTCGACTGTCCTTTCTTATGTCCCATCTCTACATAGCAGGCCTTTATCACTCTGCTTTCTCATCCACCCTCAACACTACATGGAGTCTTTGGAGTTTCTGATTTCTTCCCTAACATCAAAAACTTTTTAAAAATATACTTGTTTTTAAAATGTCCATCTCATTCATTCATTCATTCATTCATTCATTCATTCATTCATTCATTCATTCATTCAATGCACATTGTTGTTTTGACTTGGATCCCCTGGAACAGACAGTTGTGATCTGCCATGTAGGTTCTGGGAATTGAACCTGGATCCTCTAGAAGAGCAGCCAGTTCTCTTAACCACTGACCCATCTCTCCAGCCTCTCATCCTTTGTTTTTATTCTAGCATTCTCTTCTGGGTACCATGCTGGGCGTCATGAAGAAACATATTCATCCTCCTCTGTCCCCTTTAATTCAGGACCATAAGTTAGTCCAATTAAAACATTTTAAATATTGTTTTTGAGCCAGGCTTTTACTGTGTAGTACAGCTAATGTGGAACTTGTAATCCTCCTGCCTCGGCCTCGCCAGTTTTGGGATTACATTTATATACTATCATAGTACAATTCAATTCAAGATTATACCTCCTCATCATCATAGAAATGCGTTCTTTTATGCATTCACTTAAAAATTTCAATTTTAAATTTTCAGCTAGTTTATAAATTGATGGGCTTCCTTATGACCCTCTTATGTGTATATCATTGAATCTTGCTCGTATTTGCTCTTCTTCTGCTCTCTTATCAAATAGTGCCCTTTCTGTTTTCCTGTCACATTGTCTGTGTCAGTGTGTGTTCAGATCTAGTTCTGCATGTGATAGAGATTGATACTTATACCCCCACAGCTGTCTTTGTCACTCTTCTCACTGTCACTTTTCAGTGTCTCTCTAGCTTACTCCTGTTGATGAAAGACAACCTTTTTTTTTTTTTTTCTTTTTTTGCTAATTTTCTGTTCCTGCTAAAGTTTATCATCTTTCTGGGTGACTTCAGTAGCCATTTCAGTGACCATGTGAACTTCCCAGCACACCCAGAGAGACTCTTTAACTCTAGTGATGCTCACTGTTCTTTTTCCAGTCCCTTCCTTCCTTCCTTCCTTCCTTCCTTCCTTCCTTCCTTCCTTCCTTCCTTCCTTCCTTCCTTCCTTCCTCCCTCCCTCCCTCCCTCCCTCCCTCCCTCCCTTCCTCCCTTCCTCCCTTCCTTTCTCCCTCCCTCCCTCCCCCCCTCTCTGTCCCCCTTCCTTCCTTCCTTCCTCCCTCCCTTCCTTTCTTCCTCCCTCCCTCCCTCCCTCCCTCCCTCCTTCCCTTCCTTCCTCCACTCCTTCCTCCCTCCCTCCCTCCCTCTCCCTTCCTTCCTTCCTTCCTTCCTTCCTTCCTTCCTTCCTTCCTTTCTTTTTTTTTTTTTTTTTTGAGACAGAGTCTCTCTATGTGGTCCAAGAACTCTCTATGTAGACCTTGCTGACATGGAATTCAGAGATCCACCTGCCTCTGCCTCCCCAGTGCTGGGATTAAAGGTGTGAGCCACCACAGCCCTGCAAATGTTTGTTTGTTTCTCTCTCTTTTTCTTCCTTCCTTCCTCCCTCCCTCCCTCCCTCAGCACCTCTGGAAGAGCATCCAGTGCTCTTAACCTCTGAGCCATCTCTCCAGCACCCTTTATTGGTTTTTGTTTTTATATTTGGTTTCCTGGGAGATAGTGGAGATGAAACAAGAGCAAATAAATGTGCTGAGTTTATGTTCATCCTTGTGGTGGTTTGAAAGAAAATATCCACCATATGATGTGGCATTATTAGAGGCATGGCTTTGTTGTAGTAGGTATGACCTTGTTGGAGGGAATGTGTCAGTGTGTGGGGGCTGGACCTTGAGGTCTATGATCAAGCTATGCCCGTGACACTGTTCATTTCCTGTGGATCAAGATGTAGTACTTTCAGCTCCTTCTCTAGCACCATGTCTTCCCACATGCTGCCATGTCCCACTATAATGGTAATGGCCTCAACCCCTGAACTGTAAACCAGTCCCAATTAAGTGTCTTCCTTGATGAGTTGCCATGGTCATGGTGTATCTTGCCAGCAACAGAAACTCTAAGACAGCTCTTTTCAGCATTTGACCTTTGTGGTTAAACTGTGTGAACCACTTTAAAATCTTGACTCCCTCATTGTATTGACCAGCTCAGACTCCCAGATTCCCAGTGCTCTGCTCCCTACACACTTGTCTGTGTTGGCTCTATCAAGAGTTCTAGCTTTCCTGTGCCCACAGTTGATCAGTCAAACAAGACTCTTTCTGGTTAACGTGGAAGAAAAGGCCTTTATGAAAAAGTAGGAAGGAGCTCAGAAAACCAACAGAAATCCATGGTGCCAGATTGGATGAAAACAGAAGAGACCTAACATGAACCACAGCTGCTGGCGTACTGCCAGGCCAGAGGTGTGTGGGTCACTGTGACCACTGCCAGAACGTTCCTCCTCTACCATCTTCATCATTCCCACAGATAAGCTTGTCTCTACATTTAAAATTTTTCTTTTCTTTTCTTTTCTCTTTTTCTTGAGGCAAGTCTTCACTCTGTGGCCTTGTAGGCAAGATTATGTAGACAAGATTGGTCCTAAACTCAGAGATCCTCCTGATTCTGCCTTCCAAGTGCTGGGATTAAAGATCTGGGCCACCATGCTTGGCTGGAATTATCTTCTTAAGGTTAAGAGTCCTGAACAAAAACATCTAACCCTGAGCCTAGATCACATGTCCACTCTGTTACCACCAGAAACTTGGGAGAAGGCATGCCTATCTTTTTTTTTTTTTTTTTTTTTTTCTGTCTTATTTGGTAAGAAATAGTTATTTTCAGTTTCTTCCAAACAGGGGAGTATTTGGATCCTGGATGTCCAAAAAGAATGAAAAAGAAAGGAGAAGGAAGGGGAGAGAGAGAGGTGTCCACAGTCCTGGAAGGTTCCCATTCTAGCCCTCTTTTGGTTTGGGAATGGGAGAAAATTCTGCCTTTGAGCCTTGTGCTCCAACTTCAAGTCTCCCTGGATGATATTGCTTTATGTAGTTATTAGGCTTGAAGACTCCATTGTTGTCTTAAAACCTACCTTATAAGTGCTTTTCTTTCCTGCATCTCTTAAAATAGGAAGGTCATTTTATTTTATTTTATCTTATTTTATTTTTGTGGTCCTGTGCATGGAGCCCAGAATCTTGAATGTGCTAGACCCATGCTGTAGAACAGAGCACACCTCTAACCCTGTCCTCCGTAGCATTCTTGGTTGAAGATTCATTCTGTTTGCAAAGCTAACTTCTCCATTCATATTTAGGACCTCATCAACTTTGTCTTCTCCAGGACCTTCATTAAATAATCATCCTTTCCTAAATGATTTATTAATTCTTCCTCCTATGTCAGATACTACTAAATACAGAAAATATGAAGATGAAATTTTAATGGCATTGAAGGGCGTAGTGTATAGTGGAGGTAAAATGCAAACAATTGGTCACAGTGTAAGGATTTGATCAACATGTCATTTGTTCAGTGTCTTTTCCCCATTAGTGGCAACACTTCTGTCTACTTTGTTCTCTGCAAAGTTGTTTAGTGCCCAATAAGTACTTACTTGGACTAATGAATTCCAGAGGACAGGTTGTTAGCACAGCCTAGAGAATGAGGGAAGGAAGAGGGGAGTATGCTGAAAGTGGAGGCTTGCTGGAAGAGGCTGCACCGTCTTAGGAGCCTGCAAGTGAGGGAAAGGGAAGAGAGTCAATGTGCAAGTCTTTGAGTAAGGAATAGTTTCCATTTTAGAAGAAAAATTTTAGGATGAGAGTGAAAGTTAATGACAGAGCATTTGCCCAGCATGCACAAGGCTCTGACTTTGATCCCTAGCGTTTGGGAGAAGGTAACATGTCTTCAGTCCTTAAGGAAAATAACTTGCCCATGTCTCCTTAGCCTTTTAGCCCACTATTTGACTGTCTTCTGGTTGCAGTCTAGAGTTCTTTGTAAATGCAATGTTGTATTAGTGGAATGGTTCCCAAACTTAGCCACTCATCAGAATCCCCCGATGAAGCCTGTGGAAGTAGATTCCTGGACCGCCCTCATACCACTGAAACAGAATTCTGTCCCAGGAGCAGATCGACTAGATAGCTGAAATTAGCTCCTGGGTTGCTCATGTGACTGGTCAAGCAGTGGTTCCTGGATCTTTGAGAATGTCTTGCAGACGGTGGAATGGCAAAGTGTGCATGCTTACTAGAAAGGGTGTGTCTCTTCCCTGTCTGCCTGCCTGCCTGCCTGTAGCCACTAGGGAGTTTCTGAAGTCTGGAGAGCAGTGTAATCAGAGAGGCATTTTATACATTTTATACAGACATTTTATGCACAGTTCTTTAGCACCAAACCAAGGGAGGTTAAAGGATGGGATTGTACATCTCCAACTGCTCTGTTAACTGGTTCCTTTTTGCTCTCAAAGGTTCATAAATCATCTGACTTTTCTTTTGTTAATAATCTTTCACGTGTGCGAGTTCTTTTTTCTGCAGAAAAACTCCTGTATTCAAATTTCAGGTTTCAATCACCTACAGAAACACTACTTTTTATGTTAGTCATTGCTGCCTTACCCTTACAATTATCCATTATCTTATGTCTTCTCTAAGGCTAAATGTCAAACAATAAATTTTTTTTTAGAAGTCATTTGCAAACAGAGTTCTTTCTCAGATTTTGATTTAAATAAAGATACCTGGAGTCTTTTAGTTTTTTTTTTTTTAACACTTAATTATTTATACTCTAAACTTCATCAAGCTCTAAGTAGCCTCCTTGTGTCTGCTTTATGTAACCAGGATATTTCCTGATCCTGTAGCCAGGGGATCCATCAACAGCTTGATTAGGGCAACTGTCACCCTCCAGGCAGGCTCTCCATCTGTCAGTCCAGAGTCAGTGAGTTCCCATTAGCTCAGATCAGCTGTCCTTGAGACAGGATTTCTTTTTGTGTAGCCTTAGCTGTCCTGAGACTAGCTCTGTAGACCAGGCTGGCCTTGAATGCACAGAGATTTACCTGCCTCTGTCTCCCAAGTGCTGAGATTAAAGGCATGTGCCGCCACTGCCTGGTATAAATAATTTTTAACTTTATTTTTTTAAATGTGTATTGGCGTTTTGCCTGAATGTATGTCTCTGTGAAGGTGTCGGATCTCTTGGAACTAGAGTTACAGAAAGTTGAGAGCTGCCATATTGAGCCCCAGCCCAATAATTATTATTTTTAAAAATTATATCTCTATTGAGCTGAAGGGATGGCTCATTGATTAAAAGTGCATACTGCTCTTGCAGAGGGCAGAAGTTCAATTCCTAGCACCCATGTTGGTCAGCTCACAACCGTCTATAACTCAGCTCCAGGGAACTTCAACAGGCGCGCATACACACACACACACACACACACACACACACACACACACACACACACACACACACACAAATAAAAATAATAAAACAAAGATTTAAACATATGTGCCAAGTCATGTTGCACATATCTTTAATTCTAGCACCTGGGAGGCAGAGGCAGGCAGGTCTCTGTGAGTTCAGGTCCAGCTTGGGCTACCTTGTAAATTCTAGGCTAGCCAGAACTACATAGTAAGACTCTGTCTCAAAACTCAAGCAAGCAAAACAAACAAAAACCCTAGCAATATGTATATGCACATTACAGTTGATGATGATAATTGATGGTGGTGAATGCTATACATGTGCAGATGTCATGGGGACTAGAAGATGGTCTTAGAGCCCTTGGAGCTGGAGTTATAGGTGGTTGTGAACTGCTTGTTGTGGGTGTTGAGAACTGAACTCAGGTCCTGTGCTCTTAGCTTCTGAACCATCTCTCCAGCCCTTCTGTGAATCTCTGCATTTAGTGTCCATATGTGGAACCCACAGACACTCATAAGCTCTTCTGTGGTCTCGTCGCCCTTAGATAAACTCCAGCCTCCTTAAATGTGGCTAACTCAAAGCTCAAGCTTGCCCAAATGTTGCTGGGATCTCTCTTCTAGTGACATCACATTATAGGGACATTAGGGAGCAAAACACTGAAGTGTTTCTCATGCTTTTGGTTCTTCTATGAGACTGTTGTGTTATGGTACACTTTCGTTCTTTCTTGCTTTCATTCCTCCCTTTCTTTGTTCTGTCCTGGTGGTGTTGGGGAGCAAATCCAAGCCTTAGCTACACTAGACAAGCACTCTGCCACTGAGCTCCCTAGCCTCATCCTTAGAAAATGGTGAATTATTTTGGGAAGATAGAAAAGGTTTAAGTTAATACAAAGGATAATCATTCTAAAATGTACATGTAAGAATTAGTGCATAGTACATACCCAGAAGAAGTCATGGGGAATAGGGAATAGCAGAAGCTACAGGATGTTTCTGTCAACATTTGAAAATGCTAAGATTCTTTATCAAAATAGATGAGACTTCTGGCAGTCAACAGTCTACTAAGGTATAAAGCAGCTTGACGTGAACTGTCCGCTTTCGTGGTTGTGTTAGCTGGTGCTTCTGTGTTTTAGCATCCGGCCATCATTGTCCACACATGGTGCATCTCTCTCGCTCTTTTGTCATTTTGAAAATGGACTCTTTATATAAAGTAACATTTACTAGGACTTTTGCTGAACATGCCTTTGTCCAAAAATAAGTAACTAAATGCTAATATCTTCCTTCAGGCTCAGCAAAAAAGAGTTTATTTAAAGTTCAAGCACCAAGTTTTAACTTTATTTAATTAACTTAATATTTCAGCATTAAATTAGATATAGTCATGATTAAATAGGTGTACTTCCATTATCAACCAATCATATGTGGTCAAGTTATACTTAAAACATTTTCTATAGCAAGAAGTTGGCTATTTTTAGAGCAAACTTATGAATTATGACATTGTTTATTGACATGACTAATGAATCATGCTAAAATAAGACTTTGTGGACTGGGGAGATGGCTGTCAGTAAAGTGCTTGAAGGGACTGGAGTGTGATTCCCAGGATACACAAAAAGCCAGGCATATTGGCACAGGCTTGCAATCTTAGCATTGTGGGAGAGGCAAAGAGAGGCAGATCCCTGGGGCTCACTTAGTCAGCCAGTCTAACCTGCTTCTAGACTCCCAGGATAGTCAGAGACTGTTCTAGAAAAAGAGACTGTGCCTGAGGAATGACAGCTAAGGTTGCCTTCTGGACTCTTCATGGATGGACACACACACACACACACACACACACACACACACACACACACACACACACACACAAACACACATGCACATGGTGGGGGGAGAGAAGCAATAACATAAAGTCTGCCCTGTGAAGGGATCCTAAATACTGCCTCCCCCTTTTTAAAAAGATTTATTTATTTATCATGTCTACAGTGTTCTGCCTGCAGGCTAGAAGAAGACACTAGATCTCATGTACGGTTGTTGTGAGCCACCATGAGGTACTGGGAATTGAACTGAGGACTTCTGGAAGAGCAGTCAGTGCTCTTAACTGCTGAGCCATCTCTCCAGCCCTGCCCCCCCCCAACACATTTTTACTTAGTGGAAGTTATAGTCAAAACTGTTTCCTTTCTTTCCATGTGCCAAGCTGCCTTCAAAATCAGTGACCCTCCCACTCAGGCTCCCAAGGGCCGGGATTACAGGAGAAAACATCATGCCTACCTGGGCACTACCAGTTTACTATGTTGCATTTACACAAATAGGAAGAGAGAAGTACTTAAAATTATGATTTCATTTTTGTGTGTCTGTCTGTTGTGAGGTTATGTTTCAGATTTAATAAAGACCAGTCTAAGATATCAGAGGGATCTATCCACAGTCAGTCTGTGAGGATCAGACAGTGGTAACTCACACCTTTAATCCCAGCATAGGGAATATCTGGGAGTGGTGACCTATGCCCTTAATCCCAGAAAATCTGAGTTTGAGGTCATCTTAGTTTACAGAAGGAGTTCCAGGCTCCCAGGCAGGCAGTGGTGGTGCCAGGCCTTTTCTTAATCTGGATGTGAAACAACTAAGTGAAGAAAGTATTTAAGGCAGACATAGAAAGACAGAGCAGGAAGAAGAAGCCAGGAGGAGCGAGGCTGAGGAAGCTGGAAGACAGCTGAGTGAGATCTGACTGTGGTGTTTCCTCTCTTTGATATCTCAGCCTTTTCCTGAGATCTGCCTCCGAGTTTACTTTATTCGTGCAACACTTGGTTTCCAACTTTGGGGCACAAACTCCTCCCTTCCCTACCCAAAAAATGGTGCTTGCCAACCATAGCAACATGTGGCCAGAGGAGTAATTACTGGCTGCCTAGGCTTTCTGTTCTGAGTTAGCCTCCAGCCTTAGGTAGACTGGCCACATGTGTTTCCATTTCACTCTCATCTGGGTAAATTTTTCAGACACTGGCCTCTTTCTCCTGGTGGGTTGTTTCTTTTTTTCTTTTTGGACCCCTCCTTGGGCTGCTATCACACTAGGTAGCTGCCCCACTTCACAGTAATTTGAATCGTCACAGACAACTACATTGGTGAGTAAACTGATTTTTTTTTCAAAGGGGAATTTGTTTAAGGAAATAGAGGGTGCTTGGTCGTTCTGTGATCTTTCTCTAGATGATTTGGTATTACAACCAGTGAAGGAAAAGATAAAGTAGATGGGACTATCATAATGTTTATTATGAATATTTTTGTTTTATTTCTGTTTTATCATTTAAAAAGTCAATTAATATAAATGCCAAGAAAAAAGTCTTAGAAAAGCCTGTCGAAAGAGAACACAAAGCTGTTCAAATTCAGGGGAATATAAAGAAACAATTTCATCAAGGTCATCAAAATTACACAAAACAGCCAACATTAATATATCCTGTAACCTTTAAAAAAAGAACAACAATAAAGATGATAGGGAAGCTAGTTGGGCTTCAGTACAAATGCTAGAATTAAGGAGAGTAAAAGAGCAATTTTGACATATGGGATGCTCTCACTGTTTGTAAAACATTGTTAAATAGCTGGTCATGCTGTAACTGGATCACCCCTAAAGATTGGTTAGATTTGGTTACTCCTGTTTTAGAGGCTGAAGATTGATTAGATTTGGTTACTGCTGTTTTAGAGGCTGGGCTACTTTTACAGTGGAAATCATGGTGGAAGGAGGAGGCTAAAACAATAGAACAAAGAAATAAGGCCAGAGGCACAGAAGTCTCCCAAGACCAACTTCTTGGGGAGAGGAATTATGCTGATAATGAAAGGCAGTCTTTATACAATGAGCATACTCTGGATTTATGCTGCATGGCAGCTTTAAATGCCTGTGATCAGATTGAAGAAATAGGAAAGAAAACGGAGTCATTTACAAAAGTAATCCAAAGTCCAAAAGAAACTTTTACAGGCTTTTTGTACAGATTAACTGCAGTGGTAAACAAAATGGTACTGGACTCAGAAGCCAGGTGAGTAATAATCGAATCAGTGGCTTTTGAGAATGCTAATGCACAATGTAGAAAAATACTTAGACTGTTAAAAGCAAGGTTAGCACCCTTGGAGGACTAGATTTGTGAGACAATTAATCTAGAGTCTTATGATGGTGATGATAACTGGATAGGAAAGCTTATTTCTAGAGGTATAAGAAAAAGTCAAAGTATTAAATGTTACAATTGTTGGAGACAAGGTCACATAAAAAGAGACTATAAACAAGGCTTTCCCAGAAACAGTGCTTTTGTTATGAATAATTCCAAGAGAACACCCTTCCCTTCTGGAGTACTCAGAAGGTGCGGAAAAGGAAGACATTGGACGAATGAGCACAGGTCAGCAAGGGACAGACAAGGTAACTTTTTGCCCTCAGAAAATGTCCCAAGGGGGCTTTCAAAAGCCCCCATATCAAATCCAATCCAATCTTACCCTGCCATTGTGGAGGAAACACCTTCCCAGAACAATTAAAAAAATTAAAACCTATTTTAAAAGATAGACTATACTGAGTGGTAGAAAATTTATAGAAAAAGGAAAAAAACTCAGGAAAATTTATAAAATGAATATTTTGGCAAGTTTCTATCAATGAACAAAGGCCCAAATTAAAAGTACAAATAAATGATGTTATTATTGAAGACTTATTGGACACAGGGGCGGATGTATCAATAATCACCAGAGTCATGGCATCCAAGTTGGCCCCTTCAAGAGGTAAATGTTCAGTTTTGGGGAATTGGGTCATTATCCCAGTTAAAACAGAGTGCAGGATGGCTTGAGTGTATAGGACCAGAAGGACAGAGAGGAATATTAAAGCCATATGTGGCTAACATTGCTATAAGTTTATGGGGATGAGATTTACTATAACAATTGGAACACGCAGATTAATATTCCTCCAAACACAGAAATAAACCATAAACTAGCACGTTTCTGGAAAAAAACATTAGAATGTATTGTGAGAAACAGTCACAGACCATTCAGGTTATACAAAAACGAGGCAAAACAGCTGCTGATTTTTAAAAGACACCCATAGTACTACCTCTAAAATGGTTAACAGAAGTCTATATGGGTTCATCAATGGCCTCTAACAAAAGAGAGATTGCAGGCCTTAGAGCAGCTGGTACAGGAGCAGTTAAATGCTCAGTATATAGAAGAATCAACCAGCCCTTGGAATTCTCCTGTATTTGTTATTAAGAAATCTGGAAAGTGGAGAATGGTAACAGACCTAAGGGCGATAAACAAGGTAATCCAGCCAATGGGCTCTCTACAATCTGGGATTCCTTTGCCTGCTCTGTTACCTAAAGAATGGCCTATTATAGTTATTGATTTAAAAGACTGTTTCTTTACAATACCTTTACAAGAACAAGACAAAGAAAAATTTACTTTTCAGTACCCACTTGTAATAATTACCAGCCTATAAAGAAATATCTTGTTAAAAAAAATAGAAAGGAAAGAGGGATACAGATAGGATATAAGGGTATGTTATTGAATCTTCTTTTTAAAAAGGATATACTAGCTTTAAATATTTTACATTGGATTGGATTTTTGTATATTGTATATAAATTATGTATATTGAGATTAATTTTCTTACTGTACATATATCTCTATGCTTGTTCAAGGTATTATATTTATTCAGTTCATCTAACAATGCAATACAAATTGCTAGTCCATGAAAGTTTTTATTGCCAATTACTTAGGATATAAAGTAATTCAAGTTAGTAGTTGGGCATTATATTCAAATATAGTCAAATTAGATATGTTTTCAAGATCAAACAGGTATATTTTAGATGAACAGGTCTTCTTCAAACACTTCAGAGGTACATAGAATATGGCATTTAATAATATAGGTTGTTCTTCTTCTTCTTTTTTTTTTTTTTAAACAATGGGACAGCTGCTCCTGGCAGCACCAATCTACTTCAGAGAAGATTATGGACATCAGAGAGACTCCATACACAGTTGACCTTCTTTGTAATGAAAGTTAGCTACTGGGCAAGAAAGTGCTCTTGCCTTGATTGTTGACAGTATCATGTTCAAATTGGACAAGAGGAGACACATCCACAAGAGAATTGCCGAACCTTGCCAAGACAAGGTAGCAAGGCCTTTGAGAATATCCTGCTTCACAGAAAAGTCTGTCAGACATGTTAGGCCTATAGGCCAAAGATAGATGCTTCAATGATACAGAAGAACCTTGGCTATTTCATTTTTTACATTTTTTGGAAAGTTGCTTGCTTGCCCATGCTACTTAGTTAGTTAATATTATTTCCTTCTTGGGTCTCTGAAGGAGTTGAAGATGAGATAGTTATAGTTTTCCAGTGACAGTTTTAGAAAAGAAACTTCAAAGTTAAAGTGTATAACTTTAAGAGACATCAAAATAATAGTTTTTAGTTAGTAATACAAGTTAGAAAGAAAGTGAGTTAGGTTTAATCCTTTGGACTCACCAAAATAGGATAATTAATGGAATATTTTCTTTGAATTGTCAATTTTTAATGGGTTGGACATTATTCATCTATTGTTTATATATTGTATGTAATTATTGTGCCTATTATATATGGTTTTTCTTATGTTAGCTATAACCTTTTTAAATTTTGACACAAAAGGGTATATGTGGGGATATGTTTCAAATTTAGTAAAGACCAGTCTGAGATATCAGAGGGCTCTACCCACAGTCAGTCTAGGAGGATCAGACAGTGGTAACTCACACCTTTAATCCCAGCACAGGGAATATCCCGGGAGTGGTGACCTACACCCTTAATCCAATCTGAGTTCCAGGTCATTTTTGTTTATAGGAGTTCCAGGCTCCCAGACAGGCAGTGGTGGTGCCATGCCTTAGCTGAGCAAAGAAAGTATTTAAGGCAGGCATAGAAAGACAGATCAGGCAGTAGAAGCCAGGAGGAGCGAGGCTGTTGAAGCTGGAAGACAGCTGGGTGAGATTTGACTGTGGTGTTTCCTCTCTCTCCAATATCTCTGCCTTTCCCAGAGATCTGGCTTTGAGTTTCTTTCATTTGTGCTACAGTCTGTATGAAAGGATGTAGTGTATTGTACAAATGTTGGAGGGGGCTCACACCTGGGTATGGGTGTGTGGAGGCCAAAGGAGAATGTTGGGTGTCTTGTTTTATCTGCCTGCCTTATGCTCTTAGGATCTTTACTGAACTTGGAGCTAACCTGGCAGTGAGCAAGCCCCAGGGATCCTCCTGCCTCTTCCCCCACAGAGCTTTGGTTATAGCTATGAGCAGAGCCATCCCTGACCTTTGATATAGGTGTTGAAATTTGAACTTAGGTATTCAAGCTTTTTGAGATGTGTTTTTACCCACTGAGATACCCTCTTAGCCTGAAAAGGACTGCTTTATTTTAATTTATTTCTTTTTTCTGTGTGTTTTCTGTGTTTTCCTCTCCTCTGTGGTGCTGGGGACCAAATCCAGGGTCTGGTACACAAGAAGCAAACATTTAACCAATGATATGCATCCCTAGCCAAAGAGAAACATGACAATTACCCATCTTTACAAATTGATAACACATTGAGTTGTATTCTTTCATATGGCTAAGTTGTTGTGATTCTCTTTGTATAGCTTTGGCTGTCCTGGAACTAGCTCTGTAAACCATGCTGTTCTCGAACTTATAGAGATATAGGCCTCTGTCTGGTGGGATTAAAGGTGTGCACCACTACTGCCCAGTTTGCAGTTCTTATTCCTAAATCTTTCCCAGAATATCACTAGATAAGTATACAGAAAAAAAGCCAGCAAATTTTAAAACAAAAGAATTAGTAAGAGGACACTGGCCCAGAATATCAGCAATATGTTTGGGGCTCTGTAAAAGGACTGTGTTTGTCACTTGTCTGTGCAGCTAAGCTACTCAGCTTGAGCAACAGGGAGTTAGCTGATGGGCAGCCTGCGGTGTAGTGAGAAAATAAAACTGGAAGTAAAGGTACATTCTGACCTCAAGCTGTTTCTTTATCATCCCCCACGCTGCTTGCTGCTGCTTGCTTTGACTTCCGTGCTGTAAGCTTGGATCAGAGTAACCTTAGAAAGAAAGCAGAAGCTCTAATACCCCATGTGCCAGGCTGATGTCCAGTAGAGAGTCTGTCCATACTGACGCTCGGGAATGCAGAGAACCTTTCCCCAGAAAGCCTGAGTTCAGTTCCAGGTTTTTCATAAGGGCCCCTATCGTGCAGGAGAGTGCTAAGAAATTCTTAGTTTTCAGTTTTTTTTTTTTTTTTTTTTTTTTTTTTTTAATCACAAAGATGTTGTCAGGTAGTTTTTGATGCAATTGAGATGATCATGTGTTTTTTTCCTCTTTTTTAATTATTATTTAAATAATTTTAAGGAGATGGAGAGATTGGCTCAGCACTTAGGAACCCTGGCTGCTCTTATGAAATCCTGAGGTCAATTCCCAGCACCCACATAGCAGCTTCAACTGTCTGTAACTCTAGTTCCAAGGGATCTGACACCCTTACACAGTCATACATATAAGCAAAACACCAATGCACATAAAATAATTAATAATTTTAAGAGATTTTTTTTCTAATTAATGTTAATGGATGTTTTACATAAATGTATATCTGTGTACCATATGTGTGCCTGATGTCTGCAGAGGGCAGACAGAGCGAGAGATAGATTCCCTGGAATTGGAGTTTCAAATGCTTATGAGCCACTATGTCAGTTCTAGGAACCAAACCTAGTTCTTCTGTAAGAACAACAAGCATTAATTACTGAGCCATCGCTCCAGTCCCTTGTTAGTGGTTTTGAAGGAATCTGTGACTCCAAGAAATACTTGTTTGTCTGTCTGTCTGTAGCATTACTTCTTCTGATCTCTCTCTCATGTTTAGGCTAGATGTGGTGGTGTGGCTTGTATGCTTATGTACTTGGAGGATGATCAGCGTGGACCACATAGGATATTCACACTTGAGAAGAGACAAAGAGGAGGGGAGGGAGGGGGAACTGTAGTTAGTGTGTAAAATGGAAAAGAAATGGTTTAAATAAATTTTTTTAAAAAAAGACAAAGAATGAAAAGGAAAAATGCTTAAGTAAGGTTTATTTTAACACTCAGAGAGAGTGAGAGGAGTTTCTCTTCTTTACTCCATTCACTTTCGATATTGCATCATAGATGCTTGCATTTCCCCCATGAAATAGGTCCGGCCATGTTGCCTAGGCTAGCTTCTAGCACATGGGCTCAAGCAATTTTTCTGTCTTCAGGTTCCTTTATAGACTAGCCGGGATACATGCATGCACCATCATGTGTAGGTATGTTTGTGTCTTAAATTAAAAGTCTTGTTTATATGACAAAAGTGTATTCATATTGTAAGGATATAGTGGGAACATGGTTGCAGTGTGATGTGTGGCTTCCCTCTGTGTTAGAGAGATCTCTTCTTTCAATCTACTGTTTAATTATGGAGTAGATAAGAACTTGTTCTTAGGTTACTTGCTGACTTGTTATCAAGTGATATATTTTTATTTATGTGTGTATGCCTCCTCAAATAAATGCCACACTTGTGTGGGTGCTTTTGGAAGCCTGATGGAGTTACAGGAAGTTGTGAGCTGCCTGACATGGGTCTGAGAACTGAATTCAGGTCCTCTGGTAGAACAGCAAGCATTCTTAACCCCTTGGCTATCTCTCTAGCCCCTACTTACTGTTATTATATTATTATTTTGTGTGTGTGTGTGTGTGTGTGTGTGTGTTGTGTGTGTGTGTGTGTGTGTGTGTGTGTGTGTGTGAGAGAGAGAGAGAGAGAGAGAGAGAGAGAGAGAGAGAGAGAGAGAGAGAGAGAGAGAGGAGAGAGAGCACATGATCGCTCAGAGTACTACCAGGGGAACTGAAGTTATAAGTAGGTGATTGTAAACCATCTGATGTGATGGGAGTGCTAGAAGTTGAACTCAGGTCTGCTGGAAGAGCAATTTGTTAGGCTGTTCTAGAGAAGTTTTTTTTTTTTTTTAACCTGTGGTTAATATTCTTAGTTTAATGGAACTTTCTAATAGAAGATAGGACATGAAATAATGGCAACATGTTTAGGCTAGTATTTAGAACATTAGAACATTTAATTCTATCTTGTACTAATACTTTATTTATTTATTTGAGGAGTGGGACATAGAAGTTAGGGGAAAACTTTCTGGAGTTGGTTCTTTCTTTAGGGTTCTATGAACAGGTTGTCAAGCTTGGCCACAAGTACCTTTACTTGATGAACCATCTCTCTGTCACCATACTAATACATTTGAAAATGAATTCTACCATTAGTCATGCATACAAAATTTCTGATCAATCATTAAATAGCTACAGAGAAAGGAGCTTAACTTAGAGTTGGGAAGCTTTGGGCTACTACTAATATTTTATTTCACTTCAGAATTTTAAGCAAATAATTTTATATGGGAATCACTTGGATGGTAAATAAATGTCTGAAGTTTACTGTTGGGCTGTTATGATGATGCCAAAGAAAATGCCTTTTTTTTTTTTCTTCAAGGAAACATAAATTTAATGCTTGCCAGTATGGATATTGTCAAAATAAAATGCATTGCTTTCATTAAACTGTGAATGATGCTGGGGTTTTTCTGGAAGAAAATTTGCATTAAGTACTTGGCATTTTTATTTTTAATCAGTTTTTTTGTCTGTATGAACACCCTCTATTTATTAGAATAGTAGAAATGCTTTCCCATATATTGTATTCTCTGTGAGTCACAGAATTACCAGTTATCTTTCTCTCTTTTTAAATAACACATTTTCTCAGGCATAGTCCATCATTCAGTTCATCTCTTGAAGAACTTAATTCAGGGCTGTGTTTCATTTTTGTATGTTTACAAGTATATACAGCCGCAGGATCCTTAGAAAACCACAGTGGTTAATTCTTTTTAACTTTTATTTAAATTAGTCTCTTTTCAAGATGCCTTACCCATTTCTAAGTGTACAGTTCAGTGATTCTAAATGCATTCATAATACTGTGCATCATCACTCACTGTCCATTCCAGAACTTGCTCTTCATCCACACTACAGTGAATCCCCATTTCTTCTTCTTCTGGCCCCTGGTAATCATTGATATGCCTTCTGTCTGTGGAGTCTGATAGACCTCATATAAATCAAGTCATAAAGGATTTGTCCTGTTGTGTCTAATATATCTTCAGTAAGTGTAATAGTCTTCAAGGTTCAAAGTCCTCTGCTTTTTAAGACTGAATAATACCAGATTGTATGTGTACACCACAGTCTGCTATCCATTTGCCTGTGAGGACTTAAGATTGCGTCTGTGTAGCAATAAGTTTCTGGCCTTACCTTTCTGGCCTCGCCCTGAGGTTCTGACCTGCTGTTCCACAGAAACACACAGACTTTGTATTAATTTTATGCTGATCAGCCTATGGCTCTGACATGTTGCTAGCTAGCTCTTGCTCTTAAACTAATTCATCTTGTTCAGCCCTGCGGCTTGGTACCTTTTCTCAGTAGCATTTCAACTTCTTTCCTCTCTGTCTGCTCGCATCTTGTCTTAGTGGCGTTTCTTAGCATCTCTGCTCAGTTCTTCCTGTTCCCAGAGTTTTCTTAGTCTGGTAGCCCTGCCCACACTTCCTGTCTGCCTTTGGCCAATCAGCATTCTTATTAAACCAGTGGGTGGGATAGTTATTTACAATGTAACAATATAATCCCACTACTCTTCTGTCTTTTCACTGTTGGGAATTCTAATCCCTGATTTTGAGTTAGAATTGTTGAAGTGATTGAAATAAAATGTTTACATTTTTGAGGAATTGTAATATTTTTAAATAGTATCTGTACCATTTTAAATTTCCAGAAGTGATTCACAAGGGTTTCTTAATTTTCTACATTCACATAGTCTACATTATTTTCTATACTCCTATTGCCTACATTATAGAGAACTGGAGTTTTATTCCCTGCAAGTTGTAGGGATTGAGAAGTTTAAGAGCAAATCACCGGCACATGGCAAGAGTCTTCCTGCTATGTAGTCCATGATAGACCACACCATGGGAGTGAGGATGAGGAGGAGAGGGGAGGGGAGAAGAAGGCTGTCAGGGTCACTGCTGCTGCGACCATGATCAGGAGAAACCTGGGGGGGAAAGGGTTCATTTCACCTTACATTTCCCAGTCAAAGTCCATCATGAAGGGAAGTCGGGGCAGGAACCTGGAGGCAGGAGAAGACGCAGAGGTCATGGAGGGGTGCTGCTTACTGGCTTGCTCATCCTGCTTTTTTATAGAACCCAGGACCACCAGTCCATGAAGCTTCTGCTTCACAAACTAGCCAACACAATTGACCCCATGGAAACCTGACACAAAAACTATCACCATTCAATCTTTCCTTCCTATTTGCCTTTAAGATGGTATGGTAAAATTAATACCATAAATATATTAATAAAACACTCCATCTTTTAAGAGTTCTGCAGTTTTGAAAAATTTCAGATACTTTAAGGAATAAATTTTTTTGAAACATGCAGTAATGTCTCCACTGCCACTGAGATTGTATCTTTACCAATGATACCTCTTGGCCTCTACATTGCCAAGCCTCAGCAGCTCTCCATGGCTCTTTTAGGTCCTTTTTTTTCCCCCCCAGACAGGGTTTTTCTGCATAATCCTGGCTGTCCTGGAACTCTGTAGATCAGGCTGGTCTTGAACTCAGAGATCCACTTGCCTCTACCTCTGAATGCTGAGATTAAAGGTGTGTGTCGCCACTTGCCGCCTGACAAATCCTTTATGCCATTAAAAACCAGAAACCATTTGGGAGACTCTTAGACAGCACAAGGTAGAACCTTGGTCTGCTCTGGACCAGAGCGTCTGTGTGCTGGCCCTGTAGAAACACTTCTCAGGAGACTGTCTCCATGATATATCTTTGTATCGCTGCTAATTTCTCAGCCTCAGCTAACCATTATCAATTGTCCTGGAAAAGCAAAGGTTTCATTTTAGTGGTCGTAATTCAAAATATATAATGTTTCAGACATAGATTTTTTTTTTTTTTTTTTTTTTTTTTTTTTTTTTTTTTTTTAAAGACAGGTTTCTCTGTAGACCAGGCTGGCCTCAAACTCACAGAGGTCTGCCTCCTACCTCTTCCCCCTGAGGGCTGGGACCACAGGTGTGTACTATCACTGTCCATTGTTTGTTTCTTTGTTTGTTTTTCCTGTTAGGTTTTTCTTTTTTGTTGTTGTTTCCAGAAGCATTTTTTTAAGGGACTCTTAAAATTTCCCTCTGAGTGGTGTCACATACATTCACCACTCAGGAGGCAGAGGCCAGTCAAGTCTACAGTACGTTCCAGGACAGTCAGGGCCACACAGAGAAACCCTGTCTCAAAAGACACACAGACAGACAAACAAAAGTAAACCAAGCAAGCAACAGCAAAACTTGGCTCTGGAACTTCACAAGGCAGGTCTTCATTATCTCTGCATTATCTTCTAAATTCCACAAGAACAGTTCTAAGCGCTGAGCTCTAAGGACTCAATGGCCTTCCAGCCCAAAGTCCAAATGCCACCACAGTCCTCTCCAGAACACCATGTGGTCAGGCCTGTCACAGCAATACCACATGACTATCCCCCTGCTGCCAATTTCTGTTTTAGGATTTCTAGAGCTGTGATAAGACACCATTGACAAAAGCAACTTGGGGAGGGAAGGGTTAATTTCAGTTTACAGGACTGGATCCAAGGTCATTATGAAGGGGAATTCAGGGAAGAATCTCAGGGCAGGAAATGGAAGGAAGGCACTGTGGCAGAAGCCAAAGACAAATTCTGTTTGTTCCTCATGGCTTACTCAGCTCACTCCTTTAAGCATCTAGGCTCACCAGCCCAGGGGTGGTACTGCCCACAGGTCAGTCTGGTGGCAGCATTTTCTCAACTGAGTTTCCCTCTTCCCAGATGACTACCTGTGTCAAATTGAATGGAGGCTGAATTCACTCAGTTTCTGTCGTAAGTCCAGTAACTCAATTGCGAGTACAGGCTACGTGCCTGGTCATCTCTTAAAGGTCCTGCAGTTAAATTCCAGTATGAGTTTTCGAGGGACAGGCACTTAAACATAGCAACCTAGTAGTTCTATTTTTCTGATAATAGGCATCCTAATGTGTGTGGAGTGCTGTCTCATTAAGCCTCTGATTAGCATTTCCCCAGTGACTAACAGTATGGAGCACCTCCTCATGTTCTGATTAGCTATTTGTATTTTTTTGGGGGGGGGATTTTAAGTCTATTACCCACTTTAAAATCAAGCTGTCTTCATGTTTAATTGTAAGAGTTTTAAATATGTATTAGGAAATTTAGGCATGGTGGCACATACCTGTTGGAAACCTGAAGCAGGAGGCTATCCTGGGTTTCATAATGACTTCGAGAGCAGCGTGGGCTTCATAGAGACTCTGTCTGAAAAGTTAAATATTAAGAAAGGAAAAATAAAAATAAATATATCTGCTAGAGACAGGCATGGGCTTAGTTCATAAAGGCCTTCATGTGTCCAGCTAAAGAACTTTTGCCATTACTTGGAATGGCCTGTAGGGGACCACAGAAGGATTAGCATGCACAAGGTCACAGGATTAGGCTTCCAACCATTTCAGAAAAACCCTCTTCTCTTGCGCCCTTAACTTCCTCTTTCCACGTTCCTAAAGCTAGGATTAAAGCTGGCTTGGCTCTGTGGTTGACTCTGATATTCCAGACTAATTTTATTAAGTATATATCACCACAGATCACCCTAGCCTTGGAGCTATAGCTTGGTGAGAGAATGCTTGCCTAGCTTGCATAAGACTCCAGATTCTAGTTTCCCTCCCAGAAAAACAAACAGGAAAAAATTTAAATAGGAAAGAAAAATCACCCAAGTAAAGTGTGACTGTTGTTTGAGGAATAGAATGGGAAAGGAAATAACTATAATCCACGCAGAGGTGATGGGCCTCTAAACCTAAATGGTGGCGGTACAGATGGAAGGGAAACGGAGTTTAAAAGTGTTTAGTAAATACAGTAAGAATCCATTCACTGTCAGACAGAGCTTTGGACATACCTTGTAACTGCATGAGTCTGGATGATAAGTTGGGGGGGGGGCAGATGGAGCGTGAGAGAGGAATCAAGTGAGGGGGAGAAGCAATATCTTGATGAGGAATCACTTGACAGCAATGAAAATTGGTAGGTGGCTTTCCCTGGAGGCATGGACTTTAATGGATCAGTAATTGAAAGGGAAGCTATCAGTGAAGTCCAGACTATAGGGAACATTATATAAGATAGTATAGCATAGTCTTACCAACAAGCTCATTTCCAGGGTGTGGTGGGGAGTGGCGAACAGTGGGGACTGTTGAAAAGATAGACATGTTGGGCTGGAGAGGGAGAGATGGCTCAGAGGATACACTGACTGTTCCTCCAGAGGTTCTGAGTTCAATTCTCAGCAACTGCGTGGTGTTTCACAACCACTTGTCATGAGGTCTGGTGCCCTCTACTGGTCTTCAGAGACACATGCAGGCAGAACACTATATATAATAAATAAATCTTAAAATAAATTAAAAAAAATAGACATTAAATGAAGTACATAAACTTTTATAAAATTTTAGGTTGAAGGAAGTAGCTAAGACATTTGGGGACAGATGGAGACATTTGAATATGGAATAGACACTAGATGATTATAGTGAATTTGGTTATTTTTTAAGGATATTAAAATAGCACTGAGATTATATAGGAGGTTGTCTTTATTTTTAGGAGATACATGTTGAAGTATTCAGGGGTAAAGTATCACTGTACGTGCAATTACTTAAAGTTGGAAGGAGGTCAGGAAAGAATGGCAGTCTTAACAATACTTGAATCTGGGTAGTGGGCACGGGGCTGCTATTAAGCTTTCAACTTTTCTGTATATTTTTAAGTTTCTTAATTAAAGAAATTGGAAAAGATAAGCTATGAATAGGAGGTTACGAGTAGTAGAATGTAGCTATCGATTATTTGAGTGGGATGGGAAGGTGACCCTAGGCAAAAGGCAGGAGGTGACAGGAGAATGAAGTTTAATGTGATGACTTTTGGGCCGTGTATGGTTGGTTTATCACTCAGAGAGCAAGCATGGAAAATAGTATTGTGTAATGTGCTGGCATAATAGCTAGAAGAGCTTTTGGATGCTAATAAGCTGTGCAGGGCTGGCGATCGACTTTTGCTTCTCTGGCCTTGCACATGCTAGCAAGCCTGTCTCCTCGTTGTGAGGGAGGAGCATGCTGTGGTGTATGTACATAGAGACTAGAGAACAACTCTAGGGAGTCAGTTCTTTCTCCTTCTACCATTACCATGGGTTCCAGGAACCGAACCCAGGCTGACAAGCTTGCATGGTAAGCACCTTACTCATGCGTCTGTCTTTCGTGGTTTTTGAAACAGGGTTTCACAATGTAGCTGAGACTGGTCTTAAGTTCAAAATCCTCCCCACTGGCTACAACATCTAAAATATTAAATTCTTTTTTACTTTTAAAAAAATTTACTTTCTGGACTGGAAAGATGGCGTAGTGATGAAGAACATTTGCTGTTCTTTCAGAGGATAGAAGTTTGATTCTCAGCATCCACCTCAGATAGTTCACAGCTACCTGGAAATCTAGCTCCAGGGCATTAGCGACCCTCTTCTGTATCTGGTTACCTGCACTCAGAAGGACAGGTGCCCACACACTTAAGGCCTCACTGTATAGATAGGAAGACTTTGAATGCTTGAACCTCCTTCCTTTCTTTACCTCCTGTGTACTGGATACAAATGTGTGTCATTCACTACCCATGGTTGAAATTATATTTTTCCCTCTTGAGACAGGGTCTGTCTTGCAACTCACTACGAAGACTAGACTGACCTCCTACCCACAGAGCTCTGTCTGCCTCTGCCTTTCAAATGCTAGGGATAAAGGGGTGGATGGACCACGATACCTGGCCCAAGATTCAATTCTTGATACATATTTTTGTACATCAATTTTGCTACTATTCTACCAATGAGAAACTTCACTCAAAAATGTAAAAACATTTTGAAACCATTAAAAATTGCAGTTATTAAAATTATAAATTTGTAACAAAAAACATTACTTAAAATTTTTTGTTAATATAAATGACAGCGTTCAACTGGGTGGTAGTGATGCACACCTTTAATCTCAGCACTCAGGAGGCAGAGGTAGGTAGATTTCAGTGAGTTCAAAGCCAGCCTGGTCTACAAAGTAAGTTCCAGGATAGCCAGAGCTACATAGAGAAACCCCATCTCTGGGGAAAAAATAAGCTGAGCTTTCTTACATTGATTACTTCGTAATAATTCCAAAGGTGAGTGTGGCAATGTCTGTAATTCCAACAGTCAGAGAATTAATACATGGGGAGTTGGAGCTACAGACCAAGTGAAGATTTGTCTCAAAACAAATGCCTATTAAAATAACAATAGAACAGCTTGGCTGCTGCTAAAAGGCTAAAGGCTATACAGGAAAAGAAGTGGCTGACATACAATCATGAGTGTGTGATGGTCTCATAGAGCCACCAGCCCCCTCAATCCCAACTGGGTACACTTTAAGATGAATGCCAGCTCTTTGAGTTTCTGGAATATCAACCTATTTCTCCAGTAGTTCCCTGAATTTCTTCCCAGAGTGGGTAAAAGTGGACTCTATGGTTTCTGATCATTAAGGCTACTATGAACTTCCCAGGGGTTAGGGATGTAGGACAGGCGGTAGAATACTTTCCCAGCTTGTGTGAAGTACTGGGTTAGATCCCTGATGCCCACATGGCATAAGCCAGGTGTGATGGCATTTGCGTGTACTCCCAGTACTCAGGAGGTATGCAAAGTGAATCAGAAGTTCAAGATCATTCCCTGCTGTATAGTCAGTTTGAAGTCAGCCTGGGATACATGAGACCTAGTCTCAACAACAACCACAACAATAACAACAACTTTCTTATATTCCACATAACTTCAACTTTTAATCCTCTTTATGTGCATGTGATTGAACATTTGTGTGTATGTGTATGCTCGAATGTGCACATGTGAATGCATGACATGAGTGTGTATATGTTAAGAGTGTGTGTGTGTGTGTGTGTGTGTGTGTGTGTGTGTGTGTGTAGAGGCCAGAAGCCAACATCAGGTGTCTACTATATGTTTTTTTGTCTACTATATGTTTTTGAGCTTGGAGCTCACTGATTCTGTGAGCTGCTGGTGAGCAACCCCTATGAACCCTCTTGTCTCTGTCTCCTGAGCACCGAGATTGCAAGCAATGCTGCTGAGTTGCTTCTCAGTGGGCACTTTACTGACTGAGTCACCTCCCCAGCCTCCTCCACCACTGAATTCCAGTGAGATGGAGGCCAAACACACATAAGTTAACTGGACAAGATTGTGCAATGTTGGTTGAATTACTTTTGGTAAAGACCTCTAATTGAATACCAAGCAGTCACAAAGATGTATAATGCAATATCTTTTGAGTAAAGGTTACAGAACAATATCAAGTAACTAATTCTGGGTAGAGAAGGTAGATATTTTAGCTAATTTAAGCTCTACTGTATTCTTTGCCCTGCCGCTGGTGTTGGATGGTTTTGATGGCCAGCAAGAGCATCTGCTTTCATTTACAGACCAAATTAGACAAGTGACCTTGGCAGTGCTTTGACAGAGATCTTTGCTTTCCAAGGAGCTTACACAAATGGCTAAGAAATAAGGAAAGATCCTGATAGGGTTGAGTAGAGAACACAAGCTGACAGTAACTGAAAACAGGTGGCAAACACACACATGGGCTGTCATTGAGATTCATGTGTAATCAGAGAAGTGTAAATTTAAGTAATGAAGCAACATTCATGTTTTGTTTATAAAATTAGCAAGCTTTTCATTGCCATGTTATAGTAAAGTTTAATTATGTCAATAAATTCTGTTGCATTCCCGTGGTGTGGCTAAAGATGGAAGATTATGCTGTAGTCTGAAAAGAACACTTACATGAAGGAACTACAGGTTATAGTTCTTCCGTTATGAATACTAACATCAGATAGAGTAGGATTTAGGGAGGGACAGGATTCAGGGGGGAAGAGCTGCGTCCCACCCAGCTCTGCCTCTTAAACTTAGACCATGGGTGAGTTGCTGAAGCTCACTCAAGCCTTGGTTTCTTCAGTTCTAGGAATGAGGTATTTGGCTCCATGGCTCTATGTGTCCGTAAAGCAGACCTGGAACCAGAAACCTAGTGCCCATCCACTAAATACTTCTTGAGTGAGTGAATGGTGACAATGAAATGCCACATACAAAAGAAAGATTGGAAAGTAGGACACAGTGATTAGTGGTCGCACTAGAGTAAAGAGAATGAGTGTTAGAAAAATTTCTATTTTTCTTTTGATTTTTAAATTATTTTTCTTTGGTCTCTACCTAAGGTGGGGGCATATTGGTGGTTTTATATTTGTGATATACTATGTTCATGCTTTGTCCTTCCCTTCCTTTCTGTGTATCCTGTTGTACATATTACTTCACAGACTTTGGGACCTGATTACATGGCTGTTTCAGTGTAAAAATTGGAGACTTGATATAGTGCCCCCTCTTATTGGGAGGCCCAGAGCCTCTCACTTGTGCTCCATCACTAGCTTCCCCTTCTTTTACTCATTGAAACACTTTGAAGTCAGTATTGCCCCCCCCATCCCTTAAAATCTGTGAGCACATTTTAGTGATCATAATGAGAATTTCTTTTTATGTCTGTGGTTCCCCTTCTGATCCTAGCAACTGTGGTGGTTTGAATAGGCATGGCCCCCATAGACCCATGTATTTGAAGGCTCAGCCCATAGGGAGAGGCACTGTTAGGAGGTGTGGGCTTATGGGAGGAAGTCTGTCACCATGGAGGTGGGCTTTGAGGTCTTACATGCTCAAGCTAGGCCTAATGTGGCAGACTCCTGCTGCCTGTGGTTCAGTTGTGGGACTCTCAGTTCTTTCTCCAGGACCATGTCTGCCTGCATGCCACCATGCTTCTCAACATGATGATAATGGACTGAACCTCTGGAATTGTAAGCCAGCCTTAAATAAATGTTTTCTGTCATAAGAGTTGCTGTTGTCTTGGTGTTGACATATCTGAAAGTGATATCAAAGGAGCCTCTGCACTGGTCCCTGTGACCACCTTTCCCTTTCCAGTGTCTTCTCAACACAGTGACAAAGATGAAAAGAAGATCAGGTCACCGTGATGCCTAGAACCAGTGGCTTAGCATTGCATTCAGAGGAATTCAGAATTCTTAAAGGATTCGGCTCCCAACCCAGCTGCTCTCAACTGTCTACTATTTAGGCTGCTGTTTTGTACTTCCTGTTACCTCTGTCTGAAAACTTTCTGGAGATATTTGCAGATGGGTTCTTCCTGTCTGGCAACTGTGTCCTTGTCACCTTGTCCCTAAGCTGGGCATTCTCATTGGGATTCTTCGAGTCTCTAACTCTTTTTTTCTGTGTTTAAGGTCATGCACCTTACTGTGTATGTCAGCAAATGTGAAGACATTTATATAAATTCCAATAGAAGTAGCTGTGAGTCGAGAACCTTTTCTATTTTTTCTTCTTACTATGACCTTGTTAGTATCCTGAATGTAGTGGGATCTCAATAATGTTTATTAATTACTTCACTATTTCATGTAAATGAGCTTTATCCCGCCCTTGTTTAAAGGTGGTTGAAGGATTCACAAGTGGGTTTATATGCCACTCACCTCTTTAACCCTCCCCAAGAACAGAACAGAGACAATGGGCAGACTAATAAGTAGATGGTGTTTGTTATCTTGGGTTCACTTGTCTTGTTGAACTAGGATTAGATAGAGAATGTCTCCAACTGAGATCTGGGTTGTGGCTTTTAGTAGTATATAACACTGTGTATTTAAGATCAAAATTAGGGGCTGAAGAAAATTAGGTGCCAACATGAAGGGTTGTACCGGAATAGACCCTTCCTTCTTTAACTTGCTTCTGTAAGATCTGTTCTTTGGCATTTCCAGAGGGAGTTAACATGATTTATAAATGTGACCAAGAATGGCTCTAGGTTCTTTCTTCTTTAGCTTCCTATGTTAGCCAGACATGATGGCACATGCTTAAAGTCTCAGCAGTGAGGGAATTGAAAGACAGCTTGGTCTACAGTGAGACCCTGTCCCAAAGCAGACAGACAGATGGGTGGTCAGACAAGAAATCAGAAACCCCAAAAGATTTCTAGTTAGGTTGCTGAGATTTTTGTCTTGAGTTAATAATTACGGTGATTTTGTTGACTTCGTATTTTTCAGAGGCAATAGTGGCAGAGTTTCACAAGAAGATCAAAGAAGCCTTTGAAGTATTTGACCATGAAACGAATAATACAGTAGATGTGAGGTTTGGAAATATTTATTGTTGTTATAATTCTAAATTATGGATCAATTTGTAAATAGAAGGGGGCTGCTTTTTCTCTTTCTTTTTTACTGCACTTTGAGTTAATTGTGCTATTTAAAGTATTTTCTTGTGCTCTGTGTTTTTGCTTATTACCACTTCAAGGTAAATTGTTTCCTATTTTTTGTAGTCTAGTGGGTAGACTATATTACCATTGTCTGTTCCAACCTATAGGATGTGAGTCGACTACGATGAACTCCATTATAGTTTTAGTAATGGCATGTGTTTGGTAGTCAGTAAATCTGTTTAGTGAAAAAATGGAATTTGCATTTTAAAATGTACAAATGTGGGCTGGAGAGATGGCTCAGGCTGTCAGTACTTGCTGTGAAAGCATGAGAACCCAAGTTTGGATCTGTAGTATTCATGTAAAAGCTAGGTATGGCGATACATCTTTAACCCCAGCATTGGAAGGCAGAGGCAAGCAGATCCCAGGACTTGAGTGGTCAGTCAGTCTAGAACAGCAAGTTTCAGATTCAGAGAGAAACTCTATCTCAAGGGAATAAAGAAATCAATAGAAGAGGGGACACACACACACACACACACACACACACACACACACACACACACACACAGACATTCTACATATACTATAGCACTGGTTCTCAACCTTCCTAGTTCTCTGACCCTTTAATACAGTTCCTTATGTGGTGATCCCCAACCATAAAATTCTTTTTGTTGCTACTTCATAACCATAATTTTGCTTGAAACATAATATTGTTTGAATCATAATGTAAATATCTGTGTATCTGTGTTTCCTCATGGTCTTAGGTGACCCCTGTGAAGGATCATTGGACCTCAGAGGTCGTGGCCCACGGATTGAGAAACTGCTGTAATTTATTTTTATATATATATGTATATATATGATTTTTTAGAAAGATTATAAAAAGCATATAGATATATATGTTATCAAGTCACCATTACAAAGAATAATAATGTTTACAGAATGATATACTCCCCAAGTAAAGATAATAAATGGGCTAAACAGAGCATAAACATGAGAAGACATGATGACTATAGGGTAGATTTGGAGTAGAATACATGTGTGGTGATGCATACCTGGAATTGCAGCATTTAGGAGCCAGACTTGGGGGTTATGAATTTGAAGCCAGCCTTGGATGGATAGGAAGACTCTCTTAGGGTGTGAAAGGAAGGCAAATCACTCAAGGGTCTAGTAGAGATTGTAGGATCTGTCCCACATGCCCACGGGAAAGCCATGCACCACTCCTCCAGGAGGCCTGGCGAAGTGAGGAGTTTTTGATGAGTCCATAGTCTTAAGAGCTTCTAGTACTGAGGCCAGCGAAGCAGTGGGGAGCAACTTAAAGGAGTACAATGAGGAGCTGCTTATAAACCAGGGTCATCCATCATTTCCTGTGCTAGCCAGGGCTCCAAGTGCTTCAGACTTGAGCCAAATTGAATGAATAGTATGAGACTTATTCGTAAATCGTAACTATGAGTCCGAGATTAACAAGTGTGAGCAGCTTTATGTCTCCATACTATCACTTCGAAGTTTTGTTTTGTCCTCTAGTTTTGTGTGTCATCTGTTCTGATAGACAAGGTGGAACACAGTTACATTTGTCCCCCTGGCACCTCAGTTGTAGTGGGCTCTACTAGTCACTTGCTTTATTGAAACAAAATATATGCAGAAGCAACTGAAGGAAAAGAAAGTTTGTTTGTCTCTCAGTTTGAGAGTACAGCCTGTCATGGCGGGGTGTCATGGCGGGGGTGTCATGGCGGGGGTGTCATGGTGGGGGTGTCATGGTGGGGGTGTCATGGCGGGGGTGTCATGGCGGGGGTGTCTTGAGGAAGGTGGTCACAGTACACCCATAGCCAGCAAACAGAGAGAGAAGTGTGAAGTTTTAGCTCAGTCTTTCCTTTTTTGTTTAATCCTGGGACCCAGCCTATAGAATGGCGCTGCCCAGCTAAAGGGATGGCTCCACCTCCATTAACCTTACAGGCATGCGCAGAAGCTGACCCAATCTTCCCCCACAGGCATACTCAGAGGCTTGTCTTTTAGTTGAGTCTAGGTCCTGTCAGGATGATAACCTTGGTTAACCATTAACCGTCATGGGCAGTGTGAGTCTGGGCTAGGTCTTTATAGCGGCAGTGTCACAGGAACTTCAAGGTAGCATGGCAGCACTGTGCAGCTCCCAGAAGCTCTGGTCACATCTCATTCTGTGGGAACAGCTCTTCAAAGAGTACTGAGCCTGCTTTGTGTGTCCTTGCAGGAAAAGGAGTGGGAGGGCTGACTACAGGGTTAGCTTAGTAACTTGGAGCTTGCAGCTACATGAACTAGATATGTGATGGGCAGGTTCCTGTCCTCTAACCTCTCTTGAACCCGGATGGTTCTCCCATGTTTGAAAAGTCAGGGAAAGTATAGCTTTGATGTATCTGTTTGTGATCTCTGGAGATGGATTCCAGGGCCTTGTACATGCCAGGCAAATATTCTAGCGCTGAGCTACCTCAGCCCTACCGTAGCCTGTGAGAGGAAGAGGAAAAGAGAAAAGTATCTGCAGTCTAGCTGTCCTGTAGTTGACATGTAGGAGCTTTGTGTCCATCACCACATTGTGATGTTTTTCTTATGTGGCATCTGGTTTTGGAGACAAGTGACAAGTATATGTTTTGCTTAGTGTTACAGCAAGGTTTTCCAATTCCAAGTCCTTGACAGTGCTTGGGAGCAGCTCCTGCCTCATCCTCCCAGTCCAGACCTTTACGAATTCCTGGGCTTATCTCTTGCCCTTAGTTTTCTTGACAGTAACAGTGAAAGGGGTATTTCCCATATCCCGAAGGCAGAGATGTCAGCGGCCCTTTTCGGGTAAAAGGGCCAATTCAGGAAAAAAAGATGTATTTATGGGCTGCAGCTTTTCCTCATACCAAAATAAAGCAATTTTACTGAGGCCCCAAGGGAAAGTGTATGTTCTTATAATTTAGGCTACTTTATTAAATAAAGATGGTTACTAATATTAATGCTGAGCATATCTGAAGAATAGTAACGTGGGTGACTGTAGATTTCTTCATTACTTAAGCTATTTTTTGGTTTGTTTTCCTTTTGGGGCAGAGTCTGTGTAGCTCAGGCTGGCCTCGAACTCTTGGTAGTCTCCTTGCTGCAGCTTCCAAATGCTGGACTTGCAGGTGTATGCCACTGTGCTGGACTCCTTATGCTGATTTCTGTACAGCATTATCCATATGCTTTTGGCGTCATTTTGAATCTCCCTTTATAAACTGTGAAGGACAAGAGACTCCAAACACTTGCCCAGAGTTGCACAATGGTGGGCAGCAGAGTTGGAAGTTGAGTTAGTTTTTTTTTCTGTTCTGCAGCATTTTCCAAGTTGGCTGCACATCAGCCCTAAGAGAGGCCCTGGGAATGCTGTGATGAACAGGGTCAACTTTCTTCATTTATAAAGGCAGTTGATATGTCTGGAATTTATTATGGTTTATGATTAAAAGTTAAAGTCTGAATAGACATTTATTTTTAACTTACTAAACAGTTTATATTTGCTCTTTGAATTGTTAGGCCTACTGTATAACGTGCTACCTTTTATACAATTGGTCCAGCTTCAACTGGCTTCTCTGATCCATTGCATTATCTTCAGAAGCTCAATATTCCATTAAGAGCTATCAATTTATGAATGCTTTAACATCTGATAAAGAATTTATTACTCTTCAGACATTTAAGGATTGAAGGCAGTATTCTGTGTAGAATGAACAGTGTAGAGAAATGTCCTTGAGTCAGAGACGTTGGCTCATGCTCATAACTCCAGCACTTGGGAGGCTGAGGCAGGAGGATAGCCACAAGTTCAAGGCCAGCCTGGGCAACAGTGTGAGAACTAGTTGGTTTTTTTTTTTTTTTTTTTTTTCCTTAATGCTCCTCCAAACCCAAAAAAGTGTTTTTGCGTGTAATAAGAGCACTGGAGGGATACAAAATGGCCTGCATTGGGCAGGAAGAGAACTGCTGTCTGAGAGGAGGCCAGGGTGTTGACTGCCTCAGGGGACATAAAGAATTGCTTCCTTCAGTGCAGACCTAGCTGCCTTGAATAGTTTATTGGTGGCTTCTTTCCTTTCCCCTTCTCTCTGTTGTGCATAAATTGAAAGATTTCATTTGAATTTTTATCATAGTTGATAGAAAAGCGGCCTGGTGATATGAGTGCCAAGCAAGTGGTGGGTTGCTCACTACTCTCTGAAACATTATGGCATGGTCCCTTCTGATTCCTCAGTCCTGGGAAGAAACACACTTTCTGGTTCCTCAGCCCAAATTCATGATGCTGAGATCAGAACTTGTGTTCTCTGTGGTCCTCCTTTCATTTTGCCTCCCAGGACTGGTAGTATTAGAATTCTCCAGGTGTTCTAGAGACATCCCTGTGCATCTCTAATACTCCACATGTGGCTGAGAAGTCACTACTATTTGTGTTAATAAAGCAAAGGTAGCATTAGGTATATTTTAAAAATTTATTTTGTTTAGTATACATGGCTGTAGCTGAGTATATGTATATACACCATTGTGCACCATGTATATACAAATGTGTGTATGTCCCTGAAGAGACAGAAGGTGTTACATTCCCTTCTAGTCACAGGCAATTGTGAGCTCCCCTGCCACATGGGTGCTCAGAACTGATCCAGGACCTCTGGAAGAGCAGCCATCTCTCTCTCTCCAGCCTCCACTCTTAGTTTTGTCACGAGCTTTTCAAAGACTACATCATGTGCCAACATGATTTTCCACAAATTTTTATTTATATAAACATAGAATAGATTTATTTCCAAATGAATTATTAGGGCTGGTGAGATAGCTCAGTGGGCAAAAGTGTTTGCCTCATGACCTGAATTTGATCCCTGGAATCCACAGAATGGAAAGAGAACCAACTTCCACAAGTTGTCCCTAACCTGCCCATGCCTGCATGCGTGTGCACACGTTATCAATGGACAGTTTTATTTATAGCTCTTAGAAGATTACTAACCGGAAGCAATAGCTCCAGTTGATATTAGCTATTGTTGTTGTTTCACTTTATATTTTAAGTAAATAATTCGTTTTCCTCCTGTTTGCTATGTTATGAGCAATGTTATGCTATTTATAATATCTTAAATAAGAAATTTAACTTATTTCTGTGTTGTTTTATGCTTTGAAATTTCATTTTCATTTCTATTTTTAAATTAGGTTTTGAAACCTAGCTGGGCAGGTTTAAAATACCATTAACTAGAGGCATTTTTATTTTGATTAATATAAAACAGAGCATAATACATTTTCATTGTCACTTATATGTAGTTTCTTAGTTTGTGTTTAGACATTAATACGATTCAAATTAGATATCTGAATAGATGAAATATGCACATGGAGAAAACCGTAAAGGTACAGAAAATATTTCCTAAGTGAGTCTCTTTGCTCTAACTCTTGAGTGTACAAGTGTCCCTGATTCTTCTAGGGACTATATGTGTGTGTGTACACCATGTACGTGTGGAGAGCAGAGGACAGCTTTCAGGACGATATGTGTGTGTACACCATGTACGTGTGGAGAGCAGAGGACAGCTTTCAGGACGATATGTGTGTGTACACCATGTACGTGTGGAGAGCAGAGGACAGCTTTCAGGACGATATGTGTGTGTACACCATGTACGTGTGGAGAGCAGAGGACAGCTTTCAGGAGTTGGTTCTTCCTAGGTTCTCGGAGGCAGGCTCCCCTGCTGTGTCTGCAGTGATGCAGCTCTGCTGTCTGGCCCTTGAGCTTTGTGTGATTCTCTTGTCTACACTCCCGTTGCAGTGTAGGGACGGTAGGATTACTGCTGTACACCAGCTCACCTGGCTTTTTATATGGGCACCAGGGATTGAATTTAGCTTGGTCAGGCTTTAGCAGCGAGCAGCTTCACCTGCTGAGCCATCTCACTGGCCCTCTTCTCCTTCTAAATTAGGTAGCTAGATGGTTTGGTGGTTTGCATGATGTGCATTATTTTTCTCTTTGGTTGTTCTCAAGACAGGGTCCCTCTGCATAGCTCTGTATCGCACGAATTTTATTTAGGCTATAATAAAAACCGGGAGCCAGTGTTGGGGAAAAGCTGGAATATCAGAGAGATAGGGAGCAAACCACAGCCACTTCTCACCCACTGAACTCTTCAGGCCGAATGGGTTCAGTTCTGTCTTCACAGCCTTCAGACTGACCGTCACGCTGGCAGAGTGGCTGAACTTCCGGCTTCTCCTGCTTTATATCCTCCCCCCACCCCCCAGCCCAGTGATTTTACTTCCTTACTCAATTCTCTTACAGCTAGGTTTAAAGGTGGATGCTACCACTGCCTGACTGTTAGGCCTTGAACTCACAGAGATCCAGATGGGATTAAAGATGTGGGTCACCACTGCCTGACCTTCATGGCTTGCTTGTGTGTGATTCTGTCCTCTTGATATTCCAGACTGTTTTTCGTAAATATGAAATATATCACCACAGTCCTGGCTGTCCTAGAACTCGCTCTGTAAACCAGGCTGGCCTCGAACTCACAGAGATCTGCCTACCTCTGCCTCTTAAGTGCTAGAATTAAAGGTGTATGCCACCACTGCCTAGTAATGTTTATGCATTTTTAACACAAATAATTAACACAAGTGAATAAGGTATTATATAAACCATGTATATCTAGCTTTTTATTTATCAGTTATCAATATATCTTTTACTTATTTATTTTTGATTAAAATTTTTTTGAGACAGGGTCTCACTATGTTACCCTCTAGGAAGGGACTCACTATGTAGATCAGGCTGGTCTCAAATTGTTAGAAATCTGTCTAACTCTACTGGTCTCCAATCTTGCCATGTGATTTTGCTGTCTTTTTCTCTCTGAAACACTTTGTCAAATTGTTGCTTTTTATTTTCTGAATTATGAACAACATTCTTTTTTTATTTTTGCATTTATTTATCTGTGTGTGTGTGTGGGGGGGAGTGCGTTTGCCAGGGCATTCATTTGGAGGGCAGGACAACTCCTTTCTTCCACTGTGTGGGTTCTGGGGGGGGGTCCAGTTTAGGCCTTCAGCCTTGGTGACAGTCATCTTTACCTGCTGACTCATCTTGCCAGACTTTGAACACCTTTTCTAGCTCTAAAAGGTATTTGTATATCCTTTTATGTGCAAGGGTAGCTTATGACCTGTGCTTGTTTTTCTTATTTATTTCTGGTTCTATAAATTAAAGATCTTAGTGTGTGATTAATACCATCTGTCTTCTTTTATTTTGTTTGCTGACATTCAGAAATTTAAAAAATATTCAAATTATCAGCCTTTTCAGTAAGAATTTAATTTTTTGGAGACAAAAATCATTGCTTGCTTGGGTGTGGTGGAAAATGCCTTTATCTCAGCACTCTGGAGGCATAGACATGCAGATGTCTATGAATTCGAGTCTAGCCTGCTCTACATAGTAAATTTCAGGCCAGCCAGTGATACATGGTGAGATCTTGCCTCAAAAACAGGTCTTTATATTAGGTTGTTTGTTATTGTTGGTTTTTCTTGCCAGGCCCAGGAATGTTCCACCATGTTTTTACATGTTAAACTGTACTTCATTTATTTATCATTGAGTTATCCCATAGTCTGGAGAGTTGGCACAATAGAATAACTTTGCTTACCCTGACAGAATTAATTTATTAAAAATAAATAATAAAAAACTAGAAAAATTTTCTTTAATGCTTGAAAGGTCAAAAAGTATTTTTTCCTATATGGCTAGTTTCAAATTCAATTTGAAAGAAACTATAATCTTACCCAAATCTTACTTTTTGTAATTTGTTCTTATTGAGTTTAATAGGATAAAAGTATGCTAGAATTCAGAAGAGTCAGTTCAGGCTTTGCTATTGATTGTCACAATTACACCCTTTTTGATTGATCTATTTTTCTTATGTATTAAGTTGAAATAATGATTTTTGCCACGCTTAAGCAACAAGACCATTATTGTTTAGTAAAAAACAGGAGTGAATTTTGATAGGTATTGTAAGATTGCATCAAATGGCAACATTCTAGACATACTTTGTTAAGCCAATTTCAGAAGAGCTGATACTCAAGATAATTTGAGAGCTAAACTAGAACAGGCCCCCACCCTTGGAAAGGCTGCTCTTTCCTGTCTTGCAGCCACACCCGCTGTCCTGGTGCTGTGCTTCAGTGTCTCAGCAGTAGACTGGCTGTACTTTTAAGGATTATGGTTGACCCGTGACAGCTCTTATAAAAAGGCATGATCTTTCTTGGGAGGAGCTAGCAGGTTATGAGACCTCTCCCAACCAGTTGTATGTGGTTCTGTCCTAATAGAATCTTTGGGTATTAGGGGAGGGAACTTAATTTACACAGCCACGTGGGCATAATCATCATGCTGGTTGTAGACTTTCCTCTGTGGCTGCTTTAAGGTCACCCGTGCTTTTGACTGCAGCCCTTCACCTATTGCTGTGTAAGTAAGTCTGATAAATTCATTTGTCGCCAAAGTGAGCTTGGTAGAGTTGTACCTTAGTTTGTCACTGGGATGTAGGATGAGTAGTGGCTATCGATCCATGATCATAATTGCATACTTTTTAAAAATAAAAATAATTTGCTTGAGTATGACTCACATCTCTGTGGTCATAGCATTTGGAAAGTAAAGTCAGCAGGGTCAGGAATTCAAAGTCATCCTCAACTCCGCAAGTTCTAGGCTAACCTGGATGCATAAGACCCTGTTGAATTAACAAAAGAAAAAAAATTAATTTCCATTGAAGAAATTGTGAAGGCTCAAATTCTTGTCATAAGATATCATTTAAGTTCAGAAAAGATTTTAGGAGACTGTAGGCACAGGAATGTGTACCCATAGGTGAGGTGAGAGTGTGTTTTCACACAATCTTCAAACATACCATTTAGCTTTTGCTGTAAAAGAAAATCAGTACTTTAAAAATTCCTTGTATTCCTACAAGTTATCTTATGAGGTATTCTTACTTACAAGAGAGCTTGTTTACACTGTAGCATTCACTTTGTCTGTCTGTCTGTCTGTCTGTCTGTCTGTCTGTCTGTCTGTCTGTCTCTCTCTCACACACACACACAAACACGAACACACATGAAGGAAGAAGGGACCACTACTTCAGTGCACTTGATCTTCACGGGCACTGGGTTGGTGTTTGTTGCCTTTGAGAGGCTCCGGGGCACTCTCTGTTCATGCCACTGGTGGCTGCACATCAACTTTGCTCAGCTAACTGGTGACAGCCCCTTCCCTTCCTGCTCTTCAGGTTCCCCTGCTACTGACTGCTCTTTACTGCCAGCCTCTTTACTCAGGGCTTCTGTGGTCCTCGGGTATGCTGACCACCTCCTCTGCTGTTCTCCTGGGTGTACCACTCTGGATGTCTCACTTCAGATCTTCCAGGGAAGAAAAGAGAGGATCTACTTTGATCATTTATTGATATTCAGCAGAGGGTGTCCTTGTTGAGCAGAGCTCATGCTAGACTTCAGAGGCCTCTCCCGAAGGTCATTAGAGAGATGTGACTTTGGGGTTGACTAGCCACCTCTAGTTCAAGCAGTTGTGCCTGGGAGACAGAGGGAGACAGATCAAACAGCACAAAACAGCAATCTGTTTAGGAAGCAGCCCTTAAATAGAGGCTGTGGATTTGGCAGGGACCTTGCTTCCTTTGTGATATAATTAACTCCAAAAATCTCGGTGAGGTAGTTAGCCTAATAGGAATTCTGACCCCGTCTCTGGACTGGTGGTTAGAGCCCTGTGGTTTCTTAGGGACCCTTTTCTGGTTATGCTAGTGACTAGTGTCTTAGTGGGTACTGTGGTGGAACATGGGTGAACTTCTCATGTTTCCCCTTCTGTGATGCAGCCCCATCCTAACTTCTAGACTCCCCAGGAGATAGAAGGGGACGAGGGATTGTAGTCTAGTAGGCCATGTAGAGTCTTTGTCAGTGGAGTGTGGGGCAAGGTAACGTGCCACTTCAGGCACTTATCAAGATGGGGGGGATTAGCAAATATTTTCCTCTCTGTTCCCTCCGCTTTATTTTCTCTCTCTCCCTGTCTCTCCCTCCCACTTATCCTCCCTGAGTCTCTCTCTTAGGCTAGGACTTGATGAAATCTTGTGAATGAATGGTAGGTAGACACTGTACCGTTGAGTTACAGCCCCAGTCCTTACCATCCCTTCCCTCTGAGCTGAAGAGTTACTTCTGAAATTTATATTTATCTGTAAGGGACCTGCCGTAGCCTAAACAGTCTTGGAAATGAAAAAGGAGCCTGGATGCCTACTTCTTGTTTTCAAAGTTTACTTCAGAGCTCCAGTTACTGGGACTGTTCATTATTTGATTTCCAACAGAGTTGGAGCTAGAACTACTAAATAGCCATTTATAAATATATGATGTGGGATCCTTCCCACATACCGTGTATGAAAACTAACTCAAAAGAAAAAAAAATCACACAGAAGCCCCAGAGTTATAAAACTCTTAGAAAGACCCATTGGTGTAAATATTGTGACTTTGGATTGGATAGTTCCTTTGTGGGTGGGAGGCAACCGAAGGCAATAGTATTAGCCTATAGCATTTTGGGAGCCCTTTGGCCCACCCTGACCAACAGCTCAAAGGAGGACATCTCATGTATGGTACTGGGTTTTTTGTTAAGTAGTCTATGGCTCTTTATTGGGGGTATTACCAGCCAAGATGGGAAAATTTTATTTAAACTATGTATTTATACACCATTTTACATGTGTTGTAGGCATAATAGTATGATTTCTCACAACCTTTTCTGACATCCTTAGTGTTATTTTACCTTCCTCCCTCCTGGATTTATCCTTCCTCTCTCCCTAATTAAAGCCCTCTCAGTTCCCCCGTTTCCCACACCGGAGCACTTGTACCCTGCTATTCTATAATGTACTGCTCTCCTACCCACCTGCAATGGTCGCTATTTACCTTCCTGGTCTGGAGACCATTACAGAAAACCACAGCTGATCAAAATCGAGAGTTGTGGAGCCCAGGCCCAACTGCTCCATCTATAACTCAGCTCCTGCACCCGAGGCTCAGGGATCACTGTGCAAGGGGCAGAAAGATCCCCGGGGTCAGAAGAGCGACAAGTTTGTCATAAGATTGTGTCTCCTAGAAATGTCAGAGAAGCTGCTTCCATGATGTCTCACCAACATGGCTGCCTAGACAGGACCCGAAGCAGGACACCAATAGATGTGCTGACATGGGAGGAGAGTACTCGGGAGTCCTCATCCCCAGACAAATAACACAACAAAGGAGTTCTGAGATTGGGGGTCATAGGGGAGAGAACACCCTGTATTGTATTATATTTTTATATATCAGGAACGTGCGTGTGTGTGTGTGTGAGAGAGAGAGAGAGAGAGAGAGAGAGAGAGAGAGAGAGAGAGAGAGAGAGAGAGAGAGAGAGAGAGAGAGAGAAGAGAGAAGAATTTAGAGAAAAGGGCATATGTGGGAGGGTTTGGAGGGAGGAAACAGGACAGAGAAATAATGTAACTATATTATAACCTTAAAAAAGTATTTTTAAAAATCAGCTGGAGAGATGGCTCTCAATGGCTAAGAGCTTTGAACTACCCTTGCAGAGGACCTGAGTTCAGTTCCCAGCACCCACCTCAGGTTTACAACCATCTGTAACTCCAGCTCCATGGGGTCCAACACTCTGTCCTGGCCTCCTCAGGTATCCACTCCTGTAGACATGTACACATAAAAGAATAAAATGCTATTTAAGAAAATCATTGAAGAAAAAGGCAAACCAGGCAGATCATAGAAAATCTATTCATAGAAAATCTAGACACACTTTTTTTTTCTGTAGCATCAGTAGCCAGGTTTTCAAAGGGTTTTAGTCCAACTGGCTGCATATTAAATTTTAAAATGTTATCCTTATGGAATTTAATCTCTTTCAGGAGATGGGACAAGAAGGAAAACTTTTGAATTATTTTTTTTGAAGTGCACATAATTCAGACATTAAAAACTTAATAAACATCAAAACTGTAAATAAGATAATAACAACAAAACCAGGCACTGGTGGTGCATGCCTTTAATCCTAGCACTCAGGTTGCAGAGGCAGATGGGTTTCTGAATTTGAGGCCATACTGGTCTACAGAGTGAGTTCCAAGGCTAACAGAGAAACCTTGTCTTGAAAAACCAACCAACCAACCAACCAACCAACCAACCAACCAACCAACCAACCAACCAAATAAATAAGTAAATAAGTAATAGCAACAAAATCTAGTAGCACATTAATGTGAACTGTTTTTTTTTCTAGGAATATAAAAGTATTACTGTATTAGACATTTATTAATGTAGCACATCATATTAGTATATCTGAGAAGAAAAATCATGGATCATCCCTGAGAGTAGGTAAGAGGCATTTGACAGAATTCAGCATATGTTAATAATTTTAAAGCCTCAGAAACATAGGCATCAGGGAATACTTCCCTAGCTCCAAACCAAGGTTCTTACTTATGAGGAGGTCTATGCAGCATTTCAAGTTAAAATTAGGAATAAGATGATATCTACATTAATATTGTAGATTGTAAATTAATACTAATCTGAGGCATGAGCCAACACAGTCAAGTGGTAACATGGATATAAATACTAGATATAAAATGATCAGTAGAAAAGACAGGAGAAAGAAATGATACACGACCAAATACCTAGAAAATCTAGGAGAACTGCTAAGAAAACTGTTGCAAAGAAAAATAAAATTCACCAATTAGTTAAGAAATAGGCGTAATATACAGAAAGCTAGTAATGTGGTTCAGCGGGGAGAGGCACTGTGTGCAGCCCTGACACCCTGATCCCTGGATCCCACAGAGAGGCAGGAGAGTCTCACCTCCTGAGTTGTCCTCTGACCTCCACTCTCTCTGTGGCATAGAGGTTTCTGTACTCACCACCACACCCATTACAAAACAAATTAATATATAGAAATCAGGAGCCTTAATATTCTGTAGAGTGCTCAGTTAAATAGTACGATGGAGAATAAGGCCCATTTATAATAACAGTAACAATAGAGTTTATAGACAAAATGCAACAAGAAATATACAAATTATACAAGAAAACCCACATACTATAAAAATAGAACTGTGGTGATACGTTATATATTTAATAAAACCAGTCTGGAATATCAGAGAAGAGATCTACCTATGGGGATATGTTTCAAATATAATAAAAGCAGTCTGAGATCTACCCACAGTCACTCTACACCTTTAATCCCAGCACAGGGAATATCCCGGGAGTGGTGACCTACGACCTTAATCCAATCAAATCTGAGTTTGAGGTCATCTTAGTTTACAGAAGGAGTTCCAGGCTCCCAGGCAGGCAGGCCATGCCTTTAATCTTAACCTAGATGTGAAATGACTGAGGAAGAAGGTATTTAGGGCAGACATAGAAAGACAGAGCAGGCAGAAGAAGCCAGGAGGATCGAGGCTGAGGAATCTGGCAGACAGCTGGGTGAGATTTGACTGTGTTGTTTCTTTTGATATCCCAGCTCCTCTCCTCAATATCTTGCTTTGAGTTTCTTTATTACAACCAGAATTCGTGCAATATAGAACAAATGGAAAGAAGCCATGTTTGAGGGATAGAAAATTTGAATTAATAAGGTGTCAGATAATCCTAAATTGACATAAATTTAGCACAAATGGAAATGAACATGTGAATAAATAAACTGTATCAGCCAAGGAACTCATGAAGAAGAGCCAGGAGGCCAGGTATTTGATATCAAAACCTATTACAGGACATGTAGAGATGGCCAAGTGGATGGCCTGCTGCTCTCACAGAGGCTCCTTGGAGACGAGGGGACACAACTACCTTTAGTGTTTCCGAGGCCATCATGCACATGTACACTCACATAAGGAGAGTGAAAAGGGTGGCTGAAGAGGGGAAGTGGTGTCAGCACGCAGGCTCGTGCAGGGCCCAGGCAGGAGATGGCAGTGGTAGCAGGGTATCAGAAACTGGGGCTGGAGAGATGGCTCAGGGGTTACTGCAGGCAGAACACTGTATACATAATAAATAAATCCTTAAAAAGAGGAAACCATGTTACTGCTGTCTCCAAAATTCATGTTTTGAAATGTTCTTTTAAATTGACACATGATAATTTGTATATTTGTGAGGCACACACGATATAATTGTAAACATGAACACACTGTGTATTCATCAACTTGGGTAATTAACATTTCCATCTTACATGTTTATCTTGAGTTTTAAGAATTCCTTTCCTCTAGATCTTTATATAATATATAAAGATGTTGTGAGCCAGAGGCACTGTCCTATGCTGGAGGGCTAGAACTCACTCCTGTCTGTATGTTAAGATTTCCATACCTCCTGCCATCACCTCCTCTCTTCCCCTTCCCACTAGCACTTAATATTTTCATATGCTATCTATATGTATTTATTTGCCTGATTTGTTTCATTTAATGTCCTTAAGTTACATCTACAAATGATAATTAATTTTTTTAAGCTGGCAAATAGTATTCCTATGGGAGGAGGAAGGGTGGCTGGGTCCGTTCTTTATCCATTGGCCTGCTGACATACCTCAATTGGTTCCCTATCTTGGCTGCTGTGTATCATGCTGAAATAAACAGGAGTGTGCCAGTGTCTCTTTGATGGGATTATTTCATGTCTTTGGCTATGCAGTAGAAGCAGAATGACTGTGGTTCCAGTTTTAGTCTTGTGAGGAATGTTCATAGTGTTCTCTGTATGGTCACACTAACTGATCCCCCATCAGGAGTCTGTCAGAATCTCCAACCCTCCCTAGCATTTGATACTTTTCACTGTCTTGGTAATTCTGAGGGGAGAGATGACATCTCATTGTACTTCTCTTGTGAGTAGAGACTTCAGACATATTGTCAGCTTTGTGGGCTATTTGTATATCTCTTCTTGACAAATGTCCATTCAGATCATTGGCTTTTAAAAAATTTCAGAGACATTTTAGTTGTTCAGATTCATATTTTCTAGATATAACCCCCTTTTTGGATACATAGTATCCAAATATTCCTCCATTTCTATAGCTGTCTCTTTCTCTGTTGTCTTGAAATAATACCATTTACCTGCCATTGCTTTGTTGGCTGTACTTTTGAGATCCTACAACCACACCACCACCTCCACCTCCACCACCTCCACCTCTACCATCACCTCCAATGGATCATTGCCTATACCTGTCTTGAAGTGTTTCTCCTTGTGTTTTGGAGTCTTAATTATAGCTCAAAATGTGCGCTTATATGCATAAGATGTTTAAAGAGGTGATGGGTTTGAACTGGTGCTGTGAGAGAGGCTAGTCAGGCTCTCTGGTTCTGTTACTTTATGCATGCCAGGCAAGTGGCTTACCACACTGGCTTATACCAGGACAGATACTAGAGAGCCTGTCCAGGGGGATACCCTGGTGAGAACACAGCAAGTGAGGCAGGGAGGCTTTATGTGAAACCACAGCCCAGACCTCCCTTCAGAGAGGTGAGACATTGTGTACACCCCTACCCCTCACCCCACACTGTGTGGTATTTATCACGGTAGCTTCAGCAAGCTAAATAGAGGAACAAAAACAGCGATGATGATGATGGTGATGGTGATGGTGATGATGATGGTGGTGATGGTGGTGATGATGGTGATGATGGTGATGGTGGTGGTGGTGGTGGTGGTGGTGGTGGTGATGATGATGATGGTGATGGTGGTGGTGATGATGGTGATGGTGGTGATGGTGATGATGATGATGGTGATGATGGTGATGATGATGATGGTGATGATGATGATGGTGATGGTGGTGATGGTGATGGTGATGATGATGATGGTGATGATGATGATGATGTGATTTCTTCAGAGTGCTTATCACTGACTAAAATTATCTCCTATTTATGTTTATGCTCTATTCCTCCTAGTTGTTAGCTCCAAGGCTGGACCCGGGACTTTCTCATTCCCTACAGTAGTCACAACACTGAGCAAAAGTAGCTGTGCCATGAAGTTACTGATTCTGTCTCTTTCTGTAATATCCAGGGTTTTTTCTTCTTCTTTTTAAACAGAGTCCCAGAGTTCTTTTGGGGCCATGACCCAGGGACCAAGAAAAAATAACATTGCAGCAATTAAGAACCAGAAACATTTCATTCTATTCTTTTAAAGACTCTTCAATTGATTAAAAAGACCCCTGAGGACCACCTTTTAGGAACAGAATAGTTCTGGGCCCTAGAGAGTTTACCTTTGTTTTAGCTTTATCGTATTATTTAGCTTCAAAATAACGAGGATCTATGAAAAATGCCCTCGTAGGAGAAGTCAGGGACCTTGGTTTGTTCTCTCTGCTGTAAATAGTTCCCAGCACAGCAGTCTTCAGTAAATGTTTGTTGAATGAATGGAACACATTTTCCAAAATTCTGCTTTGTTTTTAGAAATCGCCCAATTGTGGTGAGTTTACTGATACTAGGTGCAACACCAGCTGTATTTTAGAGGGGTAAATGGGTTTGCTGCCCTCTGCCCCCTAGGATTGCATCAGATGTCCTCAATCTGTCTTCACGGGTGTTTTTTGACCTTGACTGACCTTAATGGACGACTCATAGTCTAGCTCAATGGTACTGGTGCCACCTTGTGTCCAAGGTGTGATACTACATCCACTGAATGTCAGCCTGTCAAGAACCAATCTGATGCTTCTGTTAGGGTGTGTGTTATGACCTGTTTGTCTAAATAATATTGCTCTTTGTATGGATTAAGTGCAGAAACAAATTCTTCTACTTTGAAGGCTTTGGAGCTGATTTGTTTATCAATATAAGACATCTCTGTACTGTGAAAATAAATGAAAATTTCCATATTTTAAAACATTTTATATAAAATACATTTCATTTTGTGAGCTTATTAAAAATTGCATTAAAAGGATTTATAAAGAATAAAGTAATATTTCAAAGAAAAATTTTAAAAATTTAAGTAAGACTTGTATTGATTTCAACTTCATGTGCATGGCAGATTACTGAGTGAATTGACTCTTCACTCTAGTCATAGAGATGAACTTGTGCAGAGACAGTCCTGGGTCAGCTGTCTGAAATGGCTGATTTCAACAACAACTGATGTACAGAAGCTAGTTTAGAAGAGCTATTAGATTTTCAGGCATTGTGAAACCATTGTTAAAAACTAGTTGATGTTAAAAAGTACTTAAACTCAGTTTAATTATATATTTTTCTAAAAAGGTGTAGGCTATGGAGATGACTCAGCAGTTAAGGGTAGTCTTGCAGAGGTCCTGGGTTTGGTTCCCAGCACTCATGTTGGACAGATCACAACCACCTGGAACTCCAGCTAGGGGATCTGATTCCTCTTCTGGCCTCCTTGTGTAACGAGATGCATGTGGCACACAGATACACCCAAAACAACAAACAAGCCAATACATGCTATGAAAATTAAAATAAAAACAAAAGTTCAATCGCTTACTTGATCTAAAAATCTCACTTGCTAGAAATAAATTGACCAAGTTCAATATTTTATATCCTTCTGCTATTGCTTTCTTGTTAGTACAGCTCATCCTTTACAGTATATTTTAATCATATTACTTCATTCCCTAACTCTTCCTAGATTATTCTCTGCTACCTACCCACCCATCTTTGTGTTCTCTCTCTTCAGAAAGGAAAAAAGAGTTAGAAAAAGCATAGCATCTCATTGAGGCATCTACTGAGCATGAGCATGGGGCCTGCCCTGGAGTGTGGTTGGTATACAGTGTCACTCCACTGAAGATCACTGACTTTCCTTCGCCCAGAAGGCACCAGTTTTGAATAGCTTCTCTGCTAGAAGCAGAGCCTTGCACCTGCTTCACCTCTTTTGTATTGGGATTTTTGTCAGGCTTGAGCTTGTGCAAGACTTGGACATGCTGTCACAGCTTCTGTGAGTTCATACATGCCTTTTCCTTGTCTGGAAAATGCTATTTCCTTAGATTGTCCACCACCTCTGGCTCTTTGAATTTTTGTTTCCCCTTTCCATGTAAATCGCTGAACCTTCACAGAGGGGTATGACAAACACATCCCATTTAGGGCCAAGCATTCCTGTCTCACTCAGCGTGCTGTCTGCTGCCCGTCTCTGTGCTAATTACCATCTGTGCAAGAATCTTCTGTGCTGATGGTTGAGCCGTGCACTGTTCTAATGGGGTGGTGGTGTGAATGAAAATGCCTTCCTCAAAGGCTCAAAGGAGGTGTGGGGTGTTGGAGGAGGTGTGTTACTGCAGGTGGGTTTTGGGGTTTCAGAAGCCCAAGCCAAGAACTCTTTTCCTGCTGCTTACTGATCTGGGTGGAGAGCTCTCAGCCACTTGTCCAGCACCATGTTCTTCCCACCATGCTGATAAAGGACAGAATCTCACTAAATCTCTAGACTGTAACAAGTCCCAATTAAATGCTTTCCTTTATAAGAGTTGCCATGGTCACGGTGTTTCTCCACAGCAATAAAACCCCAACTAAGATATATAGGTCTGTCATTAGGAATAATTTTAGTTCTGTGATCATTTAGCAAAATAATAGAAGTAGGTTTCCCCCAGGGCCCATGACCTATTTAGTCTTAGATGTGAGCTCCATCTCATGTACTAGGCTTTAAACCAGTTAAAAAAAAAAGGTTGGTTACTTCCCTAACATTCTTGCCACTATTATATTGGGGGGCATATTTCACAATAGGGTCCTACCATCATGTTGGCAATAGCCAATAGAAGCCTATGGGACCCCTTTGGTCAATGACTCAAAAAGATGTAATCCATCTTGTTACTGGCTGTTTTATTTGGCAACATATAATGTCTACTTGGGTATTGTCTTTTCCCCTTTTTATACATGTCTGTATTTCAAAAAGCATCTATAGTAGTAGATTTTCATGTGGCTTTTCAAAAGACCTTTAGTGTTAGTTGCCCATCCCATCTTCCCACCTCTACTCTACCCTCCCCTTGCCCACCCCATGTAATTGTTGAAATTTCCTCTTTATCCCTTTATAGCACTGTATTCCATTTCTCCTTCCTTGGAAGACCCTCCCACTACAGCTTTCTTATTTCATATTTTGTCTCATTTCTAGATCCTGACTCATAATTTTTTTCATATCACTTCTGAAATTTTTCTTTGTTGTTAGCATTTCTATTTTTTATTTCCAAAAATTTTATTTACGTTTTTATTTTAATCTTTTTTTGTTCTTTTATTTTTGAGATAGGGTCTCATGTAGCCTAGGCTGGCTTTGAACTGGTTATGTAGGAGAGGGTTTGAGCTTCTGATTTTTTTGCCTGTTTCCCAAATGCTAGGATTACAAATGTGTACTGCCATGTCTGGCATCTTTCATTTCTTTTGGTGGTTTCCTACATTTCTGTTTTTTCCCCCCTTCCTAAGCCCCCCTCTTTCAGGTCAGAGGCCTAGCCATTTTCTTGCTTGTGTTCTTTTTTCTCTGTCTCCCACCCCTGGGAATATCACTGCTCCTAAGCTGCAGCCTCAGCAGCCTGATTTCCTCACAACGGCCAGCATCCAGCTCATCTAGAAGCCATCTGGAGCTCTGCAGTGCCCACCTGGCCCCTTCTGCTCTGTTCCCATGTTCTTGGCACCAGTGCCGTATGGCACCAGTGCCGTATGAGAGTGGCTTAGAAGAACGCTCAGTCTTCTGTGTCTCCAGCCTTGTGTTTTATTCAGGCCACAGAAAACAAGGGAAGCTCTGAGTCATTCAGGCGACTGCTGTGATTGCCCTTTCCTCCCACCCCCAGACTTGGGACTTTGCATCCCTGCTGGTGTTCAGGATTGAACCTAGGGCCACACACATGGAGATATATTGGGATTGATTCATCCCACTTCATTACCATCCAAAGAAATATTTAGGAATAGTGGCATTTAAATGCTACCCTTCTGTCTTCTCCTCAGCACCCTCTGCTTTGTCTTCCCTGGATTGCCACTGAAGGTAACTCCTCACGAGCCCTGGCCATATGTCTGTCTGCTACTTAGCAGGGAAGTACTACTTACCTTCAGAGATCCAGACACTCCTCCTTCTCATGACACAAGTCCAGTGCTCAACCTGGCTCTTACCAGAACAGAGGCAGGGCTTCACAGTGTTGCCTTCATTGCTGTGTCTAGAGGAAGAGAGAAAAGTGACTCCGTCCTTTGCCTGTACTGTTCTCCTGTCTTCAGGAGCACAGACTCATGTATACTTCCACATGATGCAACACTATTGTAGATCTAGCCAGCGCTTCCAAATTTTTATATCTGAGGTACACAGTAAGAATGTTTTAATTAGCATATTAATTATATATTAAATAATTGAAATGAATAATTGAATGAATTGAGACATCTTTAACAATCAGATTTTCAAGCCAGAGTCATACAGCTTATATAACACAAGAGAGAAAACTGTTTTACATGTGAGCTAAGAGTTCTGCTTTTATTTGTTACTGATTGGCTTTGATTTCTAAGAATCAAGTGTGCTCTTTTAAAATTAAAATCTTTTAATTAAATAAAGGTCAAACATAAATTATGCAGGTATGTTGAACTGTGTGCTTTCACCTGGGACATTTCATTTACATATCTCATTATGCTCATTATCTCTCTGACTATTGGAGAATTGGTTGCAGATATGGTGATTTTTTGCCAGAAATGTACCAATGCTGATGGTTCTTGCCATTGATTTAGATAATCATAGGGTTGTTATTTGGACACAGAGTCCCTGTGCATAGTCCTGGCTGTCCTGTCCTGGATCTCACTGTTTAGACCAGGCTGGCCTTGAACTCACAGAGATTCTCCTGCCTTTTCCACCACACCTGGTTTATTATAAGCACAGCCTTTATGCACATGTATGTGTGTTTTTTACTCTATATTTTTTTATTATTATAACAAGACATGTGAGTTAATCAAATTAAAAAGAGGAAATGATAACTTAAAATTAAAAACACTAATAGTCTGTTTACATGTACATGGAGGTCAAAGGTCAGACATTGAGGGTTGTTTTTCCTCCTTCCACTGTGGGTTTTGGGGGAAATGAATCAGTTTGTCAGCTTGTGAAGCAAGCGCCTGTACCCACTGAGTGTGCTGTCTCATTGGCCTGGAAGGCATCTTTTGTATCCTGGCTTCTGAGGTTTTAGCCTATAGCTGGCCCATTGCTCTTCGCCTGTGGCAAGGCAGTCCCAGGTGAACATCTTGGCAGGAAGGGGAAATGAAGTTGGTCTGTTTATGTCATGGACTATGAAACAAAAGACCGACAGGGGAGGGACAAGGGTCTCAGATTGTCTTCAAAGGCACACCTCCAGTGACTTGCCAGTAGGCTCGCCCTCTTGTGTTTGTGTGTGCTGGTGTGTGCATGCACACATGTATGCCGTGATAAATGTGTGAAAGCAGGAGAACAACTTTGTGGAGTTCCCCTTTCACCTGTAATGAGTTCTGGACTAAGGTTGTCAAACTTACATGGCAAGTTGCACTTTTACCACGAGCCATCTTTCTAGTCCTAGGTCCCACTTCTTAAAGGTCCAGTACTTCCTAATCAGTCCAAAGGCTGATGGGCTCTTACCCAGAATACATTATTGCAGTATTCTTCAAAATAATGGGGAAATCAGAGCACATTAAGAGGACTTTTGTTTCTTGTATGTAAGTTTCTAAACAACACAAAGCTGGCATTTTTGAGGGATAGACACAGACTCTTATGGGGACCAGCCTGTATTGACAATGTGGAACTTAAAGAGTACATAAGAGCACTCAAGATCTGCAAATATGTCTCACCTAAACAGACAGGCTCCGGTGGAGATCATTAGCATGCTTGAGGCCCTGGCTTCTGTGTGTGTCCTGCCTCCCAAACATGAATAAAGCCTGTGCTTAAGCAAATGCAACTTCTCCACAGCTCTCTTTGGCCGCATCTCCCTTGGAAGCTTCTTACTGTCAGTTCTTAGGCCCGTTGTCCTCTGCCCATTGCTGTCTAACTTCTTCTGCTTCCAACAGAAACTCCCGTTGTCTCCTGCCTTACCAACTCCAGGGAGCAGTTAGGCAGTCTCTGAAAGCTATCTACCCCACTCTCCACTTCTTCCTTCTCTAGCACCTTTGAACACCAAAGACTCACTTTTTTCCTTAGCTCCCCATCACTACCTCCACCTCTGTATTTGCTCACTCCAGGTCGTCTCTTCCCATAAGGTTTCTGAGCCTCGGACCATTTCTTGATGTGAGAGCTTCTCAGCATTCTCCCTAGACAGGTGCCCTGCTTAGCTAGTGTACTCTTTTTTTTTTTTTTTTTAAAGTTTTATTTTTTTTTTATCGTTTTTAATTATAACGTGTGGATGTTTGTGTCTGCATGTGGATATGTGCACATGAATATAGATGCCCTGAGAGGAGGCTTGGGGCCTCATATGCCCTGGATCTGCAATTATAGAATATTGTGAGCTGCGTGGTGTGGGTTCTGGGGACTGAACTCGGGTCTTCTGGAAGAACAGCAAATGCTTTAGCCACTGCTCCATCCTGCCAGCTCAGGTGCACTCTTCTTAGAGGACCCTTAGGTACCTTTGGCTCCCATACCTGATGTGCATCTCCAGCTCAGATCTTTTCTTGTAACTTAATACTCATCAAGTTTCTTCTCTCTGGTTGACTTTCCTAGTTGTAGCGCAGAGGTTAGCCTGCTCTTGTTTCATGGTTTCATGTTTGTTGGCATGAAATTTCTTGATCAGTGACAGAGGCCTTCATCCATCACAGACAGCATGAGCAATGACTTATGGTGTCAGTCACTCTGCCCCTCAAAGTTCTATGGCACCCAGTCCAGATGACTGCTATACAGCAACCAGGGCCATTGCAGAAATGCAGCATTGGCATGGGGAATGTTCTGTTCTGGCCGGCAGTTGACAAGCCTGCTGCTTGTCCTGGAGGAAGAATCACCTCATCCCCCGAGGTTGCCCACTGTAAATGCATCTCTAAAAAATGGCCAGAATCTTGCATTCCTGACATAACCATCAAGAATATTCATGTTAGAAATTCAGTATGAGCTCTTTGTTTCTGTGAGTCCAAAACTCGTTTCTTCTTTATTCCCTCCTCCCCCTCTTCATCAGGTCGTTCTCATCTTTTTTGTCATTGTCCCCCTCATTCTGTCTTCTTTGAGACAGGGTCTTAGGAATCTGAGACCAGTTTGAGTAATACTGTCGTGAGACTCGTTTCAAAAATAAAAACAAAGCAGCTTAGAATTGCACACATGTACTTACTTATGGGATCCAATTTTAAAGATTTGCTGTGTAGCTTATGTGTATTTGCATGTCTTGGTTGGACACCTAAGGGTAAGGACCCTGTGTTAGGTCCCTGGAGATGGAATTATAGTCATTTGTGGGTCAGCTGGAAACTGAGCTCAGGTCCTCTGTAAGAGCAGTGTGAGTCCTTAACCACTGAGCCTTGTCTCCAGCCCCCTAAAGTTAATTTTAATGATACACTACACATATATGTCTAAACATTTCAATATTTAACATATCTTAAATTTATGGTTAATATTAAATACAAGTGAGATTTTTGTATTCTCTTCCTACTGTTTTTAGAAATCTGTGTGTATTTATTCTTCTGGTCCATTTCAAATGTTTAAGAGCCAGATATAGTGACTGTGGTACTGGAGAATAGGAACCTCAAACTTCTTCAAATTCCCTGTGCAAAAGCTACCAGGCTTTGCCTCCCTCCTTTCTGCCATCCTTTTTGTTGTGTGAGTTAGCGAAGCTGTGTTCTCACTGTCACCCAACCCCAGTAGTGCTGTGGAGGGGAAAGTCTGAGCACTCCTCGAGACGTAAGTGTTGTCCTTGCCTGATGAAGTATTGGTGCTCGTGTACTCAGTAAGCAGCTAATGTGTCATTTCAGTAGCATGTTTATTGTATCGGTGTTACCCTGTTTCATGAGATACTGCTAGATGCTTCATAAGAGAGAGCATAATCTTGTTCAGATCTGCCTAGATAACCCTACTGCCCCCCAAAAGAAGGCACAGAGGGTTGAAACGAGAGGGAGCAAGGCAAGGGTAAAATGTACCCACGGGAAGACTGTGCATTAGTTTGATTTCTGTCGATGTAATAGATACCGTGACCAAAATCAAATTGGGGAGGGAGGGGATTATACTCGATGTCACAGTCCATTATGGAGGGAATCCAGGGCTGGAATTTACTCAGGAATCTGGAGGCAAGATCAGAAACAGAACTATGAAGAAACACTGTTTTCTGGCCTGCTTCACAGTCTACTCTGCTTGTTTACTTACAATACCCAGGACCGCCTGTCAGGCTTGGTACCCTCACAGTGGGCTGGACCCTCTCACACCAGTTGTTCCTGAAGAAAATGACCCATAGATATGCCCCCAATGATGTGTGATATTTTGATTGAATTCTGACAATAACTTTGGCTTTGAGTCTGAGGGCAGTCTCTTTGCCCAAGTAGCTTTTGCCATAAAGAAAGCAAACTCCATACAGAGATTCTTCAGCGCCCATCATCTTCTTTTGAAGTAAATTGGTACTGTCAGGAGCAGATGTGTCTCACTGTCATGAAAACCCTTAGGTTGTAAACATGTCATATGCTGTAGGTCTTTGAAGTGTTTGAAGACCATATATCTATCTAAATATATCTGAGTATGACCTTGAAAACATACCTAACACAAGTTTGACTATTATAGGTGACTGTTAATCTGTATTTTTAAATTATACATTGCATTTCTTCACTTTTTTTTATTTAAGATTTTTGCCTTTTACATACCAGCCACTGTTCCCCCTCCCTCCCCTTCTCCAGTGTCCCTATACATCACATTTTGAAATGAGCTACATAAACACAATACTACAAACAAGAGTAGAAACATACTGTATGGAGTTGGGACTACAAATCTCGTTATTGTTTGCCAAGACTATTGAGTTGGATCCCTACTTTCTTAGGTTTTCTGTTGGACTGAATTTCACTGTTATGGGAAGGAGGGAGAGTAACTAATACTTACTCCAACGAGCTTTATCTTACACTAGTATGTGGCTCTTCCTGTGTCCCCAGATCCATTTGTGTGTTTGGAGGAAGTACTGGCTGTTTTGCCTTTAGGTGTATCTAGGTACCCCTGGGCAGCCAACAACATCTTCATTCTACAGATGTGGAACCTGAGACTCTAATGTTATAGAAATCCAACTTTCAAATGGAACAGCACTCAGGGACCCGGGGAACAAAGCTTTATTCAAGTCCAGTTGGCACGAACCAAAGCTGGTCCCATCCTGCAGTTTCTTACAACATATACAGTGTGAGGATTCCTATCTGCATGGACCAGATGAGGGTGGTCTCTGGGTCTCATGACCACTGAAGGGATGTTTCTATTGCAGTTTAAGTGTGTTTACAGAAGCAGATGTCATGGGTAGCCACGGGGACAGCCTTACTTTAACAAATATGGTCAACTGTTTCTACAGATAGCTTTGTAAGCATTTGCTTTTTCAGGATAAGAGAATGGGATTCAACTGAAATGAGCAGGGGCAGAGTGAGCAGAGGGAAGTAAGATTTAACCAGCCTGTTTCCACTTGTCCTGTACCCAGCCCCGGACAGAACACACACTGCAAGGCTAGAGTTAGACTGAGCTAGGCACACATTAGCATACTAAATACTTAGCATATATTCTCTTCCATTAGAGATAGGCAACAGTTGAAGTCAGCCCTCAGGTGGCCGCCATTCCTTCTTCCTCCTGACATCTTGTCCTGATCCCTCTGGAGCTTTGAGATTCTCAACTAGTCAGGGCTTGCATTTGCTAGTCAGTGAAAACCTTGGTCTGTCTTGGCTCACTTGTGTGCCTTTTACTTTTCCCAGAAAGCTTCTCCTACAATTGTGAGCCAATACTTAAATGAGATGATTTGTTATGTTACCTGTGATCTGAAACAATATAATTATTTGATAATTTATACTACTCTTGCCTTTCCAGAATTTATTTATATATAATATATATTTATATTATTTCATTATTTATGTATGTCTTCATATTATTTATATGTATTTATGTTATTTATATTATTTTATTTATATATAAACATTTTTTTTTCCTAGAGAGATTGGGACAATTATCAGGTCACTGGGATGCTGCCCTACTGAAGGAGAGCTACATGATTTCATTGCAGAGGTGGGTAAGTAGCTGAGGAAGTGTCACTTAGTGGAGTTTAGAACTCATTGTAATTATAAAACAAAACAAAAACAAACTTACACAAAACTAAAAATTTCCTAAACTACTGAGGGTGAGTTTGAGGGTGAGCTATTAGGATAGCTGTGCATGGAAGTCAGCCAATAGGACCTGGAAGCATTTTGATCGAACCTTGAAGAAATGGCAGCTCTTGATGCATAGTTTTAAATTTGTTGAAGAGAGGCCAGTGGAGAGAAAAGGAAGTCTGACCACATGGAAAGAGACCAATGACAGATATGTTTAATAATAATGCTGGTTCACAGGTTATGTCAGAGACTGCATTTTTATTCATTTAAGGAATTAAAACTAAGTTTCAGAATACATATAATAATAAATAGACTGAAATAGAGAACATTAATCAGTCTAAAATTCTAAACATTATTACTCATAATAATAACAAAAGTTAGCCATTATTATTTAAAAGATCTTGACTGGCTTTCTTCTGTGGTCATGGATTCCTTGAAATGGGTAAACTTTGCTCATCAGAGGAGACTGGTGTTCTGCACTTCTCAGTCCCTGGGGAACAAGGGACCTGGGTAGCAGCTATTCAAAAGAACAGCATTGGTGTACTTAAGAAATAATAATAAATTCTGGCAATCTTTCCTCTATAAATCTTCCATCTGTCCAGTGGCTGGTCTCCTGCCTCTGTTTAAGTTGTTCAAAGTGGAACCTGGGGCTGAGACCAGAAAGAGGTTTAAGGGTGACGACAGCAAATAGGAGATGCATAAGCCCATGGTGGTATAAGTTAGTAAATCATCTTCTATTCAAGGCGGGGTTCTCTTTGAGCATTAGCCAGAGCTGGATGTGTGCTGTATTAAAGAACATTTTCCTTTATTTATCTCTAAGTGTGTGAAGTGATTTCTCACTAGGAAGGCATATTAATTCTAGAACAGGGCAAAATGGTCAATTTCCATTGAGTATCAATTTCTCTATAATGCCTACTGCAGAGTTTGCCTGAAAGATACAGTAAATAATGTATTACAAGCCAGTTTTAAGTGGCAAAACACTGTAAAAGTCAAGTTATTTAAAATCAGATGATGACTGTTGCTCAGACATCAGCGTCTTGGCAGCGCTTAGTTGTTTTCACATTGTTGTGATCACAATACCCAACAGACAACTTGAGGGAGTGAAGACTTGCTTTGGTGCATTATTTTAGTGCAACGGTTCTCAACCTTCCTGTGGTAATGCTGTGACCCTTTAAGACACTTCCTCATGTTGTGGCGGCCCCCAACCATAAAATTATTTTTGTTGCTACTTCATAACTGATTTTGTTACTATTATAAATCATAATGTAAATATTTTTGGAGATAGAGGTTTGCCAGAGTGTTGCAATGAGGTTTCCGGCGCTGGTCTGGTCAGAGGTCCAGACCCACAACAGACCTGCAGTCCCAGACCGCTTAGCTGCCCGCTGCTGTTTGGGTCCCCCAAGTGACTCAGACGCTTATATTAGCGTCATGCTGTTAGGCCTATGGCTCAGGCACATTGCTAGCTGGTTCCTTAATCTTAATTCAGCCCATCTCACTAATCTGTCTGCCACGTGGCCCATGGCTCATCTGTGTTCCTTACATGTTTTTTCTTGGGCGTCTGGCTCCATTTGTGTCTGACTCCATCTGTGTCTGACTCCGCCCTCTTTCTTGTACCTATGCTCTGATTCCTCTGCCTACCTCTACTGTGTCTGCCATGGCCAAAACAGTCCTTTATTTACAACATATAGAAAGACGTTCCTACATCAGCAGAGGGGTCCGTCATGATTCACAGGTTGAGAACCATGTTTTAGAGGCCTTCAGTCTTTTGTGGCTGGGAAGGCATGGTGGAACCTCACTGTTCATGGTGTACCAGGGAAGCTGGAAGCAGGGGTGGGTGTAACCTTCAACGGCCCACCCCTGCTATCTACTGCTACTAGACTTCACTCTCTTAAGGTTCCATAGCCTCCCCCATAGTGCCACCAGTCAGGGAGTGTGCTGAAAGCACAAGCCTCTGGGGATAGTTCAGACACAAACGAGAGCAGTAGCAGCAATTTTTTCATTGCTATTTTGAAATACTTAGGAAGATAGTCTAAGTTGTACGAGCATATTTTTTAAAATATTTTTTTACTTTGGAATCGCAAAAGTTATTTTGAATGAAGATTAGGAAAAAGTTTTGTTTTTCCCACCCTCCGTTCTTGATCCCTGCTTCAAAACATTTGTTCACAAAGCTGGAGCTGGTGCAGAGAGAGGTAAAGACGCAGAAGGAAAGAAGAGTCAGTGTGTAGCAGGCGTGGTGGCCTTTAACCCCAGCACTCGGGAGACAGGCAGGCAGATCTCTGATTTGAGGCTAACCTGGTTTACAGAGCAAGTTCCAGGACAGCCAGGGCTATGCAGGGAGACCCCTTATCTAGAGAAACAAAAGTAAAACAAAGAAGAGAATCAGTAACTAGAGCAGGACTAGACTGGTGGTCAGGGCAGGAGAATGGTCTGAGTGCTAATAGATGTTAGGGAGCTGGCACGTGTTCCTTTTCTCTTTTTGAGACAGTCTCACTATGTAACCCTGGATGCACCACCATGCCCAGTGACCCCAACTTGACCATAACTATTGTAAATATAAAGAATTGAAAAAAAAATTGAAGATGAGGAGACTTGTTTTTCCCAAAAATTGCATCCCTATATTATAATAGTTATGGTTTAGTTGGGTCACTAACCTATGTAAGTTCTGTAAAAGTTTATTATTGTGCTAATATCATTCCAGCTGAATCCTAGTGACAGAGTTACAACAGCCTTGACTACCCTTCTTAATTTTACCAGATAAATGAGAAAAAAACGCACACATTTATACTTATCAAATAAATTTAGAACACTGAAAATCCACAACAGTAATTAAGGGGTAAATATAATATTACTAAATGTTTTATAATAACTTCAGAAAGCAAATAATTTAAATGTGTTTATATGTGTGCTCTAAAATTATTCTGGGCTGGCAGACAACTGAGCAGGTAAGGGATCTTGCTGCTATGCCTGACAACCTGAGTTTTATTCTGGAATCTACATGGTAGAAGAAGCAAACTGATTCCCACAGCTGTTCTCTGACCCTTATATATCCGTGTGTGTGTGTGTGTGTGTGTGTGTGTGTGTGTGTGTGTGTGTGTGTGTGTGTGTGTGTGTGTGTGTGTGTGTAATTATTCTGTAAAGATTTTGAAACTTTTAATTGAAAATTGTGTTCTCTAGCTATTATGTGCTTGAACTTTAGGATAGAGACATCTTTAAACTTTAAATTCTCAGCTCTTTGCTCCCTCAAGATCAGAAATCTCTTGAAATAGATCAGTTTTTAAATTCCTTAACATTGATTCATCTGTTTAATATTCTAAAAGTAGCAGCTGCTCCGAATAATTCCTGTCTGTATAGGATGCTCCAAAAGCCAGCAGCTGTGAGAAGGAAGGCCTACTGCACACAGGTTATCCAGCAGCCCTGCCTCTGGTATTAAGTCAGAGCTGTCTAGGATCTTCAGTGTGTGGGAGCTGGGAGGAGAGAAGACTATTTAAAGATACATCTCCTTTGAAATTCAAACTTACATAGAATTAAAGAGAATTATATTACACAGGAAAGCTAAAAATGTCTCAAAAAAAAAAAAAAAAGACCTGTGTTGATAGGATTATTGATTTAGGCTTCAGAACTAAGATAGGATTGTGCCTTTTTATTGAGGGGACATCTTCAGCCACCTGCTTCTCTACACGTGCCTGTTGTAGATGGTAAGCAGTTCCCTGTTGCCTCCTCTGTTTTGCTATTAATGTGCTGTACTCCCGAGAACATATCTTGGGATCTCCTTGTGTATTAGCTAGGATTCTCTAGAGTAACAGAATTTATAGAGTGAATCCTTTTTCTCAATATAGAAAGGGGATTTGTTAGGATGACTTACAGGTCCAGCTAACCCAACAATGGCTGCCTATGAACAGAAAGTTCAAGAATCCAATAGTAGTTCAGTCCATGTGTCTGCATGTCTCAGCTGGTCTTCAGTATACACCAGAATCCCAGAGAAGTGGGCTCTAATGCCAGTGAAGAAGTGGATGTGTTGAGGTTGAGAGCAAGCAGGCAAATAAAGAGCTTCCTTCTTCCTTGTCCTTTATGTAGGCTGTTAATAGAATGTGTGGTCCAGATTAAAAGTGGAGCTTCCTACCTCAAAAGATCTGGGTTAAAGTGTTCCTACTGCAAAGATTGGATAAGAAGTGTATCTTCCCACTTCAAATGATTTAATTAAAAAAAAAAATCCTTCACAGATGTGCCCAGCCATTTGGCGTTTATTTTAGTTAATTCCAGATATAGTCAAATTGATGGCTAGAATCCCTAGCACACCTTGGTTCTCTGCTTAGCCTTAGTAGTTAGTGTCGTGAGGTCTCACAGCTTCTGTGGTCAGCAACTTTACATGATTGCCGAGATATGGGCCAGAGGGAGTGGCCGGCAGATTCCTCCACTAGGGTTTGTGACCCTAGTGACCTAGTGAACCCTGGCCTGGAGAGGTGGCCATCCTGGGCCCGTGGTCTGCTTAGGCTGTTTTTAGCAGCATGTCCTGAGGCCCTTAGTCAGCATGTATTGTTCCTTCTACCATCTTCCGTGGAATGTAATCCTCTGGTAGGTTTGTGGCTCATACTGTATCTGCTCCAGTCAGTCCGTGCTAAGGAGAAAAGCGGTCTTTTTGCTGGACTTGCTGGTCAGTTAATCATTTATTTACTCCAGGCTCCTAAGAGTCAGTCCCCGAGCAAGTCTTCCTCACCTCCTGGTTTCTTGCTGCCGGGGTGGGCCCTTAGCAGTTTCCCTGTCTTGTATTTTAGTCCCCTGACTGCTACAAGGCTTGCCTCCTAGTCGTGCTAGCGAGTTTAGTTTCTTCCTTCTGTGTATTTTCTTCCCTCCCCTGATAGGTTGTGCTGGGATTTAACTCAATTTACCGTCCACCTAATAATAGGAGAGATGCGGCAGGCAGTTGCTGAGGGATGCCTGTTGCCTCAGGCGAGTCTTCTGCGGCACAACAGTGCCACCTCCTGTTCGAAAGGGGTGGATGCAGGCCTAGCTCCTCCGCATTTGCCTAGCCAGTGTCATCACTGGGCTTTGATTTCTCCATCCAGCAGGTCAGCATGCCAGGCCTTTGCCAGCAGGACTCTGGCCTTACGTATCTGTTTTGACTGAGCACTTAAGCACCTTTTGACATCTTTAGCTGTTGCATTTTCAGTCCCAGGGATGTCACACTAGAGTGTATGTGCCTCCCATAGCCCGTTGTTTGGAGCCTGATCTAAGGAGGGTATATATGTTAATTTTTCTTATTGTTGTGACAGAATGCCGGCCAAAGCAACTTCAGGAGGGAAGAGAAGGGGACTTTGGCACACAGTTCCTGGTAGGGAACGGGGGGGGGGGGGGGGGGAGCGGGCGACAGGAGCATGAGACAGTTGTCACCCTGCTGTTAGGAGACAGATGAATGTTGGTGCTCATCTCCTCCCTTTGATTCAGCCCAGAACCCCAGCCTATAAGATGCTGCTGCCCACACTTAAGGGGGGGGGGTCTTCCTTCTTCCGTTAACCCTTTCTGGAAACTGTGACAGATACACCCACCGGTGTATATCCAAGATGATTCTTGTCTTCCAAGCTGATCGTAATACAGTCAAATCAACAGTGCATCAGTGATGGTTTAGACAATTTTTAAATGTCATAGAAAGCAAAAAAACCTGCATAAAATATTATATATCCAGCAGTACCTAAAATATTTATCACTCTCTTTCATGGAATTGTGCATCTCCTGATTAATTGATGAGCGCCTGAGTCTGCCTTTCAGTGTAGGAGACAAGTACTTCTTTATGGGCTGCCAAAGAGCCATGTAGCCTTGACATCTAGCCACAGCTCTACAAAGCTCCCACTCCTTGTTTTCCCACAGGCCTTAGTACAGCTCACAGCTATTGCTCTGCTTTATAGGCCTGTTCTTCTCTTGTCATGCTTCGATTGGCTAGGTTCCTGCAAGGACTGTCCTCTCCTCTCGAGCATTCTTAGTTTCCTTTTATAAAATCTCTGTCACCAGACTTCCAGAAACAGATAGGCTGTGTGCACAGTGCTTCATCACCATTTTGACCCACAAAGCAATGAGCCAGCCTGACGTCCATCTCACTGCCTATGTTGTTTATCACTTCGGATGACACATTGTCCTATGGACACTCTAAGAAGCTAACACCGAGCCATAGACATTTAAAAGACTTAGTGGGGACTGTCATTGCCAGAGGAGGTGGGAGAGTGTCAAAATACATTACAGGTTTGACGTGTGAGCAGGAAAGATAGGTCAGGAACGTTGTGAAAGAAGACCTTGGCCATCTGGTTGATGACCAGGCCTCATCCTAACTTCTCATTGGAGGAGTCTCTCCTTGCTGGCATGGTACTTACTTTGACGACTGGTGCTACACCCTTAGTGTCTGGAGAAGCCCTGAGAAATGTAACTGGCTCAGGCTTGATTAGATGATTTAGAAACAGAGGTTGAATAGAGGGACATTTCCATAGGAGCCAGTTGTGGTGTGAATGAGAACGGCCCCATGGGCTCATTTATTTGAATGACTGGTTTGAAGCTGGTGTGGCCTTGTTGAGGAGGAGGTGTCTTATGGAATGTGAAGGTGAGCCTTGAAGCCTCACAGCCCCTACTAGGTCAGTTTCTCTCTCTGCCTGCAACTTGGGGATCAGATGTGAGCTCTTAGGAGTGCTCCAGCTGCATGTCTGCCTGCCTCTGTGCTCCCCACCACGATGATCATGGACTAATGCTCTGAAACTAGAAACAGTCCCCAATCACATGCTTCCTTCTGAACGTCACCTCGGTCATGGTGTCTCCTCGGAGTAGTGGAGCAATAGCGCTGACACATTACAGTCATTCAGAAGAGCTGTGACGGAGGCGAGGTGTTGCGTGTACAGAACAATATAATCAGGAGCTCGCCGTACATACGTAGTCTTTGTTTCTAAGCTCAGATGGCCTTACTCTGTAGACTTTAGGATTAGGTTAAAGTGCAACTACTTTAGAAATCCACTGAAGGCTGCATTTGAACCCAGGAAGAATGAGCAGAAGCTCTTTGTCACATGGTAAAGATGGGTCCCTGGTGAGCTAGGCCAGGCTTGTTCCAGAATCCTGCTCTTGGATCAAACGATGGCATAATGGCAAGGGTTGGTAATGATGATCCTCAGTACAGACACATCCTCAGGAAACCTTCAGTATGGTGGTTAGCTCTGCATCTGGTGCACAGCTGTCATTAGGATAGTCCCAGGAATTGCTCTTCCTCTGTTATACTCTTTATTATTTCTCTATATTATATTATACTACACTCTATATTATTTCCCTTTCTACCACTTTTGGCATATACTTTGATAACTTCTTGAAAAGAAAGTAATATTTTTGAGACTTATTTTTTATGGCTAGGAATAGAAATTAACATTTAAGTCTTCATTAAGTGTTTTAGCCTAGACTTGGTGGTACAAGCCTTTAATCCTAACCAGAAGGCTGAGGCAGAAGAATTTCAAGTTCAAGGTTGAATAATCACAACGTGTTTTAGGGTCTAAAAGATTATAAAAACTAACCTCCAAAAGGGTTGAGAGTGTAGTCCAGTGTCTACTTGCCTAGTGTGTCTGATGCTGAGGCTTCATCCTCAACACTGCAAACCAAACAAAAGTCAGTTTGGAAGTAAACATTCTTTGTTGTTACTCTTTCTGGTGATGCCATTGAGACAGTCTGGACCCATCCTCTCTATATAGTGACTTTGGTTTTTTATTTGTTTTGTTTTTTCAAGACAGGGTTTCTCTGTGTAGCCCTGGCTGTCCTAGAACTCACTTTGTAGATCAGGCTGGCCTGGAACTCACAGAGATCCACCTGCCTCTGCCTTAATGAGTGCTGGGATTAAAGGTGTGCTCCACTACCGCTTGGCTTGTATGTGACTTCTTAATTACAATTTCCTTTCTGGAGGACTGCTTTTCTTTTCTTTTTTCTCTAGAGTTGGAAATTTTATAATGGTTTGTCTGGGCCTGGATCTATTGTCATTTGTATAGGGAGCTGGTGACCTTCAAACTAGAGACTTACTCTGGTTTGCTCCAGGAAAAGGTCTTGCAGTTATTCTGTTCCGTCTACCTCTTACATTCTTAGTATCTCTTTTAGGATGCCTTAGATCATTTGTTGCTTCCATGTTACCACGTCTCTGTCTCTACTCTCTATAGACTTCTGAACTTACTCTTGTATGTTTTTACTGAGCTTCTTGTTTCCGATGTCACTGATTCCCAGCAGCTTGTTTTGTTCTTGAATGCTCCTCTGCAAACAGCTCTCCCCTGTCTCCTGCAGTTCTGTTTGACCCTTTTCCTTTATGCTGATCTCTGCATCTGCTTTGCTTGTTCATTTTGTAAGTAGATTTCCTTGAATGTTAATGAACTAATGAGCCCATAGCTCATGTTTAGAACTAGTCATTTTTTAAATTAAAAGTAGATTTTTCATACAATATATTTTGATCTCTTGGAGTAGGCCTTAACTCCCGTCAGGTACTGTCTGGTTACTCCTACCTGCTTTGTGCCACAATTACACTAGCAGAGCTAGTCAGCTTTAAACCTCACTGTAGGTAATTTTGGAGTCTCCAACACCAGAGTCTGTGAGAACTTTCTCTTTTGCAATTTTGATTTCCTATGATAGTCCTCTGGTCTTCTCTTATGAGACAAAAGCACCTGGCTGCCAGTTAAATAATTGCTGGAGGCCGGGAGGGGCAGCTGCCCTATGTGGTAAGGGCCAGGAGGATAAACGGTTAGTGCACTCGAGCCTGTGAGCCTGCCCCGAGAAGGACCAGTGGAGAACTGATGGCTTCTCAGGCTTCCTCACCCTTTGCTCCTGACTTCCACTTGTAGACGTCAGATGGAAGGCTCCCTGCTCACTGTCATCATTTAGCTATTAGACATCACTCGATTTTATTCAACAGAATGGTAGTTCAGTCTATTTTTAAGTTCTTTCAGTAACAGAAAAAGAGTTACAGCCTAGAATGTCTTAATTTTTGTCAAACAGCCTATAGAATCTTTAGAATAAATAGAAATGTAAAATCATTACATTTATTTGTTTGTGTGTGATGTACATGAGTGGCATGGCTCATATTCAGGGGACAACTTGGAGGAGTTGGTTCTGTCTTTCATTTCCCAGGGATTGTCTCAGGTTGAAGCTTGGTAACAAGCACCTTTTATCAAGGTGCCATTTGCTCACTCAGAGTTAATTGTTTTTTAAAGGCAGTGGCTTAAAGTTATTTTACTCATGGGGTAGGGATTTAGCTTAGTGGTAGAGCATTTACATCTGCAGGCTCTGGCTGGCATTTGATAAGGAAATAAACTGTTAAAAACCAATTGCAAAGGGAACACTTGTGGTAAATATTGGTTATTTTTTGTTATTTATTCAATCTAAAGTTGAAATATTTTACACATTTGTGTTCTGAAGAATGACTTGTATAAGCATGTAAATAAGTCTAACTTGAAATATCTCATTTTTTGCTGCAAAAAAGTTTTAAGAATCCATATGTATTTCTTGTTTGTTGATATGAAACAGGTGCTTTATAAGCCATTTTAAGTACTGATATTATCCTGTGTTCTTGTGAAGCATGAAATAATTCACCGTATTGGCTCATTGTTAAGCCACTAGGTAGAGATGAGTTTTCACTTTGTATTTTGTTTCTAGTTCAGCGAGTTTGTCATTAAAATAAATAATGCTGTATTGGGAAGATATGGCTTTCTTATTTTACAGTGCAGATGTGAGAAAAGAAGTTTAGACCACCACAACACCTGACAGATTGAGGCCTTCTGATAGGCACTTAACATCCGGATGCCTGTGTGTCCTCAGATGCAACATGATCAAGAAAATGGACTCATCCCCAAAGTAGAACGAAAAATGGTGTTTTCTGCATAGATTGAGACTTAAGCATTGACATTTGAGAAAATATTTGTTGAGTTAGCTCCATGTTACAAGGCCCCTAGAGCACCTGAGGACTCCCACGTCAGCCTTAGAGAGGGACCTTTGGTGGCAGAAACGCTACTTCCTCCATCCTCGGAGGATAAGAAGACAGGCATATAGGCCAGTATACTATTCAGATCAATGGTACTTGTTAGTGGCCTTGGGACCTTGCAAAAGAGATTTTGTTACCTTTTCTGCAAATGCTGTTTGAGTTACTTTGCAGCATGTGGACCCTTCTCATAGATGAAACCAACTAGGTTATCACTTGCTTCACTCACATTTACAATAATAGACAGCTGTGTTTTGTTTTGTTTTTAAAATTTTTTTGTTGTTGCTTTGCTTTGGATGCAGGTTCTCATATTTTCCAGATTGGCCTCAAACTTCTGTGCAGTCTTGCTGCTTGTTCTCACACTTCTACCTCCCAGTGCTGGGATTACAGATGGGAGTCATCATGTCTGCCCTATGCCGGCCTGGAGATCTACAGGGCTTCATTCCCTGTAGGCAAATGCTCACAACTGAGCTGCATCTGCCCATTCCTAGGCTCTGTCTTTTGAAGAGTAGGGCCATACAGTGTGGCTCTATGTTAGTCTGTGTCTTCCTGGAGTCCAAAGACAATTATGGGGAATTAATGTATATTTGTGTGTGGTGGTGGGATCAGGTCTGTTGGTTTCGCGCATGAGATCAGACACACACTACCAGATGCCACACTAGAGTTTCTTCAGGAGGATCGCTGAGCAGGTCTGAGGTAGAGAAGCAGAAGAAAAAGAGACAGACTTTCATGTGGCGGCTCCTCTTAAGAGAGCAGGTGGGCATGGATTTACATAGTCATACGTAGGGGTGTGCCTTCCATATGGGGTATGTTGTGCAGGTGCCATGTTGGGTTTACCATGTGTCTGCTATGTGCTGGGAATCCTTACAAAGTCACTGTAGTACCGTACCTGTCCTTTAGAGTGGTTGACAAAATATTCAACATACCTAGCTTTTTTTTTTTTTTTTTTTTTTTTTTTTTTTTTTTTTTAAGATAGGGCTTCTCTGTGTTAACAGTCCTGGCTGTTTGGGAATTTGCTTTGTAGACCAGGCTGTCCTCAAACTCACAGAGATTTGCCTGCCTCTGCCTCCCAAGTGCTGAAATTAAAGCCATTTGCCTCTACCACCTGGCATCTTAATGTCTTATATTATTACTTGCTACATTTTACATGGCATTTTATAGACTGGAGGCAGGGTGCCGAGCAAACAGCCAGGTAGTAGAGCGCTTGTCTGGCATTTGTGAGGTTTGAGGCTCAATATACAGCACCATAAAATCTAAACAAAACAGTAAGTGATAAGAAGCAAGACTAAACTTCTGAAGAAACAGGTCCATATGGTTAGTGAGGTGAGCCTATGTCTAGAGTTTCTGTATGGAGTCTTTTTAAGAAACAACATTATTTCACCACATGGAATCAGAAGGGTTTACACTATGGATAATGTCAGCTCTTGGGGTTCACAAAGAAGTCATATCCTACCTCATAAAACTGTCACACAACTCCATCAGGTAGACAGTTTTGTTCTCCTGTGTCATAAATGATACAGCGAATCCAGAAAGGTTTGTTTTATTTTGCACTGCTAATGTTAGGGTTATAGGCAAGCACTAGGCCACTGGACTACATCCCTTGATCAGAGGTTTGATATTTGTTCTGTTTTTTTTTTTTGTTTGTTTGTTTTTTTTTTTTGAGAGACTCAGTTTCTCTGTGTAACCCTGGCTAGCCTAGAACTCACTTTGTAGACTTGGCAGGCCTTGAAATCAGAGCTCCCCTTTTGCCTTTAGTGCCGGGACTAAAGGCATGTGCCACCACACTCTGATTTGAGGATAGACTTTTAAAAATAAGACTATGTTCATCCTTGGTCAAACATGGTAAATATATTGTTATTTTTTATTTGAATATGCTAAAAGTTGAATCCAGAGCTCATGCTACACAAACACTCTATCATTGAGTTACATTTATAGCCCTGATTGTGTTTTAATGAAATTGTCCACTACTAAAAAGCCCCTGACCAATACGGAAGAAGCCAGTAGAAATTCCCGATATGATGCCCCTGAATTGATTTCACTCTATCTTTGTAATGGTTGAGCTTCATTTCTGGAAACTGTAATACTCCTCAGCTGTCCTGTGGGATTTTAAGTTGCACTTTCCTTTTTATTAAATTAATTAAAAAATATGTGTATATCTGTTTGCCTGTATGTATGTAGGGATATGTTTCAAATTTAATAAAAACCGGTCTGAAATATCAGAGGGATCTACCTACAGTCAATCCAGGAGGTTCAGAGAGTGGTGATTTACACCTTTAATCCCAACACGGAATATCCAGGAGTGGTGACCTACGCCCTTAATCCCAGCACATCTGAGTTTGAGGCCATCTTAGTTTACAGAAGGAGTTCCAGGCTCCCAGGCAGGCAGTGCCTTTAATCTTAACCTGGATGTGAAAGAACTGGGTAAAGAGGGTATTTAAGGCAGACATAGACAGAGCAGACAGAAGAAGCCAGGAGGAGTGAGGCTGAGGAAGCTGGAAGACAGCTGGGTGAGATCTGACTGTGATGTTTCCTCTCTGATATCTCAGCCTTTCCCTGAGATCTGGCTGAGTTTCCTTTATTCGTACAACATGTGTGTGTACTACATGTGTCCTCAGAGGTCAGAGGAAGATTTAAGTTATAATCACATAACATAATCATATAATGGATATGAGCTGCTGTGTGGGTGCTGGGCACTGGCCTGAGTCCTCTGTAAGAGCCGCCAAGTGCTGTCATCCACTGAGCCGTGCATGTCTCCATCTCCATCCCAGTTTTTTTTTTTTTTTCTATATTAACTTTGTAAAATAACTCCTGAATTGTAAATAAGTTTTGAAAATTGCCAACTGGTAAATGTTGACATTTGTGCTTGAGCAGTAATTTAACTCCTTTGGATAAAAATATGCCATAGGTATCTAACATATATAAACAAGCCTTCTATGTGTTTGCTAAAGGTTCTGAAACGTTAGACTGAGGACCTTAAACCTTAGCATCAGTTGTTCTGAGGACTGCTAGCAGAGCTCTGTTTCAGGCTTCATGTTCTCTCCCATTCTCCTTCAGTCCCTTTCTGATTGGAGGATGAAACCAGAGCCTTGAGAACACTAGATAAGTGCTCTACCAGTGAGTTCTCCCCTCCTCCACAGTTTTCTTTCTTTTTAAAAGTCTGGGTAGCCACTTATGTGTCCAGTAGTATGCTCCCAGTTGCCATGTTTGTGTCCAGACTTCCTGCTTTCCCTGTGTGTTTATTGTCCACATATGTGGAGACGCAGGTATGTGTGTGTGCCAGAGTGTGCATGTGGAGGCCATAGGCTAACCCTGGTGTCTCCTTTGGCTGCTTTCCTTGTATATACTGAGGTCAGTCTCACTTGAGCACAGAACTTGCCTGTTGGCTGGTCTAGTCATTCTGTGGGCTCTGGGAAACCGAAATCTGGTCCTCTTCTGATCATATTCTACCACTCCACGTCCTAACCTCCCCTCCCAACCTCATGCCTTTTCTTTTTTTTGACAAGGTCTCATGTAACACAAATTCTGTTTAGTATTATAATAAAAACCTGGAGCCAGATATTGGGGAAAAGCTGGAATATCAGAGAGATAGAGAAACAAACCACTGCCACGTCACCCAGCCAACTCCTCTCGCCTGTCTCTGAGAATCCTCTGACCCCCCAGCCTCTCTGTCGTTATCCCAAAAGGGAAGTGCCAGGCTAAACAGAACTCCTGTGCACATGTACATGTATGTATGATGTGTGACCACAGAATACATTCCACTCCTCCTTTCTCCCAGCCATCTCACTTCCTGGTTCAACTTTCCTAGAGCTAGGATTAAAGGTGTGTGCCACCACTGCCTGGCTCTGCTTGGCCTTGAACTCACAGAGATCCAGATGGATCTTAGTCTTCCAAATGATGGGATTAAAGGCATGGGTCATCACTCCCTGATCTTTATCGTAGGAAATCTCACTTGGAATATACCAATACAAGATTAATATTTATTGGAAAATAAATTAACACTCATGATGACAGGTTACAGCTTAGGAAGATTCTTGAGTGATCGGATGGTCCAAGCGATGGATGCTGATCTGATCTCCAAGAAGTAGGAACAAACAGGGCTCTCCAGATCCCAGCAGCCCCTCTTGAATGGGGCTGGCCACACGCCATTCAGGAGCCTGGGACCCTGGAAAAGTGTCTTCCAACCATATCAGCTGACACCTGAATCCCACCACAGACCTTGGCTTGGCTCTGTGAGTGGCTCTGTCCTCTGATATTTAAGACTATTTTTTATTAAATATACAATATGTCACAGATTCTGCAGTCCAGCCTGGCCTGGAACTTGCTAGGTAGACCAGGTTGGTCTTGAACACATGTCAATCCATCTGCCTTAGCCTCCCAAGTGCTGGGATTGCAAATATGAACCACCATGCCAAACAGTTTCCCCCCTTTGTGGAGACAGGCTTATTTATCTTTGTTTACCAGACCATAATGATGAGCACCAGTTAAATATATACTGTGGAGAAACATTCGAATATTTCTAAAATGAAAACTTAAAGCAAAAATTCTGAATCATATTCCCCATAGAGACAACCCACAGTGAGCTTTAGATACTCAGTGTTCCTGTTATATACAAACAGGAAATTAATGATGTGGTAGGTGAAGCATCTTGCTGTATCCTTTAAATATATACAATTTTAATCTGTTAATCTTGCCTCAATAAAACATCTAAAGAATTTAACACAATAGAAGTGCAGATGAGAATTCTGTTAAAAATTACCCGAAGGGAAACTAATTACTTGACTATAAAACCATTTATAATAAAATAGTGTTTGTCACCTATTAAACATTCCATGAATGTGATATTTAGAATAGTCATGTTTTAAATGTCATTGCTTATACATGTTTAGAAAACATACTAGTTATGGCCTCTAGAGGGCAGTGTTAGGTCATGGAAAAATTTTTACAATTTCAAAATGGACTTCAGAACATTTAAAATGAACTTAAAAATTGTGTGTGTGTGCGCACACGTTCATGTATGTATGATGTGTATGACCACAGATACATGCCACAGTGTATGGCATGAGGTTAGTGGTCAGAGGATGCCTTTGTGGAATCTGTTCTCCCTACTTCTCCTTGGAACTGACACAGGTCACCAGGTTCATGTGCCTTTGTTTACCCTTGGAACCATCTCATCATCCATTTTCTTACTTTTAAATCACAAGGCTTCTGTTTATATTCGTTATTCTTTCTTTCTTTCTTTCTTTCTTTCTTTCTTTCTTTCTTTCTTTCTTTCTTTCTTTCTTTCTTTCTTTTTTAGGCTGAAGAAAATTTACATTAGGCATGATGACTAACATTTGTAATCCTAATACTGGAGATGCTGAGGCAGAGAGGTTAGTTTAAGGTCAACTTGGTAACATAGCAGGAAAGACTATACCATTTCTTTACACTTTTTTTTCCTTTTGCTAGTCTGATTGACTGGAGCTCCTCTTAACATACATTAAGGTTACTGACCAATTCAGGCCTGCAGTCTGGAGAAATCTTCCCACCCGTGGTCCTGCAGCCACTTATAAAATAATTTCTCAGGTTTGTATTAATAACAAACTAGCCTATGGCTCAGGCTCATTATCAGCTACCTCTACAACTTAACCCATTTTTATTAATCTGTGTCTTGCCGTGGGGCTCATGGCTTACCTCTACTTTACATCTTGCTTCCTTGGGTGGCATCTTACAGCGTCTCTCTTGACTCCACCCTTCTCCAGATTTTTCTGTGCTTGAATTCCCACCTGCCTCCAAGATGGGCCAAAACAGTTCCTTTATTAGTATTCACAGCATAGAGAAAGACATCCCTTATCATGGTGGTTTCAATAAGAATGCCCCCCCCCAAATAGGCTCATATATGTGAATGCTTAGTCCCTGGGGAGTAGAATTGTATGAGAGGATTGGAAAGATTAGGACGTTTGGTCTTGTGGGAGGAAATATGTGTCACTGGGAGTGGACTTTGAGATTTTAAAATCTCATGTAATGGACTAATCTTCTAAATTGTAACATCTCCAGTTAAATGCTTTCTTTTGTAAGAGTTGCTAAGATCATGGTTTCTTTTCACAGCAATGGGAAACTAATTAAGACAATTAAAAACTTTTCAGTCTCAAAATTATCTGTGAGTCAAAAACCATCCATAGAGCTTTGACCATACTATTCTCATTATTGATGGCTTACAAGTGATGAGGGACTCTGGGGAAGTGGCATGGGGCACATATTATATGTCGTTTTCCAGTTATATAATTGAGTTACAGCACTGGACTTTGGAGTACTAAAATCAATAGGTCGATGAAGATCTTGACAGGTTAGAAGAGGCTTTGATTTTGTAAAGGTAGATATTTCCTGTTCCATAGCTGGTTAGGGAACATATAAGTGTTAAGGGATGTGAAGGATGGTTGTCCTGCCCTGGAACAATTTCTGAAGGATTAAGGATGAAATGAAAGCACAACCTTTACTTCTGATATTTTCACTGCGGGGAAGTAAGGTGGCTCGGAGGGTAAAGCTGCCCACTGCCAGTCCTGAATTCTGAGTTCCAGCCAAGGAAGCCACACACACACACACACATATACCAATAAATAAACAAATGTGGAAAAAGATGATTGCTCTATAAATGACGTCATGAGATTGATTATTTGTTGAGATTGTAATAATTACGTCATTCCCCTTCCCTTTCCTCTCTTTAAAGTTTAGAGTCTAAACCCTCTCATGGGGGCTGGGGGCTGGCTCAGAGGTTAAGAGCACTGAGTGCTCTTCCATAGGACCTGGGTTCAATTCCCAGCACCCACATGGCAGCTCATAACTGTCTGCTGCTAACTCCAGTTTCAAGGAATCTCACATTCTCACACATACATGCAGGCCAAACACCATGGTACATAAAATAAAAATAAATACAATTTTAAAAAATCCTCCCATGTACCCAACCCCTTGTTCTCTTTTATGACCTTTTTAAGTGTTGCACCCATATGTATTCCTAGGTATACAAATACAGCCTGATCAGTGTATATAGTGTTTCTGTATGTGTATTTCAGGGCTGACCATCGGTGTTGGACGGTGCTTCTCCCTAGGGGGGACCTTCCATTCTCAGAATTTCTTAGTTGTATATGTCTGAAAATAGATTTTTTCTGTTTTCTTGATTCTTCTCTCATATATTACACCTTGGCTGTAGTTTCCCCTCCCTCTTTCCCCCCAGCTCCAGCCCCTCAGCCCCTAGCTCCCCCTCCCCCAGATCCACTCCTTCATTTCCTTTCAGAAAAGCACAGGCCTCCCAGGGATGTCAACCTCACATTGCATATCAAAATACAGTAAGACTAGGCACCTCATATCAAGGCTGGATAAAGCAACCCAGCAGGAGGAAAGGGGTCCCCCCAACATGCAAAAGAGTCTGGGACAGTCCCCGCTTTCACTGTTAGGAGTCCTACAAGAATACCAGGCTACATAACCATAAGGTATAGGCAGAGGACCTAGGTCAGACCCATTTAGAATTCCTGATTGTTGGTTCAGTCTCTGTGAGCCCTTATGTTGATTCTATGGACTGTGTTCTTTGATGTCTTTGACCCCTCCAGGTTCTGCAATCCTTCCTTCTCCTCTGCTGGATACCCTGAGCTCTGCCTAATGTTTGACTATGGGTTTCTTTCTATATCAGTTGCTGAATGAAGCATCTCTGATGACGATTACACTAAGGCTCTGTTCTACAAGTATAGCAGAATATCATTAGGGATCATTTCACCGACTTTTTTCCTTTTGTCAGTCATATTTTGTTCTATCCTAGGTCCTGGGCCATCCAGTCTCTGGTTCCTGGCCCTCCAGGTAGTGTAACGCCTGGGCTCCTTCTCATGGTCTGGGTCTCAAGTTAGATCAGTCATTGGTTGGCTACTCCCACAAGTTCTGTGCCACCTCTACCCCAAGACATCTTGCAGGCAGTACACATTGTAGGTGGAAGGTTTTGTGGTTGGCTTTGTGTCTCAGTCCCTCCACTATAAGCCTTTCCTGGTTACAGAAGATGGCCAGTTTAGGCTCTCTGTTCTCCAGTGCCAGGAGTCTTTGTCAGGGTCACCCTCATAGGTTCCAGGGAGTTTCCATTACACTGATTTTCTCCCTCATCTCTGAAAGCCCCCCGATTGTAGAGAGCTGCGTGGCCGCACCTTAAAGATGGCGCTGGCTTCCGCCTTCCACCTTCCCCATGGTGAGTGCTCTCTGAGATAAACAACTCCTTATTTGGCTAAGGCTAAGCTCTTGGTTTGCTCTCGTGTACCTGGACCTATTGGCATGGCCCCTGTGGCACCCTGTGATTGGCAGTCCAGAAGGTATTTAAGAGGGAGCAGGAACCCCGAAGGAAGAAAAAGCCATGTTCAAGGTTCCTAAATAAACTGCTAAAAGAAGAGCCTAGTGTTGCATCTTTCCTTGCTAGCAAGATTGGGCGTGACACCCAATCCCAGCCATCTCTCCCATACTCCTGTTCTTATCACTTCTTGTTCCCAGTCCACTCACGAAATTCATTCTATTTCCTTTTTCTAAGGTGATTCGCGCCTCAACCCCCCCCCCCCACCACCACCATGAGCCCTCCTTATTACTTAGCCTCTCTGGGTCTGTGGACTGTAGCATCTTTTACTTTACAGCTAATCCACTTATGAGTGAGCACATACCATGTTTGTCTCCTGGGTCAGGGTTACCTCACTTGGGGTGATTTTTTTCCTAGTTCCATCCATTTACCTGTGAGTTTCATGATGTAATTTTTAAAAAATAACTGAGTGATATTTCATTGTGTAAATGTGCCACATTTTCTTTATCCATTCTTCAGTTTAGGGATATTTAGATTGTTTCCAATTTCTGGCTATTATGAATAAAGCTGCCATTTATTAGTTGTCTACCTTAGTGCCTGCACTATTGAAATTCTGTTTAGGAGGTTGTTTCCTGTGCCAGCATGCTCAGACTGTTCCCCACTTTCTCTTCTCTCAGGTTCAGCGTATCTGGTTTTCTGTTGAGGTTTTTGGTCATTTGAACTTGAGTTTTGCGCAGGATGATAGATACGGATTGATTTGCATCCTACATGATGAGCTCCAGCTAGACCAGCACCGTTTTTGAAGATGATTTTTTTTTCATTGTATAACTTTGGTTTCTTTGTTGAAAATCAGGTGCGTGATTTATGTCTGAGTTTTCAGTTTGATTCCATTAATCATCTTGTCTACTTTTATGCCATTACCATGCATTTTTTGTTTGTTTGTTTTTATGACTATTGCTCTGTAGCACAGCTTACAACCAGGGATTGGAGGTAGTTTCAGAACTTCTTTTATTGTACAGGATTGTTATGACTATCCTGTTTTTTTTTTAAAGTTTAATATTGTTTAATATTGCATTGTCAAGGTCTATAATAATTGTGTTGGGATTTTGTAGATTGAGTTTGTAGATTGCTTTTTGGTAAGATGACTATTTTTTACTGTATTAATCCTACCAATCCATGCACATGGGAGACCTTTCTGTCTTCTGATGGCTTCTTATCATCCAGGTCTTTGACCTGCTTGGTTGCAACTACCTTAAGATATTCTATATTACTTGTGGCTGTTGTGAAGTGTGTCGTTTCCCTGTTTTTTCCTCAGCCTATTTTAGTCATCTGTGTAGAGGAGACCTCCTGCTTTCTGAGTTAGTCTTGCATCCAGCCACTTTGCTAAGTGTTAGTCAGCTATAGGAGTTCCTTGGTGGAATTTTTGGGGTCACTTGTGTAACTATCCTGTCACCAGCAAACAGTGAGCACTTGACTGCTTTCCACCTTGTCCCCTTGATCTCCTTTTGTTGTCTAATTGTTCCACGCAGAACTTAGAGAACTACTGAAAAGATATGGGGAGAGGACAGCCTTGTCTTGGTCCTGATTTTAGTGGGATTGTCCTGAGTGTCTCTCCATTTAATTTGATGTTGGCTATTGGCTTGCTATAAATTGCATTTATTATGTTTAGGTGTGTCCTTCATGTCCCCCATCTTCCTGACCTTTATCATGAAGAGGTGTTGGATTTCGTTAAAGGCTTATTCACATCTAACTAGATGACCACGAGTTTTTCTTTCAGTTTGTTTATACGGTGGATTGTGTTGACAGATTTTCATCCCTGGGATGAAGCCTACTTGATCATGGTGAATGATCTTTTTGATGTGCTCTTGGATTTGGTTTGCAAGTTTTTTCTTTTCTTCTCTCTCTCTCTTTTTGACAGAGTTTTTTTTTCTGTGTAACCACCCTGGAACTCATAATATAGACCAGGCTGGCCTCGAGCTCACAGAGAACTGCCTGCCTCTGCCTCCTGAGTGCTGGGATTAAAAGCATGCATCACCACTGCCCAGATTGGCTTGCAAATATTTTATTGAGTATTTTTTAAATCAATTTTAAGGAAGGAAATTTGTCTGTAATTCTCTCTCTGTTGAATTGTGGTGTGGTTTGGGTATCAGGGTGACTGTGACCTCATAAAATAAATTGGCAGTATTCCTTCTGTGTCTGTTTTGTGGAAAGGTTTGAGGAATACTGGTGTTAGTTCTTCTTTGAAAATCTGATAGAGTTCTGTGCTAAAAACATCTGCCCTGGGCCTTATTTATTTATTTATTTTTGGTTGGGAGACTTTTACTGATGGCGCCGATATCCTTGGGGGTTATAGGTCTGTTTAAAATGTTCATCTGGTCTTGATTTAACTTTGGTAAGGGGTGTCTATCAAGAAAATTGTCCATTTCTTTTAGATTTTCTAATTTTATGGAGTACATGTTTTTGAAGTATGGCATAATGATTCTTTGGCTTTTCTCACTGTTATGTCCCCTTTTCATTTCTGATTTGTATTAATGTAGTTATTACCTTTTTGTCTTTTTGTTAGTTTGAATAAGGATTTGCCTGTCTTGTTGATTTTTCTCAGAGAACCAACTCTTTGTTTCGCTGATTCTTTGTCTTTTTCTCTTCGTTTCTATGTTACTGATCTCAGCCCTCAGTTTGGTTATTTCCTGGTGTCTGCTCCCTCGGGTGTTTGCTTCTTTTCGTTCTGGAGCTTTCAGGTGTGCTGGTAAGTTGCTAGTGTGAGATCTCCACACTTTCTTCATGAAGGCACTTAGTGAGCTTTCCTCTTAGCACTAATCCATCATGTCCCATATATTTGGGTATGTTGTACATTCATTTCATTGAATTCTAGGAAGTCTTTAATTTTTTTATTTCTGCCTTGACCCAGTGGTCATTCAATAGACATATTGTCTATAGAGTTGTTCTGTTTTCATGCGTTTGTAGGCTTTCTGCTGTTTCTGTTGCTATACAGCTTTAACCTGTGGGTGGTCTGATAGGACACAGGGGATTATTTCAGCTTTTTTGTGTCTGTTGAGACTTGTTTTGTGACCTAGTATGTGGTAGATTTTGGAGAGAGTCCCTTGAGGTGCTGAGAAGAAGGTATATTCTTTTGTGTTTGGGTGGAATGTTTTGTAGATGTCTGTTAGGTCCATTTGGTTTATAACATAAGTTAGCTCCATTATTTCTCTGTTTAGATTTTGTTTGGATGACCTGTCCGTTGGTGAGAGTGGGGTGTTCAAGTCTCCTACTATTAATGTATGAAGTTCAATTTGTGATTTACGCTTTAGTAATGTTTCTTTTACAAATGTGGGTGCCCTAGCATTTGGGGTAGATGTTAACAATTGAAACATCATCTTGGTAAATTTTTACTTTGATGAATATGAAATGTCTTTCTCTATCATTTTTGATTAATTTTGGTTTGATGCCCATTTTGTTAGATATTGAAATAGATATACCAGCTTTCTTCTTGGGCCCATTTGCTTAGAAAATATTTTTCCAGCACTTTAATCTGAGGTAATGTCTATCTTTGATGTTGAAGTGTGTATGCAGCAGAGAGATGAATTCTGTTTTTGCATCTATTCTGTTAGCTTATGTCTTTTTATTGGGGAATGGAGTCCAGTGATAGTGAGAGATATTCATGACCAGTGATTCTTAATTCCTGTTATTTTGTTGTTGATGATGGTTTTGTGTGTGTATGTGTGTGACTGTGTGCGTGTGTGACTGTGTGTGTGTGACTGTGTGTGTGTGTGACTGTGTGTGTGTGTGACTGTGTGTGTGTGACTGTGTGTGTGTGTGTGTGTGTGTGTGTGTGTGACTGTGTGTGTGTTGCTTTTCCCTTCTTTTTATTTTGCTAATGTGATTATTTCCTGTATTTTCATGGGTCTGGTTAACTGTCTTGGTTGGAATTCCTTCTGGTACTGTTTGTAGGGCTGGATTTATGGATAGAGGTATTTAAATTTAACTTTGTCATGGGCTGTCTTGCTTTCTCCATTTGAGGTGATGGAGAGTTTTGCTTGATATAATAGTCTGGGCTGTCACATGTGGTCTCAGAATCTGCAAGACATCTGTGCAGACCCTTCTGGCTTTTAGAACCTCCATTGAGAAGTCGGCTGTAATTCTGATAGGTCTGCCTTTGTTGCTTGGCCGTTTTCCCTTGCAGCCTTTTAATATTCTTCCTTGGTTCTGTATGTTTAGTTTTTAATTATTGTGTGGTGTGGGCTCTTTCTTTCCTGGTCCACTCTGTTTGCTGTTCTGTAAGACAGATTCCTGTCTCTTCATAGGCATGTCCTCCTCCTTCAGGTTAGGAACATTTTCTTTTATGATTTTGTTAAAAATATTTTCTGGGCCTTTGGGCTGGGATTCTTCTCCTTCTATTCCTGTTATTCTCAGGTTTGGTCCTTTCATAGTGTCCCAGGTCCCAGATCTCCTCGGTGTCAGGAACTTTTTTTTTATCTATCTTTTCTGTTGTGGCTTCAGTGCCTGAGATTCCCTCCCTCCTCCTGCGTCTGTAGCTCCCGCTCACTTACCTAGATTTTCCATTTCCAGGATTTCCTCAGTCTGTATTTTCTTTATTGCTTCTGTTTCCATTTTCAGGTCTTAAAACAGTTATTTGTTTCACCTATGTGTTTTTTTCTTGGTTTTAAGGAATTAATGAGTTTCCTCCAATTGTTTCTTTGTGTTTTCCTGACTTTTTTAAAAAAGTCAATTTATTATTATTGTCATTTTGTGTGTGTGTGTGGGGGGGTGGGCCTCCACTCATGGTTTGTGTTAGGGCTCCAGGGCCTCAGGCTTGTACAGTAAGTGCTCTAGCAGCTGAGCCCCCTGCTTGGCCTGTTCCTGGCTTTCTTTGCGGGATTTATTTATTTCCTCCAATTGTTTGCTTGTGTTTTCTGTTTTCCTCAATTTCTTTAAGGGATTTATTAATTTCTTCTTTATTATGGACTTCTATCATATTCATAAAGTTGGTTTTGAGATAGTTTTCTTGTGCTTCGGCTGCGTTGGAATGTTCAGGTCTTGCTGTTGTGAGATAGCTGGGCTCTGATGGTGCCATATCACTCTGGCTGTACTTACACTGGCGTTTAGGCATCTGGGTTTGTGATGATTATAGGTCTGGGCGCTGGTTTCTGAGTTTGCCTTTGTTGGATGGGCATTTTGTTCCTTGGTTTCTGTTCCTTTCCGGTCTTCTGGTCTTTGTGCTTGGATTTCTGGCTGCCAGTGTGACGCCTGCTCCAGCAGGGCATCTCTGTCCAAGTTGGGGGCTGAATTTAGAGCAGCTGGCTTGGCCTTTTGTGCAGCAGAGGATCAAAGTTGGGGATAGTGCATGATGAGGAGGGGAGGGGGGACTGGGGATAGTGTTGGAGGGTGGGCACCAAGAGAATGGAGGAGCTCTGTGGGTGGGCTGCCTATGGCTGGTGTGGTCTCTGGTCCAGCAGTGAGTGTCTGTCTGAGTTTGCCTGTCTGTTTTTCTGGCCCAGACCCATGCAGGCCCTGTGAATGCTGCCGTAGTCTTTGTGGGTTCGTATGTGTGTTAATCCTGCTCCATTTAGAGGACCTTGTGTTCATGGTGCCCTCAATCCTTTATGGCTCCTAAAATCTTTCTGTCTCCTCTTTAGCAGGATTCCCTGAGCCTGAGGGGATGGATTTGATGGAGACATCCCATTGCAGACTATGTATTCCATCTCACTCCCTGCACACTGTCAGGTTGTGGTTCTCCATGTTCATCCCATCTTCTACAGGAGGGTGCTTCTCTGATGATGGCTGAGCAAGGCACTGATTGATCTATGAGTGTAGTTGCATATTATTAGGAGTGTTGTCTAGGACTGAGGCTTCCTAAGCTTTGCCTGTTCCCTGCTAGCATGTGTATGGAGTTTCCTTATTCAGGTCATGCTTAGGCAGCCATGTTGGTAAGACTTAGAGGCATAGATTCTCTGAAGTTTCTAGGAGATTCAAGAGATTGCCCTTTAAACAGTCTGCCCTGGGGTTTAAACCCCAGAGTCCATAGACACTCTATCATTGAGTTGCACCTGCATCCAGATATTTAACTTTTAAGTCTCTGTGTTCTGGGAGTTTCAGATAACTGGTCAAATACAACAGAGCTATATTAATATGAATTGCCAAAATGCTCAACTAAGACCTTAGAAGAAGCTGAAGAAATTGTTCACACATTGATGGGTACAGAAATTCTGAAGCATGATGTCCCTAGATGGGTTTGACTTTCTCTGATAATGGAGTCTGAAGACTGTACTCAAGCTAGGTATGGATCTTATATGAACATTAAAAATAGTTGTCATTTGGATAGTAGTACATTTTACTTAATACTGCCTATAATTTTTTTTTTGTTGTTGTTGAAATGATAACTCTCTTCAAAACTCATCTGTTGAATTGGGACCTATGAGCCTTTTAGTAGGATTTTTGGAAGAGAGTGCAACATTCATAGCTCCATATAAATCACCTGACGTGGAGATTAAGGTCAGTAGAGCTTTGGTGGGCGAGTCTGTTATAGTTGAACCTGGAGGCAAAAAGACCTGTTTCCTTCTAATCCTGTCTGCTGGGTGCCAGACGCTCTCATTTTTAGAATGGTATTCTCTTAACTTAGTTCTATTACTCATAAAGTATTTCATGAGTACAAGAATTATTTGAATGTAAGTCAGTCCTTGGGATGCTGGCTGGCTGTAATCTGATCTCATTCAGCATTCTTCATTTCCATTTGTGTAAGTCAGAATCTGGGAGTCATCTTAGACGCCTGCTCTCTCTTATCTGTAATGAGCGAATGCAGTTACTCTGTCAGGTCTTCTTAAAGGTGTCCTGGTCACACACTCATTCTTCTCATGGCCACCACTCCAGTCTGCACCATCACCCTTTGTCTGAAGAAGCCACGCCATCCACAACAGAGTGACCGTTCAGAACATACACCTATAAGACCATCAGTGGTTTCACACTGTTCTTGGGACAACAGGGAATGGCTATCCTGTGGATGATAAGGTCTCTCTTAAGCCTCACCTTGAAGAACTGCCTCTGGTGGGATCTGTGCTCCAGTCTCTCAGCCTCTCCCTGCCCTTGAAAAACCAGCCCAACATCACTGTTTGCCAGTGACTTCCCTGATTGGAGCTGTTTTATGTGCTCTGTGCTCCTCTAGGCCCACACTTCTTTGTGCTGTTTGCATGCATATATATATATATATATATATATATATATATATATATATATATGTGTGTGTGTGTGTGTGTGTGTATATATATATATGTATATATATATATATATATATATATATATATATATATATAATTAGACATTCAAGCCAGGCTTGGTGGTTCATGTCCGACATACCACCATATGGGAGGTCGAGGCAGGAGGATCACTGCAAATCTGAAGTTACCTCATATAGTAAAAACAAACTGGATACTGGTACTGTGTTCACAGTGTGTATGAGTGTGCAAGCAAGTGTGTTGAGTGACAACCACTGGGCTGCAGTTACACACCCGACTTTTGATGTGAGTGCTAGAGGAATTCAGGTCCTCATGGCGCATGACAAGCGCTTTGCTGACAGTTGTCTTCCCAGCTACCACTGTTGTGGTATTTTTAGTTTATGTGTCTCTCCAGAAAACAAGTTCCACAAAACCGCACCTGTGCCCATATTCTTACCAAGTTCCAGCACTTGGCTCAGTGCTTGAAAAAAAGTACTTTCTCAATATATTTGTTGGATGAATAAATGACTGTTTTCAATTGTTTAGGTAGAGGAAGAAGAACCCACTGGATACATTCGATATGAAAAATTTCTTCCAGTGATGACCAGAGTACTTCTGGAAAGAAAGTAAGGAAGCAATTCAATTTTAAGGCAAGATAACTAGAATTACATTAATTTCAAAACATTTGACATGGTCAGCTATGGTATCTAATGTTCATAAGTTCAGCACTTCAGGGGGCTGAGGCAGGAGGATTTTCATAAATTTGGGTTAGCCTTAGATAGTTTCAGGCCATCCTGAGCTACAGAATTTTGCCTCATAACAAAACAAAACCACTTGGCTTTTTATATTTCATTTACTCAGTATATATCTTGGAGTAAACCTGTAGCCTTTCAGGCTGGTTTAGGGTTGAGCTTATGAATATCAGCCATGATAGTATTTATTAACCTAAGGAAGGTATAGTGAAAAGGCCAAGGAGCTACAAAAATAAGTGTTGTGGTTATATTTAATTGTGAATTATCATTTTAAAATAAAAATTAACACTAGTTAGTTTTGTAGCATAAGTACAGCATTAGCATACCACAGTTGATTGATTGTAGAGGTTTTGATCCTAAATTTATTTTCATATCACTGAGAAATGCTAATAAGTAATACCAAACTTTCCTGTGGGATATGTACTGTTGACTTTCATATTTAGAAATCCAAAGACATTTCATCGAGGGAAATGCCATTATCTTGGTAGATTAGTGGCTTTTATTTTGTTTAATGCAGTCATTTATCATGTAGAGACTGAGATAGATATGCTGGCATTAACTCACTTTATTTTAAAATTACAGATACAGACCAATTGCTGAAGATGTCCTCCTTAGAGCTTTCGAGGTGGGTGAGATCAAGATTATTTATGTATATGTGAAAAATTAATTCATCATATAGAATTTATTCAACAAAGAGGATATATCTTCTTTCCCCAGGTTTTGGATCCAGCCAAACGAGGGTTTCTGACTAAGGAAGAGCTGATCAAGTTCATGACTGAGGAAGGTCAGACGGCTTTATTCCTTATAAGAGTAATTTATACAGAGATTATTATTGCAGCAATTCCCATTGCAATATGCCATACAAAGGATTAATGTTTATTAAAGGGTATTTTAACACTCACAGATTAAACCTCAGTGTGATTCTTGAAGTTAGGATTGTCCCTCGATGGATGCTGATCTGATCATCTGATCTCCAAGAAAGCAGGAACCAAACAGGCCACTCAGGATCCCAGCAGCCTTTTTCAATGGGCCTGGCCCTGCCCTGTTCAAGCTCCCAGAATTCCAGAGACACGCCTCCCAGCCTTGTCAGCTAACACCTTAATTCCACCACAGATTATAGCTTTAAAGATTTTTTTTTTAGTTACATGTCTGCGTGCGTGTGTGCGTGTGTGTGCGTGTGTGTGTGTGTGTGTGTGTGTGTGTGTGTGTGTGTGTGTGTCTGTGAGTGCAGTACTCATAGAGGCCAGAAGCATTGTGTCCCCATGTAGTTGGAATAACAGGTGGTTGCCGCCTGACATGGATACTGGGAATTGAACTCAGGTTCTCAGGTTCTCCGCAACAACAATGCATGGTCTTAACTGCTGAGCCATCTCTCCAGCTCCAATTAATAAGTTTTAAACAATTATGCAAAAGTTATAGATGATATTTGAAAAGTAATTATTTGGTTAAATACTTATTTATTATTCCTATTGTTTTGGTTTTGTATCTGATTTTGTGTAATAAAAGTGTAATGATTACTTCTACAAATTGAGTTCCCTTTATTCACTTAAAATGTTTTCTGAACAAAAGACATGCCACTTGAAGAACATGAACGGTCAATCATATACCGATGCCTTTTTAGACAGAAGATTTGAATTATAGTATATAATTTAAAAGACCTTCTTCGGTGGTAAAGTTGCAAACAACATAGCCTAAATTGAATGTGAATTGATACAAAACCATATTTAATATTTCCTTATGATAATGGGACCTTCCACAAATACCTGTATATTTTCTTCAAATGTTCTCTTTTTACATTTACGTGCATCCCCCCCCCCCCGACTGTAAGCAGCTTGATGGACAGTCATTAATACTGTTCTTGTTCTCTCTCTCTCTCTCCCTCCCCTCCCCCCTTACACACACACACACACACACACACACACACACACACACACTCACACCCTGTACTAAGGGAGGGGTTCTGCTTCCACTGCTCAGCTCTCAGATATACAGTCCACATCCTGTGTGATGCAGCAGTCACACGTCAGTTGAAAGCATGGGCATGGGTATCATTTTGAGCAAGGGGACCAGTATTGGAAGCTCTGTGCACACCTGGTTTGACCATTTTCACTCAGTTCACCAGCAGGAAACAGGAAACGAGAGAGGAATAATGTGACAGTCATAGCTGCCATCCAAGATGACCTATGTTAAAATCATCTGAGTGGCTAACTTTAATAATTAACCAAGGATGAAAGGAAGTAAACCCTAAAGTGTATTGGGCCACATGAAATTAATAAAAACAGCCAAAGAGATTGAGTGGCTCATATGTGTGCCTATTGTATGTTTATTGGTAAAGCACAGTGGGTGGTAATGATACTAGAATCTGATCCCTTTCTTGAGCATATTATAGTCTTACTGGGGAAGCAAAGCTAACCTGTAAAATAGATCAATATGAGACATTAGAAAAATAACTATCAGAAGATCATTGCAAGCTGAAACTAGCCTGGGAAGCTTGCCCTTGGAAGTCTGACAGAGAAAATAGCTTCCTTGAGAAGATTTATTTGTTTGCTTTTGTTTTGAGACAGGGTTGCATTCTGTAACTCAGCTGAATCTGGTGGTTACTATGTATCCCTGGCTGGCATTAAACTCAAGGCAATTCTCCTGCTTCAGCCTCATAGATGGGATTACAAATGGGAGCCACCATGCTTTGCTTTAGAAGATAGGGTGAGTCATTGAGGGCAGGCATAATAAGATTGTTGTATGAAGTTTCTGGTCTAGACTTTCTGGCCTAACCTTGAGGTTCAGACCCACAGACCTGCAGTCCCACAGCGACACACAGATGCTTACATTAATTTATGCTGATTGGTGTAAGGCCCAGGCATATAATTTGCAAACTCTTTACCCTTAAACTGACCCATGATTTTTATCTTGTTCAGCCATGCGGCTTGGTACCTTTTCTCAGAGCAGCATAGTTGTCCTCTGCATCTGCTGGTTTGTCTGGCATCTCTGTGGCATCTCTGCTTTCTCTATTCCTGTTCCCAGAGTTTTCTTAGTCTGGTAGCTCCGCCCACACTTCCTATCGGCCTTCATCCAGTCAACATTTTTATTAAACTAGTAGGCAGAACATAAGATCTTGTGTGTTATAGTACCCTCACATATCATAGATGTCAATATATGAGTTTCAGCAAATGAGCTATGAGTGAACACATGAGTAGTTGAATGAAGATGGATGAAGTTGGTTTGTGGGAAATGGATAAAGCAATAGGAACAAAATCCGGGAGAAAGACAGCCAGGCAGGCCCATGGAAGAAGTTGAGTTCAGCCAGCCTGCCAATCTTGTTGGTCAACAATAGAGAAGGGATGGAAGTAGACTGGGGCTAAATTGTAGAGGCCTGCTCTTGAGTTCAGGTCATCCCCTGGGTGGTGGAGAGCGGACTGAGTCACTCAGTGCAGTGCTGCTGTGGGAAAGCGATTATGGTGCTGGTTGGTTTGTAGGTAAGTGAGAAAGGTTCAGCTAGTGAGATCCTTCAGGATTCCCAAGGTTCCCTAATATGGCCTGGCCTGGCATAGGGAATAGAGAATGGGAATTGATGTAGTAGGACTTTATCACAGGACCCTAGGCCATGGTGACTAACAGAGAGCAGGGAACCAAAATGGGAGATGAGTATAAAGTAATACCAAGACTTTACCCTGGACCACGGATGTCAATGGTCGTAATGCTACAGATTGAAACAGTGAAGTCAGGCACTGGCTGCAGTGTGTGTAAGGCCAACATGGACATGTCGTTCACAGGAAAGTGCTTTATGAGAATTTCCAGGAAGGCATACTTAGAGGGTTCTTGCACTGTTGGATATCCTAATAGACAGAGCCTGCATCAGTTCTTCTCAGAGAAGAATGTAAATGGTTTCAGTTATTTATTTAACATTATTCAGTTTCTTCCAAGTTGTATGAGCCAGTATATTTGATAAGTACATAAAGATGCACATGTTATCTTAATGTATCATTATTATTGGATATAATATGCCCTTTCTCCAAGTGTAGTTGCTGCTGCTTACTTCAGTAAAATGGTTGCTTAAGAAGTGATTTTTTTAAAAAAAAGAGATAGGGTTTCTCTGTGTATCATTGTTTGTCCTGGAATTCACTCTGTAGACCAGGCTAACCTTGAACTCAGAGATCCACCTGCCTCTGCCTTCTGAGTGCTAGATGAGAACTGACATTTTGGTTTTGAAAATTCCAAATTGTTTTTAAGTATATCCAAGCTTTGGTACTATAAAAGTACTTTCACAGAGTCCATACAGCAGCCAACACATCTTTAAGTTTAAGAATGTACATTCTAAATGTCCAGGAGAGTGTAAGATAAATTCTGTAGGCTATATTGAATCAAGTACCTACAGGATAGAGTTCATGTGTGTCTAGGACATATATTGCATCAGGGATGTGTCAGATTTTTGAGAAAATGCTATTAGAATAATAACACATTTAGTCCTATGCCAAGCCCATGGGTGGAGAATGTTGTGTAGATGGGAAAGAGAAGTTAAGCCACCTGCTCAAGATCATAAAGCTGGTAAGAGGGCCGGAACTTGACTGTGGGGCTTGTCTTCCAAGCTTGTGCTTTCCAGCGCTGAGCAGTTTTCCTGCTGTCTTCAACCCAGTACTGTGCAGCTCTTTCCTTGCCCAGTGTGGCAGTGACTGCTGAGCAAGGCTTAGTCTAGCAGTGCAGTGGAGTGCTCTGGCCTTCAGACGAAGTCTATTCACTCACAGGGCAAGCTGCACACTTACGTGCTGTAAATGGAGATGGTAGTTCTCCCCTCTTGTGAGGAGTATGTGTGAAACATGCAGTTCAGTGCCAATCTCACAGCGGCAGTCAGTGAGTGAGTGCTGGCTGCCAGCTGTTTTCTTCATTCTCCCTTCTTCCCACACTGGGGAGTCCCAGGACTTGCACAAGGTAGATAATCATTCAGTCACTATATATTAGGCCTTGGTTACTTTTTGTTTGTTTTTTTGAGACAGGGTTTCTCTGTGTAGCCTGGCTGTCCTGGAACTCACTCTGTAGTCCAGGCTGGCCTCGAATTTAGAGATCTACCTGCCTCTGTCTCCCAAGCCCTGGGATTAAAGGCATTCAGCACCACTGACTGGTTGTTGTTTGTTTTTTGTTTGCTTGTTTGTTTGTTTGTTTTTAAGACAAAGCTAGTCTGGCTTCAAGCTCACGTTCGCTTCTCTAGCTGAGTGCTTGGACTGCAGGTGTCCACCATTATACTGCTACTCATTATTATTGTCCTTTTAAGACTTACATCCAAGTTCATTTGGCAGTATATTAACTATCTAATAGTCAAGGTAACAAAAGTCCAGAATTTGTCACTTCCACATTTTGTGAATTCTTTCTTAGGAAGTGGGTATGGTGATACATATATATGAACCTAGCACTCAGAAGAGGCCAAGATAAGAAAAACCTGAGTTTGAAGTCAGACTCCTGGACACCGCAGGACTCTTTTTCAAACAAACAAAATCAAAACAAAACAAAACAGAAATTAAAAATGAAAACCACAAAGTCCCTACTTATCTGCATAAACTCTGTACTAGTAGTTGAGTCCCAACATAGCACTGTGGATGGTGAGAAGTGTCTTAGGCTAATCAGTTAGGCAACTGTGGTAGTTTGAATGTAATTGGCCTCCATAAGCTTCTAGTGAGTGGCACTATTAGAAATTGTGGCCTTGTTGGAGGAAGTGTGTCACTATGGGGTTGGGGTTTTGAGGTTTCATATATGCTCAAACCACCCACAGTGTCTCAGTTCACTTCCTGTTACCTGTAGAATTCTCAGCTCCTTCTCCAGCACCAGGTCTGCCTGCAGGCTGCCATGTTCAACCACGATGATGAACTAAACTATTTAACATTTTTTCCTTTTAAGAGCTGCCATAGTCATGATGTCTCTTTACTGCAATAGAAACCCTAACCAAGATAGTAACCTCCTCACACCTTCGTTTGCATAGGACTTTTCCCCTAAAGGTCTAGCCTGATGGCCTGATGCCTTTTATTTTTCTTTAACATTGGGACTTTTATTTTTTTTCTTTAACATCTGTTTTAAATAGTCTGCAGCTTTTTTTTTTTTTTTTTTTACATTCTTTTGGTGTTTGCATCCTACCTGGTGAACTAGGTTCTAGGATGCTCTCGGGTATTACCTGAGTCCAATTAAAGCTCGCAGATTTTCTCTCCAACTTCTGATTTCATCTGACATCAACACTAGCCCAGAAACAAGGCAGGGGTGAGGAGATAGGCTGATTGATGAATGGTATTCATGGTGGGGTTAAAGCAGTGTGATTGAGACAGAAGTGATGTAGTGGTCAAGTGTCTGGATCTCTCTTTAGCAATAGCTAACATCTAATCATCTCTCCATCGCTTCATTAAACGTAATAATTAGGTTCACTTCTAAGACTTTAGCTTCAAGCAAATACTTTTGCAATTTCAGTAATTTTAATTTATGTGAATAAACAACTTTGTCCATGTGTTTTATGTGCTCCTGCTGTTTTGATTGAAATAATGTATTCTGTAGGTACCAGCAGGGTAGTCAGTTCTCATGGAAGCCTTGCAGGCTGTATGGCAGTATCCCTTTTGAACTTCTGGATTCTCATGTGTCGGCTGTATAGCTCCAGTGGAGAAAAACTAGACCAGCTGGGGGACCAGTGGATTCCATGGCAGTGAAGCTGGCTGGTGGAAAGAGAAAAAGCCTCCTGACTATAAATGATGATCTTCCCTTCTTGTCTTTCCAGGTGAGCCTTTTTCTCAAGAGGAAATGGAAGAAATGTTGTCTGCTGCAATTGATCCAGAATCAAATTCCATCAATTACAGGGACTATATAACAATGATGGTGATAGATGAAAATTAAATGCTTCAAAGACTTAAATTCTTTTTTTTCTCTTAAGACAACTGTAAAGACTTAATTTCTAATTGAAAGAATAGTCTGAAAATTGCTTGTCCTAATTAATTTCATTTTATCTTAAAATTTCTATATTTAGTGCCTTATACCATAATTGTTTCAAGATACTTTGTTTTCTAGAGATGACCAATTCAAAACATAAATTTGTTTCATATGACCAGATTTATGGAATGACAAGTTGATTATTTAAAAAGGAATTGTAAAATATTTTAACACTAAATGTATACTTGCTTATTTTCCACTGTTGGGGTGTGGTCCGGGGTCAGAAATTGGGGTTGCCTATAGGCTAAGGGTTCTGCAATTTTCTCTTGAGGGAAGGGAAAAGATGTCATGGAAGTAAGGACACAGCCTCTGGGAACAAGTTGAAACAGACAAGTCCAATTTTATTCTGGAGGGGAAAACATTACCTACTTTCTTCCCAGACCCTCCTGCCAGCCAGGAGAAAGGGCTGTAGTTTGTTGCTATCTTTGGCTGTGGGCAGTGGTCTCTCCTGGCCTAGGGATGTTGTTTCGGAACTCCGCACTCATTAAAGCCCCTAGGCTCAGACCCCAGGTTGGCTTATACAGAAATGTTTAGGAGCATATGTTTTAAGGCAGTTATCACGAGTTTGCACTGGCTCAGGCCAGGCTGGTCTCCTGGCCCCCTAGAAGCCACAGCATTCCACAACTAGGCCAATATTGCCTTGAAACTAGTTAAACAGAAAATGAAGACTGATTCTAACACCGTAAGATTTGGCATAGAAAGCTCTTGTGGGGTAGAATGGCCTTGGCCTGACATGGACGGCAGGTGGTGCTGGCTTCTTAGAACGGCATAAACACTTGAGAAAGCCGACCATGGAGAAAGAGTGTCTGAAATAACTGCTAATAATTGATTTCTTATGAATGCCAATTACAAATCTCATTTGAGAGTCTAATAACTTTGTGTAAAATTGAAGTCTGCTCATCCAGCATGTTGCCATTTATAGAAGAGCTAAAGGAGGTGACGTAATTGAATCTAGAGAAAGGAGGACTGAATGAAAACTGATGAAGGCAGTTCCTTTTTTGTGCTTTAGAATTCTCACCTATTCAGAATATCTGTCATGGGAATATTGTCCTGAGTACTGAGTGTATTCAGCCTGTTGTTACCAGAATGTAGTACCCAAAATGGACTGGCCTCAGAAGAAAGAGGTTCATTTAGCTCACAGTAATGGATGGTGAAGGTCCAGGTAACATTGTGTATGAGCGAGATCCACTTCTGCGTGCATCTTGCCAAGGTGCAGCTAGTCAGAAAGAAGCACATGGAGGGGGCAAGAAGGAGCAGAGAGGCTGGGAGGGATCAGGCTTGCTCGTTTTCCAATGGCCCTCTCACAAGCAGTACTTTGAGGATGTGGAGATTGCTCAGTGGGTAAAAGCATTTGCCTGAGTATCATTAGATAACATGCTGGAAGTTGGAGCTGAAAGGTGGATTGGATTCTAATTAATCAAGGTCACAGTTTAGTGAGGAAACTTGCAAGTCAATCAGCAATCACACATTCGGGGACTGAATATTGCACAAGAGAAGCAGTTGACTCAGGCTGCTGGGGTGAGGGTGTCTTACAGTGGACAGAGTAAAACAGGTAACTCATGACTTAGAAACTTAATAGTTGTTAAGTTTTCAACAACAGTCATTCTTTGAGCAGTTTACTCCAGAGCATAGAGCATGGCAGCAGGAAGCCTGCAGATCAAAACCCCAGAGGTGTCATGAAACCCAGGAATCTGGGAATTGAAAGTCTGGTTTGTAGATATTTGGGACATGATGAGAGATGAAAAGATTGGAGTGAGAGACAGGAACTGTGCCCTGAGAGATAATAGGTTAATTGGGGTTAAGGCTTCAGTGTTTGAATGTGAATTTATTCTGAACATCACAGAGAAAGTAGTTGGAGTTGTAAATAGCCTGGAAAACAACTTGAAGCGCAGTGAAACCACTGGTGGGCTGGTTCAGGATGGATGGACCAGGGAAAGTCAAGCACAAATCTGGGTTTCTGGCTTGAACACTTGGTAAATAATGCTAGTAGCCATTCAGATAGGACACCCAAGGAGCGGGCTAATGAGCCTGACAGGTCATCTCCAGCTTAAAGAGCTTATAGAAAATTCAACTGGATAAATGAGAGGCGTCTGCTAGAGCATGGGCTCTGGAGCTGTCAGCACATAGTCCAGGAAGGAGATTAAAAGGTGACCAAGGACTGGGGGATAGTAGTTAGAGGGGGCGGAAGAGGAGCCTGCAGAGCATGAGAAGAAGCCCGAGGAGCGGGAACCAGGCAGATGTGGTAGAGATATGGAGTAACTGCTTATGGAGAAGTATCCCTCAGTTTCCACACCAGCACATTCACTGAGAACCTCTTCAGGGCAGACGTGTCAAGTGTGAGGTGGAGAGTCCAGTGACAGACCTCTGGGACAGTAAGGAGGAGAGAGAAGGCAGAGGGAGGACGTTTGGAAGATATAAATGCTGCATGTGTCTGTTTACAGGGTTGAGACATGGCAGAGAGCACAGAACACTCAGAGGGGCCAGAATCCATGGCTACAAGGGTCTTGACCTTGGTTATGGACACAAACTAATGTGTGTGGTCCCTGTCGAGAGGCCTCTAGCCCTTCTTTTGTTGTTGTGAAGATATGGTCTTGCTGTGCTTACAGCTTATGACCCCTCTGCTCTGCCTACTCAGTGCTAGGATTCCAGGCCTGAGCTTCTCCACCTGTCTGTACTGCCTCGATGAGTGGGAAGGAAGGTAGTAGGTTATAAAGCTAGAGGAGATGGGACAGATCTGAATATTCTGTGGGGAATGAGAGAGCTGGAGAATAGTTTACAAAAGAGTTTTCAAGAAACTCTGGAGGATTCTGTCTAATAACCCAGGCCCAGGAGCAAACTGTGAGCAGGCCAAGAGTGATGAGGAGTCAGTCAGTCAGCAAAAAAGAGCAGCAGTGCCTGTCTGTAGGCTAAGGTGGGGGGAAGCCAGCTAGGAAGGCTCCAGAGGGCAAATGCCTGGTGTGTGTGGGCAGATGGTGGTCATTCCTCGAAACCGTCTGCTCTGCCTGCAGTTTGACTCCTTGGCATTGCTATTGAGCATTCCTTTATTCTGTGTTATTATTAGTTAAAAGAATATATAGTACTTATACATCTCTCACTAGGTGCCAGGCACTGTCCTAAGTGCTTTACTTACATCTGCTTAGCCCTCCTGATGACCCAATGAAACAGATACCATTATTTCAAGGGAGTCACAGAGAGGTTACATAGCTGAAAGGACCGTATTAATCAGCCTTTATGGGTTATGTGGTTAAAATCTTCACAACAAAAGTCATGTTTTGTTCATGTTTCATATCAGCTGGGACTCTTTGTGTGTCTTATTTTTCTTTGCTTCTTCCGTAAGTAGACTGACTCTACGTTCCCATTTGCCTAGGGTGGACCTAACCTGCATGTGCTGTCCCAGCTCAACCATCAACATTTCTCCTTCTTACCCTTAGAATGTCTTCATAAAAGCAGATGGCTTCGTGTTAAAGGTGCTTAATGCACAAGCATGAGGACTTGGCTTCAAGCCTCAGCACCTACATAAAAAGCTGGGCACTTACTATCTTGGTGATGGGGAGGCAGATACAGGAAGATCCAGCCTAATTGGCGAGCCTCAGACCCCCCAAAGAGGCATTGTCTCAAAAAGGTGTGACTCCCAAAGAATACCTGAAGTTGACCTCTGCCCCCCACACTCATGCCCACACATGTGCCTGCATACCCATACAATGTGACTGTTGGCACCAGAACATATGAATCAGTTCTGGAAAGCTATATGAAAGCACCAATGGTGTGATGGAAAGTATCCCTTCCTTCAACAGTTTCACAAGACAATTTTTTTTAGAATCACCTGAGGTTTGCTCAAGGTAAAATCCAAGTGGAAAATTGACATCACTCACTTAACCATGCATGCTGGGATCCCCACCTGCACATGAAATGAGCCTCAAGCCTTTAGGTAAGAGCAGGGGACTCGAGGGTGTAGTGGCCCCAGGAGCATTCACAGCCAGGCTCTGCAGTGGCAACACATGACAGGCATGTCAAAGTGAGTCTCTCTAGCAGCAAATCGTGGTGCAGGCTGAGTATAACATGCAGTCACAAAGCTTGCATCAGTGCTTGACATGTGAAGTGTGGACTTGTCTGGAGTACCCAAGATGCTCTGAGTTTGTAACCCTGGCTACATCAAGTAAATAAGGTGAGTATTTCCCAGGATCATGATGGCCAAGAGGACCCTCGTTCTCTCCGTTCACTCTCAGTTCAAGGAAAGGCTCATACACAAGGGGAGTAAAGAAGGGGCTTCAGCACTGGTCCCTGGTCCCACCTAGAATTCTCAGAGTTCAGATGGATGTTGCACCCTGCCCTCTATCTCCAGGGCACCCTCTGGTCAGTAGTCTCTGGTGGGTTTTTAGAGCTGTAGTTTTTATTTTCAAGCACCCTTGGGTCACAAAGAATGTAACACAGACCCCAAAGGCGGTTTAGTTCTCTGTTTGCCAAGGGGGCAGTGTTGCCAATGTGCCTCGGGCTAGATCATGCTAGGCAAGGCTTGTACCTTTGAGTTATAACCACACTGAACACTTTCCTTTATACTGTGGGTGGGCATTTTACCTCTTAACTCATCCCCTTACCCATCCTCCAATTTAAACCACAACGTTATTTTTCAGGCTAGAAGAGGACTGGGCTCTGTCAGAAAGTTTGCTTTTCTTAGGACTTCTGGGTCCTCTGGCTTCCATAGGGTATAGTGTCCTCTGGGGCCCTGCCTACCTGTGGAGAGCTGTGTTCTCACCCTTCAAGGCAGAGGAAGCTGCTTGAGTCTTGGGATCACACCTGATCCCACTTTGTTTGTGACTCACTGGGGCTTTGCACTGCCCCCGGAAGTCAGAGAGCCCAGCCATGGTCTTCTCCTTTGAACGCAACTGTGTAGCCAGGGATAATCATATAGATCCTGAGAACAGTCTCTGGAGGTGTAGCCCTCAATCTTCTTTTGTAATGGGTTTGGGAATTTGGAGGAGAGGTTTAGGCATGCTTAAATGCCAGAACCTCTACCCTGGAAGTATTACCTGGTACAGAGATAGATTTGGGGTTGGATGTTGCCCTTACAGAGCATGTAACTGGCACAGATACTGATATTGCTGAGCTTCTGCATCTTCATGTGGGAAGTGGAAAAAATTGCTGTATAGGGCTGGTATGATGATGGATAGCAAGAAGCTATAAAAGATGGAGGCAACTATTTATAGAAAACCAGCTAGGCAGGCAAGCAGGGGGTAGGTGGAGATGGAGACCGACTGCCAGGGTATGGACAGCCAGAGTGTGGGAAAGTAGGGAGCTGATGAGGGTGGTGCTGATGGAGATACTAAGAGGTTTGCTGTCACCACTATGGATGGCCAGCTATTATGTCTATGCTAAGGACTTGAAAATAGGAGGGTTTAGGAGGTGCACCCTCCCTCCCATCCTTCATCTCCTCTTCCCTCCTTTTTTGAGTTGCTATCAATCATAGCACATTTATAGCAGCATGAGTCATCCACCTTGATCCAGTGAGAACAGACATCTGGGGCTGGGGGGGTGTAGCTCAGTTGGAGTGCTTACCTAGCTTGCAGAAGCCTAGCACTGCCTAAGCCAGGCATGGCAGAACGTGCTTCCAGTCCCAGTACTCAGGGTTGGGAGTGCTGGAAGATCAGAAGTTCATGGACATCTTTGGCTGTGTAGTGAGTTCTAACTCAGCCCAGTATGCACGAGACCCTCCTAACTGAAGAGAAAAAAACCACACGAAATCAGGATATTGTATGATTCTCTGGTTCAAATACCAAATCTCTTATGTTGTTTATTAGGTTTTCAACTAGTCAGTCAGAAATCTTGAAATGATTTATTGCTATTTGTGAAATTTAAGTATGAGTTGACAATCATGTCACTATCATGTAGCCTTAAAGCACACTGAAGTTTGCTTTCAAATGTCTTGTTGCTCTGGTCACCCGCTCAGGGCATGATACTCATTTAGGCAAAGTTGTCAATGATCCTAGAGACAAATCTGTTTCTGATTGTTTTCTTGATCCAAGACTTTTACATTTCTTCAGCTGCTTATAAAATCTGGCTATACTATTATTGTTTAGCCTGTGTGTGTCATGATTGACAGGGAGCTTGCAGGAGTGGATTTTTTAGCTTTGACCTGAGCTGCTGGGCCAGTGCACAGCACCACTTTCTTGAAGCTTACCTGGGCTTACAGTATTGGTTTTGCCTTCCATTCAAGGTTTCTTTGTGGGAGTCTTAGTGGATTACAAATTTATCCAGGTTCTTTTCATTAAAACTAGACAGCATCTATAAATTCTCCACCTACCTAGATACCCACAAATTTAGTAGTTAGTGTTAGTAAGGAAAGTAAAGGCTGAGTAGGCAAGTAGCCCCCATGTAGCTCCAGTAGAACATGTGTCTGCCTTCCCTGAATATGCATCTCTCACCCTTAAACCCAATGAAAATATCACTGAGACCTGATTCTGACATGTAAGAAGTATAAATGGAACAGAGTCCAGGGTTCTTGCTTGTGTTCCCCTGCAGATTGGCATGCCACTCTTTTATTTAGACTTCCTGGGGAATAGGTCTTTGGGAGAAACAGCATGAAGTTTATACTGCTCTATAAATGTCTACAGTATTAACACTTGGCTTCATCTCTTCTGAGATTTTCTCCCAAATTTCTGTATGTCTCTCATGTCTTCAGAATATGACTGTGGACCTGTCAGGGTTTCTCATAGACATTCAGAAAGCAAGGTGGCCTTGCAGAAGCAGAGTCGGACCTGATGGAAGAAGACACGGGACCAGAGAAAGGGCTGTGTGTGCAACCGAGCTCCAAGCATGCAATAGACTAGATGGGGCAGGCTGGGGGCAGACTGGAGCTGCAGGGCCTTGTAGGGCAAAGCAACAGAGAACAAGAATCTGAATGGAGCTGCTTGTGCAGACTGCTACTGCTGTGTACCCGCAGAGGACAGCTTTGCTCCTCAGCAGCCATCACAAGTGATGGATCTCACCTGAGGACATCACCACCAACCAACCACACTCACTGTGGGAGGAAATGCTTTGGTAAGAAATCAGAGGCCTTGTGGGGAAGAGAAATAATAAACACAACTGTTTACTACTGACTCAAACTACAATGTTAGGTAATTTGCTAGAAATTAACACACTGTGAACTGTCTTTCCATGTTAATGTATACACACCTAAAATGTACTTTTTATTCTATGAGATAGGGTCTTCCTGTGTAGCCCTGGCTAGCCTAGAACTTAGGATTCTCCTGCCTCAGCCTTCTGAGAGCATAGATTATAACTGCACACTGTACCTAACCCCTTTGCCCAGTCTTCAAAGTTTAACCCTACCATTACTGGAGGGTTTTTTTTTTAAGGCATATGGCATCATACTGAAGTATCAAGTTGGAATGCTCTAGGAGGCACCAAATTTCCACTGCACTGTTTCCTCAGACGATCCCTCTGATCACTAGGAAATAGGATCTCACAAGGCATAATATTTTCAGCAGAATCTGAATTCAAGAAAGACATTTTCTTTCAGAACAGTTACTACCAAAAGGAGTACAAATGAGCCTCTGTGGCACAGAAATGTTAGAAAAACTCATACAAGGAAATAGGAAGTACAGAACTGTGCATGCAAATATAAAGCAAAAAAAAAAAAAAGGGCCCTGAAAGGTTGAGCAGAGCAAGGGGCCAGCTGGCCATCTGCTCTGTCAACAGCTCATAGCATGGAAAGTCTCCTCTCGGAATCTATTTGCTCACTCATTGCACATTCACTGAATTCCCACTATGTGGCAGATGCTATGTTAGGCTCCAGGGACAGACCAGCCTTGTCTTTGAGAGATTGTAGACTTAGGGAGAGGCAATGGGACAAATACACCAAGTAGTAGTTAGTTGTTAGCAACGTTAACAAAGGGCTTTGGGGTTGGAGCAGCCAGCAGCCAAAGGGCTTCACAGGGGAAGTTACAGATGAGCCACAGTGTTCCCCTGTGCTCATGTTGGCAATCTGATGCTGATTCTGGGTGGAAAGGCAGTGTTCCAGAATGAGATGCCTAAGGCCAAGGCTAAAAGAGCTTTATGGTGTGGCTTAGGGTAAAGACTCAGTCTGCCTTTGAATACAGCTGTTCCAGATAAAGGTCATATGCCTTGGAAGGTCACCCTGAACAGTAGGAGCTGTCTTCACATGGGACTCAGTAAGAGATATCAGCCATCAATACAAATCTGCTAAATGAATGTAAACATTTTCCATATTTGGTAGTTGTCTTTCAACTATATGAGGTTGGGTACAGGTATAGTATTTCTGGAAATGAATAAGGTGATTTTCCTAAAATTCATGAACTTGGAACATTATGCAAAAGGCATTTGTGCCATTTTTCCTTCATTAACTCATTAATTCATAATACTTATTTAATAATACTTTGTTGTAGTAGGAGGTTTCTGTCCCGACTTTCAGGCCTTGCCTCAAGGTTTAGGCCCGCAGTCCCACAGTCCCACAGTCCCACAGAGACATTCAGAGGCTTACTATAATTTTAAGCTGATTGACCTAAGGCTCAGGCATATCACTTGCTAGTTCTTTACCCTTAATCTAACCCATGACTCTTATCCTGTTCAGCCATGCGGCTCGGTACCTTTTCTCACAGCAGCATAGTTGTCCTCTGCTTCTTCTGGCTTCTCTCTGGCATCCCGCTCTGTGCTTTCTGTTCTCAGAGTTTTTCTAGTATGGTAGCCCCGTCCACACTTCCTGCCTGCCTTTGGCCAATCAGCGCTTTTTATTAAACCAGTGGGTGGGACAATTATTTACCATGAAACAACACAATCCCTTACACTTTGTGTTAACAATTGTTCTGGTAAATGATGTCCTTGCCCATATGGAACTTAAATTCTAGTCAGGAGTCAGATGATATGTAAGTCAACGTATGTCATATGAGAGCAAATAATGAGGAAAAAATAAAGCAAGATGGGGGTTAAGAAAGTGGAAAGGTATTGTTTAGCTTGAATGAGATCAGAAGTCCTATCTAAGAATCTGAGCAGCGGGAAAGAACATTCTCTGTGGAGATGACAGTAAGAGCCTGAAGGGGTAGCACAGAGGCCAGCCTGGCCAGTAGAGAGAGGAATAAAAGGTTCAGATGGGAAGATAGGCAAAGACCAGAGCACAAAGGGTCAGATGGCCAGGGAAAGAACTTTGTGTGATTTGTGAGGAGAAACCATTGGGTAGTATTGAGACAGATCTTGAGCCAACCCAAGCAAATTGTTGGGTGTGCTGAGAAGTGATAGGATTTGGAATTAATTTGGAAGGTAAAATGAAATGCATTTCTTGATTTGTTAGACCTTAATGGGAGAATTCGGAGATGAAGGTTGACTGCAATATTCGGCAGAGCAACTAAGGGTCTGGGGAAAATCTAATGTGTGGTTTGGGTTAGTTAATGTGGAGAGACTAACTGGATACCCAGGCTGGTGAGAGATCAGGGTGTGGATAACACCCTGGACCAAGGGGCAGGACACGGGGATGGAAGAAGAACTTGGAGGCAGTGTAAGTTATAGACAGAGAAGGGAACACATTGACAGGGTAACGCCTGCCCTGCTGTGTGCTCCTGGGCCCTACTGTGTACCACTCTCAGGCTCGCCCAGCACCTCCATCACCTACTCTTTCTTTTCAGCATTCTTGATTTCCTTGGCTCCCCTGGATGAGAAAACACTGTAATTAAGGATCTTACTTAAGCTTGGGGTTTAGAAAGTACAGTTTAGAAAGGTGTGGAAGCCAATCTGTGAAGAAAAGGAACGTTCCTCTTCCCAACCCAACCCCTTGTCTTGTGACCAGCTGTGGCTTCTGGCTTCCTTTTGGGTCTGGGTTAGAGTGGCAGCCCCCTGAGATGAGAGCACACATCTCCTTCCAAGGTCTTCCCACGTCCAGCGGGGGACCCATCTGCTCTCCTCAGACACTTCAGCTTTTGTTTGTAGAAACAAAGGTTGTTGAAACTATTCATTCTTCTGTTTGCCAGGGTAGCCTCAACTTTTCAGGATTCAAAACACAGCTTACCCTTAAGACAGCAACAAGGACAGGTGAAGTAGAGAATTGGTCCCCCACCAGCAGAAGTAAGATTAGAACACTAACTATAAATTATCCTGTCAGAGAAGTTCTCTTCTTTTAAAATTAAATGTATAGGATTACGTAAAATGTTTTATTATGCTTAATTGGATCCTCACATAGCATCACCTTTCCAGTGATCATCAGCTCAAGGCCAACCCTGACTCCATTTTAATAATGTTACCCCTTCCCCTTTATTATTTTGAAACAAATATAACACATTATTTGATTCTGCTGATAATTTTTATTAGGTATATTTAAAAGCCCAACACATTTTAAATATAGCAGGTCTTTAAAAATTATCATAACTGGGGCTTGAGAGATGCCTCAGAGGTTAAGAACACTGGCTGCTCTTCCAGAGGTCCTGAGTTCAATTCCCAGCAACCATGTAGTGGCTGACAGCCATCTGTAATGAGATCTGGTGCCCTCTTCTGGCATGCAGGCAGAACACTGTATACATAACAAATAGATAAATCTTTAAAAATTTACCATAACCACTGTAATCAGTTACTTTTCTCATTGACAATATACTTGATAAAAAGTAATTGAAGGGAGGTAAGATTTATTCTGAGTCATTGTTTGAGGTAACTGGGAAGGCAGGGCCCCAGGCAGCTCTGGGAGGTAGCTTGCTTGCACCTCAGTGGATCTGGAAGTAGACAGATTGAGTCAGGAATTGGGCGGCCACTAACCCATAATCCCCGCTGTCAAGCAAGCTACTTCCTCCAGCAAGGGATCTTTTCTGAAAGTGTCACAACCTTCCAGAACAATGCCACCAGCAGGGAACCAAGTGTTCACATACATTAACCTTTGGAGAACATTTCACATTCAAACCATAATGACCATAATACTGTGATCACTCTTAATAACTGTTTTATGTTACCAGACGTTCTGCTAGTGTTGAAATGATCATTTTTATCACTAGTGTAGAGAATGAATATATATATATATATATATATATATATATATACATGTGTATGTATATATATGTGTGTATTTGGTTAATATTTTTTGCTATAAGAAATTCATCTTTATTTTTACTTAATAAACTGCAAATGTCTATTATACAGAAAGTATCTTCAAAACAAGCAGAATTGTAGCTGGTATAGGACCAGTTTCTAGGAGACTAACTGTATTTCTTTGGTCATAGGCCTACCTGAGTACTCTTGACTGGGTGGCAAAGTCAATACATAACTCACAGAGATCCCATGAAAGGCCAAGTTCTTTACTTACCTCTGCTAACAAAATGTCAGAAGTTCTCAGCATGCATTTCCACATAGACAGACAGACAATTCCATGTGTTGATGTACTTAGAAAAGGGTCTAGTCAGTGCTAAATTCTATCAAGCTATACCCTAAGAAACTGGTAATTTTTCTTGACCAACAACACAAGGAAACCTTTTGTGGTTCAATCTTATGTATCAGTATATTCTCAACCAATGGCTAGTCTTTATAAGTTATGATTTGCATAAGGTTGTGTTACTAAGTAAGACAAATGGTTTCAAAATGTGAAAAATAGAAAAGTATATGAAAACATGTTTATCACAGAATGTTAGGAAAATGATCCAGTTAACTGCTTTAAATAAACAAAACCCACACATCTTTAGATGAGAAAGTCAGCATGCAGATATTGCAGGTTGGAGAAGTCTGCTCCTGGTGAATCATTTTGGGAAAGTTCTCAATTACTTGATTCCAAAGTGAATGCATGAATTGGCTTGACATGATTTAAAAAGTAAACTATAAATATAATGACAGTTGAAATAATGGCAATAATTAGTTTACAACAGTCATTCCAGGATGATACCTAGAGAGATGTTCATAGATGTCCTGTCTGTGTACACACACACAGATCAAAATCAGGTCAAAAATCTAGAGAGCAGCATGTGCCTACACATTTGAAGACCCTGAAGAGTGCTATTATAATGATGAATAACATCCATTACACACCTGCCTCGGGAACAGCACATTTCCAAAATTATACATTTCTTTATAGGTAAACACTGGAGTATTAACCACTACAGACCACGTTGTGCTCACAGGCATCTGCTGTATACAAGGCATCCGTTTAATCCTGGGGCCTTAAGAACATCATCTTTGTCTTAATGGGTTTTATATTTCCATTTTCATCTTCGTAATTGGCTCGGTCCCTCTTCTTGGCAAACTCGTTTCTAATTTTACCACCAAAGTCTCAGATCTTCCTGCATTTCTTCATCCGACCTGGATCTCCTCTGTCTTCCGTCTGCTGCGGCTTTGTTCTTAAAGTTCATCTGAAGCATTAACTTCTCAACTTCAGGATTAAATCCTCTGAATGGCATCCTTGCATAGAGGTCTTCACATAGTGAGAAGCTCTGCTCTTCCTTTTCTAGTCGTTTCTTGGTTTCTGAGTCCAGAACCCTTTGCATGAACTTCATGTACAGCAGGTTCTTGGACAACTTAGTCTTGCATTCAGACACCATGTTGTGTAGAGTTCCAGAGGTTAACATGTTTTTCAAGCCTCCTTTACTGCATAGTTTTCATTTCCAAGTCCTTTTTATTCTTTGGAAGTTTTTTTGAAGAATCTAGGACACTTTTCCATTTTCTCACAGCCTAGATTTTGCTGGTGGCCTTTACATGGCTTATAATCTTGCAGTAAGCACTATAATCACTCCCAATGGTGGTGGTTATAATTTTGTTTTAAATCCCCACTTGTCAGTCAAGCAACAACAAATTACAAAACTATGAGGTTAGCCAAGTATGGACTTTAAAAAAGTGTGGCTTTTTCTGGGGAGATGTGAGAAAACCCAGATAGGTCACTGATGACAGACTGTTGCACAAATAAAGGAAACTCAGGGCCAAATCTCTGGGAAAGGTGGAGATATCAGAGAAGAAACACCACAGTCAGATCTCACCCAGCTGTCTTCCAGCTTCCTCAGCCTCACTCCTCCTGGCTTCTTCTGCCTGCTCTGTCTTTCTAGTCCCGCCTTAAATATTTTCTTCGCTCAGTTAATGCTTGGCCCCACCACTGCCTGCCCGGGAGCCTGGAACTCCTTCTGTAAACTAAGATGACTTCAAACTCAGATTGGATTAAGGGCGTAGGTCACCACTCTCGGGATCTTCCTTGTGCTGGGATTAAAGGTGTGAGTTACCACTGTCTGACTCTCCTAGACTCACTGTGGGTAGATCCCTCTGATATCTCAGATTGCTTTTATTATATTTGAAAATATCCCCACAACAGACCAAAGCGAGGATTCCACCCTAGTCTTATTGGTGGACCAATAACGCTGCTCACAGGAGCATAGGCAGCAAAGAAGGCAGTGGCTTCACTGGGTAGCTTGCTGCAGGTCCCAGTGCAGGAGTCACAGGCAGTTTCTGGGGTCAGGTGGGGGAGTTGGCCTCAGCAATAGTTTACAGGGGCTGTAACTTGGGGGAGGGAGCCTTAGGAATCCTCTAAGCTTCTGTTTTTTCTATTTGTGAGGTTTTTTTATTTCCTTGTCTTACCCTCTTCCCTCTAGGAGGGAAATGTTCAGTTCCAGGAAACAGCTACACAGGAAGTAGGAAAGGTCAACATTTCTCGTGGCTGGCCAAGCAGATCCCATAAGGGAAGCAGCAGGTGAGCAGCAGTCGGCAAGGCTTGTACAGAGAGGATCATAAGCGTCCTGCAGTTAGGAGGGAGGTCAGGTAGGAATCTGAATCTGCTGGGCTTGGAATTGGTACCAGAATGGACCCTCTGAGGAGATTTGTTAGCTTTCATCACACCAATTAAAATCTGAGACAAATCAGCCTATAATGAAAAATAAGCACTTTGGCTTATAGTCTGGAGGGTCCAGACTTGGTTGGTGGCATTGCTCTGGGGTGCATCAGCATGTCACAGCAGGAACATGTGACTGATGGAAAGCAGAGGCAGAGGCTGGGTCCATCCCACAGTCTTATCCAAAGGCAAGACCCCAGCTAAAGTCAGCAGTGCCGAGCTAACCGAGCTTTTAACAGCCCACATCTCCTTAGGGATACTTAAGCTTTAAATTAAAACAAGATACTTGTAAAAGAAGACAAATCCTTGCTCTGGGCCCTGTAAGCATGAGCCCTTGGAGGGACAGTGCACACTCAGAGCACAGTAAAAAGAGTGGAGCGTCTGGAGACTGAACACACACCGGGCGGTAACCAGTTGGCTCAAAGTTTCTTTTTTGGACGGACAAATGGATGCTTTCCCTGATGGTGGGGTTGAAGGTGGAAGGCTATGGGTGGAGTCCAAACATTCTTAAATTACTATGGAACTGCCTTTGTAGGGCAGTGAGTAGGGCAGCGATTACCAGTTTAGGAGAAGAAAACCAGGCCTTTTGCTAAGCTTCAATCCAGAAAGGATAACAGGACATGAATGCCTCCATCAGCCTTCATCTGTGGCTAAGTGCCCTTCAGCTAGTCTCTGCACCTTCAGCCTCACCTTGCAGGTTATTTTAAAACAAATTCTAGACATTACATCATTTTGTCTGTAAGAGCTTAGGTATGCCTTGCCTACGTAAGGAGTGCCTTCCCATTGCCTAGCAGACTAGAAGCTGCCAGACCCAAGAGACTTCTCCAGTGTCCCCGATGCACACTGTTCCAGGGCCATTGAGTTTGTTTGTCTTCACTCCAGGATGTCCCTCTACTGTGTTGTAATGTTTTTAGCCTAGTCTTTGATCCAGAAGCAGTTTTTGAATTTGGGGAAGTGTTTAGTTGCATTTTAGTGGTATTAAGATGCTGGCAATTCCCTGCATTTATATAGATCAACTTTTATATCTTGGGGTTTGATCAACTCAAAGTCAGTTTTACTTTTTGTTCTAGTCTCTTCTCTAAATCACCTTCATTGATTATTTCAATTATTTTTTGTGGGAGATTGTGTTGTTACGTTGTAAGCAATTGTCCCACCCACTGGTTTAATAAAAGGTGCTGATTGGCCAAAGGCAGACAGGAAGTGTGGGTGAGGTTACCAGACTAAGAAAACTCTGAGAACAGGAAGCACAGAGCAGAAGGCCAGAGAGAAGCTGGAAGAAGCAGAGGACAACTATGCTGCTCTAAAAAAAGGTACCGAGCCGCATGGCTGAGCAGGATAAGAGTCATGGATTAGATTAAGGGTACAGAGTTAGCAAGTTATATAATAGCCTGGGCCTTAGGCCAATCAGCCTAAAACTATTGTAAGCATCTGCGTGTCTCTGCGGGTCTGCAGGCCTAAACCTTTAGGCAAGGACTGAAAGTCCAGAAACCTCCTACTACAATTTTTCTCTAAGAGACTCAGTGTGTGTGGACCATTTCTTTGTCACTATTCAGCCCCAGGTGTGGCGAGCTTGATCTAATTAACACGAAGTCTCCATCAGATGTCCCCTTATGCTTTCAACAACAGGTGTCCAACCTTTTGATATTGAGACACAGTGCTATGATCTACAAATACATTTGTAGCTAGCAAGCCACAGGTTGGGTGTGTCAGCTGGCAAAGATATTTTATTAGGAGCTTCATTTATGGTTTGAAGAACTTATCACACCCAATGAGATTCCTTCCTTCCTTCCTTCCTTCCTTCCTTCCTTCCTTCCTTCCTTCCTTCCTTCCTTCCTTCTTTCTTTCTTTCTTTTTCTTTTTTGAGATTTATTTATTATACAGTGCTCTGTCTGCATATATTCCTGCAGGCCAGAAGAGGCCACCAGATTTCATTATAGATGGTTGTGAGCCACCATGTAGGTACTGGGAATTGAACTCAGGACCTCTGGAAGAGCAGCCAGTGTTCTTAACCTCTGAGACATCTCTCTAGCCCCTGATGAAATTCTTAAGTAAAAATAATTTCCCAGTCTCAACTATTTGATTTTGTTTTTTTTTTTTTTTTTTTTGTTTTTTTTTTTTTTTTTGAAACAAGGCTTCACAATGTTCCTCTGGATGGCCTGGAAAACTCTGTAGATGAGGCTCACCTGTGAACTACCATACCCAGTTTTAATTTAAAATAAAAAAATAAATATTTCTTGATTTCTTTTAAAAATTATTCATTTTAGCTTGACAGTTGTATGCTGATGTTGTTTATGTGCATTGACATTGACAGCATCGATGTCCCTTATACATTCCTATTTGGTCATGTGCTACCAAAGAATCCCTTGCTAACCTCCTTACTCACTGTGTTATGAATCACAGTGTTTGAATTAACAGTTACATGGCTATTTCTGTCATAGCGCTTCTGTATTCTTAATGTGTGGAAGCCAAGTGTTTGCATTTGATTTAATGAGATGCTTGAAAATTGATAAAATAGGTTTTAAACCCCATGGGGATATCAGAAAACAAGGGCTTATGATAACCTGATAAGATACAATACACCAAATGTTTATAATTTGGAATGATTTTCTCTTAAGCAAGTTAAATAATTAATTCATATACTGATATTACATGTATTTTAATTATATGTAACATGCCTGTAATGCATAATATATATATTATTTGTATGTTAAAATATGTATTTTGAAATAAAACTGATCAGCTGTGTAGTAGTGACACATGCTTTAATCCCAGCACTTGGGAGACAGAGGCAATCAGATCTCTGTAAGTTTGAGGCCAGCCTTGTCTACATGTGAGTTCTAAGACAGTCAGAGATGTTACACAGTGAAATCCCGTCTCACAAAACCAAAGCCAAAACAATAACAAAACAAAACTGCTCAGCTGGACATGGTGGTGAATGCCTTTAATCCCTCAACTCATAAAGCAGAAACCAATTTGAGTTCCAGACCAGCCTGGTCTACAGAGCAAATATCAGGACAGCCAGGGCTACACAGAAAAATCCTGTCTCCAAAAAACCAAAACTGAAAAGAAATAAAACTGCCCCTACAAATAATATGAGCTAAACCTGTAATCTCTGTGTTCTTCTACATATGTCAAAAAGTTGCCATTGGCTAATGTTGAGTTTGGACTTGTAAGCCAGACAGAAATCTGAGTTTGATTCCTGCATGCCCAGAGTGAATTAGGCTATTTATTTTTGTCTTTGTTCTCATTATTTTTCTGTTGTGATGAAATACCCTGACCAAGGCGACTTCTAAAAAATCATTAAACCTGCCTCACGGTTTCAGAGGGTTAGATGGTTAGAGCCAAGAGCTCATAACTTGATCTGCACCATGAGGCAGAGAGTGCAGTGGAAATGGAATGAGTCTTTTGAAACTTCCAAGACTTCCCATCCAGTCACACATGTTCTGAGACAAAGCCACACCCCCAATCCTTCCCAAACAGTTCTACTAACAGGGGGACCAAGTATTCAAATATATGAACCTATGGGGCCATTCTCATTCAAACAACTACAGTCTTTTTTTCTTATTTTGAGACAATTTTACTAGATCAACCTCTCTGAGGGCTGGGATTGCAGTTGTTTGTTACTGGCTCAGGATTCTCTTAACCTAACAACATAATTCATCTGATATATAGAGAAGAAATATTTCCAAACAGCTGTACTTGAATGCCCAAGAACGGATAGATTCTCTCCAGGGATCCCTGTTCTGCAGGCAGTGGTGGGTCAGTGATGGGCACCACTGAAGACATGGGTGGTGTCTTAGGGTTTCTGTTGCTGTGAAGAGACACCATGAGCATGAAAACTTCTATAAACAAAACATTTAATTGGGGTGGCTCCCTTACAGTTTCAGAGATTCAGTTACTTAGCATCATGATAAGGAGGTGGCAGCATGCAGGCAGACATGCTGGGAAGGTATCTGAGAGTCCTACATCTTGCAGGCAACAGGAAGTTGACTGAGAGTCACTCTGAAGAAACTTGGGCAAAAAAGAGACCTCAAAGCTCACCCCCATGGCGACATCCTCCAACAAGGCCACACCTACTTCATCAAGGCCACACTTCCTATTAGAGCCACTCCCTTTGGGGGCATTTTCTTTTAAACCACCACAGGTGAGGACTATAGACCCCAAAAGAACAGCTCCAGGACAGTCAGTGACCATGGACATTGTGCTGGAGAAGGTGATTAAGGCAGGTAACACAGACACATACTCCTTTTGCAAGGCCTAAGGCCTCCAGACCTCCCAGTCACAGCTGAGGATGAGTAGCGAGAGGGAGACCCTTGTCGGCGGTTGGACACCAGCCGCCTCCCCACTGCTCTCTACTGGTTCTCTCCTTAGGATATTTAGAAACCTGGGTGCACCCCTCCAGACTCCTCTTCTGACCTAGATCTTCAGTGTGACCTGCCCGCTGCCAGATCACATTCTCCCTCCTAGATCCCTCTCCCCCTCCAAAGCTACCCTTCTCTGATGCTTTCATCTCCCTCCGCCTCTCTCTGACCTTCTGGTAATCATTCTGAGATGTGCTGCGTATTTGCCGTTATCCGTGTGCACAGCACCGTAGACTGTCGTTTTAACGGTTTTACATCATCATTTAGAATCACTTTCCTTCCCTACACGTGTCTCCCCTTTATCTCCCGTCTCTTCTTCCCCCCACTAGTGCTTTCTAACAATGTCCCACGCTGCAGGGAAAGGCCATCTCTGAATCTCACAGCCTCTTAGAGTCAAATTTTCATCTTATTGCTCTACTGAGACTGTCAACAAGGTCACCTGTGAAAGACCTGGTCACCCTTCTGTGTCGGAAGCCCTTCCTGGGTCCAGATACCCGTTTTCTGGATTTTCTCCCATCTCTTGGACTGTTGCCTCAGGGTGCCTCTTACCTCACTCATTCCCCTTCAACAGGATCCTGTCCTCACCACCATTTCCCCTTCCAGAAGCGCTCTGCATCCTCCAAGCTCATCCACAGGTGTGCTCTAAGGACCTAGAGATCAACATCTGAGCCGGCTGCAGGTTCTCAGACAGCACAGTACTCTTCCTCGTCTTATTTTGCATGACTCCAGTCAGATGGCAGGTCACCCAGGAGCTCCCTCAGTGGTTCTTGGGTCCAGCTTTCCCTCCTAGGCCCTTGTTTCAAGGTGATTCCAGATTCCATCATCTCCTGCCTTGAGCATTGACATTTTGTCTTTCTCTATGCACTACCACGTTCAATCCATTATTCATCTGCTTTTAGAAATATTCCCACGCAGCTGTGTGTATGTCATTCATCTGAGTATGAACTTAGCCTAAAGCAAAGTGTGTTGATTAGCTTTTCATCATTGTGACAAAAGACCCGAAGGGAAGCAGTTTAAGAAGAAGAAAGGTTTGTTGGTTATTTGGACTCATGGTTTCTGAGGCTCGGTCCATGTTCACTTGGCTCCATTGATTCTGAGCCCACACTTGGTGCAACATAAATAACAAACATGGCAGGGATCACATAGCGGAGCGAAGTGGCTCACATTATGGCAGTTAAAGGGCTAAGGGACTCCATATCCCTTTCAAAGACACAACTGAGCCCTTTCCCTTAGTTACTGCCTGGCAATGAACCCACTGATGAACCATTGTACCCATGAAGTCAGAGCCCTTGTAATTCACCTCCCCAAGTCTGGATCTGTGGACAGAGCCTTCCTGGGAATCATTTTTCATAAGCCATTGGGGGGAAATTCAGACCCAAACTACAACACAGATTTCTAAGACAAGGGTTTTGGTGTAGATGGTTTATTTGGGGAGTGATCCCAGGAGACAAGTATGTGAGCAGGGAAGAGATGCCCTCCAGAAAGGGAGTAGAGTTCTTCAGATGAGGCAGTGGTATTGTTTGTATTCTACTTCTCATCAGGCTCTGGGATGGAAGGGGTGTTAATTCTACAGAAACTCACTTTCCTTCTGACATGTTTATCATCTTTAAGCAAGGCCAAGACAAGCTACTCAACAAGCCCCAAGGATAATGAAGGGGGCAGAGGGCAATGGCTTCCTCACCTTTAAACTTCAGAGACCCCACAGCCCATAGCTTACCTTGCTACCTCTGGATTCCAGAAGAGGTGCACCATGTCTTCACACCCATGTGTTCCTTGCATTAATCTTAGGTCAGCGAATAATACTGACTGTCCGGGGTGGTCTTATGTCAGCTTGACACAAGATATGGTCATGGGAGAGGAGGGAGCCTCAACTGAGAAAATGCCTCCAGAAGATCCAGCTATAGGCAAGCTTGGAGGAAATTTTCTTGACTAGAGACTGATTGGGGAGATCCTGGTCTATTGTGGGCCCTGGCCTGGTGGTCCTGGTTTTATTAGAAGTAGGTTGAGCAAGCCTCTAAGCAGTACTCTTCCATGGCCTCTGCGTCAGCTCCTACGTTCATGTTTGTGCCCTGACTTCCTTCAGAGATGAACAACGGTTTGGAAGGGTAAGCAGAATAAACACTTTCCTCCCCAAGTTTCTTTGGTCATGGGGTTTCATCAGAGCAATAGAAACCCTAGATAGAACACTGTGTATTAGGTGCCTGCTACAGAGAATGTCATTCAATGTGATGTAATCCTTACGATAACACATGAGTTGACTAAATTGTCATTACTACCCTACAGGTCAGGACACTGAGGCTTTGAGAGGAGCACAAAGTTAGCTAGCCTCATCTTGACACTCAGGACTGGCCCCATAGCCTATTAATCTTAGTGCTACCTGCTAAGATCCAATGCCTCATATTATTAATATATCTCAAACCCTGGCAATGGTCTATTCTCTTTGCTTCTGAATCCAGTAGGCATCTCCCCCTTGGTCTTGTATAAAGGGCATTCTTTTTTAAAAACACATTTTAATTGATTTTTTTGTAACTTCACATCATGTACCCCAGTCCCACTCATTTCCCAGTCCTTCTATGACTACCCTTCTCCTTGTAGCCTAACAACCCCCCCCCCCAAGAACAAAAGAGGGAAACAGTCCGGTCCTCAGCCCTTCCTGCCTCTCCATCATAGGCTCTTTGGTTGTTGTGGCCTTGGAAGCTTCAGTGTTACATGCAATATGACCCTTTGTCCAGATAGCTTTACTTGGCAAATATTCATTGCAATGAGTTGTTGGCTTGATTCAAGGCTTCTGACTTCTCGTACCCCATCAATACTGTACTCTTACTGAAACTCCTCTAGGATATCCTGATTGCCCAGAGTCGTGGTTATGGTTCCACAGGATTGGTCCCTTCACACAATCTAGTAGGTCACAGATGGAATAGTTGGGGTGGGCCAACTCAAAGCTCTGTATGGGCCTGGGAGGTATCTGAGTTTGTCACTTTGGACCTCCACAAGACTCTCACCACTCAGGTGAGGGTCAGGGCCATCTCTCTCATGCCCACACCATTGGGGTGAGCTCTCCTGCACACATAGTGAGAGGTGAGTCCAGTTCCTCTGTGCCTACACCACTTGGGTCAGTTTTCCGGGGCTGGGAGTAGCTCTCCAGTTGAAACAGCCAGAGAAGGGCAGGACCAGTTCTCCAGAGCTCTCCCATGGCCCTTGGTGGTAACACAGGTATGGTTATCAATGTAGACTCCAGGTACAATAGGACCAGACCCAGACATGGCCCTTTGGCACAATTCAGCCCGGACATCACTATGGCCCTGGGTGGCTGTGAGGCCACTCAGATCAGTATGGCCTCAGGGATAGTGACTCAGATTGGTAAGGCCCCAGTGATGGTATACCCCTTGGACACCATAGCGGCCTCAGATGGTGGCTCAGACTCTGGACGTCAGCATGGGATGACATTCCTTTTTCATATCCATGCCTTTTGTTTGTTTTTGTTTTGTTTTGAAACAGTTTCACTGTGTAATAGCTCTGGCTGGCTTTGAACGCACAAAGATCTGCCTGCCTCTGCCTCCTGAGTGCTGGGATTCAAGACATGAACCACCACCGTCTGATGTCTATGCCTTTTTAATGGCTGATGTATCTGGTAACATATCTGATAGGGTTTGGAGCATATTTTGGCATGGTTCACATTTATCCAGTTATCTGGCAGCAGGTGTCTATAGGTTTAGGATGCAGAAAATGCGCCAGAAGACAGCAGCGAATAGCAGGAGACTCTCAATGGCTGTTTCTATGTAAAGAGCTTTATTGTGTATAATTATGATTAACAGAAGGGTTATGGTTCTAATGGCAGAGAAAGCAAGAAGAAAGAAATGGAAGGGAAGAAGAAAGGAAGAGGAAGAGAGAGAAATGGGAGCTCTCAAGACAAAGGCAGAGAGAAAAAGAGAGGCAGATGCACGTGGAACCTTGCTTTTAAAAGGGCTTGAAGTCAGAGCCTAGGGGAGGGCGTGGCTTGAAGTCAGAGCCTAGGGGAGGGCGTGGCTTGAAGTCAGAGCCTAGGGGAGGGCTTGGCTTGAAGTCAGAGTCTAGGGGAGGGCGTGGCTTGAAGTCAGAGCCTAGGGGAGGGTTTGGCAGAGTCTAGGGGAGGGCGTGGCTTGACCTCAGAGTTCAGAGGGCTTGTTTTATGTAACTGCTTTTTCAGACTGTGAGCCCCTTCTCTCACCCTCAAGCCTGGCCCATTGTCTAACTTGCAGTAAGGCCTCCATTAACTTCTATAATTAGAATCTAGTTGAGTAAATATAAAGTTTTGATTTGTTTTCATATGATACCCATAAACAGTGAAGGACTAACTTCTTAGGGAAAACGGTTCCAGTTTTGATGTTTCTGGGGATGCTGGACCAGGTGGGAAAGACACAGGAGATTGTTCAGCACCATGGGAAATGAGAACATTGAGGAAGTCCTTGTTGCCTGGGAAAACCAATGGGAGAAGGACCATGCCAGGCCTTCATTGAGAGCTGTCTGCAGAAAATGAAGATTAATACATCCATACAGGAAAAGTTTTCCAGGAAACATTGGAAACAGTGATAGTAATAATATCTAACAGTCACTACACATTTATTATGTGCCAAACAACAAACTGGGCTTTTCACTCGTGATCTCGTTTAATCCCCACAGCCCTCATAATTAGTCATGGTTATGATCCCCAGCTTACATCTCTAAATGCTGACAGCCACAGACTAAGGGCATGGGACTGGGAGGTGATGCAATGCAGATCCCAACTCAGATAGTTCTATCTCCAGGGTCCAAGTGTGCTGTTTGTCACCGTTGACGGGACAACCATCGGTACACCATGATATCATTCCAGAAATGGGTTAAAGTTTTGTTGTATTTTATTTTTCATTGACCACAGAGAAGGAGCAGTGTGTAAACAGAGCATGGCTTTATACCATCATTTGGTCTCTTTATGCTTCTGTGCATGTGAATTCTGCTGTAAAGCTATCTTCCTTTCCTGTGTGTGCCCTGTGGAAGTCACCGACTGCAGCTGAGGGGCTGAGCCGCTACCTCTTTCTGTCATTGTCCATGTCAGGCTTGTGAATGTCTTCTTCATGCACGTGGATGATGCTCGAACCATCCTGTCTGCTTGTCCTATGAAAACAGCTGCTTTTATGTCTTCAAACTGGTGAAAGAGAGATATGACCTGTCAACCCATCAATTCCAATGGTTCATGTGAGCAGTGGTGGAGGAAGTGTTCTTGAGTCTTTCAGAGTGGCTGCCCACTTGGGGAGTGGTTCTTTGGGATAGCAGAAGGGGTGGACGAGTTGTGAAGAGCAGCTGGGTAGCTGCAGAGATGTGCTCATTTTTCTGCACCCCAGCCTTTGCTAACTTCAACCTGTGTGCCTCCTCCAAGCTCTCAGTACTCTCCTGCATTTACTTGTCCCCTGGTAGGCTCCTTTCATCAAACCATGAATGAAATCAGGGACTAAGACACTGGGCTTCTCCTCCCTCCCCAGGCCTGCTGTCTAGTGAGGGAGAGAGAAATATCAATGTGCCAGCACCATACCGATGGCCAGCGTCAGGGTGAGTGATAGCAAAGTGCTGTGGGGCAGTGTGCTAGTTACTCTCTGCATTGCTGGGGAAAAAAATGCCTGACAGAAACAAGGCCTATTTGGGCTTACAGTTTCAGAACATCCAGTCTATGATGATTAGAAGGCAGGACAGAGCATGTCAGAGCAGCTGAAGTGCATGCTAATGCCCTCCACCCAGCAACTGGATCTTGAAGTAGGGTGCTAGACTCCCCTTTAGTGATCTACTAACACCTACCAGGATTCCATGTAAAGACTCTACATCTTCCTAAACCGGCACCATTATCTGGGAACAAAATGTGCAAATATGAGCTTGGGGTGGAGATGGGAAGGCTTCCGTATCCAGACCAGAATTGGCACATAAGCCAAGGGAACTGGCATGTGAATGGAGCTGTAATGGACCAGTGAAACTTTCTCGAAGAGCTGCCCTGCATAGTATTCTGTGGCATGGCTTAGTAGCATATTTTATTTACTCTGTCCCCTTTAAGGAACACTGAGGTTTTCAATCTTTCAGAAATTCTCAATTAACTAGCCGTGGTGGGATTGTTTTAGGTAGAGTCAGCATCTGTTGGGGGCGAAGCGCCTTGGGAAGCTGGCTGAGGCTTCCTCAGACAGATGCAGTGTTCAGAGTCATAAATCCTTCCTGGCAAGGAGAAAGTGCCCCTGTTTCTTGCTTCTATTTTCTACCATAAATTTAAAAACCTTTATATTTTTCCCTGGGCTTTCAGTCACCTTGAGTATCTGGCTAAAATCTTTCTTTGTCTTGGACTATATACATGGAGATTAATGCTGTGGAAGTGAAGGGCTGGTCTTGTAGACATGTTTATCAACTAAATGCCTGTATAATAAAACCCTGTCTTCGGCTGTGGACGGTGTGCTGCACAGTGCCTGGGCGGCTTTCTTCCCTACCTCTCTTCTTGAGGCTAATACTGACAAAGCCAGCACAGATTTTCTATGACATTCAGAAATATCAATATAAAAGCCTTTAAGCCCTGTAAAGAAAATTCTCTCCTTTATTTTTTTTTCACTGATACTGAGACACTCCTAAAAATAGTCAGGGCTGGGCTATTTTTGTTGGTGATAGAACCCAGTGTTCCATACATGCTAAGCATTTGATAGATCACTGAGGTACACCCAACCCCTCAGTTTTAATTATGCTCCAAGTAGAGAATGAGGATCACCAGGCGGGACACAGCTACTCAAACCAAAGTCACAGTCCTGGTACTGGAGAAGTATCAACGTTTGAATAAGTTTAGTGGTGAGAGGGAACTGCCCTGAGTGTCGTGTCTCCCCCATACTGCCGCCATTACACTGACATTGTCTGAAATATCCTACAGCAATGAGGGAAAAAGACAAGGGAATTAGCATGAGCCATGGCTTATAAAAATGTCTCAGACAGAAAGGGCAAGGCAGCGTCTTCTAGAAAGGTGCCAGTAGAACTGTGTGTTTGCTGTTCTGTTTGTCTTTTGAGACAGGGTTTCTCTGTGCAGCCCCGACTCTCCTGGAACTTGCTTTGTAGATCAGGTTGGCCTCACTCACAGAGATCCTCCTGCCTCTGCCTCCCGAGTTCTGAGATTAAAGGTGTGCACAGCCACACTCAACTCTCAGTAATGCTTGTTTTAAGAATTGTTAGGGATTGAACCTGTGGCCCTGTGCTTGGGAAGCATGTACCCCTAGTTACACCCACTTTGTGAATGATAAATGGGGAGGGAGGGAGGGAGGGAGGGAGGGAGGGAGGGAGAGAGAGAGAGAGAGAGAGAGAGAGAGAGAGAGAGAGAGAGAGAGAGAGAGAGAGAGAGAGAAGAGGCCAAGGACTGTCTATGTGAGGTGGTGAGGATACCTGAAGGTCTTTGAAGTTTACCCCTCTGGAGAGCAGTGAAAACCCGATCCAACCTTCTAAGCCTTTAGCAACCAACATGAAAACTGAACTTTTTGCTGAGGCATAGACATACTCAGTAAAATAGTATCTTGCTTCTGATAATTGTTATAATGATAACAAATAGAAGTTTGAGTGTAACCTTTGAGGTTAGTTGACCCCAGATTCCTTTTCCAGAAAGTAATAACAAGAAATTGGGGAGCTTATTTCTTTGCCACAGTAAAATGTCTGGGCCACAGATTCTGTATGTTCAGCCCATATATAAATACACAGGTGTCTTATACATGCCAGTGTGCATAGCTTTTTGTGTATGCTTGTTTTGGCCAGGTGGTATTTGCTCCCCCCGCCCAGTGCTAGACTGGTGATCCACCACTGAGCTGCACCCCAGCCTTGTATATCCCTTGTGCCATATTTCATTCTACCATAAACATTGAAAGGAATACTGGCGTTATTTTCAACATTTCCGAAGTTCTGAATTAAATTACATGGGACGTTTGGTCTAGATCCAGTCAGAACTCAGTCTCTCCCTTACTTTCTTTTGCTTGTTTCTTTTTTGCTTAGATCTTGTTCCACTGTGTCTAAAGCATCTGGTTTTGGAGGTGTCTCTGGTGTACCCACAACTGCATGTGTATGTCTATCGACCACTGTCATCTCCATAATTAGCATGAATACACCTGCCCTCTTATGAGCTGAGAAGCCTATTGAACTAACTTCCTAACTGGGATGGAGCCTGATGGATGGCCAGAACCTGTGTGATATGGGTTGAAGGAGATTTCAGGCTCCGCCTGTCATGGACTAGGCTCCTCCCTGCCCAAACACTGTGCTTATTAATCCAGGTCAAACATGAATGTGTCAAGCATAGACCTATGCTTCCAAAATATTTAGAACAGATATAACTCAGCACTATTCTTGTCAATTACATTTTTCTTAAAGATGTATTTATTTATTTTATGTATATGTGTACTGTTTATATGTGTACCGCCTGCATTCAGTGCCAAAAAAGGTTGTTGAATCCTGTGAATCTGGACTTTTAGGTGGCTCTGAACCACCTGAACCAAACCCATGTCCCCTGGAAGAGCAGCAGATGCTCTCAATCATAGAACCATCTCTCCAGTTCCTTCATTTTTCTTTAGTTTTTAAAAACCGCAAATTGTATTGAGATACATTTTTAGCATATTTTAAGGGAGTGTCAAGTATCTTTTATGATTTTCTAATAAGTAATATAGTAGAAAAACAGCTGTATTTTGCACAGTCTTTGTACTTTTAGACTTTTTGAGTGACATTTGTGATCTTCTGAGAATGTGTTTCTCTGTGACTTAACAGTAGATTCTATTGCAGTCACAGCAGTCTGAGCCAGGGTGGTCTCGGCTCATACCATTGGTGTCTGTATGAGAAGGGGAAGTCTGTACACAGAACACATAGGAAGAAGATGGGGCAAAGAGACACAAAATAGAGCCACCTCCAAGGCAAGGATTGAGGCCTCAAACAGCTCCTTTCTCTCAGATCTCAGAAGGAACAAACCCTGTGACCTAAAGAAGGTGCTGATCTTGGATCTTGACCTTAAGCTTCCAACATCCAGAAAAGCATAGCAGTAAATAGATATTCCATAAACCACCTCATCCATGGTACTTGGTTGCAGAGGCTCAAACAAATGGAGGCAGAGTCATTCAGAGAGGCGTTGAGGTCACAGGTGTCTTATACATGCCAGTGTGCATAGCTTTTTGTGTATGCTTGTTTTGGCCAGGTGGTATTTGCTCCCCCCCCCCCCATGCTAGACTGGTGATCCACCACTGAGCTGCACCCCAGCCTTGTATATCCCTTGTGCCATATTTCATTCTACCATAAACATTGAAAGGAATACTGGCGTTATTTTCAACATTTCAGTATATATTACACCACACCTAGAGTCTTAGCTGCTTGGAAAGGCTGAGGCAGGATGCTCATAGGAGTTGGAGACTAGCCTGGACAACCAGGATAAGAGTGATCTATCTGATGTACATTTCAGAAGGCTTTGGTTGACCACTGAAGGGAACCTGGGCTGAATGGGAAGAGCAGATGGAGACATAGAGATCCACATACAGACACCATGATCACAGGGCGCTATGAAATGCTCCGATGGAAGGAATGGTTTCAGAGCAGAACCAGTGGTTTTCTTGATGGGCTAGATGCAGTTAAGGAAAGAAAGAGGAACCAGAGATTACCCCTGATGTTGGAACTGTAAGTGGAAAGACAAGCACCATGAGCAGGATAGCAAAGGCAGCAGGGGTGGATTTCAGGGTTGAACATCAGGAGCTGGGTGAGAGATGCGCTAAGTTAGAGATGCCTACTTAGCAACCAGGTACAGATAACAAGTAGAAAGGCAGACATGGTGTGAGCCGCAGGGCTGGAGATAGGAACCTGGGGCCACCAACGGATACTTGAAACCATCAGATAGGTAAAGCCACCAAAGGTGGAGGACAGATGGAAAAGTGGCTAACAGACCAAGCTCTAGTGTCACAGGCAGGAAGAGGGGCAGGCAGCAACAAAGGTGAGTGATGGGGAACAGAGAAAGCTAGATCCAGTGAGGAACAAGCATCAGGAATGGAAGGATGACAAACCATGTCAGAGAGTACCAGCATCTGGTACCCAGTGCTGGCCCTACCTTGGACAGCCCGGTAAACACAAGCCCATTCTTATTTTTATAGATGTCATCGCTGAGAGGAGGGAGTAAGGAGGGCTGACAAACGCTAAGCCTTCACGCTTCATCACACAGAGCAAAGAGCCGATTCTCAAACGGTAAATCACCAAACTGCTGGCTAAGCATATACAGCTCAGAGAAGAATCTCCTAAGTGCCAAGCGGTTGCCCGGAGGAGAGGCTGGGCAGAGGGCTCACAGCCAGGACAGAGGATTTCAGAAATGAGCCTTTGCTATCATTTGATTTTTAAACCATCATATACGTAATTTCTTTGTGAAGGAGATTTAGAGGACACTCAAAGTACATCTATGCATGGGTACATACCGCAGTGGAGGGTGATTTACACAGCGCGCAGAGCCCTGCGTGGTTGTGGGGCTGACAGACAGGTTGTCGTCTCCTGTCCGGGGACCTCCTCGTTACTGCTCATTGTCTTGGGCTTTTGTTGTGGCTGCTGTTGGCAGGCAAGCAGTCTGTTACTGAATTATATTCCTCCCCCACATGCTTTTACTTTTTAATTTTGAGACAGAGTGTCACTAGGATGCCCAGGCTGTCCTTGAACTTGACCATATCCTGCTTGAGCCTGGGGCATCTTATTCTTACTCACTAGGCTCTTTGTTGGCTGCGTGACAGGAGCCCTGCCCTGGGAAGAGGAATGACCCAGGCTGTGGGGGAAGGAAGTAATTAGATCTCTTTCTTCCAGGCTGTTTCTTCTGCTTACCCCCTGCTGCTGGAACTGGGTAGCAAAAGCGCTGCCATAGTCCTACCCGCCCCCTCCACCCCATCATCTCCAAGTACAAGGCCCACCGTACGACCCAGGCTCTGAAAAGACCAACTGACCTTCCTGCATTAGAAAATGAGAATTCTCAGGAGATGAACAGAAATGTGGGTAGAAAATGACTGAAATTACCGGGTATCAGGAGAGATGATGACCTGGGTGAGAAAGAAGATGTGGGGGAGGGCAGGGTAAAAGTGTCTGTGACTCGGTAATGACAGTATGTGGAGCTGTTTGCTTATTTTTTTTTTTTTCTGGCTTTTACTCCAAATGAGCAGTTCTGGCTGTCACACGGTGCAGGGCAAAATATAAATCCAGCATTCATAATGGAGGGCCAGGGCGATCGTGACATGGGGGTCCAGAGATTCCCTGGTGATGAGAGACTGTATAGGAAAGCAGAGAGAGAGGAGACAGGGCTGGGTGAAAGGAGAGCCAAACAGTAAATGACAATGGATGTGACAGGAGACAGGGGACAAGGGGTGTGGGAAGAGGTGGCCGAGTCAAATTTAGCCTTACCTTGTAGTGTAATGGGTCAACACGTCAGCATCCCGCAGCTTACAGAGGAGATGCCCATGAGCCTGATACCTTAGTAAATGAACTTTCTTTCTCATAGGCTGGACCCAGAAATTCAAGCCTCAGGTGTCAGTAGCACCATGACGCTTCTGGAGTCTAGGGAGGGGCTTTCCTACCTCTTCCGGTTCCTGTGGCTCCAAGCTTTCCTTGATGTGTGCCAAAGTGCACTGGACCACTCATGTGTTCTCTCATAGCTTTCCTCTGTGGCTGTTTTCTGCTTCCTCTGGAGGAGGGAAGGTGAGTGCCGACGCCCCCTTTCCATTTGGGCAGTGGAGACACAGGTGTTTCACCGGTTCACTGATCCCTGAGCCTCAGTGAGGGCCAAGATTCGCAGCTCACTGAGAACTGGAAAGTGGTAGGGTGTCAGAGGACATGGAAGAACACACTGGAAGTAGAACGTCACACTCAACTTCCCACAGGACAGTCAGCTATCTGGCGCAGGCCCTGAATTCTGGGAAAATCCTCACTTCCTTAGTCTCTTGCCTTCTCATTCCTCATGAGGCCAAGTTCTACCTGCAAATGAGCAGCCACCACGATTAAACCAGGAAGACAGCATGTTATGTGAAATAAGGCAGTCACAGGATGACAGATACTTTATGATTCCACTTCCCCGAAGTGACTGGAGTAAAGGCGGCCTGGGATCTGTGGGGCAACAAGGCAGGTTGTCGGAGAAGTGTTCTTTTGTGATCTGCATTTTGTGTCTGTCTTCGTTACCTTTCTGTTGCTGTGATTAAAAAAAACATACCCCGAGCAAAAGAAAGGGTTTATTTTGACTCACAGATCAAGATACCTCCCATTGTGGCAGAGAGGAAAAGCCAGTGGGAGCTTGAGGCAGCTGGTCAGATTACACCCACAGTCAGGAAGAAGACAGCAATGAATATAGGCTCAGCTGGATTTCTCCAGATACACAGTCCAGGATTCTGGCTAGGGATTGCTGCCTCCCACAGTGGCTGGGGCTTCAACTAGTGTAATCAAGACAATCTCCCACAGAACCCCTCCCCCATTCTTCTCCCAAGTGAGTCTAAATGCGGCCAGTTTGACAATTAGCATGAACCACCTTAGAACACCTTGCTTTCTTTGCGATGTTAACCTTCTTGTGTTTGTGGAACTCTCATAGCGAAGTGAAATAACTATGCTGACTTTGCCCAGGTGAGAGAAGAGGTGGGGACATGGCAGTCACTTGGCATACAGGTCCTCATAGGACAAGTTTCAGTAGTCAGTTCTCTCCCACTTGTGGGCCCTGGGGTCAAATTCGGGTCATCAGGCTTGATGGCAAAGTCTTCACCCACTGGGCCATGTCCATGGTCCAACCCTATTACTTTTGTTTCTCTTTTGGGAGAACCATGTTTTAAATGTCTGCTCAAAGATGGGGAGTTCAAAGCCAGCTCTTTGATATGGGAAGGGTAGCATGCTGGCCCACCTTCCTGCTTGTGGCTTTCTCATCATTTGGCATTTTTCAATTTCTCACTGAAGTTCACACTGAGGTGGTGGAGACTCTTCTCAGCTTGCTTGTCTCCGCTTCGGAACTGTGTTCATTTCTTCTGAAAGGTGATGCCTAAAACTAGGTGCTGGGGCACACCTATGATCCTGGCTGCTTGAGCCAAGGCTTTCAAAACAATGAAGACCCCAACCCCCCATCACAAAAAGAAAAAGAAAAAAAAAAAAAGCCAACTGAGCCCAGAGCCAGGTATGGCTTCTGGCTCATGAGCCTCAGGCCTGCGTTAGAACTGTGGCGTAGGCGCTCTGGTTCACTCTGGTTCTGTTTTGAGTCCATGCGCCTGAATTCATCTCAGCTGAGATCTCCTAAAATTCACCACAATAAGACTTACCAAAATAAGTCTTGCCAGCTTCCAGTGAAGTCCTGTAGCTGCCTAAAATTAAGACCATGGCAAGGTGCCTGGGACACCAGTCCTGGCTCCTTGATTGCCGGGTCCAGGTGTTAATTGCTCCTTCTTCTTCTGAACACCGTGGGGCATTGTCTTCTTCTCCCCTTCTCCTCCCTCCTCATCCTCCTTCTCTTCCTCTGCTCCTCCCTCTTCTCTCTCTTCCATTTCTTCTCGGTATAAGCTCACTGTTCTGTGCAGGCAGTGAGCGTGGACAATGGAGAACATAGCCAAGTGAGGGCCCCGGGACTTCTTCCCATGCCCTCCTCAGCTATTCTTAGATCTAGGAGGCATTTAGCATTGACCCCATGGCATCTCACCCTGATGCCTGTGGTTTCCTGGAGATATGGTTGCCTGGCAAGCCTACAGCTGGACCGTGATTCTCCTGGGACTAGGTTTCTTCATCCTCAACGTGGGAATGAGAATGTTTCCTCCCTCACAGGTGCCTGCAAGGAATTACAAACCAATAAAGTGATTGCTTAGCATATGGCTGAATGGCAAGGGTAATATAAATGCTTAATTTAATTTATTTACTAGTAGTTCAGTGGCCCTATGATGTTGCTGTGGAAACCATAGCTACTGAATTTCCTGACACTTACCTATGCCATTGTTTTAAAATGACATTTTATATTTAAATCCTGTGATTTTTTTTCCTTTGAGACAGAATCTAACTACATAGTTTCGGATGGCCGGGAGTTGGCTACGTAGACTTGGCTGGCTTTGAGTTTGAAGAGATCTGTCTGCCTCTGCCTCCCAAGTGCTAGGATTAAAGGCAGACACACACATACACACACACACACACACACACACACACACACACACACACACACACACACACATGAACAGTCCAAATAATTCAGTGCGAAAAGAAAGAAAAGGACTTGTAAGAATCACCGGTGTTTCCACACTGAGGAGCATCCATTATTCTCTCTCCCTCTCTCTCTAACTGGATGTCACCCATTCATCCACGCATTCATACAGTAATCACTGACTCTTCCTATCCATCTGTCCCTTCCTCCCTCCCTTTCTCCACCCACCCACCCACCCACCCATCCCTACACGTAATTTTAATTCACAGGCTGAATGGGCCACATAAGAGTTGATCAAGACTGTTGGATTTTCCAGAGAACAGTTTGAATAGGGAAGATTTGACGGTCTGGTGGAGATGTGGTAGCAGATTGAGATGTGGCTGCCGATCTGTGTGATCCTAAGATAAGTGGGATGGGACAATAGGCACATTTGCTGTAGCGGTGGGTACCACAGGTCCCTTCTGCTGGTTCCTGCTTCAGGGAGCACATGATAAAGAATATAAGCAACAAGGATACCATTTAGAAACACTGGCCTTGGTCCCAAGCCTTGCTCAAGCAATTCCTGGGCTCCAGTATTCCTTACATGTCCCTCTAGGTCCCTAGGTCCCTCGGTGGCTTCCTTCTTCCTCATGGCCCTGGAAGCTATCTACTGCCTGTTTGCATGTCCTCCGTCTCCACTCAGGTCCTTGGGAGCCATCTCCCGCCTGCTTATATGTACCTCTCTGCCCAGCACCCTCTGGCTGGCTTTCCTGGTTCCCATTTCCACTAATCTCTCACTTTTGTATCTGCTGAGACTTCTGTGGCCAAGCTGGAGACAGCTGTCCCCCACCCCAGCCTCCTGACCCCAACGAGCTTACTCTGCAATTTCTTATAGAAATCACAATTTTTAATTAATCACACATTCTCAGTTTGTTTTTTTTAAAGGACTCTTCTATTCTTAACAAGTCAGCCAGTGTTTTTACACCTTCCCAGAGCTGGGATTCAGACTCCGAAGATCCCCATGAAGATAACATCTGTGGGACTTGGGCTGGACACTCTGAAGTTCCTGGTCACACAGGTCAGCTCTGACACTCGTGTTTCAAGGAACAAGCAACTGGATCATTATCTTTTCTAAATGAAACACACCACCTCCCTCCTGCCATCTTCATCCCTTTTACTTCTTTTAAGTATCTGGAAAATCGTCCTGATTCCCCCAGGCCCTTCATTCATCTCTTTTATGTCATGGAGTGCAGAGAGCTGTTAAATTGTTCTTTCTTCCTATTTCTTCTTTTCCTTCTCCCATCTCAATAAAAATAACAACACAACAAAACCAAAAAACCCAGCTTCTTAGGCTACGTTTAAATGCAAAATTCACTGCCTTTTTTTTTTTTTTTTTTTTTTTGGTAAATGTGCTGAGTGATGCAGCCACCATGATAAATAGGTTCCGGAACCTTTCCATTGTCCCAGTAAGACATTTCATGCCTATTTTACAGTCAGTCTCTGTTCCCATTCCAAGCAACATGATGCTACATCTGTCTTTGTAAGTTAGCCAACAGCATTATACAGCACATGATCTCTTTTTTCTGGTCCCATCACCAGGCTCGATGATCCTGTGGTTCACTAGTGTCATAGCATACACGACTCTGCATTCATTTTAATTGCCAAATTACTATTCCATTGTAGGGCGGTGTCATGGTCTGTCCATGTGTTTATCAAATGAGGGTACTGCAGTTGTTTTTATCTTTGGCTACCCATGAACAATGCTGCCTTGAACCTTTGTGGCCAGATACCTAAAGACCAACATTTAAAAAAAAAATTTGTATTGGAATGGATACTCAGTGGAACTGAGTGGACATTTAATAATTTTGAATCCAACTTCTTGAAAAACTGCCAAGCTCTTTTCCAAAGTGGTCACACTATTTAATTTTCATCAGACTGTGCAAGTGGTTTTATCTGTGTGTATTCTCACCCATGCTGCCCCTGACTGTCTCCTCTATGTCCTGCCTAACGGAGGTCCTGACCCACAGTCATGCAGCTGCTTATAAAATAATTAACTTGGAGGTTTAATTTTATAGTAAATGCTGGGCCAGTAGTTCAGGCATTACTAACTAACTCTTACACCCAAACTACCCTTGATTCTTATCCATGTTTAGCCCTGTGGCTTGGTACATTTTTCTCAGTGCAGTGTTCTCATCTTGCTTCCTCTGTGTCTGCCTGGTATCTCCTATGCTCTTCCTTTTCCCAGAATTCTCCTTGTCTGGTCGCACAGCCTATACTTCCTGTTTGCTTAGCTTCTGGCCAATAAGCATTTTATTAAACCAGTATTTACAGTGACAAATATTTACAGTGTACAAGAACACAGTCCCCCACAGCATTCTAGCCACATGGTATTTGCTCATAAACCTCTCTCTCAACCTTTCTTTTCTGAATCTGAATTCACAGCTTGGAATTGGGCTGGGATTATACCTCAGGGATAGGGCGCTTGCTTAACTCAGGCAATCCTAGGTTCCATCCCTCGTACTGGGGGGAAAAGATTTGGAATTTAGCACAAAAAGAATTTCTAAGAATAAAGTCATTAGCAATTGAAACAATATTTTAAGAATGGGAAAGCTTCTTAGACTCATAAGATAACAATTCTCTTCCTCCACTACAGTAGTGACCAAACACTCAAATTAAAATTAGCTTGGCAGCTCACACATGATCATATGGTCCCAGAACACCAGTTGATCATATGCAAATATTGTCTGCATATTCATCAAGATGCCACATGGACAGTATAAGCTGCTTTAATTATCTTTCAAGGAGAAACCCAGCTGCCTCTGGCATACATACTCTGCCGGCTCCACTGGCATGTTGTTGCCTGGACCAATACGGAAATTAGTTCAAAGGAATGATATTAAAAAGGAGTGGAATCTGTTATATTCTGTGTTCTGTGTAGCAATTAGGAGCAGCGCTGATTTGGAGTTTCTATTTCTGACTTGGACTTTTGGGCTCTTGAAAAAACAATGGCATCATATATTTTGGCTATAAATTTTATGAGCCATTCATCTTTGACATATAAACAAAGGAGAAGTTAAATTGGATGCTCTGAAATTTAAAAGCCCATGAAGCATTCCCAAAGAAGTTATGTGCGTGTAATAATTAAACAACAAGGAAGGTGGATTACGAACTTCATTCTTATTCAGATAGTGAACTCTTGCATTTGTCTTGTGGTCACAGAGGGACACTGCTTCCCACCCAGAGGTATCAGCAGAATCAATTAATTTGTTTATAGAAGTTTTGGGACCGATGTATGATTTTTTTTTCATTCCTAAAATAAGGATGTTGAAAGGCAAGCTAAATCCTGAAGAAATACTATCAACATCATTGAATATGAAGAAGTGAGAAACATTCTATCAACTATCTTCCCTTTTTATATGTGTCACTGGGATTCTTCAGTTTAACAGAAAATATAATTATAGCTAGTTCACAGAAAACCCCCTGGAAACTGTGCTCTAGCCTCCTCTGGGGTGTGGCTCAGTGGCAGAGCACTTGTCAGGTCTGTGAGGCCTTGGTTTCTTCTCCAGCATGGGTGGGGTTCTGGCAGGGGGATTTCTAGAGGCTTAAGATACGCTGAAGAATCCCTTGGCAGTGGAACTAGGGAGCAAATATCTTACACACAAAACTGAACTTTCCTTTGAAAGTGGTGATAAAATGGACAAAAACATCAAAAAAACAACTCAAAGCTCCTTGAGATCATATATTGGCTTGTAACAGCTCAAAACTTGTATGAACAGTAATTGATTCCATCGATACCTTTGGGTGAGAAGCAGTTTCTTTGGTCCCCCTTTGACTAAAAGACATACATGCAGAGAGGCGAACAGCAGGCCCCCAAGAGGAAGGTTCTGTTGAGCTCAGCGGCTAGGCTGCAGAGAAACCACTCTTCATGGTTTGAGGTTGTGCCGGCTGATGTTCAGGGCTGCCAGTGGATGGAAAGAGCAGGGAAACCCTGGAGCAGAGCCAGCCACAGGAAGGCTGCCTTGAAGACTTCGTTAAGCTTCCTCATGACTTTTAACTGGGTTAAAGCATCCTTGAACTCCGAAACAGAGAAGGTCTTCAAGAGGTCCAGGAAAAGGAGCATGCAGATAGATGGTAAAGATGAGCAGAGGTTTTTCCTGCTACAGGAAAGCTGATCTCAGCGTCAAGTTCAAGATGCTTGGAAAGCTTTGTAGGACTTCTGCTGAAACCCCAGAAGGACCGCATCTTAGGTGTCAGGACAAAGAGCTGTTTTTATTAGTTGTAAGGGAAACCAATAAATAGAACTACCAAACAGAGGAGGGGTAAAATACACACATCTAAATGAATACGCCCACACATGCACCAGCACACATGGAGAAATGCTTATCGAGCATCGGAACAGTGAAAGAAGAGCTAGTGAACTCCGTAAGAGAAGAACTGAAACACTATGACCCGAGGTCACCTACAATGAGCCATGTGTTAGGACCAGGGAGCATGGTGACAACAACACAGAATGAGCAGTAAAAGGATTTGAATAAGTAGTGGCTGAGAATATCCCAAATTTGGTGGAGATTTTTATAGATCAACCTTGTGGTCAATTGAATGAGAAATGTCCCCTATAGGCTCATGTATCTAAACACTTGATTCTCAGCTGGTACAGCTGTTTGGGAAGGTTGCCAAACTATTTTTCCTCTTTCTCTGCTTCCTGTGTGCAAATAACATGCGATCTGTCAGTTTCATGCACCTCCTTGCCCGTCTGTTGTCATCCTTCCTAGTGATGACGTACTCTAACCCTCTGGAACAATAATAAGCCAAGTGACCCCCGTTCTTTCTCAAATTGCTTTTGTTGGGGGATCTTATCATAGCAACAAAAAAGTAACTATTACTAACCTCAGGTTCTAGGAATTCAGCCAGCCCTGGGCAGGAGGAACACAGATCATATCCAGGAGTATCTTAGACTCCTGAGATAGAAAGATACAAACAAATTCAAAGCACCCAGAGAAAAAAGGAACATAACACCCACAGCAATGGCAGCTGATCTCTAATCAGGAAGAAGAATGTAGAGAGATGTTTTAAAGGCCTGAAAGAAAAGCCATCACCCTGGAGATAATTCTACATCCAGTTATCGAATCCTTAAACAGAGAGGTAAGGCATCCCTTCACTACAAGAAGCGTTAGAGAAGGGTCTGAAGAGATAGGTCAGTAGTTAAGACATTTGTTGTTCTTTCGGAGAACCTGTGTTCAGTTCCCAGCACCCACATGACAGCTCATTCCTGTCTGCAACTTCAGTTCCATGGGATCTGGTAACTGTCTTCTGGTCTCTGTAGGCACTAGATGTGCATACTGTATATCTCTATACACCCCAGCGAAAACACTTCTACACATAGAATGAAACAATTTTTTAAAAAAGAAAGAAATGATAAAGGAAGCCCATTCTCTGGGCTAAAAGAAAAGAATTCAACTGGAATTTGTGTGTGTGTGTGTGTGTGTTTGTCAGAGAATACAGATGTGCAAAAACTGAGTAAATATACTTTAAAACCCTATATTTTCCTAGTTTCATGAAAAGATAGAATTGTTAAAACACAATTTGAATGATCACAATGTGGATTTTATAATGTGTAGATTTAAATCATTAGCTCAAAAACAGAGGTAAAATGGAATTGACCTGCTGAAATGTACATTTTTAGTGAATTCTGCAATGTTACCCCTGAACTGCCCGTGCTAAGCCAGAAATTCATGAGAGTCACTAGAGCTAGAAACGCAGTTGAGGGGTGAGAGACTATGAAGACATTATTCAACTAACAAGAAAGGCAAGCGGAAGGAATGTAAGACAGAAAATATAGGGAACAGACCCATGAGAACAGTAACAGGAAACCCCAAATCCATGTTAAATCAAACAAAAAAGACATAGGGATTTGGTAGACAAAAAAATTCAAGATTACTTAAAACTGATCTGTGGTGATGGGAAGTCGGTACAGTGATTGCTAATTGTTAATAAGGGGTGGGGAATCCCTGGGAAGAGGGAATTTTTAAAATTAACCTACATCTTAATTTGGTAGTGGACTTTACAAGACTATTTATATAATCGTAGAAAGTCATGGAATTTTGCACTCAAATTTTATGCATTTCACTGTACATAGATTTTTACATGAACTCTCTTGAGAGGGGCCGCCTGGTATAAAATTTTACCAACAGAGGGCGCTCTGAGCCCATCAAACACCCGGTGGGCTGCAAATACTTTGGGATGCACGTCAGATCTGCTGTGGGCTCATCATTCTTCAGGGAGAATCGCGCAGCTCAGAGACGGTTCTCCCCCGGTCGACACCACACCTTTCCCACTCGGGGCTTCACAGGCTCGTCCATTTCTCCTTGCCACATGCTGCTTTGGGGCTGATAAGCCACTCGTAGCTAATGGCGACGATATTTTCTGCGGCACCCAGGCAGAATACAGATGTGGCTGTAGTTCGCATGTGCTGCCTGGAGGCTACCTGTCCCCCTAAGGTCCTCCGCATATATGGTCGCGTTGAAATTGGAAGTAGGAACGTAATGGAAACTTCCACAGTGTTCTCAGCATCTTTATTTTGACCTTCTTGCATCGCTTTGGAGGCAGTCAAATATCCCGGGTGCACTAGCTGCCGGGGGTGTGGGGCGGGGGTGGCACCGAAGGTTCCAGCAGGAAGACAAGATGGGGGGCGTTGCCCCAGGGTTCCAGAACCCCAATTGTTGCCTTCTGCCCCCCCCCCCGCCCCCGGCTTATCCATGTGTCAGAAGGGAGACAGCGTCTTGGAAAGCTCGAAATGTTCCCCTGCCCCCTCCTCGCCCAAGGCCAGGTCTTTCCGGGGTGCCGAGATGCCATTACACCACACGTGATCTCCGCGCCCGGCTGGTCCTGCAGGAGGGGTCTCGCGGGGTGTTAATTAAAGGTCACAACAAAATAGACCTGCCGGCTCACCAGAAGAAATGTCCTCCCGGGAAATGAAAAATGACACCCCGGAGCAGCCACGTGTGGAGCCCGGCGTACACCGGCTTCCTGAGCTCCGGGGCGCTCCGGGGGGTTGGAGTGGGAGGGGGTAGGGGCGAGAATCAGACCGAGGGCGACAGCTGGGTGCTCTGGAGATGCCACCGGTCCGAGTGCTCAAAGGCAAACGCTCAAGGGGGCGAGGGGACCGATCCCGGCCCGGAAGCCCGTGCAGCTCGCGCCACACCCCCTCTCCGGGCCCGCGCAGTCCTCCCGCGCGTGTGCGGCGCGGCCAATCCCTCAGTTTCCCCAGCCTGGCAGCTGCGCGCTGGCTCCCTGGCTCACCTGTGCGGGTCTCGGGAGGTTTCCCCATCACTAACAGGGCCTTGGGCCGCAGAGCGTGAGTGCGGGGGGGCTACAGGCTCCCGGTGCTCAGGCTGGGGTCCCGGGGAGAAGGACCCCCTGGCCGGCTGGGGCCGAGAGGGCGATTCAAGGAAAGGTTTGCCAGGCAGGTCTGGGAGAACAAAGGGCGGGGGGTTGGCCCCGGCCTGTTTGCGGACTTGTTTGTGACTCAATCCGTTTGCACGGCGTTTCAAAGGCAGACCTGCACGCCTTGCCAGGAAGAGACCAGCTCCCGGGGGGGCGGGGAGGCCGGGGCGCCGCGTTTCCGCGCAGCTCGGCGGGCTTGGAGCTGCAGGCTCGCACGCCGGGTAGCACCGGAGCCCCCGACCGCGGGCCCCTCGCCAGCAACTTCCCCGCCCGGAGCCAGATTTACGACCCCACCCCCCCGCCCCGGCTGCGCCTGGCGATGCCAGGCCCGAGCGCCGCGCCGTAAATGGATCGCGGCTGGCGAGGCGGCGGCGGCGGCGGCCGGGCGGGCTCCGAGGCGGCGGGGTCGCGGTTCCCTAGGCTCCGCTCTGCACCCGGGCGCACACGCGCGTCCTGACCACGGGCTGCTCGCCGGCGGCGCACAGCCGCCCTCTCCCTGCCCTGCGCGCAACTGTCAGGAGAAAACGGGCCGGCTCATATTGGCTCGGCGACACGCCGAGGCTCCTCCCCGAGTCCGGATCCTTATATTTTGGGAGAATTTCTTTGAACTCAGTTAGCGAGCTCGGGGAAGGAGGCAAGTTCCCACCGCCGGCTCGGCTCGGCGAGGGCTCGCCCACCTTCCCTGCAGCCGCCCTGCGCCCTCGCGGTCCTCCTTCCTCTCGGCCCCGCTGGAGGAGAACGCGCTGGCCGGGCGGAGGAAAATGCCAGAGATCTGGATGTGGCGGTGAAGAGAGGACGCTTGGCCGGAGGAGGCAGAGATGAGGGAACCCATTATTTGAGAACCACCAGCCGCTTAAATCCTTCCTGCAAATTGGTGCTATCACTTCTGGGGTCCATTTGCTTTTCTTCCCAACCCCCCATTAAGAATTCTTGACTTGAGGACCAATCCTCACCACGAGGGGGGACGCCTTCTGGGTTGGCAGACCTTTTGGATGTACCCTTGTGAGAACATTTAGACCCTTTCCTCTGGAAGAGCCACCATGAATTCGGTAGCTGGAAATAAAGAGAGGCTTGCCGTCTCCACCAGGGGCAAGAAATACGGGGTAAGTTGTGGCGGCGTCCACGCGGAGATGCGTGCCCAGGAACCCATCGGGGCGGGAGTCCCCCGCTTCCCGGGAACCGGCGGCTGGCTCACGGCCCCCAGCCCTCGGGCGCCCCGGCGTCTCTAAGACCGGCGGGGCCGTGAGTGCGTGGAGGAGGGTCTGCAGCTCTCTTGGCTCCCGGGATGTCTTCGGTCCTCGGCCCCCCTTTTCCCGCACCCTTAACTTTTGCAGTATCCTGGGACTTGGAGGCAGAGTTAAACCGAAGGGGAGCGTTTTCCCCAAATTCCTCTGCGGCTCCCTCGGCTCGTTGCCTGGGAACGGGGAGCCCCTTCATTTACCTGCGGGACCCAGAGGGCTCTACCCCAAATGAGTAAACACGGAGAAGTCACAATCACCCACCCCTTCGATATGGTGTTCCAGGACCGTGTACCTAGGTTCTTGCTGGGGCTGGGTACCGGCTTTGAAAGCGCGGGGCTTTGGATTTCTGGGCGTTCTCACAGAAGCGGAAGGACACCCCCCAACCTTTCTTCTGACCCCAGGAGGGATGGAGGGGGACCTGCGCGCGGTCACCCTGGCGAGAGTGGGGGGGGGGTACGGCTCGCTTAAGGACAGGTCACTCGAGGGATGGAGCTAGATGGAGGGCAGGTTCGCAGCAGTGCGGGCAGGACGACTTCCATCAGCTCTCCAGGCTCAGCTCGGGGACCCAGTGGCCCCGCAGGGCCTGATGCTGCGTGTCTCTCCGCAGGTGAATGAAGTGTGCTCGCCCACCAAGCCCGCCGCGCCCTTCTCCCCCGAGAGCTGGTACCGCAAGGCATATGAGGAGTCTCGAGCAGGGAGCCGGCCCACTCCCGAGGGCGCGGGCTCTGCGCTCGGCTCGTCCGGTACCCCGTCCCCGGGCTCGGGCACCTCGTCCCCGAGCTCCTTCACTGGCTCTCCGGGCCCCGCGTCTCCGGGCATCGGTACCAGCTCGCCAGGCTCCCTGGGCGGCTCGCCGGGCTTCGGCACTGGATCCCCAGGCTCGGGCAGCGGCGGCGGCTCCTCCCCCGGCTCGGACCGTGGCGTCTGGTGCGAGAACTGCAATGCCCGCTTGGTGGAGCTGAAGAGGCAGGCTCTCAAGCTGCTGCTGCCGGGACCCCTCCCGGGCAAGGTGAGCCACTGAGGATGCTTTGCGGGGCTGCGCCCCACTCTAGATGCTGCCTACCCCCTCTGCGATCCTGCAGCAGCATGCCAGAGGGAGTAGTAACAGTCAGCTGTTGGGAGTTGAGGGTTCCCATGGTTTATTTGTGGTGGCCCTTCCTTCCAAGCACCACACATTTTCCCAAGCCGGCATTTCTCTCTTAACACTCCATGTGTCTACGTGAGGAGGATTAAGAGGTGGCTTGCTGTAAGAGCCAAGATGTATCCTGACCTGCTCCTGAGCTTATTTAATAAGCACATTGGTTCCTTCATAGCAACCAGGTCTGCGTGGTGTGACCAGCCTGGAGCCCCCCAGAGCTGAACACAATGCAAATTGTATTTGCACAGTTGGGTCCAAGTACTATCACATGATAATATTTACTCTTCCAGTTCAAAGAGTTTTTTATCAGTGGTTAGCGAGAAACATCAAGAAAATAGTGGATTGCTGTGGAAGCTGCCAACACTGCTCAAAGCATTTTCTGGTTTTTTTTTTTCCCTCTGACTTTTGAAATGAAATATTGTGATTTCGAATAGCAGAGTTTAGAAGTAACCGAGTAACCACATCTGCTTGCCTCATCTGCTTATCCAGACACACACATGAATGTTTTCTATACCAGGGTTCAATTACACAAACACCCACAGACTGTTGTAAAATTTAAATTGTGAAAAATCACCACCAGGAGGATTGGTTTTATAAATCTAGAACTTATCTCAAGAATAATTGACTCTGGGTTATTGTTAATGTTGGCATTTTTGTACCTTCCACTATTAATCTTCCAGGACACCCCAAAGAGTAAATCTCAGGATGGGGAGCCTTTCACAGCCTTGTGTGTTACACCACCCTGACCTAACACCTTTCCCCATCCACAGACTTATTTGCTGTTTATTTTCATCAATATTCCTTGATTTCCCACCCAGTTCAAAGTACATTCCTGAAAATAGAAGGTCCACATGGAGACCACCCCGTCCACACAGAGCTCCTCTTTCAATAAACCCACTGCTTGTCATTTATTTACATCTGTGTTGAGTGTTGCGAATAATTGAATGTAGAATGGGGCGAGAGAGACTTGACTATATGACACACATTTGAGAGACTTTGGTGCTTGAGGTGGCAGAGTCTGATATTTGTAACCCTAACAAGTCACAGGCCTCCAAAATTATCTCAGAACATCCTTGAGGTTGCATGCTTATAAACGGTTCTTTGTGTTGTTTGAACGTTCCTCTTGTGCAAAAGTAAAGAAGCACCAACTCTCGTCCTGGAAAAGGAAGGGGTAAAGGAATACGGACAGTAAGGAGCAAAGGTTGACGCTTACCTGCACGCTTGGGGATTTAGGAAGTCATGTGATGGACTCCGTCTTTGTGTTTGTTGAAGCTACCTGAAAAATTAATTTCACAGCGCTTAGTAGGCAGTGCAATATATGCTCTGATATTATTTACTGGTTGAAATAGAAGTGATGTTGAGAAACTGATCATATTAGAGGGAGGTGATGGCTCCAGATGCAGTATTGGATGTGCCAATAGGGGCATCGAGAAGAAAGTTGTGAGTCATGAGATCAGTCACCGAGTGCACGTTTGAACATCATTCACCGTTGCCTAAGTTGCACGAAGACGTAGATAGCATTAGGTACACGGGAGCTTGCAGGATTTTGCCAACTATAAGGATGCTTTGGGGTTAGCTCATTGCTAGTAAGTGAGATACAGAGCCTTAATATTAACTACCTACTGGTTGTATTTGAGAATGATAACTTTAGGGATGTGTGTACATGTTAAGCACTGTCACCCTCTAATTAGATGCAATTTCTGTAACATCTTTGCAGCATTTTAATCAAACAAATGCTATGTTCTCTGACGCCTCATGCATGGTGGGCCCTGCCTGTTGGAGGAAAGGCATTTCTTCTTCTTAGTGCTGGATTTATGAGCAAACTGTGGACTTCTACCCTTCAGGGACTGAAGGGGTTAAGTTTCAATAGAACAAGGGCTATCATTGTGACCCCCAACATGTAATTCCTCCTGGGAAACAAGAGTCTGGGAAGGTAAAGACTCATTTTTTGAGGGGTAATTAGCAAAAATCATCTTCATAATTTACTTAAGATACTCAGTTGTATTTTTCACAATATTTTCAGCAATATTTTCACAAATACGGTACTAAACTGTATTGGGTAGTATGAAAGCCTTCTACATAGTCAAAAGTCAAAGACAGAAGAGCATGACCTGAAATCTCTTACTTCAAGGTATATTTGGTTTGGGTTCTTTTTGTACCCACTGATCTATTTTGCAGTATTGGTGAGTCAGTTTTCTCATCTTAAAAATACAATATTCTCATTAATTTTGAGGATTTCACCTTATTTTTAACGTTCCTATGAACACAGCAATGAAACACAGTATTCAGATTGTTGGATGTTACAAGGTAAGGTTTGAAAATTGTCTCCATTCTTCAGAGAAAGATACAAGGTTGGTGTTCATCTAAGTGATGGTATCCTTGAGATTTCCAGTTTGTAGAACTTGAGGTTTTTGTTGAAAGTGCTGCCCACGTTCAGCCTCTAACTTGATGAGTTCCCTTCTTTATCTCCGTGCTGTCACGTGACTTCCCTCCCTGTGCTCATTTTCAGGTAGCGAGCTCCATTGAGTTCCCCTCAGTTTATTTTGGGGACAGTTGGGTAAGGAGAGTGATGAAGTATTGGACAGTCTCTGAAGGGGCATCTGGCTGTGTCATGTCGTCCCCCGTGTCCCGTCGTGTTCCCCCCCCCCCCCCCCCCCCCCCCCCCCCGTTTTGAAGACCGGCTCTGGTGCTTCAAGAGTCACCACTCGAGTCTGAGCATTCTTGAGAGTTGTGTGGCCACTAGAGGACAGGGCCAGGGTAGACCAGTTGTGTGGTCAGTGGGGGACTGGGTTTCTTGGTAGACCCATTATGCAACTTGGATGTAGCTGGGTAGTCGGGTAAGTGGTGGTAGACAGAGACAGGAAGTGTAGAGAGAAAGATGATGATCGGTAGTAACTTGAATTTTCTAGAGAGGAGATCAAGAGTAGAGGCAGATTCAGCCATAAAGCAGATTGTTGCTGGTTATTTCAAGACCCTGGGGTTGACACCTCTGCTCTGAATTCCTTTTCTCTATAGCAACTTACCTGGGCAAGGAGGTGGTGTTCTTGGTGTCAGGTCCGAAAGCCATCTGATTGCTGTTTACTGCCTCAGGAAGAAAATGCTCACCAGCTTATGTGTTTTCTCTTTAGCGCTGCTTAAGTGGAAGCCCTCAGATAAAACAAAAGACCGGGGTTGTGGGAAAGCGGAGGGACTTTAGGTAAGGACTGTCCTTTCCCCACGGTGCTGTTTCACTGTGTAAATATAAAGTGTTTTCTGAGTCCTGGTAAGAGTGTCTTTCCTGTTTTATAGACAGCCAAGGCACTGAGCCAGAAAGAAGGGCCAAGGAATGAATCTCCCCCCTCCCCTTTTGAGCTAACCTAGATCGTTCTGATATCTGTGACAGAAGTTTTGAATCGACTGTGGAAAGCCCACAAAACATCAGCCTGAAGAAATTCCCTGGAGTAAGCCTGAATGCTCCAGATTGGGCAAAGGTTATCCGACATCTGCTCATTTCCATACCAATGAAAGAAAATCTCCTCTTAGGTAAAAGGATGGTCAGAGCTATGGTCCTATCTGACTTTTTTTTTCTCAGTCACATATTCTAAGTCTATCTATGCCCCAGAAATATCAGCAAGATTAGCCAGACGCCCTGAGAAGGGTGGCCAGGAGTCACAGAGATGAAAGAAAAGAATGTGTGCTGGAGGTTAAAAACACCAAACGTGGGCTCTAAATAGCCGAGCCCGTGGAAGTCTAGACTTGGGGAGATATAAATAAATACATCTGTATTTTGCCAGCTCCAAAAGAGGAAAGGAGTATCAAAGATAACTATTCAAAAGTTCCCCAAAGCCATTGTAATATACTATATAAATAAGATAGAACGTACACTTAAAATATTTACTAATTATGAAGGAATTCCAGCCAAAATTCCCTTACTCTAAGAACACATCTTAAAAAGGATCTTTAGAATATTTTTCATTTTGAAATGTTTAAAATGTTTCCTTACTGGGAGCTGGGAAAATTGATCAATGTTTAAGAACACTGAATGCTCTAATTAAGGATGGGGGTTCAAATCCCAGCACCCTCACTATGGCTCACAACTCTGTTACTCCAGCTCTGGGGACTCCAACCCTCTTCTGCCCTCTATAGGCACAGAACATGTAAGTGGTTCACAGTTATACATGCAAACTTTTTTTTTTTCTTATTTTCAAGAATTTCATGTATGTATAAATTGAAATATGATCTTATTTACCTCCAATTACCCCCAAGTCCCTCCCTCCCCCCAACATAACCTCATCATAAATTCATGTCCCCTCTTCTAATTTTTGATAACCACTAAGTTCAGTCAGTTCTGCCCATATTGCATGGGTATGGCCATCCCACAGAGCACTGGAAATCTACCAGTGGTCACATTCTTGGAAGGGAGCAAAGAATGATTCTCTCTCCCCTTCTCTTCAGCTATCCACCACCAACGTCTGCTTAGTATGGGGTCGAGCCTTGAGATCATCTGCCCCAACTGATGCCTGCATCTTGAGAGTGTCTTGATCTTGTGTAGGTCTTGTGCAGGTGACCACAGCTGTGGGTTTCACGATTGTGACAGCCATGCCATCTCTGGAAGACAGCATTTCACAGCACCCTCTTCATCCTCCAGCTCTTTGAGATGAACGAACAGCTGATACATGCCAGCAGTAATGAAAAATATCCTGCAGCACTGATCATTAAAAACCTTCCCAGCCATCTCCAGAGTTTATAAAAACATTCCCAGTAGAGACAGAGGAGTGGTAATCTTCCTCAACTACATTTCATTTTGCCAGACTTTTAAGTGTGGAACCAGCGTGATCAGTTTTATAATGATTTAATTTGTTTGAAAACCCCCTTGACCGGCAATCCTTTCCTCTTCCTCCTTATAGACAAGATGGCCACATTAGAAGATTGATTTTTAAATGGCCGAGGCTGGTGGTTTGGCAGTGTTTGGAATGATTGGGTCAATTAAAATGTTCTCAGAGGTTAAGAACACTGGCTGCTCTTCCAGAGATCCTGCGTTTAATTCCCAGCAACCACACGGTGGCTCACAACCACCTGTAATGGGATCTGGCGCCCTCGTCTGGCCTGCGGGCAGAACACTGTGTACATAATAAATCTTATTTTAAAAAATTGTAGGCCATATCAGTTGCTCTCTTTGGTGTTAATTCACAGATTGTGCCAATCATCAGCTAATAACGTGAGGGTGAGAGCAATGATCAATGACAGCTATTGTCTCTGTGTGCCAAGCACTGTGCTGAGATTGACAGTTTCACACAGTAAAATAAAGATGTGTGTGATTTCTTTGTCTTGGAGTTTTAGGTGCTTATTGTGGTTATTTTAGTTACACACATACACACCCCACACAGTGACTAGGCAAACCCCAGTAGACTTTCCCTCTATAGCCCTTGAGGGTCACTGTTAGAATAACAAGTGAGGGTTTCCTGCTTGAGAAAGTGAAAGTTTTCTGGGCTTTCACATGGCAACTCCATTCTTGGGGACCAGGAAGATGGAAACATACAATTCTGTTAAGATACTGAGGAACTATTTGAGTTAGGTCATCATAGGCTTGGAGAAGTAGGGCTCTCTGTTCTGCTTTACCTTGTTGATCTGTTGAGGCTTCGTCCTGACCCAAGAAAAGGAGCCTGTAGCTGGACACTCAGGGTCACGTGTACTATCTTCTCTTCCACTATGATTCTCGAAGACTACAAGCCGGCTAGTGATGCAGGGTTTCCGTATCATTTCACCCTGGTCTGCTCTCAGACGCTCCTTTCTTTCCTTATAACCTGTTGAGTGGTCCCATCGGCTCGGGGAGCACCATATGGGTGCTCAGCTGATCTTTCTCCCTCTTCTGGGCATCAGTTTGAAGGAGCCCATCTTCATATACACTGGTAGAGGTGCCCAAGGGTGGGATCCATTTCTGTTTATAAGTTATGTTTGGAATATCAAAACATCTTGTCAGTTAGTATCTAGCTATTGTCTTTGGACCCCTCTGAAGAAAAATGACCTTTAAATTCTGAGTAGAAAGGCATCTATCACACAGAAATTTTCTTTATTTCCTTAATTATGTTTTATTCTTTTTGTGTTTTAAAAAGTGCCTTGCTTAGCTCAGGTTGGTTTTGAACTTACTAAGGGTTATTCCTACTAAACAGCAAAACATGTTGCAAAGCTTTTTCTTTTTTTAAAAATAATTAAACACAAGAAACAGAAAAATATGCAATATAGAGTCCAGGAATGGACCCAAGTACAACTGGAAGTTTGGTTTATTATAGTAATGGCATCTTAAATCAGTGGTAGGAAAATGTACATTTTGATAATAGTTTGGGAATAACTGAATAGATATTTAGAAAAATATAAAATTGATCTACATGTTTGTTATATACACATAAGATCACCCAATGGACCAGACAACTAAACACTAAATACTGTGGGTGTAGGTCCACGATCTCAGCCCTTTACAAGCAACCATACTTCAGAAATTTACATTTTCTTGGCTTTGTGTTGTGTCCATAGATGCGACGGTTTGAAGGTCAGAGGTCAATGTTGGCTGTCTTTCTTAGCCTACCTTCTACCTAATCTTTGACCCAGGGTCTTTCATCTAAAGCTTATCTTGACTGACACTGGCCAGAAACTCCAAGGACCCTTCTGGCTCTGTGTCCCCAGGCCTGGGATTACAGGCACGTGCCATGGGGCCTGGATGTTGGAACATGGGTGTTGGAATCAAACTCAGCTCCATATGCTGTGTGGCAGCATTCTCCTTCCTGAGCCATCTCCCTAGCTACACCACATTTTTTTTTAAACTAAGGATCAGATATTATAATCTACCAAGTATTTTTAATGCAAATTATCATCATTACTTTCTTGGTGATGGGCTCTCCTTGAATTCCTGTTATAAAGTGTATTCAGTCATAGTGCATTAAAAATGCTACTGAATTCAATTTGATAATATATTATTTATTGTTTTTTCTTTGATATGCATATACCAATAATCACTTTTGATTCTTATTCATGTACCAGTACAGTATTATAGCATATTATAAATAAAATATGAAAAATATTAAAATTCCTGCCTGGAGCAATACACAGTTTGCTGTTAGAGATGGACACTGTTATACTGTAGCATATTCAGAGCAGAATTTGGATTGTTCAGGGAGCTTAAGAGGTGGGGTAGAAGTGACTTTAGAAAGATGAGTTGGGTATGAATATACTAAGGCAGAGATGTTCCGGGTAGAGGGAAAGGCATGTGGGGATTATGCATGCCAAGTACACTGGAGAACTTAGGTGATGCATTGCTACCTCTCTCTCTCTCTCTCTCTCTCTCTCTCTCTCTCTCTCTCTCTCTCTCTCTCTCTGTGTGTGTGTGTGTGTGTGTGTGTGTGTGTGTGTGTGTGTGTGCGCGGCGTTTTGTGTATGTAACCAGCTGGGAAAGTGTTAGGGAAGGATTAGGGGGCCTTGTGAGAAAAAGAGTTAGGACTTTCTCTGTAGGCAGTGGGAAGTCATTGGAAGGTGCCCAGGAGGGGATTGAAATATCATTGTATAATTGTGAGAGATAGTGTATTGAGACAGTGTCCTGGAGTCCCATTAGGGGGGGTCCTTCACAGTGGTGTGAGTGACATCACATAGACTGAATTGAAATGATAGCAATATGAATGAAATGTTAAAAAAGGACCTGGCAGATACTATGTAGAAATCCATGATGAATAGTTGCTGATATAAGGGGAAGGAAATATTCAGTCTCCATTCATCAGATGGAGAATACAGGCAGAGATTTTGTTAATGGGAGTGGGAATGGCTATGTGCAACAGAGCTGGTTTGAGTTCTTTAGAGCTCGAGTTTCAATGGTTCAGTGGGTCCACCTGGGATCTCTAGCTTGGGTGTGGAGGTGGAGACATGGATTTGGGAGTTGTTACCATGAAAAGGTGGTGGGATGTACAGATGGTGTGAACTCCATGAACGTGAGTCATATAAGGAAACTGAACATGAGATATAAGCATTGGCCCTAACAGACAGGAAGCCCAAGGGACCAGGAAGATGGACCATGTCAGAAAAGAGAGAGGCAAAAAAGTAGGAGAACATATGGCACCATGGAAACCAAACACTAGGAATTTGGGGGACCTGGATGATGGTAAGCCCAGAACATTGAAGAAATATAGGAGGCAAGGGCCATGGGGTTGACCAGGAGTGGGTTATTGGAAATCTTGGCTTGAAGAATTTCTGGCATCATGTCAGTTTGCCCAACAGTGGATGGAGAGCTGAGGATATCTGAGGTGACTCCATAGGTTTTGAGGGGTGTCATTCCTGATACTCTTATACATTAAAATGAAGACCTGGGGTCAGTAGGCTTGGCACATAACCAGGCTTCCTTGGTTGTGAGCAGGAGCAAGCTGTTTGGTTCTTAACCTTGGCAGTTCTCTGTTCAATGCTGTATTGGTAAGACCCTGCTATTCAGGTTGTAGCGATGGTTGAGTTATTGTGGGATAACATTGTACCATTCTTGGTATTATTATCCCAATAACTTTCCAGAAAGAGCTGATTGCAATGGACCAATTTTCTCTGGCCACCCATCTCTCCCTCCCTTCTGATGCTAATGGCCTGACATCAAAAGAGAAACAACATTGGAGAAAAATGGATCCATTCCTCTCCCTTCCCAGCTCTTCATCTCCAAGTCAATAAAGCTTCTCATATGTATTCATCATTCTATGGGTGTCTATCTCCCCAGAACATCTCAGATTAATGAAGGTGGCTACTCCTTTTAGTCCAGTTACCGTGAATATGGATTGGGAATCTTGGTCACAGACAGAAATCCCTTCCTTGAGAGCTCCTAGCTCTGAGCACCCCCACCCTTCAGGGAGCAGTTCAAGAGTTGGCTTCTGGCATTTCAGGCCCTGGTAAAGGAGAACAGATTCCCTTCAGTGACTGCGCATGCCATGTGCAGATCTGTGCAACACCAGGAATTCAGCTTATCTGCTTTCCAATCCGGTTTTATCTCTCTCAGACAGTTTTCTTTGCTGATTCTGTCACACTGATTCCAGACAGACCCCATGAAGATGGCTGGAAATAGAGACCGTACTCTGCCCCACATGGTAGCATTTTCTGCACTGGTGGCAGCTGTAAGTTGGAGTGGACAAGGAGAAGGGGAGGGCATGCTCTGAATGTCACAGACTGGAAGACTCAGAGCTGGAACTGGGGTGTCTAGCCTGTCACAGACTAGGTTACAACTCCAGCTATTTTCATTCCCCATTCCTGATTGCTGATCAGTACTGTCGCTGACCACCAAAGATTTGGAAGGTGTTTTAGCTCCCCACATAGCATGCTTCTCAGATCTTTGATAGTTCTGACACACAAATTTCTGTTTTGAAATTATTTTGTTTGAAACCATGAACTGTGAGTAATGAAGCTGAAATCTGTTCTTCAAAATACAGATTTTAGTTTTGTGATTCTTTCATCTCATTTGAGTGATGTGTGGGATTGCTTAACAGAAGAATTTTTTCTAGACTAGCACAGTACTTTAGGGTGTTGAGGGGTGTGTGTGTGTGTGTGTGTGTGTGTAATTCTGTCTTTTTTTATCAGCAATGATGAGCAGGAATACAAGTACTGTCCACTTATTTCTAGTGGTGGCTCCATGCAATGGGATGACCTTATGCAGCAATGAGAACCCTCTTCACTAACCGACAAGAAGCCAAAAACAAGAAAGGCTGTGCTCAAGAGCTGTTGGGCTATTGAGCTAAAAGGTTATTCAGAGAGTAAACTGTTCAAGAAAAGTAACTTGTGTGTTCGGAGTGAGTGATGTAAGTGCCAAAGGTTGGGAGGTTGGTACAACCCCAGGCAGGTAGGTGCATTGGATTGTCTGGTGACTGAGGTACAACATGGCTTCCAGCATAGTTAGCGTTAAGATCTTAGTTCAGCATCTCTGTCTCTCAATCTCCCATGCCCTCTCTCTACCTCTCTTGGCTTTCTCCCTTCTCCTTTTTCTGCTCTTTTGGTGTTGGGCATCAAATCTACGATCTCCAAATGTTGGGCAAATTTCTCCCATAGACTAATAGGAGTCAGCAGTGTTCTCTCCTAAGTCCTGCCCAAGTCCACGAGTCTCTGTAAACCTAGAGAGAGGACCTCAGGCTTTATGAAGTCAGCTGGCCCTCACATTCCAGAGGACAGGCTTGACACTATCTTAGATGGAGTGTCAGCTGAGCCAAGAACCTAAAACTGCTTGGGAGCCTTCCATGCTGTGGGACTCGGGACCAGCGATATGATTCTCCCGTTTCTTTTTGCTGGGTATGGAACCCAGGGCCTCACCAATGCTGAGTTCCACTGAACTTGTCCCCACCTTATCTTACCTGCCCCTAGTCCCTGCCCCAGGTTCTTGCTATGTAGCCCTGACTGACCTGAACTTGCTATGAAGACCAGGCCTGATAATTCTCCTGCCACCTCGGATTACCGAAGTGAGCGGTTGTACTTGATCCTCCGGGTTTTAATAAAGCTATTCGCTATGCCCTCTGTGTTTGTAAACAAAATAATCTTAGACAAACAGAAAGATAGTTGATTTTAAGAGATCAATTTGGTAAGGGTTATCTGAGGGCCGCTATTTATTTATGTTAAGAATATCTGCCCTATTGATTAGGATTTCGGGATAATTTGGGGAAAGTCTTTTGTTTGCTTGCTTTTTTCTCTTTCTTGGTAATTCAGGACTCCAAGCATTGGAATCTCATTCAATTAAAAGTGCCGCTGCCCAGGACTTTCCCACCCTTTCATTGCCTCCTTTACTTTGCATCTTTGAATGTCTAGACACACCTCCACTGTTTAGGCCAATGTAGGCATTCTGCACACCCAGTTCCTGCCTTTAAGGTTCCTGTCACATTTGATGCTGACATCTGGGCCAGCAAGGCCTATTCAGTTATTATGGATTTGATGTTTCTGCTTTATTACTACTCCAGGATGTCTCTTTGGACAACCTTCTTCCTGGAGACTCTTTTCCTAACTTTTGTTTTCCAATACAACGTTCTGCATTTTCATCCAGATACAACCTAAGGGACATAATATGAAAACAGAGCTTTGTTTGGCTTTTGTAAGCTCAAAGCATGCTGGGAGCTTGGAGTAGAGTTGAGAACATCCCAGGGCAGCAAGAGCTGGGCAAATACCCCTGGCACTCACCCTTCTATGGTGTTTTCTGTAACAGAACATCTGGGAACAGACTCTCGCTCAGTGTTTTGGCCTTTGTACCACTGACCTTCCTTACACCTTTTGCTGATTCTGTCTTTTGCTGCCGGACTCCAAATACTCCCTCTTCTGTTGCCTCTATATTTATTGATGCAATCAGGTCTGCAATTTTCAGGGCTTTGTGACAAGCTACATGTAGTGTGTGTGTGTTTGGGTGTGGTGTATGTGCCTATGTGTGCATATTTGGTCTGTCATGTTTCATATATGTGTTTGTTGTGTATGTGAGATGTGTGTGTGGCATATGTGGTATATATGTGAGGTTTCTGTGTATGTCTGTGATGCATGTGGCATGGATGTGAGATAAGCATATGTGTGTGTTTGGGTAGTGGTGGTGTATGTGGTATGGATGTGAGAGGTATGTGTGTGTGTGTGTGTGAGAGAGAGAGAGAGAGAGAGAGAGAGAGAGAGAGAGAGAGAGAGAGAGAGAGAGAGAGAGAGAGAGAGAGAGAGAGAGAGAGAGAGAGAGAGAGAGCTGTGTGTGTGTGGTATGGTTGTGGAAATATGTGTGGTGTATGTAGATGTGTATGTGCTTCCAGAGCCCTGGAGGGAACATAGCTAATGACTCAGTGGACATTCTGCCTCAGGTTTCAGATATTGTAAGGCTGAAGCTTTTATTGGAGGTCAAAGCAGCCAATAAAGTCAGGCGTGCAATTAAAGGCACATTCATCCGAGGATGGCTGTTGCACAGACTGAAGGAGGAAGCCATTGGCAGCTGTAGGTTGGCCAGTGATGGCTTTATAAGTGATGTGTGTGTGTGCGTGTGTGTGTATGTGTGTGTGTTTGTCAATCTGTGTGTTTGTATGTATGTGTGTAGCCAGGGTGGTAAACTCAATACAAAGGACTCGTTTTAATATGCCTGGTGTGCCTTCTGCTTCCTGTATGGGGCACCCACTGGAGGAAAGAAACGGGTTTGGGGCTTTGTGTGGAGTTTAGGTTCATTTATCTTTTTATAGGGTGCATGATTCCGGTCATGCCCTTTGTGGTGGTCAGGAAGGAGACAGTAGCTGGATAGAAGAGTAGGAGGCTTGAAAGGAAATGTGGAGGCCCATAGGCTTCTGAGTCTCCATGGTAATTTTTACAGAATTTGTTTCTGCTGACATTCTACCCACATGGGTCTGTCTCCTGACCTGCACACAGGCAAGTCACTAGCCTCTTGATTTGCTAGGAGTTCTGTGCATGTGGTTGGTAGTAATTCCTTTGTGAATATTTGAATTCTCTAAAGATTTTTGACAAAGAAAAGGCAAAACAAAATAAATAATATCTACCTACTGCTGGGTAATGAATCCAATGTTGGATAAGGAGAAGTGTCTGGCTGGTTATGTAGGAAAGTGGATGTCCTGGGCGGTATGCTAGCCTGTTAACATAGCCTCCTGGTTCCCAAAGGGATGCAGCAGCAGAAGGCTCTCTTCTCTGTGGCAGAGCCTGGTGTCTGTGGGCAGGCTCTCCAGAGAGCCTTCACAAGTCATTCATCCACATGTTCTTGGTTTGGCTCAGTCATCTGCATTCATCAAAATTTTGCCCCCTGCAGAGGAAAGGGATGCAGGGATGCTTGCTGGAGATGTACAGAAATGGCTCCTAGTATTCCAAAGAGCAAAGTGGTGGTGGTGGTGGTGGTGGTGGGCAGGGCAATTACCTCAGGCTACATGGTGGAATGTGTGAGAACTGAGAACTTCATCATCCTCTTGACCCAATCTTTTTGCTTTTTGCTTATATATTCATCATTTGAGGGATAGAGATGGATGGTTTCCATATGTGACTTTGGGAGAACATGAACACCTAGACCACTGCATCCAGTAGAAATCACCTGCATAGACACAAATCCCCAGGCTACACTTGGGATGGCTGTCACTTTTTCTGCACTGTCTATGACCTGTAGTCATATGGTAACACATGATTGTGTCCTAGATGATGAGTCTGGAAGAGAGAGGAAATCTCTCTTCCACTGGAAGGTTTAGACCCCCTTGGAGTCTGGAAGAGAGAGGATAATAAAGAACTAGCTCTGAATCTTTCAATGCTGAGCAAGAAGTAGGCAGGATAGTTGACCCACAGGCATTAAAGAAAGAGACTGATGTCCTGGATTCTGCTCAAGATTCTTAGTAGACGATGGACTTTTCAAATCTCTTTTTATCTTTCTTATACAGGGCAGAGTCATTGTGCTGTGTTGATCTGAACCAACACGTTAAGTTCCTGATGTTGCATATCATCAGACTCTTAGTTTTTGGTCACTGATGTTTCATTTACTTGTTGAGAAGAGCTAGATGCCTCATCCTTCCTCTATATTTGCGCTAGGAGCCTGGGTCAACAGCTACCCTGGTCCTCCTGGGCTTAGTGTCACATGACTGTGTGTCATAACAATGGGAAGGGTTTCACTCAGGCAGCCCCCATCACTGAGAAAACACAAGAGCTGGCAAATAAATCTGCGTGAGCATAGCACATTAAATGGCTCCCCGAATAATAGTCACTAATACATTGCTATAATTACATTGCACATTTTGCTGTAAACTCCAAAAAATGATTTATTAAACTCTTGGGTCCTTGACAGCAATATGTTCAATGGCAGAGTAACTTTTTCAAATTGCCAGCACATTTTGCGCATATGACTTTTTTGGAGTTCAACCAAACGCGCCTTGTAAAAGCTCCAGTTAGTTAATACTACCTTGTATCCATGCAGTTGGTTTCTAGGTCACCCCACAGGGAAGTGGCCACTCCCCCACCTTGTTTCTCCTTTTGAGGATTATCAGGACTGGATATGGAGCAGTTTGTTTTATTTTATTTTATTTTAATAGATGAACAAATAGGAATGGAGGCCAAGAAACATTTTCTCTCTCCAACACAGTGTCACTTTTGATCCAGTCACTATTCAGGGCTCTGGACACTTGATCAGCATCATCAGTGAGCCAGGTTAGAGCTCAAGATTCCCCCTGCCCTCCGGAGTGACTACTGCCCACCTTTTCCTACAGAAGAATCTTCCTAAACTTTGTGGGTTTTTGAAACACCTGCCTTTTGCTGATGTTCAACACTTCCCAGGTATATCTGCTGCATTTGTGTTGAGCTGTAGACTCAATGCTGGGCAGAAACAGCTTAAGGAGGAAAGACTGATTTTGGCTCATGGTTTCAGCCCATCACATGAGGAAGACACAGAAGATTTTATGGAAGCGAGAGCTTGTGGGAGAGACTTTTCACCAGGTGACAGACTATAATGAGAGAAGGCCATAGACTAGAATCAGAGGGGTGACCTCCAAAGTCTACTCCTGCTCACTTGTCAGCTAGGCTTTGCCTCCCCTTAAGGCCCCATACCCTTCAAAATAGTGCCACAAGCTGGGCACTAAGTGTTCACAACATGAGCTCATTGATGACCATAGAGATATGAGGTTTACCATCATGTGACATATCCAAGGCTCCGCCCACAGGGGAAGCGACACTGCCATCAAACTATCCAGTTCCCAGGTTTTCCTCACAAAGGCTCCCTTTTTCCTGGACTATGGATAATTGGGAGTTTCCTTGGGGGCTCCTTGTCCATTACTGGCTGAGACACCCCACCAGGGCGAAAAGCTAGAACAGTGCCCTTTGCCTAAGCAAGGCATTAGATGGCATAGAAGCTACTTTCACACACTGCTAAGGTAGCTCAAATGCAGAGCTGGGATCCAGAGGCGAAACCCTCCTGATTGCTCTACAGCTGCAGTCTCCAGCCCCCCCTCACCCCCCCCCCCCCGCCAGGGGTGGGCATTACAGCAGAGCAAAGCAGGCAAGCAGCAGCCAGAAGTAGCCATGGGGAAATTCAAGGGCAGAGCTTCAGTTCCCAGGAATGCTTTTGTAAAATGATTCGTTTCTGTTGGCGTTGGTAATGGTATTGATACTGTAGTCATGCGTTCCTAGGATGTGGCTCAACTCTTATTTTATACAGAGACACACACTGTGGAGTTACTTTTGTGTAACACAGTAAGTGCAGACCCATTCTTTTTCCTCTGTGAAAGAATGAAAAAACCCTTCTTACACACTTTAGCTCCTTCAGACATGGGTGCAAGCGAGAGACAAGACTCCTAGTCAAAACTCAGTTCCTTTCCAGATCTTGAGATTGGTGTCCAGCCTTCCCCATTCTGGGGGGCTGTTGGGCCTCCTGAACTATGAGCGTAGTTATGGTGGATTGCTCAGGTGAGCTGGTGTCATGGGCACAGAGGGTCTGCATGAAATGTGAAAGAGGGAAGGGAAGTGGATCTAGGGCTGCCTGCTTACATGGATAGAGCAGGCACCTTTCCCTATGGATGCCTGTTAAGGGGCTGTGGAGTCCAGCTCGCTTCAGATCAGTCCTTGGCATAGGGTATGTGGATGAGAAACTGCAGAGACAGAAGGAAACGAAGAGTCAGGAGACCACTGGATGAATATTCAGCCCCCCATCCTGATTTTATTTCCCCTGAGCTTTTTATACCAAGCAAAAGGAGGGGTAAGTACAGACAAGCATAAACACTTCTTCAATTCTTAAAACATAAGATACCTGGTAACCACACCTTTGGCCAAAGCATCTTATGCAGCCTTGTGAGGCAAAACAAGCTCCGACTCTCTGACTTTGAGTCAAGATGGAATCAGGCCGCACTATGGAGTCTCTGTGGGCCCCTACAAGGGACCAAGGTCCTTGAGACTCTGTCAAGTCAAGATTGGGAAATGAAGCAGCTACCTGCTGTGACTCAGTAGAGGGCACTTTGCTGGGATGTATGAAGCCATCTCAGCATGAGAAAAGAAGGAATGAGCAGGAAAAAGTACACAACAGATAAAATTCTGGGGGGCGGGGCGTGTAGAGAGCTGTTGAAAGCAGACGTGATTAAAACAAAACCAAGGGACTGTAATCTGAGGTCTGAGATTTCCTTTATTGTATTAACATTTGTTAAAAAGGCTCTTTATGACTGTTTTCTCTGTGCAGAGTCAGAAGACAGGACCCACAGCTAGGTGGGGTGACTTTATTTAACTCTTATATTGTACATACTGTTCCTCAGGGTTCTCCCCTGTGAGAGATTGGCGTTCTTTGTCAAAGCATTGCTGTCCAGGGGGAATTGAACTAGAACTTTGAAGTAGAATATCATAGTCATGGAAGGGAACCATAGATATTCTAGAAAGATGTGAGACCCTGCAACCCATTGTGGGATTTCTGCCTCTGTCTGTATCCCGGAGGCTTGTGGACATTGTGCCCTTGGCAGTGAGCCTAGACTTGAAAGGTTAGGAAGCATTGCATGTTCCAAGAGCTGTGGTATGGGACCTCATGTCTTAGCTTCCTCTAAGTAGGTGTAGGAGCTCCCAGATAAAGGCTTCTAGGATATGGGAGAGCCAGTGTCTCCTGTGGTCTGGGGCTTCTGCTTCAGAAGGAAGGATGTGGCTGACCGGGTGGGCTGGCAGGACAAGGGCTCTGGCTTTCATGTAATGCTTTCTGTAATTTTTTTACAGTTGGTTTATTTCTGAAGATAACTTACCACACAACATTTAACATCTGGGCCTTAAGTGAGTGGGACTTACCATCAGCTCTTTACATGCAGACGCTGAGGGTGGCCCTTCCCTCTATTACTTTTTTAAAATACAACTATCTTTATTGATCCCTAATTCCTTTTAGGATAACACTTATCTCTTGGTGAATATTGCCAAGGAGTCTCTTTATGGGAATTGAGCGCACAATATCAGACTTCAGAAGGACACGGATTTGGCCAGGAGAGTTTCATGTGACAGTTGCACAGTTGTGACAGTTGCACTGATAAATGGCCAACCAAGATTTCTCACAGAGCAGATCTCAAGACTCAGGTGACTTCCCAGCAGCCTTGAGTCTGCAAATGAAGTCTCAATAAAGCCATTATTTACCCCACTTCACATGAAATGAAGGGGTGAGAGCCAGTGCCTTTTGGTTTTGATATTCTGGTTCTTGGGGTGTGTGTTTCCCCATCCCCTGGTGATGGATAATGGAGCTGGCAGTTTAGGTCTGTTTCTGATTAGCAAAATGACCCTTAAATGAAACTAAGGGAATAATGCCCTCCTGAGCCTCTGGGGCCCTGGTTTTTCCCATAGAGGTTTAATGGCCGCCGGTCCTGTGATTTCAGCGGAGAAAATGAAAGGCTAGGTATGGGGAGGGGGTTGCAGCTTTTTGTTTGTGTTTGGAGGGAGGTGAAGGACTTTCACTGGAACCTGGTCTAGGCCTGGGCTGGCTTCCCCAAGAGTGGAACAGTGTAAAGGCCATGGACACTCTGGCAGGGTGAGCAACACAGGGTCACTTTCATAAGGTGGATGTTGACGTGGGACGCCTTTCTGTACATTGTGAATATGCTTTGTCACTAGTTAATAAAGAAGTTGTTTTGGCTGATGGCTCAGGCTCATTATCAACTAGCTCTTATAACCCGACTCAATCCATTTCTATTAACCTATGTCTTGCCATGTGGCTAGTGGCTTCCTGGTGGTATTTTTGCTTTTTGGGCAGCGGATCATGTCTCCCACACTCTGCCCTTCTCCTTTATCTCTGCTTGGATTTTCCCCTGCCTCAAAGCTGCCTTACCATAGACCAAAACAGCTTGTTTATTAACAAATGGTAACAAAGCATATTCACAGTATACAGAAAAGACATCCCACATCAGGGTGTGGTATTAACGTATGTCATCACAATATTCCCGGAGGCTGAGGCAGGAGGATTGTAAGTTCAAGCCTCGCCTGGGTTACACAGCAAGATCCTGTCACAGAAGAGAAAACCAAAAGAGGTTTAGTGAACCCCTGTAGTTCACTGATTTTCAAACTGGGAGCATCTCACTCCAGCTACACAATGGGCCAGGCTCGGAGCTAGAAGGAGCTAGCTTCTCATCAAAAAGTCTTTTATTTTGACAGTAATAATTAGAAAGGCAAGTGTGTTTCTTCAATGCCTAATCTTAATTTTATGATGTGACTGGAACTCCCCTCACGTCTTTGGGACTGTGTCTTCAAACCTGAGTGTCCTGAGGCTGAATTGTCATAAAGCCTTCCTCTTGGTCCTGTTCCTAACAGGTTTTTGGTATACAAGTTTGGGTATTGGTCTGCTAGTGGGTATTATGCTAAATCTCTGTGGAATGCGCATGTGTGCATGTGCATGTATGTTTATGTGTGTGTAGACCAGAGGTAAGCCATGTTCCTCAGGTAACATCTCTCTTGCTTTGATCACTCAGTGACCTGTAACTTTCATTAACCTTGAGTCAGTCAGTAAGTCCCCAGGATCCCACTGCTTCTGCACCGCCTCCCCTTTCCCCTCAGAGCTGGGATTATAGGCAGGTAACTTTTTTTTTCCAGATGAGTTCTTTCTGGGGATTGAACTCAGGTCCTCATGCATGCAAAGCAAGCACTTTACTGACTGAACCATTTCTCCAGCTTAGTTTTTGTAGCATACAGCTCTGTGGCTCTACCTTCCAAAGGCCTCCTGTCATGTGACATTAAACATGGCTACATCCTGTGACTGTATCCACCATCCGTCCCTAGGATATTGTCATTTCCCCAAATGAAATTCTACTGCTGTTATACAGTGATTCACCCCCCTTTCCCGGCTCCCATATGTTTTAGAATAAAATATCAAAACAGCCTGCTGAGTGTGCTGAAGAGTGACCTCATGGCGTCGTCTGTCTACACACGAGTGGGTGAGGCCCTGACACGTCTGTGAGTTACATGCTGCAGATGCGAAATCAAAGGAAACATTGGTCTCAAGATAACAAGGGTGATGGTTGTGCAAATGGAAGGTTGTGCAAATGGAAAGTCCCCATCTGTGTAACCATGGGTTGCAGCGCAAGCGTAGGCAGGTAAAATGGAGGTGCTAAAGGTAGCCTCAGACTAAAGTGATCCTTCATGGGAGTGGCAGAGGACAAACAGGTGTCTGCCTGACAACAGAGGGCTGGAGTGTGGAGCTCTGCAGCTGCAAGAGACAGGCAGTGAGCTGTGAGCACCTGGAAAGTTGCATGTGTGGGCCAAGGGGTCTGGGCCAACACAGAGAGCAGGTTACAGGGACAGCACATAATGAGGAACATAAAGCAGGGCCCAGATCTGTGCCAGAGGCCGTCACAGGCAGCTTCAAGAATTGGAAGAGGCTAATATTTCTGCTGGAGGCTGAAAGGGCTGTGACAGTCCTTTAAAAGGAATGTGCTTAGTTCCGTTGGGACTATGAGCTATTTTGAGGCCAGCTCCTCAGAGGCCTGTGTTTTGAAGTCAGCACTTCATCACTGTGATAAGATTCCCCGAGAACATCAGCTTCAGTGTAGAAAGTTGATTTCAACCTCAAGTCTCAGAAATTGCAGGTGATGTGTGGCTGGCTATTGTTATTGCTTTGGCGACTGCATGAGGCGACACATTGTGGTGGAAGTTTGTGGTGATGGAGCATTGCTCTGCTCATGGGGGGAGAGAGAGAGAGAGAGAGAGAGAGAGAGAGAGAGAGAGAGAGAGAGAGAGAGAGAGAGAGAGAGAGAGAGAGAGAGAGAGAGAGAAATGGAGAGACAGAGAGATGGAGAGACAGAGAGGAGAGAATATCTGAGTTTTAATATTTTCTCCTAGGGCATGTCCCAGTGACCTAATTTCTCCCTCTGGACCATATATCCTGAAGGCTCTGCCACCTCTTAAACATACTGGCCCTCAGAAGCCGTCCCAGAGCCAGCTGTGGGAGAAGCTCATATCTCTCCCGGGATGAATATTCAGTGAGCGGCTAGGAGATGGGCACTGGCATCCATCTTCTCACCTTGGTTCCCTTCCAACTACCTGTTGGAACTCTTTCTTCACACAGCCCTCATCTCAGCCTGCACAAAATGGGAGAAGATAATGTCCTTCAGAGCTACTGACCAGGCTAAACCAGGCAGTCTCCGCTGTACGACTTAGCTGGAGTTTGTTTTCTGTGTGTGGTGGTGGTCACTGAGATCTTTAGTTCCCAAACTGTGGCCTTTGCCAAACGTGACCTAGAACTTGGAGAGGGGATTTGCAACTACCTTTTAAACGGCTCACATCTGCTCACACAGTCTGCAGGGCTGGGTTAATTTTTTTTTTTTTTTTTTTTTTTGTCTGCAGTAGGTATGTGTTCATGAGCCCGTGGTCACCATGGAAATGAGAAAATTCTGGAAGATGCCAAACCTCGGGAACAGGCACACACTTGCCTCTGGCCAGAATGGGGCTACACGGGACTCTTATTCTATACCGGGGGAGGGGGGGCAGTGGGGTGAGGGCCAGCTCACTCCAGTCTTTGAAAGACCCTATTGGCTGGAGAGGCCAGAGAGGAGTGTCCCAAGGAAATCTCTCTGAGCCCTCAGCCGTTTTTCTGCATCAAATTTTCTTCCCTTTATCTCTTTCATATACAAACTTAAGCCGCCTCTTCCCCCTTTAAATCACATTTGCGCTGTTTAACCTGTCACCCTGATCCGCCCCCCCCCCCCCCCCCCCCCGCCCCTTCTGCCGCCTTTTGTAGTAGTTTCCAGCTAATGGGTCACCTGGATAAGATTGCCCCTGGCTTCTCAAGAGCGCCAATTAGTGTTCACCCCAGAAGGCGGCTGCTGGCTGCTCGTTGCTTGGCAGCCCCGGGGCAGAAAGGAGAGATTGGGCCAGACTCTTTTCATGTGAAAGTAGGTTATCGATTAGCTCGGCTGCCAGTTTACTACATGGGGCTCTTGACAGCCCCTCTCGATCACATTATGGAGTAAATTTTCAAGATTGTATTACATTAGCTCAGGAGAATTCAGGAGTGAAAAATGTAGTAAAGTGTGGGGAGAGGGCATAAGAAAATGGGTTATTTCTTCCATTCTCTTATTTCCCAGGTAAAAGGTAATGTGTCTATACCCAGTGTGTTCTGAAATTATGTCTCTCTAGTGTCTATCTGAACTGTGTTAGCTGCGTATGAAGCAGAGAGACTGCGAATATGTTTGTTATCACAGGGTCCTTTTAGTCTGTTTTGTGAACATGGGAGAAAGGAGGGTCCCTGGGGGTGAGGGTTGGGGGTGGGATGAGGAGGAGATGTTGGTCACTGTGTGTTGCCCAAGGTTTCTTTGTGGGGCCAGGTGTGTGTGTGTGTGTGTGTGTGTGTGTGTGTGTGTGTGTGTGTGTGTGTGCGCCTGATACTAGGCGGATAGGAATTAGAGGTCATTCTTCTTTTCCTGGTACCTTTAGTGCGACTCAATTGAGATGTTATAAAATCCCCCTAAAGTGAGTCCTTCAGTGGGTTTTAGTATATTTCTGTAGATTTGTGGTTGCTCCTGACAATCCTATCAGTAAGCTACTTTCTGTCTCTTCAGATGTCGCTGTTGTCAGTGGTTCAGATCGATGGAGGCGTGTACTGTGTGCTCTCTTGGGTCTGGTTTCCTTCATGCTCTATAGTGTTTCCAAGGCTCGATGTGTTGTGGTTTTTATCAGTATTTCATTTCTCGCCACCACCCGATTGCACTGTGCTTTGTTTCTATCCACTGATCAATGTTAGGAATGATGCCGAATCCACCGGCTCTTTCACCTCTGGCGGATGGTTGCTCATGAGCAGATTCACTGCTGTGGTGATTCATGTTCAACCTTTGAGATGTATGAACTGTTTGCCAAAGTGGCCACACCATCTGCTCAGCCCTTACTATCAGCCCTGCAGACCGCCCTACAGGGACATCACATTGTGATGTTTTGGTTTTTAGATCTCTACTGACAATGAGGTTGAGTATCTTTCCAAATACTTAGACCTATTTTATTGTGAAAAATAAAAAAGTAAGACCTCAAAGCCCTTTACTCTTTACAACTGGTTCATTTCACGGTTGCTGTTGCTATTATAACACGTTGTGAATGAAAACCCCTTATCAGATATCACTGTCAATGTCTTCTCATGGTCTGTGAGTCATTGTATTGCTTTCTGGATGATGTTTTTGAAGTACGAAAGTTTTATTTTTGATGAAGTTCATCTATCATTTTCTCTTTTATCACCCCTATTTTGGTGTCATATTTAAATAAATGATTGATCTGAATGAGGCATTAAAGGCCTTGCAAGATGCCAGCTTTACCCTCTTGAATCCCAACATAGTCTCATCATAAGTAAACCCAGAATTAGAAAAAGAAAGGCATTGCTGTCTAACCCAAGGCCATGAGAATTTACTTAAGAATTTTGTAGTCTTAGCTTCAGTGTGTGTGTGTGTCTGCTTGTATATGTCTATGTGTTGTGAGTATACGTGGAGGCCAGAAGACAATCCTTGTGTCTACCTCTCCTCTCTTCCTGTTTCCGACCCTTTTCGAAACCTTTCCTCCTTTTCCTGTAGACAAGGCCCCTCACTGTCCTGGCCTGGAACTTGCCACACTGATTAGGCTTCTTGGCTGGTGAGCCTCGGGGACCACCCTTTTCCCTCCCCAGAGCCACCGTTATAAGTTTGAGGCACCATGGTTGGCTTTATCTTATATGGCTTCTAGAGACTGAGTTTGGGACCTCATATTTGCGAGGCATGCACTTCCTCGACTGCGTCATCTCCTTAGCCATTTACTTTCAACGTTTAGGTTCAAGATCAATTCTGAGTTAGATCATTATTTTACCCTCTTCTTAAAGAAAAAAAAACAACAAACAGACAAAACCAAATATGGGTCAAGATTGACATATCTGATAAGCAGGCTCCTGAGTAGGCAGGAACTGAAGACATTGTGTCTCCCAGGGTGGCAGGAGGGTCACAGAGGTGACCTCTGGGACCCTGACACTCTTCAGGAGAGGGCTTGGTCTTTTCACTCAGCATCAGAGGGGACTGAACAAATGAGCCATCAGGGAAGCCCCGTGGCCTGGCAGAATTAAGTCATGATAGCAAGGGCAGGCTGCCAAGTGAGCTGTCAGAGGAGCAGACAGTGATCACATTTTTGCTGGTGGCTGTCATGTAGTTATTTGATAAAGCCATCTCTCTGTTTTAAATCCATTCTTTCTTTCAGAAGATTTTATTTTACACCCCACATTCAATTTCCTGTGATGGGTATATATAAGTTTTTTAGGTCCATCTCTTAACATCCCTCCCCAAGAAATAGATATAATTCACCAAAGGAGGTGAAGCACCAGGCTTAATTTCATGAAAGCTAACCTAGTTGATACAAGATAAAAGTCACTGAATGGAATGACATCATACTATGCCCCCATACACACATCACTCTCTCTCGAGACATTATCACCCCAGCAAATTGAGTGGTAGCCTGTCAAGAGGAATCCTTAATACTTTGTAAGTTTGGTGTCCAGCCTGGGCCCAGAACATTTCAGACACATTGCTAGAGACAGCTCATCTCTAGAGTGAATTGACTGACAGAGGACAGTGGGGTCTTGGTGAACTTTAGATAGTGGTCTTGGTGTTGGTATCTGGACATACATGCTATCATCTGTACACAGGTATACATGCGCCTGCTAGTCTGTCTGGGGAAGCTGCTTCATGTTAACTGCCATCTGATGCTTAGTTCCAAAACCTCAAGATGAAAGCATTTTTCATTTCTTCTGCATAAAAATAAGAGTCAGTGCATTAAAAATCTGAGTCCATGCAGTAACTTAAACATGGAATGTCTATTCTCATTACAAAATTCAGGTTGAGTATCCCTTACCTAAAATGTTGGAACAAAGACTGTCTTAGATTTTAGATTTTGTTTGTAGACTTTGAAATATATATGTGTGTGTATGTATATATATCATATATATGAATATATGATATGAATGGAAATGGGGCACTTTAAAAGAAAAAGGTTTGTTTTAGCTTGCATCTTCCAAGGTCTCAGCTTATGGTCCTACCAGTTTCGGCCCATGCTGGGGCATCATGCCATGGCAGGTACTCATGGGAATACTGATCACCTCATGGGTGGGACACCAAAGAGAGATAGCAAGAGACCTTAACATCCTGTAGTGGGATGATGTTGTTACATTGTAAACAATTGTCCTGCCTACTGGTTTAATAAAAATTCTGATTGGCGGAAGGCAGACAGGAAGTGTGGGTGGGGCTACCAGACTAAGTAAACTCTGGGAACAGGAAGAACAGAGCAGAGATGCCAGTGAGAGGCAGAGGAAAGAAGTTGAAATGCTGCTGAGAAAAGGTACCAGCTGCATTTATGAACAGGATAATCATGGGTTAGTTTAAGAGCAAGAGTTAGCTAGCAATATGCCAGAGCCATAGGCTGATCAGCATAAAATTAATATAAGCATCTATGTGTTTCTGCGGGACTGCGGGTCTGTGGGACTGTTAGACCACAACCAGACAGGCCAGAAACTCATTATTACACCATCCTTTTTGAGTAAACACTTTTAATGACCCGAGATCCCTCACTAGGTTCCACTTCTTAGGTTCCATTACTTCAGTAGCTCCATAGATTAGGGATAAAGTCTTAGCACATGGGACTTTGAATGATAGTCCACATGTAGACTAAAGCATTCCACTCTCAGTTCCCAAAGATTTGTGTTCATCTCACAATGTAAAATGTGTCTCACCTATTTCAGCACTGCACTGGAAATATTTTCTGAGACTCAAGGTACAGTCAACTGAGTTCTCATGAAAGCAAACCAAAACAATAAAATGCTTCTTGGTTCTAACACACAATGGTATATTTCCCATTTCAAAAAGGGGAACAGGAAAATGGCAAGGGGTTGAGTGAGACCAAAGTAAGATTGAAACCCACCTGGTGACCATTACATTCCATGGCTCTGTGCCCAGCACCCGGGCACATGATATTGTGATGCAAAGTCCCAAGGGCTTGGGAAGCCCCATCTCTGTGACCCTGCCAGCTGCAGCTCACATAACCTTGATGTGTCTTTCTTAGGCAAACTTTAAAAATTCCTGGCATCTCTCACTTTTCAGGGTATCCACTGTGGCTTCAGATTCATTCTCATACTTTGATATCACCTCCTCCCAGGGGCTACCTGATGAGATCCTGACCTTGCTACACATGGCTTTACTTTGAAATCTCAAGGGAAGCCTCCGTGACCTTGTGGCTTGCATTCTTCATTCCTGCATGACCCATGTCACATAAAGATGCCAATTTGTTGCTGGTACAAGGTGTATATGATTTAGCTTGAACAATGGCTGTGGCAGCTTTTGAAGGCTTGGGCAACAGAACATAGCAAAGGATTCTCAGCAGGTCTCCCCAGAGTCTCTTCTCAATGCAGAGCCTTTGAAATGGAGCTTGTGATCCGTAGACAGTTAGTGTTAATTCTAGTGCAAAGGACTGGCCTTTGTTTTGTTTAGAAATGATTTCATGTATCCTAGACGGGTCCCAAACTCCCTATGTAACCCAGGTTGGCCTTGAACTCCTGATACCGAGGGCTGGAATCCCACAAGCATGTGCCACCATGCTTGGTGTTAGTTGTCTTCTTTGTAATAGAGCTGACTTCTTTATATGGGTTACTTTTCTAACCAAATTTCAGATTTTCCAAAATTTCCCACTGCCCTGGCAATACTCCTGCCACTTCTTGAATTTTGCCCTGCCTTGAAATTTTCTCAGTAGATAGTCTGTTGTGTTGCCTTGAAGCAAGGTTTCAGCGAACGGACAGCCTGTATACAAATTCTTTGCTATGGTGTCACATGGACAGTTCTCAGTGGAGGTCCTCTTTTCTGCTTGAAACCTCTGGTCTGACCTTCCTCCTCCACACTTCCTTCCACATGCTGTTCTTCTGAGCCCATTACATTCTACTTATAACATCCTAGGGTCTTTCTAGCTTGTCTCTCCAGAGGCCTCTTGAAAATCCACTCCAAAGGCTTTCCCGTATCATGTCAGGTACATAAAGAAAAAGGTGCCACCTCTTGGCAGTGTTTTGTCTTAGTCAGCTTTCTCTTATTGCAACAGAGTACCTGAGATAGTCAACAGAAAACCAGCAATAACTCCTGGCTTCTGGACATGTTAAGTTGTCCCCATTGCTTTGTTGTGGATATCATGGCAGGATGCTTGGTAACCATCACCACATAAGTAGGATATGAAGGAGACCAAGGCATTCTTTTAACATCATCGGGATCCCATAGTCCCCTTCCAGTGACCAAAGGCCTTCTCCTATGTTTTGCTTCTTTATGGCTTCATTACCTGCCTGCAGTGCCATAGACTGGGGACTAATCCTTTAACACATAAACCTTTGGGGGCATTTCAAACTATAGAAACACTCAAGTTTGAATTCAAACTTAATTTAGATTTCACACATATATTGTAACATAGCCTGAAGTGATTTTATGTGTCTTCTTGCCCTCTACTTGGCATGTAGTTACACTAGTAAAGTGGGTGTAGATGTTCCCATGTGCGGCATCACATCATAGTGTTCAAAACGTTTCAGAATTTGGAAAATTTTGGATTTCAGATTTTCAAGTTACAGAGTCTTAGCCTATAATTTATGATCTGTTTACCTTTTGTGGTGCATTGAATGATGTTGGCCCCCACAGGCTCAGATATTTGAATGCCTGGTCCTCAGTTAGGGGGGATTAGGGGGTGTGGCCTTGTTGGAGGAGGCCTGTCACCGGATATGGGCCTTGAGCTTTCAGAAACTTACATCATACTCAGTTGTCTTTGTGGGGCAGAGGTAAGCTCCCTGGCACCTCTGCAGCACCATGCCTGCCTGCTGTTCCCCCATGTTCCCTGCCATGATGGTGATGGACTCACTCTCCTAAACTATAAGCAAACCCCCAGTGAAGTGCTGTCTTTGATAAGGTGTCTTCATCATGGCGTTGCTTTATGGCAGTAGGGCAGTGAGTTAGACACACTTTGAGATGAATCTCTCAGGAATTCTTTATCATATATGGGATGCACAATAACCTCTGTCCCCCTGGGCACAGTGTGATGAGCACCAGGATTGTTCCCAGGTACTGTGGCTGCTGGTGGATTCCTCTTCTTTGAAGATGGTTGGTAGAAGTTTGCTATTGCTGTAGTTCACAGGATTGTGTTTTGTTTGCATTGGTAGATTACATAGACCACTTATTTACATATTTCTCTGGGTTTTCACTCCGCCATGGTAGGAAGCTAGTAGATTTCAGTTTGGAATCCAAGATGTTCAAATATAATTTTTTTTTAGAGCTGAAATTTTCATTGCCTCTCTGAGATTACATTAATCAGTCAACTCAAATTTATTCAACCCGTGCATGCTGTTGAGACTCTATTCCATGTGTAGGTGGTATAGATACTGAGTCAGATTTGGTTCCAGATCCCAAGAATATCAAATAAGGAAAGAGGGTGGACAGAATCCAATGATATACATGCTGTTACAAAGAGAGGCTAAGCTGAGCTATGAGGCTTTTAATCACATTTTTTTTTTTCAGTCAGCAGGCACTGTGCTCTTTCCTCCCCCCCCCCCAGTGGGGTTGGGAATACATTGCAAATCTGTCTCAATACTGAGAAATCATTTGGCAACTTAATGACCATTGTCAAGAATTCTATTTGTCACCAATTTGCTCACTTGTTCCTAATCTTTATAAGTGGCCCTCTCTCCCACATATGCTGGTTTCTAAACAACAGCAACAAACGTAGGATTCCTGCATCATTTGGCCACAGACACATTCAGTTCTGGAGATGCTAGCTAGCCACATCTCTAAGCATGACAGAAAGGCTACTCCAGCAGAGAATGGGCATGGCTTCCTTTGCCTCCTCTTAAATGTCATCCCACCAGCAGTTAACTGGCTTTTTCTTCATTTTCAGCGACTATCATTTGATTTTTCCCAAGAGCAGAGCAAACTCCCCATTTTTGAGATGCACAGGAATTCAGAAACTAATGTCAACAGGACTTATTTTGAGATAATAAACATGAAAGCCATTGGAGTCAGTCAATAAAGGTCATGAGGTTGGGTCAGTGTGCTTGTGATTCTAGCTTTAGCTTCCTTTGCCAAGTTAGATTCAGCTTGGTCTTTTCAGAAGTGGGAATCCTAACATCCCTCTTTTTTATTTCTAAACAAGTAACAGGGCCATGTACTTGTCTGAAACCACTGAACCCGTGAGCCCACAATAACCTTTGATGTAGTGAGATTCAAATATTAACTAACAAAACTTAAAGGCATGCCTCCGAAGTTCCAGGAGCCTAAATGGGGCATAGCCAGACCCCATTAAGAAGCCGCTGGGATACTGAACTAGCTCTGTTTTCATTCTAGTGTTCTCAGAGAGCAGATCAACAGCCCTGGAGTGGGACAGTTTCTATCTCCAAAAATTGTCTTAAAATTCAATTCATATCATGAGTGTTCATATACTCCTCAATAAATATTAATCTTATATATAATATATTGCCAATAAATTTTCCATGATAGCTGGCGCCCAACGTGGGGCTCAAACTCATGACCCTGAGTCTCATGTTCTACCTACCAGACTCTGGGCTAGTCAGGGCTAGAAACCATGCTGTTATACTTTTTCCTTATTAACATTATTGTTTCAGGGATTTTGTCATAGTAATGTAAAGCTGACCATCATAAAGCGTTATCAGGAAATTTATCAGACCCATCACAGGGTAGGTTGAGTATAGGTCTTAAAAATAGGCAAAAAATATGAAACTGATTCATGTTTTTCAGCTCTAGCTGGTATAACCAAAATTGTCATTGCAGATTATTCTTTTGATCTTGGGAATGTGCAAGCTTTTCAGGATGAGAACTCATGAGGAAAATAAACACTGAAGTAAGAATGTAGGGGAGAATTTAAGATACCGGAAGAGAGATGCGGCTGGAGAAGCAGGGTGAAGAGTAGGAATGAGCCATTACAGAAACAAGCAGAACCTCCCCTTCCCCTCTGTCTCTCCTCCTCCTCTCCTCTCTCTGTCTTATTCCCTCGACTTGAAGTCCTAACATGATGTGGGAATGTCTTTCTATATGTTGTGAATAAAGGACTGTTTTGGCCCATGACAGGCACCATAGCAGTAGGCAGGAAATCGGAGCATAGGTAGAAGGAGGGTGGAGTCAGACAGAAAGACGAGCCAGATTCAACATAGAAGGAACAGAGGTGAGTCACAGCCCACATGGCAGACAGATGAATGGAAATGGGTTGAGTTAAGATGAAGGAGCTGGCTAGCAAAATGCCTGAGCTGTGAAGGTAATATAAGCATCTAAGTCATTTTGGGACCTAAACAGTGGTGGGCAGATAGGTACCTGGACTGCAGGTCTGTGGGTCTGGACCTCTGGCTTTACGGGGCCAAAAACACTGTGTTACACTAATGCCTTCATTTTCTACTTCCGTGTTTGATGTTTGTTTAGTTGCTTGGTTTAGGACTTAAGAGATTTCCACTTTATTTTATGGATATGAATACTTGCTTGTATATATGCATATGTATCTCGTGCTTACCATAGTTACAGAGGCCAGAAGTGTGAGTCAGATGCTTTAGAACTGGAGTTACAGAAGGTTGTGAGTTGCCATGTGGGTGCTGAAAACTGAGCTCAGGTCCTCGGCAAGAGCAATGAGTGCCCTTAACCCCTGAGCCATGTCTCCAGCTTAGGAAAGACTTTTCAAAATTTCCCTTTGTGTTTTCCAAATCAACGATTAGATATGCATTGGTACAAACTATAAACTATAAAGCTGGGGAGCCCTGTGCATTGCTGACACGACACCAGAGGTGTGGGAAAATGCATGGCAATTGCTCAAACAGTGGTCTGTGAGATCATCATTTTGATGCAAATTCCATGGAAGGGGGTACTGGAACAGACACTTGGTAACTGTGGTTACGAGGTCAATCACAGTATCAAAAGCCTTTTCAGAGGTGAATGAGCAAATAATGTGTTGCATGCTTACAGTTCCTCAGAACAGAGTGGAAATTCAGATAATTCCAACATAGATGATGTATAAAGACATTATTATTTTAAAATTTTTATTTTACATGTATGCATATTTGGCTACCTATGTGTCTGTTCATCACATGTGTGCAGTACCCACAGAGGCCAGAAGAGGGTGTCAGATTCCCTGAAACTGGAATTATAGACTATGAGCTATAGTGTAGGTGCTGGGAATTGAACCGGGTCCTCTGAGAGAGTGGCAGTTCTCTTAACCACTGAGCCATCTCTCCAGCTCCCTGAAGACATTATTCTTTATTTTGATAATCTTCTTGTTTAAAGGACACAGTGTCTGCTGAAGGAAGAGATCTTAGAGGTGGATGGTAGCTATGGTTGTGCAATAATGTGAATAGTCTCAATGCTGCTAAATGGCAAACGGCCATTGCTATGTATATTTTACCACAAAATTATAAACTTTTACATTGCAATCTTCCATGGCTATAAGACTTGAAGGTCACCAGGCTCTTCTGTGTTCTGGATCGGAGGACATAGGGTTGCAGTTTCTTGGGTGTTCATGGGCACAACTTACAGTTGCTACAGGCACCGTGACTGTACAGGAGACAGCTTGAGATTCCTGTGAGAGCAACTGTGGAGAATGTTAACTCCTGACTTCCGGACACCCTTTCGCCTTTCATGCAGATGATGTCTTTTCCTCCTAGTGGTCCATTCAGATGTCTGCTAAAAATCTCAGCATCTTTATAAGGCTTCCTTTGATTTGAAAAAGTATTTTTTTTTGCCTTAATCTCATAATGTCTCAGTCTCCCAATAAAGACAAATATGTATGTATGTATGTATGTATGTATGTATGTATGTATGTATGTATGTATCATATCATTTGCTTATTTATTTATTTATTTATTTATTTATTTATTTATTTATTTATTTATTTATTTATTGTTATTTGTACATGTGTGAGTGTGAAGATGGGCTTGTTTGTATGTATATGTGCACTATAGGTGGACACTGGGTATCTTTGCTACCCACAATCTTACTTTTTGAGACAGGGTCTCTCTCTGCACCTGATGATCATCAATTTGACTAGACTGGTTGGCCAAGAAGCCCCTAGAATCTGCCCATGTGTGTCTCCCAGTATTAGGGTAATATTACTGTCACTCTAGACATGGTGCTGGGGATCTGAACCCAGGGTTTCATCCCTGCACGGCCCACACTTTACTCATCATCGTCCTGAGGAGAGCTCTCTCCTTTGAAAGTAGGGAAGACAGGTAGGAATAAAAATCAAGGAATCCCATGGTGAAATCCATCCTCAGAAGTAAGACTGAGTCAGGCAATACCCACTGGAAGATTAGGATTATTGTAAGAGGAAGAATTTAGAATCAACTCGATTGCATTGGGAGATGGGTTGTGAACTGACTGATGGTCGTATGGCTCACTGAGGGAAAGGAAAACTCGGGAGTTTGTCAGAGCTTTCAAATTCAAGGGAGAGGGTGCTGAGAGACTGGCTTCATGACTGAAGGAATCTGTAGGCATAGGAGACATTCAGCTGGCATGCTTAATGTGACCTCCATGGCTGTTTATGATCATTCTCTTTCTTGACCAGTTTGGCGGTCTCTTCTGAGTACAATTAGTCAACACTCAGGCAGCACAAGGTGATAAAAGCTTTGACTATTGTTCCCACTAGAGGTGTTCATAAGCCATTCTACACCTTTTAAACTCCTGTACTAAGAGTGAATGAAACACCGCTAATATTTTATTGTATTATTCAGGGTTGGGGGAATAGGAGAGGGTCTCCATATTCAACATGAGAATAATGGTTATGGAAACTGATCAACCTGTCTGACCGAATGCTGTGTGCTCACTTAAAATTCGTTATACAAAGTTTCTGGTGTCTCAGGAAAGGCTCATTGTATGGTTAATACTGAGTGCACAGCATGGACAACAGGATATAACACTGAGAATACAGTATTTCCTATATGGACCACTAAAAACTATGAAAAAAAAATGCCAGCGAATATTTTCTTTAAAAAAATGAGAGTATAAAATAGCTGACAGGAAGTCTGTTCCAAAGGTTTCACACAGAGCTTAAAACTCACTAGGAAACACATTTTACCTTACAAAGGTTTAATTTTTTTTTCAAAATTTCCCTTGTTAATTTATTTGTTCTTTTTGAGATTGTGTCTCACGTGGCCCAGGATAGACTTAAACTCACAACTTAGCCAAGGATAGCCTTGAACCCTCACCATCCCATCTCTGCCTCTCATGTTCTGGGATTAGACATAAAGCACCACACCCAGACCTGTGAGGAATAAGTCTGCCTTCAAGTTATCCTCTGAGAACTGAGAAAAGTTTTGAAACCTGTGTGACATGATCGTCTTATATGAGATACTTAGAGATTGTGTGTATTGCCTTCCAGAAGAGAGAGAAGGACTGTACATGTTATTGGTTCATATTAGCTTTTGGTTGCTGTAATGACGTACCTGGGATGGTGAGCTTACAGGATTGCCTTAGTTTGGGTCACATTGCTTCATCATTGATTGACCTGATTGCATCGGGCCTGCATTAAAGTGACATGTCAGGGGAACAGTGGCAGAGCAGAGCTACCGTGGACCAGGAAGCAAAGAGGAATGGAAGGGTCTGAGGACTATGTGCTTCTTTTAGGAAATGCCTTCAGTGACCTAAGGACCTGCCACTAGGTTCTACTCACAAAAAGTTCTACCATGTTCCCCATGTGCCATCTTGGGGCTAAGGTGTGGGGATATTTTCAAATTTAATAAAAACAGCCTGAGATATCAGAGGGATCTACCCACAGTCAGTCTAGGAGGATCAGACAGTGGTAACTCACACCTTTAATCCCAGCACAGGGAATATCCAGGAGTGGTGACCTATGTCCTTAATCCCAGCAAATCTGAATTTGAGGTCATCTTAGTTTACAGAAGGAGTTCCAGGCTTGCAAATAGGCAGTGATGGTGCACACTGTTAGTCCCAGCACTTGGGAAGCAGAGGCAAGAGAATCTCTGTGAGTTCAAAGCCAGCCTGGTCTTCAAAGCAAGTTCCAGGAAAACCAGGACTATTACACAGAAAACCCTGTCTCAAAAAACAAACAAACAAACAAGCAAAAAAAGACTGGAGGAGGTGGATCTGTCCTCTTATATCTCAGACTGTTTTTTTAATTAAACTTGAAACATATATAAACATATATAAACATAATAAAGCCTTAGTGTGACATTCAGTATCTATGCTATATAGCAAGGGACCTGCATCTCCCCAGTGCCTTCTTCCTTCTGAGGCAGAGAGAGCTTTTGAAGAGAAGTCCTCAGGCCCAGAGTTTTGAGTTGTAGCATAGTTAGCATCTCCATTTTTGAGACAAGGTCTTACTTACTCCATAGCTTAGGATGGATTTTGAATGCACAAATCTCCTGCTCAAGTTCTCCAGAGTGCTGGAATAATAGGTACATGATGCCATTCCCAGCTCTTCTCCTTTCCTCCCCCCTCTCTTTTGGTTATTTTTGAAGTGAGTCTCTTTTTGTAGCCCCAGATTTCTTGGAACTTTCTATGTAGACCAGGCTAGCCCCAAACTTTCAGAAATCTGCCTGCTAGTTGACTTCCTTGTTCCCAGAGCGTACAGCGAGATACAAAAGTTTGTTTCAATTGTTTTTGTAATAAGGAAACTTAAACTTTAGTTTTGAAATCACGTTCTTTTTAAATCCACAGCTTTTGAGATATATATGTATATATCCCAAGATGTATATTAATATGTATGTATATTATATCATGGTCACCATGTATCTATTGTCAGGAGAAGTAGACAGAGATGGATATTGATGCTCAGCTCACTTTCTCCCTTTTATTCAGTCTAGGACTCATTGCTGTCCTCACATAGGGTGGGAATTTCCATCTCAATTAACCTAATTGGAACAGTCCCTCACAGGCATGCCCAGAGACTCATCTCCTAGGTGAGTCTAGAGCCTGTCAAGTCAACAGTCAGTGTTAACTGTCTGCCAAGTAACCCAGCTTCATGGTGTCTATTCCTTAGCCTAGTTCATGATGATTTGCTTGGAAGAAGTCAACGCAAGCACAGACTAAGGAAGCATCTGGTACATCAATAGTGAACAGACTTTTAGACTCCAGACGCAGCTGAGTCCATTGATGCTTCAATGAGCCAAACTCTGTGGAGCCAGAACGTGACGTTTATACTTGAAAATTTCATTTTTACTTTCAAATCAAAATTAATAATTTATTATTCTTGGTGTTTTTGAGAGAGAGTTTTGCTATGTTGCTCTATCCCAGAACTTGCTGTTGTGTGGCTGGTTCCCAATTTACAGTGAACCTGTCCCTGCCTACTGAGTGCTACTGAGATTGTAGGCATGAGCCTCCAAATCCAGACCGTCTAGGACCTCAATCTTCCCTTCTAGATCTAAGCCTGTGTTGAGAGGCCAGTTCCTCTTCACATTGGCAACCACGTTTTTCAGATCTTCTTGTTTGGAAGGGTCTTGGACTTTCTTTTACCTTGTTTGTTTGATGCAGGAGGGGGATGGGTGGCCAGGCCATGAGTGAGCAAGTTGCGTGGTGTTAAAGTTGTGTAGACTCTGGGGAAATAGTGATGCAGACACAGTACCCAGACACAAAGGGGCTGCTTTACTTTATAGAGTCTGATATTTAACCTTATAGTGTTAACAAGATTGGTCAGATTCAAACCGTCGCATTGGCTCTGGCTCCTGTAGAGATGGCAACAGAAAGATGCTTGGACTCAAAAACTGATGTTTTCTAAGTACAAAGTATGTTTTTAATACTTTCTCATTCTGTGGGATTTACTCCCCTCCCATGTGTAGAGGCTTGTAGATTTGAACAGTTGTTTGACCAAGGTTATTACACAGTAATATAGTATATAGTCTATGGGGCTCTCAGGGTGTTTAGCATATGGAGAAAGATGGAAACGGGTCTTTTTCATAAAGGCAACTACATGAGAAGCCTTAGTAATAGTTGTTTTTACAGGCTTTGCTAGGATTTCATGTAGGAACCAGTGGTCCAATGGTGACTGTGAGGGTTTTCTTTAGAAAGCTACCACTGTGTGCTTATAAGATTTTTTTTTTTTTTTTGAGATATGGTACATTATCTTCAGCCTGCTCTAGGCAGATAATCCTTGTTGCACATGGAAACTATAGCATGCTTCCTAATACCATAGCCTGCTTAATACCATTGTAGTCTTGTCTTTTACACTGTATCTTTCTCTGTAACACTGTAGCCTGCCCTGTAATGCTGTATTTTGCTCTGTAACTGTTATAGCTTGTTCTATGGCACTGTAGCCTTCTCTGTAACCCTGTAGTCTTCTCTGTAACCCTGTAGTCTGCTCTGTAAACTGTTACATGCTTCTCAAGTGAACAAACCCATGGCAACTGGTCTTCAGTCAGTGTATGCTTCCCTGCTGCACAAGTGGAATTATTCTGGGGAGTTGTCTCTATGAGATGGAAATGACTCTATATTTGCTGTGCGTTGGTTTCACTTCACTGGGGATTGTGCCCATGGTGGCAGGCAATCTTGTTCCCAGCTGGCCTTATGGGGTGTGCTTGGTGGATTAGTCGTTATTCTAATTCTTTCCTGAAAGTGGGTTGCATTAGGTTGAGTCTAGGAATGCAGGATTCTTGTAGCATTCTGGGGAGGGCCATCTTGTTTGGACTTCCTGAATCTGGCTTTGATCCTCCATAAGCCTGAACAGATTTTCTTGCCCCATTGGGCTCCTCTTCAGTGTGGGGAAAGGAGAAAGGATTGTGTAGAGTCTGGGGGAAGGTCATTGCCTTGTTGTGCTAGTTTGTGGGAAATGGAAGGGTGCGAGTCCTTGTCTGGACTACGTCTTTCAGGATGTCTCCCCATCATCACAGAACTTCCTTGTTTCTGGTCTTCTTCCAACTGGCTTTAGGGCTTTATGCGCTATGTCATAGGTATGAAGAGGCAATGATGGGATATTGTCCCTATGGGGTGCTTCTGTATAATAAAATTGCCATTTTCTGTTCAGTAAGATTTAAAATGTAGTGGCTTTTCTGTCTCTCAGCCTCCAGCTGGCCTATCTGCTCTTCAAGTCATTGTCTTCCCATTAGTGCTGGCTCTAACCTGCCTTTCCCAACATACCTCCTGCATGTGGAAGGACTCTGACTTTCTCTGGAATTTTTGGAGGACTCATGGGAAATAGATTGCAACCGTCACAGCAGTTCTGGGGTAGCCTGAGAACTTGCGTTCTTGGCAGGTTCCATGGTGTCTTAGAGTATCACTGCCATGGCCAGTCTTGTGCTCTAGCAGGCGGTGGCATCTCCCTTCTTTTTCTCTTTTTCTTCGTGGCATGGTGATGGAGGGCACCTCTTGTTTCCTGCATGCCCAGCCTGGGCCAGTGCCTCTTGCTTTGCTTCGATATTCTTTGTGCCTTCTTCATTATTAGAGGACCCCTCCCATGGCCACCCAACTTCTTAAAGTGTGATTGTCACGCTTGCCAAGTGGCTCTGCATACCCTCTACCCTGACTGGCCAAAACTCTGTCTTTCTTTCATCTTATTAATCTTTCTCTTTCAGAAAAGCGACCTAGAGGGTCTAGGGAGGCATCTCAGTCAATAGAGTGCTGCTGTGCACACAGTGTCCAGCACGGTATAGTTCAGAGGTGGTAGTGCATGCCTGTAATCCCAGCATTTGGGTGGAGGATTATAAATTCAAAATTCCATTCAGCTATATAGAGAGTTTGAGGTCAGCCTGGGTTACATGAAACCTCACTTCCAAAAATAGCACTGGCTAGAAGGTAGCTCTGGGTGTCTTTCCTCAGGGTCTATTTCCCTGTATTTTGAGAGAGGGGTTCCTGGCCTGAAGCTCATCAAGTAATCTAGGATCCCTGTTTAGTGATTAACTTATCTCCCTACAACTCCCGACCCCTCTTTTTCATATCGACATATGTGTAATATGTATATCTGTTGTGTATATTTGCATGCATGCCTGTATGTGTGTGTGTGTGTGTGTGTGTGTGTGTGTGTGTGTGTGTAGGCCTCAGCTTGATGTTGGGAATCTTCCTGAATCACTCCTCTACCTTAAACTTTGAGGCAGAGTCTCTCAGTCAAACCAGAGCTCACTAGTACAGCTCCTGAGGTAGCTTACCTTGTGTCTCCACTTTCAGAAGCTACATTTACAGTCAGGCCGCCGTGCCCACGTGGCATGGCTCTAGGGGATCTGAACTCTGGTCCTCCTGTTGCATGGCAAGTGTTTTAATCACTGAGTCATCTCCCACTGCCCCAGCTTTAAACCAAATGTGGGCTCTGGGGATCAAGCACGGCTCCAATTTTCCCAGCTCCAAGGGGGTCTTTTTTGAGAATTTATTTTCAGTCCTTGATTTAGAGTTATATAAGATGGGAATGGAGTTCCGTGGCAGAGCACTGGTTTGACAGGCATAGCTCCCAGAGAAAAGACACAGTTTCTCACAGAAAAGGGAAAGAAATATGTACCTATATGTGAATGAGTAATACTCGCTCAGTGTAAACAAGGTGAGGTTGAGCCCAAAGTAAAAGTACCACTTGGGAAGTATATTTATATAAGTTAAAGTGATACTTAGAAATATTTTGACATTTTAATCCCCCAAAGTAAAGTAAGTGCATGATCTGGGAGGTGGCTAGTATTTGGGGTACTCACTAAATGCATTTCTCATGACCTCAGAGCTCTTAGCACGCCCATGTGGACCTGGATTGTACACATATGACTCAGTTTAACATGTATGCGTTTCCCAGTTGTTCCAGCTTCACTCTTGTACCCTATAACTGGATGGCTTTAATCAATCCACAGAGCGGAAGGGACAGCTTAAGAGTACAGTGTTTTCCCAGTCATCCCCAGAACAAAGTTAGAAGAGAACAGAGTGAAGAAAACTGAATGGAACATCCAAAAGCTATGGAATCCCCTGCCCCCTTCCCTCCATTAGATGCCATGGCATGTTCCAGGCTACCTCACTCAGCACCAAGCCAGGGCACCGATACAATGGTGATCAGAGCTGACTCAATACCTGGCTTCTAGGTGGGTCAAATCCTGATGCTATTGTCAATGTAGTCTATGGAGCCAGGGCCTGAGTTCAGATCCCAGGTCACTCAGTAAGCTGTGTCTCCTTGAATACGCATCTGTGTCCCAGAGCCTCAGTTTTCTCCCTATAAAACAGTGACGATGAAACTCTTTACCCCAGTGGCTACTGTAGGATTTCAAAGAAATGTTTCATGCAGAATGATTAAAGCAAGCTGGATGCTTAGTAAGTACACAGTAATATTAGTCATTTATAACCAGGGTGGGGACAGGCATTAAAGAACTCACAACAAAGCATGGTACTAAATAAATCACAAACCAAAATGAAGTATACACTGCAGTGAGTTTGTAAGAGAAAGGGAAGAGTGGGTTTGATAGGCTCCTGACATAGACCTGGAGGCCAAGGGCAGCTGCTGGTGGAAAGGGACCCTGCAACAGTCTGAGGCTGGAGTTCCAAGCAGGCTTCACCCAAGAGTGTTAGGCGTACTTGATTCATTTCAGATATGGGGCCTCGAGCATAGAAAGATTTCATCCAGGTGACAAGACCCTTGACGAGGCTGGTGACCAGGCTGTGGCAAGAAGGTCTCTGCTTTTTCTGAACCAGCAGGGAATCTTTGACCTTCAAATGTCTCCTCTCCCCTCTCCTCCATTCCTCTCACCCCCCCCCCCCATTTGTTTCCTGGTAGGCTCTCACTATGTAGTCCAGGCTGGCTTCCAACTTTAATTCCCCTGTTCCTGGTTTCTCTACTACTGAGATTTCAGACGTATGCTTTACATATCCTTTCACTTACGCGTGGAGGCAAAGAGGCAGTAATCCTCATATCGAGAGGACAAAGAGCTAGTGCACAGACTGTGCCCCCATCACATGTGTGCATAGGGATAGCTCTCTCCTTTAGAGTGGTAGGAAGTAGATGGCTAGGGGAGAATTTATGCTGTCTTTTGTTTATAGATTAAGATAATTGGGACCATATGTTTCTTAATCTACTTGTCCACCCACACATTATATGTTCATACACCAGTTCACTTATCTATTTACCTACCTAGCCATCAACCTATCTATTCATGCAATCATCCATCTACCCATCCATCCATCCGTCCGTCCGTCCGTCTGTCCTTCTGTCCATCTGTCCATTCATCTGTCCATCCATCCATCCATCCATCCATCCATCCATCCATCCATCCATCCATCCATCCATCCATCCACCTGTCCATCCATCTATCCCTCTGTCCATCCATTATCTACTCACCAGGTATTCCTTATGGTCAGTCAGTCAAATAAACTCAGCCTATGCCCTCATGCAGGTTGTGGTCTGTTGGTCTGTCAGCAATAAGTCAAAAGGAATCTATGTGTCTGCACTTGATATATGATGCTAATGCGTTATGGGATTAGACTACAGCCCACAAAGAATGCATGGCAATGTTGGTCCCAGCAGACTGTTTCTTTACTAGCTTATTTATTTTTAATTTCCAAGATGGGGCCCATGATATTCCCATATCTCATTTCTCCCCTAAATCTCATTCTCACAGATGCTCAGTGAAGGAGTGGGTGACTATGGCTGCTGAACGTTGCTTGCAATGAGGAGCTGGGCTTGAGAAACCGTTTTTTATTTCCTCTCTAGTCTCTTGAGTCTGGATGATCTTGTCTAGAGCCCTGATAATCTCCTAGACAAAATATTTAAATCTTCTGCAGCTCAAGCAGCTTTGAGGCAGGAATATTGTGGCTGAAATCATAAATATTTTGGAATTTCATTAATGGGAGGGTTACAGAGCAGATGCGCAGCCTCCGTCCCCAGAGACTGTGTCAGTATCCTGGTGTTTGGAAATGTCCGTAAAAACTCATCAACTTCTTCAACCTTTTAAATCTGCATTCTTTCTCCTTTGAGGCTAGTTCCCTTTTTCTCCCTCTGTCTCTGGGCATCCTCAGGTTTGTTTTTTTTTTTAAAGAGGGGGTATCTTTGTTTTCAGAAAAAGATAAAAAAAAGTGTTACCATTGGGAGAGGGAGAGTTTGGATTGTTACTGTTATATTTTCCTTTCCAGGAGACTGAAGCTTTATGCCTAAGAAACCACTCTTGCTACTGTTGAATTTTAGATGTAGGCTGATTTAGAGTAACTGGTTTCCCTAAACATTCTCCATAATAATGTAGCGGAACAGGTGTAACTCTAGCTGTGTGGTAAGCATCAGTGCTGGGTGGTTTCCAGAAGGAATGGAGGCCCTTGCATGGCCTGTTGATGTTTCTTTTCCCTTGTTTTGTGCAAAAGATAGCAAGATTTTTTTCTTCAAAACTGTGTCCTGGGCATCATTAGCCGCCCGGAGAGAGAGGCCCCCTCTTCTGCATTTTGTTTGAGTCAGATGTGTATGGCAACAGCCTGAGGACTTTCTCCTGGCCACACAGTTTGGAGCTGCAGCTGATGTGAGATCTGGCTCAGGATCCCCCCTCCCCTGTGGGTGAGGACCTTGTTTAGGGTCTGCAATGTCTCACCTCCTGCTTCTGAACGACTGCAAGGCAAACGTGCTCAAAAGCCAGGCTGGTTCTATTTCAAATTTAGTTAAGTAATTGTTGTGTATCCGCGTGTGTGTGTGTGTGTGTGTGTGTGTGTGTGTGTGTGTGTGTGTGTGTGTGGTGTGTGTGCTCATAAAGGGTGCACATGAGTGCACATGTGTATCACACAGGTAGAGGTCAGGGGACAACTTTGTGGAGTCACTTCCCTCCTTCCACCTTTACTTAGGTTCTGATAACCTTCTGTTTTCATTATTTATTCATCTACTTCTTTTTGTCCTTGTTCACTCAGGTGGACAGGCTCCTTCAGCAAGTACCTTTACCTGCTGAGACAGTATCTGTGGGACTAAGCAGTGTGTGTGTGGTATGTGTGTGTGGTGTGTGTGTGGTGTGTGTGTGTGTGTGTGTGTGTGTGTGTGTGTGTGTGTGTGTGGTGTGGTGTGTGTGGTGTGGTGTGTGTGTGTGTGTGGTGTGTGTGTGTGTGTGTGTGTGTGTGCTGAATGGTGAGGTGAACAGAGTTTCCTGCCTCGGCCCTAGATACAGTAGCACTGAATACTGGAGATTCTCTCAATACCAGGAAAGTGTTGTTGGGGAGTCTGGTCTCTGAGTTTCCAGATTCATTTGTTGCCCAACCCACAGCCCTGAAAACTTCTTCCATGACTGCTGGGATTCTGCATTCAGAAAGGCCATCGGCTACCTGGATAAACGCTCCTTTATAACCCCAAGGACAGACAGCCAGTGCACACCGAAATAAATGGCTGTCGTTCTAGGCTTTAGATCTTTGCTGTAACATAAAGGCAGCGCTCCACTTGCTCACAACCAGAACCTGGAGAAATCAAAGCTAACTTTTAGCAGAAATCATTTTCCACAGCCCGCACCCCGCCCTCAGATGTGAACAAGCTTCTCTTTTAGGGGTTGTTGGGGCAAGGAAGCCATTTCCAATTTTGCCATGCTTCTGTAGGAATTTTTTTTTAATGGGGGTAATTTTTCACCCCCAGCTATTCCGCACCACAGGAGTGTGATTGTATCTGAGGAGGCGGCCCTGACTTCATGCTTTGGGGAGAGGCCTTTTATTTCCTGTTGGGGTATTAAAGTTGCTCTTGTTTGGATTGTCTGTTTTATAAGTCAGCCTGGATGTTGGAGGAGAGGTCTGTTCGTCCATGTTATGGCTTTGGGGCATAAAAATTACAGGGCAGCTTTCTTTGGGATTGCCAGGCAGACATATGTCCTCAATTATCCCATTTGGAGCGACTGGGCCCTTTGTGCCACCCCTCCCCCTAATCCTTCTGTGAGGGCCTCCTGCTGTCATGGGCCACGTTCTGAAAGACCTGGGGATATGGCAGGAGGAAAGTTGAAATGTATGTGCTTTATGACACTGGCCTCTGTCATTTCTTCTTGCGCATCCTCAATATTAACTCAGCGGTTCCCAGGAAAAGATCACAAAATATCTACACTGGTGGACACAAGCCAAGAGTTAGTGAAGTGGACATTAGACATGGACAGACCTAAGGTCATATCCTTGTCTCAGCTCAGGAAAGGTCACTTAAATATCCCCCATCCCTGTTCCCCCCTATCTGTAATCCTGGGGATGATACCTATGATTTACTTCATGCCTCTCAAGAGCTCAACTAAGCCCTTTCTAATTCTATTTATTTGTTTGCTTGCTTGCTTATTTTTGAGAAAGGGTCTCCTGTAACCCAGGCTGGCCTTAAACTTGTTAGATAGCCGTCGCTAACCTTAAGCTCTTCATCTTCTGCCTCCATCTCTCCACGGGGATGCCGGGCCTGGCTTTCTATGTTACTTTGAGATCAGATCCCCTCAAGTTGCTCAGGCTGCCCATGAGTTGTGATCCTCCTGCCTCAGCCTCTGGAGAACATCTGGCTAACTGATTAAATGTTCTGAATCCCAGTCTCTCCATTTGAAAACGAGCTGAAGTTGTAAGGAAACTGGTCTGGTTTTGTAAGAAACTGGATTATGGACAGTTTCTGGGTAGGGGCTGCCCGAGGATGGTTCTGAGGCTCAGGTATTTAGTACGGTATGTGGTTCCCCTCTGCCTCTTTCTCTATGGGTTTTCCCTCAGCAGATTTGCCAGTCATCCCAGATATTTCAAGATGAGCAGCTTGACCCTGTAGATTTCTACTTAGGCAGATGGATTGTGGAGTAGATGCTGGAGGGTGGGTGTGAGTGACATTGTATCAGTCTCTAGAGTTGACAAGAAGTCACCACTTGTTCCCTCTTAACTTTTATTTGAGCTAAGAAGTGAACCATTTTATTTTCTCATCGTGGGGTTTGGGGATATGGCTCAGGCTGGCTCCAGGCCCCTGGCTGACAGTACCTTTCCATCTCAGCCTCCCACATGATTTATTTTGGTTCATGGTCTCATCCAAACTTGCCTAGCCCTGTCTCTTTTGGCATGTCACGAGGAAGAGTGAGGGAAGAAGGCCTGATAACCTTATGGAATTCAGGAAGTAGGAAGATGGGGGAGGGCATGCCTTGCTCAAGCCAATTTCCTCATAGCTGGGGACAAGCCTCTGGAGCTTTGGGGGCAGTCCAGGTCCAAACTGTTAGCATTCCTTTTCCAGCTCACAAAGGCACATCTCCATCACACAGAGAAAAATTCATTCAGCTGATTACAAGCTTCCCCTAAGTCTTAATTGGTTCAAAATTTCTGGGAAGCCCCTGTCCAAATTCTCTTTGAGGGCTTAAGACAGACTCAGATAGGAGCCCAGAAAAAAGTCAAAAGAGCAACATGCTTTAAGATAGAGAGGCAAGGGGCACATATGATGTTGGGACTCCCCTCTCCCACAGAAGGTAAGACTGTAGTGAAATAGACCTATGTTTTAAGGTTCTGGAAAATTTTCTCTATAGCTCCATGCTACTTCAGAACAAATAAGCTTTTTTAAAAAAGACTCAAGGTCTCCCCCCATCTCCTGAAGGCTGCATCCTTTATTTCTTAGCTGCTCATTTACCAGCCCTGATTGGGGCTGTAAAGGAACATCTGTGTGTTTTCAGCATTCTTGTGCTACCTTAGCAAAGTCTCCTTTATACACTGGAGTCTGTGCACACCAGGGTACCAGATTCTATTAAAAGGACCATTAGTGTGCTAAATTGTTGTTTGTAGGTGCAGTTTCTTCTGAGCATTTCCTGGAATAATTTCTGGAATTCACAGTAGCATCATCATTAAGGTGTGTGGAAGGTAAACAAATGCCTCTTCCCGGAAAAGCGACTAAGGGCAGAGAAATGTTGCCACCATTTTGGACTTTCTCCTAAGAACCCAGACAAACTACTGGAAAAGCACAGTGACAAGCAAAATTGGTAGCAGCCCTGATGGCTATAAGAATGCTATAGGGGTGACGTTTCCACAGTGATGACATAGTTACGCCATTCCCTTGAGAGAGCAAAACAACCTCATGGCACTGTCTCTCTGAGACTCCCCTTCTGGGATGGGTGCTGGGCTGACAACAGAAAATCCCTCCTGGGGAAGCTGATCCGCTTGGGGAGCTTGTTGTGCCCTGAGTTCAGGCAGGACACCTGGCTTTTCCTCTGTAGACTCATGCCTTAGGCACCCTCACCTAAGCTCACATGCAGGGCTTTAAAACGGTCTCCACGTTCCAATAAAGGCTCCATATGTAACCCAGCCAAAAGGCTTTTCCTCCTGTGGGAAGTAATGGGATAATTGGTTACAGAAATCTGAAATGGGACTTGATGCCTGGAGTCCAGCCGGTACCCTCTCTTGGAATGATGCTCCCTTCTTCTTCCAGTGTTTGCATCTTCCCTGGCCCATTATCTCTCTTCAGAATGTGATGTGTTTTGTGTGAAGTGTCCTGAGCCCCGTGAATCTGGAAAGGGAGTGGAAATTAAGACAGTTACTGAAATTAGGTCATGTAATTTGTTCTTGACTTTGAAAGAACAATGTCAGGCTGTAGAGTAGCCCGAGGCACAGTAGCACAAAGCTTCTTGATCCCGGGAGCACCAACCTCAATGGCCATTTTGAGGAGCACAGGGAGACACTGTCAGAGGAGGGGCACCACTACACAGCAGCCAGATGTGACCCTCCCTGTGAGCGACAGATATGTAGGCGTGTGCTTCTCCTCAGGTCAGACTGATGATTCCCATGAACTTTCTGACCACAGGCTACTTGTGCTTCCTTTTGCTTTTCCCTTGAAAAGAAAATCAAATATATATTTAAATAAAGAATTTTAAAGACTAAAGAACTCAGAGACTGAGGCAATTCCTTCACAGTTCTTTTTTTCCTCTTAAATTTCTCACAATCACTTTGATGTAAGTAGACTCCTGCCAATGAAATGATTTTAAGAGACTAGTTTCAAAGAATTGAAGCCAACTGATGGCTTATGTAGCCACTGCCACAACAGACAGTTGACTAAAGTCTCACTGTTTTCTAAATCACACCTGGATTATCTGTAGAGAATTTTTTTTTTTTTGATATTAACTACCAACACATGCCTTTTATCGCCCTCCAGATAGCAAGCATCTGAAATTAGTGTGCAACAGGTTAACTTTCAATAAGGACCAACTTTTTTCCTCTTTGTCAAAGTAATATATGCTCATGGTATAGAGGGGAAAATATAAGAAACCAAGAATGTGGAAATCTTCCATCACACCACCATATACATATCATGAGCTTCAGAATTTAGATGACTCTGACAGGTTAGAAGGATGAAAGCCTCATCCCAAGTCCTCAGAAGAAACCAGAGACTCCAAAGCCTACAAGAGTCCTTGGTGCAGAGTACAATGTTGATGAGTGATGACCCACTGACTGACTGAAAGAATGAATGGTGCAGACAGGAGAGGTAGACTTGAGGCAGGACTTTCCCGAGAAAATATGATGGGATGCATGCTCCAGGTTTATTACCAGACTACTGACTATTAGGTTTCTTGAAATATGTGAAGCAAGTGGGAGCTACCGCAGGATAGAGTGTCAGAGGAGAGAGCAGCCCTTTCATTTGCTTTCTGGCTACAAGATAAACTAGGAAGCCCGTGTGGAAGTGGCCTGTGCGGCCACACCCCCCCACCCCCGACAGTCACTTATTGTCCTCACTGGGGGAGGGGAGGAGGCAGGCTCCTTTTCCCAGTTGACTCTGCTCTGTTAGCTAATCAAGGGCTTCTGGGCTTGAAGTCTCAGTTTTCTCCCCTATGTGCTGGGGAATTTTTCTTGGCATTCGAAACCAAGGCTGTAGATTGGCTGTGGGAATTCTACTTGGCTGGGGGTAAAATAACCAATGATTGCACATAATTGCAGAAAACAATTTTGAATTTTATTAATTAGGTGTTCTAAACAACATCTTTCAGCCCCTTGTCTCACTTAGCAGCTAATTCACCAAGGTTCAGTGTGCGGGGATTCACACTCATCTCTCTCCATGACAGCACCGGGCCCTTGGGCTTCGTAATCAACACAGCTGGCCATTTTCAAGGATCTTTTTTTCCCCCAAGGTTATAAAATAAACAGATTTGCAGGAGAGCCACATCTAGCCTTCAGCCTCATCCAGCCAGCCATGTATAGAGTTTACCTTCCTTCCCTGGGCATGGGGAAATTGAACCCCCAAATTCCTAATGTTTGGAGGTAGGGGAATTGGCAGGTAATTGGGGTCAGCTGATTCATGAGAGTGGAGTCCCCCAAGATGGCAACAGTGGCTTCAGAAGAGACCTGATGTAGCATTTTGCTCTGTCTTACTGTGTGATACTCTCCCTATGAAGAAGCCCCCTACTAGATGCCAGCACTGGTTTCCCAATTTCTAGAACTGTGAGTTATCAAACCTTCTGTTCTTTATAAACCACACAGTTTCTGGTATTTGGTAATAGTCACAGAAATTGGACTATAGTCCAGGTCTCTACATTTTTATTTGCTTCCCCAGAGGAAGCTCCCAGGCATAGAAAAACATGTGCCCCTCTTTTCTTTCCCCTGGGAATATTCTTTTCTTCTAGTGATACCACAGTCATGTTACTTTTTCCAGTCCAAAAATATATCCCTTTAAGCATGGCAGCTTTTACATTCCCGCTAGGGGAATGTGTGTGTGTGGGCTTTGTGTCTGAGAGTGTTCGTCCCAGTAGTGAGTTTGAAGAAAAAGCCTTGTCAGTTGCTGCTCAGTGTAGAATTCCCTTGTGTATAAGAAAGCCTAGTTTTCAGCCAAACTAGGCTCTGCTTTGGCTGGGCATGGACCTCTGCCTTTGCTACAGTATCCCCAGACATCTTCCCAAGCCCCTGTGTGGCTGAGGCGCTCCCAGTTAGTAATGACAGAAAACTGCTCTCTGTAAGTGATCCACTATCCAAAGACCTGGATTTATCCTTGTTACCACCACAGCTGTCTCATTTCCTAGACATTTTTTTTGTATGTGTTGTATAGTTGTGTTTGTGTGTGTATATGCATGTCTGCTTGTGGGTATACATGTTATGTGTGTACATCTGGAGGCAGAGGTCAATGCCAAGTACCCTCATCCATCACTCTCCACGTTATTTTTGAGATAATAATGAACCCAGAGCTCATTAATTTGGCTAGGCTGGCTGGAAGGAACTTCATAGAGCTGCCTGCCTCCCACCCCCTTGGTTCTCACATGACTTCAATTCTAGGGCTCTAAACTCAGTTCCTCCTGCTTATAGGACAGATTACTGAATGAGCTATCTCTCCAGTTCAGCAACTTCCTGTCTCTTGACAGACCCCAAACAGTCTGGCTTCGGGGGCCAGCTTTCAAAACTGAAGGCAGCAGAAGATGCATGGTCACCGCAGGCTGGTGAGCTGAGATGCCTTCAGATCCAGGATCATCCCCAGTTCTGTCCAGGCTGGGATTCTTCTCAGTATACGCATCCACGTATGCTGCTTTGGGCCTTGTTCCCTGACAGAATCTTCAGATGTGGTGCCACTGAGTACTTCTTCCCTCTTTCCCAAAGACTTCAGAACTGTGTTTTTTTTGTTTTTTGTTTTTTAAATAAATTGGCCCTTGTCTTTCCTTATTATAGCCACACAAGGAAAGACCTCCTATCAGGATCATTTTGTTGCCTCTTGGGAACATTCATTTCACCTCTCAGCTACTTAAGAAATAAAGCTGGTCTTGCTGGTGCCACACTGAGTCAAGGGCTTAGGTGTCCACTTGGAATGCACCCACGGAAGTAGGTTAGTAGGGTGGGGAGCCGAGGGGCTGGAATTGATAAGAAGCTATTGCCTCCTGCACAGTGCTTTGGGGACCACAGAAGGGCTCCTTAGCCACATCTACTGTGGTGATTTTTACTGGTTGTCAGTTTGCCAGGTTCTAGAATCACTTAGAAGACAAGCCTCGGTGAGGCATGCTTCTATCTAGGCTAATTGAGGTGGAAAGGCCGACTGTAAACATGGGTGGCACCATTCCATGTGCTGGGGTCTTCTACTGCCTACAAAGAAAAGAGTACAAGCGTTTACTTCTCTCTGCTTCTTGGCTGTGGGTGCGTGAGGCTGCCTCACACTATATTGACTTCCCTGCTGTGACAGGCCGTACATACCCTTGAACCGTGTACCAACATAAGCCCTTCCTTCCTCAAGTTCTATTTTATTGTCGTGTGCATGTCTGTAGGTCTGTACAATACATGAGTGCAGATGCTCTTGGAAGTCAGAAGAGAGAGTTTGATCCCCTAGATCTGTAGTTATAGGCAGCTGTGAGCCACTCGAAATGGATGCTAAACTCGGGTCCTCTGTGAGAGCTGTGTGTGCTATTAACACTGGGCCATCTCTCCAGCCGCCCTTTGGTTTTTTGTTGGTTTGTTTTGTCAAATATTTAATCACAGCAATAAGAAAAGATATCAACATTCCCTGGACAACTTGCCTGTGGTGCTCTAGGCGAGTGGGAGGCAGGGCTGACCTCACATCCCTGCCTAGAGATTCTAGAGTTCCTCTCTTAGAAGAGTGGCTCCATCTGACATAGAAAATTACTTTCCGTAGCCCCATTCTTGCAGTTCTGGGGTTAGACCCAGAGCCTTGTAGATGGCAGCCAAGAGCTTTGCTCCCGAGCCAGTCAGCTTCCTCTGTTCACCTTTGGTGGTCAACTTCAGTAGCTGGAGATCTAGAGATTTGCTGGTGGCTAATCAGGAGTCATGGAAGTTGGAGTCAGATGTCCCTTCCCTTGCAGGATACTTACTACCTCCCAAGCTAGTTGTCACTCGGGATGGATGCAGACCCTCCTGTGGCCCCTGGTGCATCAACTGCTCTTTCTCTACCTTAAACCTTGTAGAATGAGTCAGTCTTTCGTCTCCTTCCACACTGATGTAGAGGGGTGATTCTGAGCTTTGGGTCATGTGACTCTACCACTCTCCCCTTAGACTCTAAGCCAAAGCATGTACACTGGTGTGTCTTTGTGGCATTGCCCAGAGAGGGTACTGTAGTGACAGGAAGTCTGTTGTGTTCCCGCCCTCCTCGGCCCTACTGCTGTCTATTATGGACCACTCTTTGGTGCAGCACCGACCATTTAATGAGCATTTAACACCCATGGGTTGAACAAAATTGTTTTGAAGCTGGCATTTTCTGAGACTGTAATTGCCAAAAGATTCCAGTAGTTGCTTGTGGGTGTCCTCCCTGGAGCTACCACTGAGTGAGAAGCTGACCTAGTTCCTCTAAAGCTCAAGTTAATAAACAGCCTTAACCCATTTCTAGGTCTATTGACTGATACCCTTTAGATCCAGCATGGCTTTCCATGGCGGGGGTAGAACTTGAATGTAGCCCCTCTCCCCCAGGTTAAGCTCATTTATTTTTGGTTCAGAACAATTTAGGTCACCTCCAGCTTTTAGAATGAACCTCTGTGGAGAGAGGAAATTAACTAGACCTTGAGGGGGCCTGGTTACTGTAATTAGCCCCCAGAGACCAACCCTCAGGCTGATGAAGTTGAGATAGGACTCCATGACCACTCCAGGCCATCACCTCACATGGAGACAGACCCTTGGGCTTTCCTGACATGTGACTGTTGATGATTAGGGGTGCCTAAGTACTGGGCTGACATGTGGGAAACCCTAGAGAAGAAAAAATAGATGTTGCATGTTACAACTCTGAAATTTCCTGTTTCTCTTGTTCCTCCTATGCTCCCCCCCACCCCCAAACAGGCTATGTTTTCTTTCTTCCTGGGAAGAGGGCCAGCAAACATTAACCCTCCCCAGAACACAGATGCAGGGCATAGCTAAAGCTGGCATGGAGGACTGTGGATGGGCAGACCCAGGACAAAGACAGGGTACAGGGCTGGAGATTTGTGGACCCCGAACATAGGAGCACAAATGGTCCATGAGTCACAGACTTTTTTAAAATCACCATTCTGAAGTGTGTTCTAACCCATCTTTTCTACTGCAATGTAACCAAGCAGCCTATGATCCCCCTGACAGTCACCAGCCTTCGTGAATTGCATTATGCCTTCCCTGTACTGATGGACCATGACCTCTCAGCCCGAGAGCCAGAATAAATGCCCCCTCCTTCCATCATTTTTGTTATATGTTCTGTGGAGCCAAAACAGAGCAAATAATCCGCTGCCCCTTTCTATGGTGTTTCATTTCTGAAGGGACCAGTAACTTGAGAGTTTCATCAGGGAAATCTGTTCCATGCAGAAGATGGATATCTGGTTGGAAGCTGGACATCCAAGCTTGTGATTTGGTGGGAAGCTGACACATGGGGCTCGTTGAGTTCAGAGGTCATTTCAGATCACACTTCTCTGAGGCCGTGTGTGGTAGAGCTCCTTGATATTGGTGGTGTGGGGGGTTTACTCTAAAATGTTTTTATGTGAAAATGATTAAAGTCAGTTAACATTTGAATTTCTTTGGGTCTGTCTTACCTCAGTGTTCTGTTTGTCACTCTGTCTTTCATTCTTTTTTAAATTTGTGACCTAGAGCTTTAACCCAGTTTACCAGAACTTTCCAGACTCCTTTGACATTTTCAGTAGATGTTCATATTATTTTCATGCTGAAAGTTGATTTAAACCAACAACCATTTTCTTGATGCAAATCATATTCTTTCACTGGCCCAGGGGCCCCTCAGACATGAGATGAGTGATGTGTAGTGATATTGTTCACTTCCCTGGAAAGTGCAGGTCTTCTGAAGGATGATGGGGAGAAGGCGGCATAAAACTCTACTAGAATGTAGGATGTGGTAAAGGAAGCAAGGGCAGGTGCTGAGCCACAAAATGAGGACAGGTGGGGAGTTAAAAAGGCGGGTGTGGGGGGTGGGGGGATGGGGGCCGGGGTTATGTACATGATAGCACCTGTGGGTAATCCCAACACCCACCACCAGCCTGGGCTACATGGTAAAACACCATTAAAAACAAAACCACTAACAAAATAGGAAGGATTGAGGTGGGAAACAAGTAGAGGATACATGAGTGGGGTGGTTTTGAGTTGGGCCACTTTTTCTGGTTTAAATCTTTGTGTGTGTGCACAGGTGTATGCAGGTACGTGTGGTGGCCAATGGCGGCTGTCCTCATCAATTGTTCTCCATGTTATTTTGTTCAAAGAAGTTCTCACTCACCAATCTGGATAGATTGGCTGGCGAATCTCCATCTCTGACTCCCCAGGACCCAGATTATAGGCACAGATTATAGATGCACACCCCAGTGCCCAGCTTTCTATGTGGGAGCCGGGGATCTAAACTCAGGTCCCCATGCTTGAGTAGTAAGAACTTTACTGATGGCCATCTTCCTAATTTCTTATTTTCCTTAGGGCCATTCTGTTAGGCTTCTCCTTCCCAGACCCGCATTTCCCCTTTATCACAAAAATACACACATATATGAGAAAACATAGTATACACCTAAGGTTTGAGACTGCTTATGTGTGATAACAAATTTTCTCTTTCTGTAACACATGCCTGAAGAAGTCAACTTATTAATAAGACAAGTTAACTTGGGCTCACTGGTTTGGAAGGTTCGGTCCATGGTTGACTGGCTTTGTTGGCACACATCAAGGAAATCTATCACAGAGCAGGGAAGACTCCATTTTCTCATGGCAGTTGGGAAACAAAGAGGAGAAACAGGGCCCAGGTAACTCTTCCAAGGGCATACTTTAGTGACTGAACTTCCTTCTGCTGGGCTCAGCTCCTAAAGCTTCCACTGCTTCCTGGGAGCATGCCACATTAAAGACCCTCTGAGGAACTTGAGAAAGGAGAAAGAGCAAGTAGCATGCTTGGAGTTCTTTTTGTAACTTGAAAACGTGCCCTGTACTTTCCCTTAGAAAGATAGGATTTTGGCTCAAACTAATCTTCGAAGACTTCCTATGAAAGGGGGTCCAGCCCCAACCTTATAATGATGTCACCCAGTATTTCCTCAAGACAAACTTCTTCCTGTTTCCCTTTCTTTGTGTGTGAGGACAAAACTCAGTGTCTTTCTCATAATAGGAAAGCACCCTCCCCTAACTCACACCCAGACCCCTACTGTGTTTTCATTGGAACAATTGACCTAAAAAGCAAGCAAGAAAAAAAGAAAAAAAAAAAAAAAAAGAAGAAGAAACAATAAACCACTCCACGCGGTGTTGACATTCCTGAAGACAAATGGCCGTGTTTTTAAAAAAAGCTCCTTGAGACCATATACACACATCTGGATAGGAGAAGGCTCGGTCCTGTGCTCCCGAACAAGGCCCCCACACCCCCCCACTATTTCCTCAGTGGTCCCCAGGAACAAAAGGCAATTCAGACCATAGAATATTACTTCTCTCTCCATAGCACCAAACTATTAAAAATAAAACTGTCCCTCAAGGCAAAACATTTCATTTATTCTTCTTTAAATGACTAACTTGTTTATTAAGATGAACTGAGTGGCTACGTCTAAATGAGGCACAGGCAAGAAAAATTGATTTATTGTAGCCTTTTGGGAAGCAGGCTTTATATTCTCTGGAATTACCTCTGGATTTTAAATGAAGAAAGACCCGCCTCTCCCCTGGAAATTGGTGGCTGGCCTCTGCCTCAGGTGACTCTACTTCAGGTGGTCTTGAGTGGTGTCCCGTATGACCTTGTGTCTCTGGCAGATCATTTCCCTGGGCTGCAGTAAGGTGTCCCTTCAAGGCAGACCAACTTCCTTCCTCCGCTGCAGTTTTTACTAAATAGTAAAAACTAAAAAGCAAGCTATTAAATAATAGAAAAGTGGGGTTTTTTTTGTCTCTTCATACTTGAGAAACTGTCAGACTGCATCTGTAAAGGTGGGGCTGGCAGCCAGCTGTGGTCCCTGCAGGTTCCCAGCCACCTTTGTGAACGTTATGCTGCCCTTTCCTTTGCAGACACAGGCTGTGTCTACATTGTCTCCCAGTCTAACGTGATAGTTTGAAAGAAGAAAAGATATAAACAATTGAAACACCAATAAACCCCCCACTCCAATGAACCCCACCCATTCCAGTAAGTCCCACCCACGCCAAGAAACCCCCCCCCTCCAAGGAACCCCACCCACTCCAATAAATCCCACCCACTCCAAGGAACCCCACCCACTCCAATAAATCCCACCCACTCCAAGAAACCCCACCCTCTCCAATAAATCCCACTCACTCTAGAATGACACAGGAAGCCTTGTTGTTTCCTTATAGAATCCAGATACCAAATGACACTTGCTTTCCTTCAGGTGGTAAGTTCTATTTGACATGCTACACATATATTATTTCTGCCTTTGGGTGGTTGTCTATTAATGACAATTGACCCCGTTTTTCAGATGAGGAAATTAAAGCTTGCTCAAGGATGAGGACTGAGCGGTGACGACAGCCAATGCTGTCAGCCAGTTGTACACTCTCTTGATTGGTCTTTGCCACCTTTCTAGTTTGGTTTTAATACCCCCCTAATTTTTACAAAGTGAGTTAAGGGAAAGGGAATGAGTGAGCTGCCTGACAGTGGCCTGCAGGCGGAACATCATCATCTCTTTTAGACAGAGTCACATATTGCCCAGGCTGGATAGTGTTAGGCTCAGGCATTCACCACCATGCCTGTTGTTCGATGCCGGGTATGTGTGTGGGGGGGTGCCTTTGTGCTTTTGTGCACGTGGGATAAGCATTCTACTAGTTGAGCTACAGCCCTAGTCCCAGTACTCCATCATTTTTAACAAGTCCCAAAGGACACAAGAGACATGTGTCTGCTTTTCTTTATCTCTTACATGTGATGTTTCCAAAGAGGGCTCACTCCCAGTTCTGATCATGAAGACCCTTTATAGCAGGCAGAGGGCAGAGGTCCTGGTAGAAAACAAGTCAGTGTAGTGATCTGCCTCTGCAGGGGAGCAGTTACTGTAGCATAGCATGAAATCTCCAAATGGACTGCTTAGGACTAGGGAGTCTTCCCTCCGATATTCTCCTGTGCATTTTGGCTCCAAATTTTACTGTCTTGTGTTTTTATTTGCTGCGCTGGAAATAGAACCTGGAGCAGCGTATGTGCTAGGCAAGAGCTCTGGTACTAGACCACATCTCTACCTTTCCAGGCAAGAATTTCAATGAACTGCCCCTTGCTATGGGCATGCTTTATAATCCCAAACCTATGAATTAATAAACTGGGTGAGTCTTTTTGAAAGAGAAATTTGTGGCAGAATGAACCACTGAAAATCCTTGACTCTTAAGTCTGGTTCTCTGTACATGATGTCTGAAATCATCTGACTTTCCACCAGTGTCTGTGATGGGCTGTCCTGGCTGGTGTAAATGGTTCTGGTCCCAACAGTGAGCAGCATCTGCTGCCTTTGGAAGCAGATCTCTCTGCCCTGGGGTTTTAAATCTGTATCTGTCTGGGAGGAACCAACAGGCTAGAATGTCATACGTGTCCTCATTGAACTCTACCTGGGTTGGTGCTTTTCGTGTCTGTAAAAGGGAAGATCAGAGGGTTTTTTTTTTTTTTTTTTTTTTTTTTTGACTCCTAGGACTGGCTGTTTCTCATGGGAGGGTTGCTGGGAGATTGTAGGGGGAGTGCCCAGAGACAAAGGCCACTCCCCATTTCTCCTGGGAGAGCTGGAGTTAGTGGTATCTTCTAAGTGGCATATTGCCAATTTCGCATTGAAGACTGATGGGCAGGGCCAGGGGTGTGCTTAGTTGGTAGTGTGATAACTAACCATGCAGGAAGACCTGGGTTCAGCCCCCAGCACTGCATGAACTGGGTAGGGAAGTGTCTTTTTGTAATCTCAGAACTTGGGAGGTATTCTTGGGCAAATCCAAAGTTCAAGGTCATTTTTAGCTACATAGCAAGTTTACAAACCAGCCCAGGTTACATGAGATCCTGTCTCCATCAATCAACCAGCCAGTCAATCAATAAATCAACCAAAATACTGGTGGTCAATGATCGAAGAGGGGTGTTGGGAACAGGAACCAGAAGAGCATTAGATAACTAGTGCATGAGAATTAGTTATCTCCTCCTTATTCACAGGAACAGAGATGTGAACCAGAAGTATTGACTGGCTTTCTGAGATCATCTGTGAACATGCATGATCATTCTCATAGAGTCCCTGCAAGGTGTGTGCATGTGTGTGTGTGTGTGTGTGTGTGTGTGTGTGTGTGTGTGTGTGTTAATCAAAGTTCTATTGCTGTGAAGAGACACCACAAGCACAGCAACTCTTATAAAGAAAACATATAATTGGGGCTGGCTTACAGTTCAGAGGTTTAGTCCCTTGTCATCGTGGTGGGAAGCATGGTGATGCATAAGTAGACATGGTACTGGAGAGATAGCTGAGAATTCTGCATCTGAATCACCAGGCAGCATGAAGAGACAGTGACATGGGGTCTGGCTTGAGCATTTGAAACTCTCAAACTCACCTCCGATGACATACTTTCTCCAGCAAGGTGACACCTACCCCAACAAGGTCACAACTCCTGCTCCCTTTCAAGTAACACCACTCCCTAATGACCACGTATTCAAATACATGAGCCTATGGGGGGCCTTTCTATTCAAACCACCATAATGTGTATATGTGCATGTGTGTAGGTGGGTGTGCAGAATTCCACAGTTGACTTCTAATGGCTTCCTCTATCTCTCTATCTTACTTTTGAGACAGGGTTTCTTTTAGTGAACCTGGAGATTACTATTTCAGCTAGACTCTGAAGATCCACCTGTCATCTCATGCTCCAGCACTGGGGTTCCAGGTTCATGCCACTCTGCCTAGCTTGTCTACTGTGGGACTCAAGCTCCATTTCTCTGAGGCTCAGAGAGGTCAAGTGACCAAGGTCTATTGTCATCCTTCTCCATACACCTTCACTGAGCCTTCAGTTTGGCAAACCACACTCTCCAGTAGCAGAGGAGGAGGTGGTGGGTAGTAAGAAATGAGGTGTGAGGTGTAAGGTTTCAGAGTACTTGTTCATCTGTAGTGATGGCAGGAAGCCAAGAAGCTGAGATACTGAGATTTGCAGAAGGGTGGCCTGAATGACTGCTGGACCCTCCCGTATTTTCAGTGTGTGCTGTGTGTGTGCGTATGTGTGTGTGTGAGAGAGTGTGTGCGTATGTGTGGTATGTGCATATGTGTGGAGTGTGGTATGTGTGTGCATGTGTGAGTGTGGTGTGTGTTATGTGTGTGCATGTGTATGTGGTATGGTGTGGTGTGTGTGTGTGTGCGTGTGTGTGCATATGTGTGGTGTGTCTGTGTATGTGTGTGGTGTGGTGTGTGTGCATGTGTATGTGTGGTGTGTGCGTGTGTGTGTGTGTGTGGTGTGTGTGCACATGTGTGTGGTGTGGTGTATGTGCGTGTGTATGGTGTATGTGTGTGTGGTGTGTCTGTGTATATGTGTGGTGTGTCTGTGTATATGTGTGGTGTGGTGTGTGTGTGTGTGTATGCGCGCGTGTGTGTAGGAGGTGGTGGCTGAGGTTGAGATGTGTTCTTTGAGGCATGAAATTCCACCTCTTTCGAAGAGAGGCTGAGTTACTTTGCAGCTGGTTTTCCTTAACACCAGCATTGTTCTAGAAAACCACAGAATTTCAAAACAGAATAGAAATGATGTGAATGTGGGGTGTGCACTTGGGGGCCTGGGTGGGTGTGGAGACACGGTGGGAGGGAGGGCTCCAGCCTTAGCGGTTTGTTCACCGGTGGTAAGGATTTTCACACCCCTCCACTGTCCTTAGCCTGTCAGCAGGATGCTCAAGTTTAAGCCTGGGAAAATGAAGATCTGGAGGAAACAGGCCTCAGGGGACTATAGTGGCCATAAAAGCCAAACACCAACCCATGACAGCCCCGTTTGGTTTGGTGTGACCTCTGATGGCTGGCCTTCTATCAGCTGGTGTCACAGAAGGCACATGGTGGCAGTTAAGTCCCAAAGTGATATTGGGAGAATTATCTTAGTGAGAAATTGATTTTTTTCTCCAGTCTTAAGAAATGCAGTCTCTATCCAAACATTTCTGAAACAGCAGCCGCAGAAATACAAAGATAGACTGCTAACATTACTACGAAGACGTGTGTGCTGAAGAGAAAGAAGCAATCAGAGGCCGTTCTCCATATTTCTCACATGCTGAAGACAGTGTTTGTAGGAGGCCTGGGGATGGGGTCAGAGGTAGCTTGGCTTTCCTCTGAGGGAAATGGAGAGAAAGAGAGAATGGGTATGTGTGTGAGCATGCCCAAGGAGGCTCTGGGCATAGAAGACTCAGGACCTCTGGGAGAGCAGTCCAGACTCTTAACTGCTGAGCCATCTCTCCAGCCCACAGTATAAAGTCTACAAATAATTCTTACACTTTATTGTCCAGGGAATAACAACAGAGAAATCTCTGTATGTTCAATACGTTCATTTTTCTTTTATTTTGATTATTTCCAAAGGCTACAGCAGGCTTTGTTGAATCTGTGGATATGGAACCTGCAGGCACCAGAACAGAATGTCTTATCTTTGGTTGAGCCTACTAATGAACACAGCAAGACAGTCCTCACAGTGTGCTCTGTGTATCCCTGGGAGTCTTCAAAGACCACTAAAGGAGTCTCTAGTGTAACAGATGTTTTCATAATAATATGGATTGTCTTCCCCCTGCCCATTACACTGTGCTGACATTGGCGTCGATGATGTGAAGGCAATTGTTGGCCACACTACTACTGCCTGGAATGAAGAGACCTCCCCACCAACACCCTGATGTGTGTTTGTTTTTCTTCAGGTGTAGGAAGATGAGCAGGGTCAGCAGAGTGTCCATATTAGGTCTCAGACCTCCTGAGCACAAATGTTTTTAACGTTCTGTGTACTGACATGGGAAAGAGACACCAAGCCTTCCACTGCATTGGGTGTGCTGTGACTGGCCCCAGGAAAAACACCCACATGGCTATTTGAATTGCCAAACTATCAGGAGAAAAAAAAACCCAGCAGACCCCCCAACTACAGGTATTTAGACTTGAGTATAGCAGAGCAGATCTGTCCCTTCAGAGAAATCAACTAGAAACATTATTACTCTTGAAAGAACTTCACCAGAAAGAAAAAAATTAGAATACTGTAAAAGTTAGTATTTGTTACCAGAGCTTGATCGTTTCCTAATACATAATGCCCTTTTTGATAAGCGAGTAGTGGTATTAATAACAGATGTGATTTTAAAAGTATTGTGGAAAGGGAACCTGCACAAACATTTTCAAGATCTGCTTAACTCGGGGAACTACTGGTGACTTCTGCATGGTTATAGTCTTACATGGGTAAAAGTGCCATTCCAACCATAGCATAGTTACAATGAGTTTTTATGTAACAAGGCACAAAAGCTTATTGATATGGTTTCTAGTTTGACATAGCAACTAACCTCTTGGGAACCACCATTTGTGGACTTTTGGTTTGTACCAAAAGCAAACAGCCATCATTATCTAGAAGGCTATTAACACAGCCTGTGATTTTCAAATTACATATTTATGTGGTACTGTTGATTCTACACACATGCCCCCAAGAATTTACCACAACATAGTGTATGCAGGGGAAATATGAGATCAGTTAAGGGATTTGACAAAATCTTTGAAAAGAGGCACGATTATGCTGCTTCATTTTTTTAAACTTGGTCAAATAGTTAATTTTTTTTTTAAAAAAACATGTTAATTTGTAGTGAGCAAATTAATACATATTTTTAAACTTTCCATTTTACCTTCTATTATAAAATATAACACATGTTAGTAAGTCTTGGGGGCTCTCAATACTTTATAATGTAAAGAGGTCCCAAGACCCCCAAATCTGAACATTGCTGACTTCCATATTCTGCTGTATGCATATCCATATTATTGTGAATGTCAGAAGTCTGTTCTTTTTAATTGTGGGTTGTGTTCCATCATGCATATTTATCATGGTTGTTTATTCTTCTCTTGATAGACATCTGGGCTGCTTCCAAATTTGGGTTATCATGAATAAAATTATGTCCAGTCTTATACAAATGTTTGTTGAACAAGCTTTTCTTTCTGAAGGGTAAATACTGAGGAGGGAAATTGAATTAGTCAGATTGTAAGTGTTCAGATTTATTGTATAAGAATTTCCTAGGTGTTTTACCATCTACCAAAGATGTTTATCATTTTATGTCTCTACAGTGTACGAGGGTTTAATAACATTTTTAATGAAATTAAAACAGAAGCATACATGCATACACACCCCACCCCCTCTGCTTTCCTCCGTGTGATTCCAGAATTTGAAGGATTGAGATAATACTGTGTAAAAATGGAGACCGAGGATGTCGCTCAATTTAGCCTCAGCGGTGCTAGGCTCTGGGTTCCACCCCTGGAAGTAAAAACAAAGCAAAGCAAAGGAAACCGTGGGGGAAGCAAGGGTATGGTGGACACAGGGTTAGTGATGGCTCTGACCTTGGGCAGGGGAGGGTTGCAAAGCTCCTTATTCTGCCTTGTGAAGGTTAACAAAGGCACTGCGCTGACTCTGGCCTTTTCTCCCCCCAACAGAAAATGCTCACAGTATCTATACTATGGCTGCCCACGTGACTACAGGTGCCTGTTCCCTGTGCACATTCTCCTGACCCTTCAGACTCTGCAGGAGGGCTGATGGGAGCCTGCTTTGGATGTTCCGCGCTGGCTGCAACTGAGCCTAGGGATGCTCCTACAATTTAATAGTTCCCATTTGGGAATCAGCAGCTGCTTCTCTGTCTGGTTACTCTTACCCAGCTGATTTATTGCTCTCTTGCTAGAGATCCAGTCCACCAGATTCCAAGTCTGTGCAGGTGGCTGAGGTGGGAGTAACACTTACTTAGCTGGCGTCAGAGGCAATTCTCCTTCTCTAGTTCTTGGGATGGATTTTAAGCCCAACTTTATTTACCCTTAGCAAATACAACAAACTTTTCTTCTTATTATTTTAGGACATTGGAGAAGAAGGCTTATAAAAGGCAGGACGTAAAACAGCTTTTACTGACAAACATGCGATTTATCTGTGAGTGGGAGCAGAACCATATGGTCTAGAGTCTCTTAAAACACACAAGGGGTTCAGAATGAAGGCAACAGGCACTTGGCAAATTCATTTTGCATTTCAGGAAATAGAACGAGGGTGCTTGGTAGTCCCTTGATTGCTGAGTGCTTGCTGTGTGCAAGAAACTGTGTTTAGTGATTCAAATCCATGACTTTACCTAATTCTCCCAGCGTCCCAATAGTCAGCTGTGTTTTATTGGGGGGGGGCAAGGAAGTGGGGAGAAGGGGGCGGTCACAGACACAGCATGAGTGCAGGGCCCTGAGTAACGTAGAAATCTGAGAAACATGTGTGTGTGTGTGGGGGGGGGAGCTGGAATCCAGGTTTTGTCCCACAGTGACAGATGATAAGATAAGACGGGACATGAACTTGAGGCTTGCAGATCAGCTAACCGGCTCTGGTTTCTGAGCACCAGTGGGTCATTCTCTTCTTGGCCGGAGCCAGGTCTGCTGATCGTCACAGGGTCAGGGCTTCTCCATGTTTGCTTGGGAACCTCAACAGGGCAATATTGCAGAATCACATTCTGCCAGTGACTCATCCTATGACATAATTTTATTCATGAATCAAAGCTTCTAAAACATCTTAAAGAGACGCTGTAGGCTGCTCAGTGGTCATGAATGTGGCCCAAGGAAACCCCAGGCACTTCTTTCTGTTTTCCCTCAACTCAGTCACAGGCATCCATGCCCCTGTAACTGCTTTAGCAAATGGTGAGTGTTCTGAATGGACATAGGGAATAATGGCAGGCTGGGTGTCCAGTCTACCCTTGGCACCGACCAGTCATGTTTCATAAGGGGACATGTTCTAGGAAAACTGCCTTTTCAGTATCTGGCAGCATTACTTTCAAGATCCAATTGGTAAAGCCATGTATTTCTGGTTGAACCGTACCATGGACCAGTCAGAAAAATAAGAAAAGTGTCCTGGTGATGAATCAATCACCTTTTGTTCACCTATACATAAAGGAAAAGAATCCCAGGCTAAGGAGATGGCTGGTTGTGTGGGTTTGGGGCTGGAATTTGGATCACAGAACCTCTGTAAAAAGCTAGGTGGATGTGGTGGCCTGCTTATAATCCTAGCACCTGGAGAGAGAGAAGGAGTTCCTGGGACAGGCTGACTAGTGGGCAAGCCAAATTTGTCAAAATAACAGAACCTGAACAAACCAAGGTACAATGCTATTTTGAAAAAAGTCATTATGTCTTTGAAATGAATTGTATACCTCCATCCCTAGGATTCTTGCTAAGAAAGTGTTAATAACAATATGTTCAAGCCAGGTTGTGGTGTTTTCACTTAATCCACATGATGTCCATACCCTAGAGGCAGGAAGGAATCATAGAAGAGAGGGGCTGGTACTGGGATCAAACCCAGATACTTGTACATGCTAAGCAAAAGCTCTGCCATTGAGCCACGTCCTTTAGGCCAATCATGGGGCTAAGAATAAAAATATTGTATTTGGTGAGTAATGAGAGATAACTCCCAAGTACATTCAAGTTTAGAGATCTTACAAATATAAGAAATATGGCATTAAAGACTCATACTCCTTGTATTAATTTTATTGGGGGATATTGATGGACACCCTTCCTTTGGCTCTGTAGACTTGGGGAGGATCCTAGCCCAGAGATGGTTGCCAGAACATGGCATGAATGTACTCATTTTCCCCCTCTTATATCCCGTTGGATAGCTTCAATTGATCTTGGTAATTTTCCTTTTTCACTAAACTCCGTAAATAAACCTCGGGATTGCACTCAGCACAGTACACTGCAGCATCACCTGTCTGTCTACATTTGTTGCTAAGTGGAAACATGCCATCCCCACTCCGACTGTTCAGGTCTGCGGTCTTATTATGTGGAATGTAATAGAATTACAAACACAGTGTCTCAACAAGGACTGTGAGTCTCTTAGTAATTGACAAACCCCACGTGAGACCCTGGGTGCATTAAATCGGTTAAGACACATTCCCGTTCTCCAAGAGGCTTCTACTTCCTGTGTTTCCCAGAAGACCCTGCAGTGGAGTGCATGACTGTTGTGTCTCTTGGGCTCTGGTGAACAGACCAGCATTGGTGATAGGCAGGTGTTTTGGCCTCTTGTCTGGGGGAGTCTGAGTCTTTAAGAAGGAAGACACTTTTTTTTTTTTTTTGGTACTTGCAAAGGGTGTGGCAGGCAGGATAGGCCTCTGGTGTATTTAGTTAATCATCGTGTGGATTGACTAGGAGTCTTTTGCAGTGTGAGCTTAGTGGGGGAGAACCTGAGAAACAGTGACATGGCCTGCTGTGAACTGCTTCTAAAAGAATGAGCTTGCTGTGTCAAAACATGGCACCCTCGTCATTCAGCATGTGCTTTTTCACTGGTGAAATGGAAGTGAAATGTCTTTCACACCACAGCAGCCCTGGGCCCCTGAGCCAATCTGATGGGTGGCCCAGAAGCCAGCTCTGTAGGAGGCCCTGGGGTCTGAGCTGCTTCCCACACTTCTGTTTGGTGACACAGCTTATTGGTGCCACTGGTCACTGTCCCTGGAGTCCCCACTTCTTACTCTTTTGGGCCAGGTGCCTGTGAAGGGGCACCCCTTGTCTTTCTTTGCACTTGATGTATTCAGGAAGAGATCTGTAGATGTTCATTTTAAAGGAATTACATCATATTTCAAGATTATACCTCATAAGGCCATAGTTAAGGGTAGGCATCCTTCACCAAGTGAAATGTGTGATAGTTCAATAGGATGTGACTTTCAGTTTCTGTTAGAAATGAGCTCAAAACACAGTTAGTAAGAGTATGCAGAATACTGAATGGCTCTGTGTTGTAAAGTTTATTAGAGGCTACAGTTTCAAAGACCTTCAAGCCATCTCTGTGTTAAAGGGGAACCATTTTTATGATCTTTGTTTTCTTATGTATTTGATTTTAAGATGGAGGTATAAGGTGGCCTATCATCTGGGTATGTTCCTAGTAGTTGGAATAAGAAATGGTTCACCTCAATATGCCACCAGCAACCAAGGCATCTTGTATCACTTAGGTTTCAGTGAACAAGGTATGTATGGGAACAAAAGCTGATGATGCTAAGTACCAAATTCCTCTCTTGTTTCTGCTTCTCTGCTGAGGGACTCCGTCCAGCAAGGTGGTCTTAGTCTCATTCAGCATGTGCTTTTTCACTGGTGAAATGGAAATGTCACTCATACCACAGACAGAAAATGAAAGGATATTGCATAGGAACTGGTGTATGCATCAACATAACTGATATTCCATAGATATTATAATCATCTTATTAATATAATAGTCACATGTGAATATAGGACTTTTGGAGAGGTTATGCCTAGGATCAAATCCAGGGCTTCACACAGGCAAAGAATGCACTCCCTCTGGGCTCCCCCCCACAGCCCCCAAACCCAAGATCATTGGAAGGAATCTTGAAATCCTTTCTAAACTTGTGATGTTAGCAGTCATCTCTGAGTCACGTTGGGCCCATCTGACTTTCTTCTGCACTATCTGATGCTTGAGTTTTCTTTCTCTTTCTTCTAGTAAGAAAACTTGCTTAGTTTCCAGGTCACACTTTACCATTGAGGAACGGACAAGCCCTCGAGACAGGAACCATGTGAGAAGGCTGCTTACTAGCTTGCTCTCTGATGTGCCCTGCTAGCTTTCTTATATAGCTCAGACCTACCTGCCTAAGGGTGGAGCTGCCCACAGTGGACTGGGCCCTCTCACATGAATTTTCAATCAAGACAGTCTCTCACAGACATGCCTAGAGGCCGGTGTGATCCAGGTAATTCTTCAGTTGAGATTTCTTCCCTGGTTAATTTAACTCTGTGTTAAGTTGACATTAAAAACTTAATTAGTGCAAAATGTGGGGAGTTGTCCCGGGTCCTTATAGCACACATTCCGAGGCCTTGATAATGGTGGATCCATAAACTTACACTGTAGTTTGATAGCCCAAGGCAGCAGTGTCCTGTCCTCTGTCCCTGAGGTAGCACTGGGTACTGATACCGTGTATGGAATGGACAGAACAGCCATTGGAGGCATCAGGCAGGTCACACCCCCGTGGGCAGGCGTGCAGCAGCAGTAGGAATGACATCAGCAGTGAGCAGTCCCTCGGTGGCACTTGGTTTGGGGAATAGGCCTCACCATTGATTGTGGCATGTATTCAGACCACATTCCTTGGCTCACTTTGGAGGCTCATCCCTAACCTAGCCAGCCACTCCAGACGGCAGGAGTGAGTTTCCCATGTGTCCTAGAATCTCTATGCTTTTCTTCCTGGCACACCCTGGGCCTGACATGCCCCTCTTTGTTCAAGAGGCAAAGGAAAAAAAAAAAAAAGATGGCACACTGCTGGGTTTAATATAGCATCATTAATTTATAGTTATTATTGTGTATGTGTACTATGTGTATGTGAACATATTTCCTGTGTGTGCACATAACATGCATGTGGGTATTCAGGCACATGTGTGCACATGCATACAGAGGCCAGAGGACAGTATCAGTGCATTACTCAATCATTCTCCACCTTACATTTTGAGACAGAGTTTCTCACTGAACCTAGAGTTTACTGATTGGCTGGCCAGCAAGCTCTAGGGATTCTCCTGTCCTCTACCTCATTAGTACTAGGATTGCAAAACTGTACTACCATGTCCTGCTTTTTATGTGGCCGCCGAAAACCCAGGTTAGGTCCTTGTCCTTGCGAGCCCTATTCTTATTTTTACCATTTATTTTAATATTTTGTACATGTTCCAAAGGTTAAAATTCAGGGCCTTGCGAATGCTAATCACACATTCTCCAGTGGATGGTGCTCCTAACTCTGGCTGCAGATATGTCCAGGGTTCTCCTTTCTGTGAATTGCCTGTTTATATACTTTGCATATTCTGTCTGGTAGGTGCATGTCTTATGCTTGCTAATATAGAGGGCCTTTATACCCTCTACCTAGTTATTATTTTTGTCCCATTGTTTTTAAGATTTCTATTTATTCCTTTTAATTGTGTGTAGGCGTGTGTGTGTGTGTGTGTGTGTGTGTGTGTGTGTGTGTGTGTGTGTGTGTCTGCATGTAGGTGTGTGCCTGTTAGTGCAGGTACCCTTGGAAACCAGAGACATTGGATTCCCTTGAAGCTAGAGTTATAGACGGCTGTAATCTGCCTAATGTGGATGCTGAGAACCTAACTTGGGTCCTTCGGAAGAATAGCAAGCGTTCTTAACTGCTGAGCCGTCTCAGCCTCTTCAATTCTATCTTTTGTATTGATTTTTCTTGTCATACTCTTCTAGCTAGGATCCCTAGTACCATGTTAAATGGAATTGTGATGGTCCAGGACAGTCCTAAATTTTTAAAGAGAAGCCTTCTGTTATTTTATTAAATATGATGCTTGGTTTGCAATCATACTAAGTAAGTTTTTGTGAGAGTAGAAAACTTTCAATTTCAGTTCACTAGTACTTCAAATTTTTATGAATGGAAGTTGAAATGTTTTCTCTATATCCGTCACGATGATAATTTTTGACCTTAATAGTAATCAGTATAAGCAGACTTCTTAGTGTTACACTTAGTGTTCTTTTGTTGTTTGCACTGAAGATATTTTAGGGTTGATCATGGTAGCTCATGCCTGTGATTCAAGTTGGGAGGCTGAGGCAGAAGGTATTTATTCTGAACTCAGAGCCAATCTGTAGTAAGTCTCAGGAAAACGAAATCAAGTTCACATAAGTTTTATTTAGAAATGTTTTAGTTTGCTTTCTCTTGGTATAGATGAAGATGGTGACCAAAAGCGACTTGGGGAAGAAGGAGTTTATCTTAGCTTACAGTTCACAATCTGTCATTGAGAGAAGTCAAGGTAGGAACTGGAACGGAGGCCGTAGAGGAGTGCTGCTTACCGCCTTCTTCCCTATGGCTCGCTCAGCCTGCTTTTGGATACAACACAGGGCCACTAGCCTAGGGGTGACACTGCCCATGTGGGCTGGGGCCTCCACATCAATCATCAATCAATCAATCAAAAAAAAAGTCCCATAGGCTTTGCCCACAGGCCAATCTGATGGAGACAGTCCCCTCACTTGATGCCCCCTCTTCCTAGACAACCCACGCGTGTGTAGAGTCAGGAAAAGCTTTCCAGCACACGAGTTTTGTGTCTGTTTGGGGAGTGAGTGTGGCCTATATTCTTCGTGGTCTCCTTACCCTTGCTTGGTTTGATTTCAGAATTATCCTAATATCATCAAATGATGGGAATGTTTCCTTCTCTGCTCTCTTGAAAAGTTTACTACAACTTGTATTGATAAAGTTTGCAGATTTTACCCGTAAGGCCATTTAGATCTAGAAAATTAATTTTAAAGAAAGGGACTCGCCGTGGAGCCACGGCTTCAAATTCAGGGACTTCTTTACCTCCTGAGTGCCAGGGTTGTAGCATGCATCACTATATCTAGAAGTCAGGAGAATCATGTGTGTCAATTTTAAGCCACTAATTTAATTTTTAAAAATGACTATAGAATTGTTCACTCTTTTTTAAAACTTAAATGAACTATTTTTATTTCATTTTTTTGATCTCTATGAGTGTTTACCTGTGTGCATGACTGTGTACCACATATGTACGTGGTACCCACGTAGGCCAGAAGAGGGTGCTGGATCCCACAAAACTGGAATTACAGATGGTTGTGGGGACCCATGTAGGTGCTGGGAATTGAATCCTGTGTTCTCTCAAAGAGAACTCACTTCCCCAGCCACTTTCCTACTTATTTTAAAATCATATATAGAATAAATGTTTTTTATTATGTATATAGAATTTTGGTCATGCGATATTTTTTATATTATTGTACAATTACCTAGGAGAATTTTTTTTTGAGGCAGGGTCTCTCTACATAGCATTGGCTTTTCTACCACTCACTATGTAGACCAGGCTGCCCTTGAACCACGGAGATATGCCTGTCTCTGCTTCCTGAGTACAGGGATTAAAGGCCTGTGCCACCACCCCTGGCTTGAGAAGACAGCTCTTAGGAGCACTTGCTTTATGTACTTACTTATTTTCATAATTGTCATTTAGATGGAAGAAACTGGCAGTCTCCCTGATAACAAAGGCTTTCATTTGCAGCTGACTATTTCTCCAATTGTGGAAGGTAATCTGTGTAGTGAATGCAGTATAATTAGCACCAGAGGTCACAGCAGACAGATATGCAGTGATTTTTGCTGACATCGTGTCCAAATTGGACCAGGCACTGTTACCTCCCTGAAGGCTGGAATTTCCTCATAGGTTGGGGGTAAAGGCTGTTATGAAGATGAACAAAGCAGGGGGCTTTAATTTTGCTAAAGGAAGAATAACACATTTTTATTTTATTTTATTTGTTTTGGAATGCTGGCTTATTCTGAAGCACATCCTGCCTGAATGGATGAGCTCAGAGTTTTGGGCCTGAGTGATTTCTGTTGAGAGATGTGCAGATTTCTAAAGAGGCCACACAAAGATGGCAGGGTTGTAGTTCAGGGGAAAAGTAACTAGAGAGTAGAGTAAGTCACCCTACCCCCTTATGGAGCACAGGTCCTACAGCTGAGGGTATAACCCTTTGTGGAATTGTTCTGATACATGGGGGGCTGCACCTTTGAGGCTGTCACATCTTGAATTCTGGGCCTTCCAAGAGATTGGCTTATATACATAAGCCAATGTGTATTTTCAATAACAACAGAATAGTATCTCCTTCTCCCCCTGCTCTGGATTCCCTCATCTCCCCTTCTTCCTCCTTTACTCCTCCTCCCCTTTAGTACTGGAGATTGAATCCAGATATTCATGCATACTCTACCACTGGGCTAACCTCCATTCCCATTTATATATTATGTGAGGGGTCCAAATATTCCTCTGTTTTTTTTTCCAACTGCCTAAATTAGTTATGTCCTGCTTTCCTGAAGCCAGTGTCCTTCGGAAAACTCTCTTGAATCTCCCATTGAGTTTTCTGACTGGAACAGTGTGAAGCCCTTACACTGGGTTCAGACACTCAATGAGGCTTGTGAGTTCTCATCTTATAAGGCAGTCCCCATGCTCAAGGATGTGACTTAGTAATACAGCATGTTTTCAGTGTGTGCAAGGCCTTGAGCTCAGTTCCCGGTGATGATGATGATGGTATCAGTAATGGCTCCTCCACCTGATATGTCTCAGAAGCACATTGAGCCTCTACATATCACGGGTGTGTTTTCGGCTCAGTTGACTAGATGGTCTGCTACTACCCCCAGCCCATACCTGACCGACCGACCGACTTGAAGGACACTTGAAGCAGACATCTGGGCCAGAAGCAGAACTGCCATTCTTAGGAACAGCCGTTTGTCTTTTGTTGAGATATCTCTGTTTTTATGGTTTAAAAAACAGAAGTTCTTGAAGGTAGCTCTCACAGATCTTACATCTAGAGCTTTATGTAGCAAATGATTTCTTTAAAAATAATTCTTTCCCCCCAACAAATTGCTATCACTATTTACTTCTCCCCCCCACCCGCCTTCTCCTCCTCCTCTTCCTTGCAAAAAGTAATTTTGAAATTGTTAGATACATAATCTACTGGCAAAGGGAAAATCAATTTTTCCCCCACGGGAATGTCAGTGGGTATATCAACCACACTCTAGGACAGGCTAGGCCCCATACCAAGAAGTAGTTGGCCAACACAAAATAGACTCTATTTGTGTGTGTGTGTGGAATTTTTTGTAGCATTTTGTTTTGTTTTGGCATTTTTTGTTTTATTTTTTTGTTTGTTTGTTCTAATTTTTTGGTTTGTTTTGGGGGGAGAACATGAAATTGGGTGAGTATGGATGTGGGGAGATGATTCGGGAAGAGCAGGGGAAGGGGGAAACCCATGACCAAAATATATCAATATGAAAAAATTAAAATTAAAAAGAAGTTGTTAGACACATAGGTTTCACACTCCTTTGTTGATGCAGCTCTGAGTTGGTTGAGAGGTTGCAGTGCCTCCTCAAGAGTCTCTTAAGACCATGTGAAGAGGCGATTGTCTTCTTCCTGTCCCACTGTGCTAGAAAGCCTGCCGGACTGGAAATGGACCCTCCCAGTTATAAGCTCAGCATGCATGAAACTGACGTATCTATCAATGCAGGACACTTGAAACAGACATCAAATATGATATTCTGAAGGGAACATCATTTTCCAACAGTCTAGTAGTCTAGGTGTCCAGCCAAAGAAATCGAGTCCGGGTTGTGTCATTATGGGCTGGGTGTCTCTCCCACCTTTGACACCTTTGAGAAGTTGGTTGGCTTTTGATGGTGCTGGTGTGGGATTGACATTATAGCTCTCATCTCCAGTGAGTAGATGAGGGAGCCTCTGAACTATTTCAGTACACAGCTCAGAGTGTGGGGAAAGCCTGCAGAGTTTTCTTTTCATTGTTCCTGGAATTCTTCTTTCTGAGTTTCTCTCTGGGGACCATTGTCTGAATATGTAAGAAATGGTCTCTCAGAGGAGGGTGCTAGTTAGCAGAGAACTGAGTTTGGTGTCTCTGGACATGCCCTTGCCCTTGACCCGGTGGCTCCAGGGAGGTTGACAGGGATACTGTTTTCGACTATTTGGTCTACGCTGCCCATCTTCTCCTAGCTGTTTTCCCACCATGGTCATGAACCATGGTGTTTACTGAGCAGCCATGCACAGAGCCCCAGCATCTATAGCTATTACATAGAGCCCAGCCCCCAAAGACTACTGTCCACCACCCTCGGAAACACGACCAACATATGAGAAGTCACCAGCACACTCAGCTACTCATTCTGGTGAGGCATAGCTTCCAGGACCAGTGCTCATAGGGGAGGAGTCTGGGCATTTTGAAGCCAGGGTCCCATCCTAACCTCAACTGCTCACCCGGCTTTCTGTGCTCAGCCCCTTGGGCAAACCATTCTATTGGTTTTGGATCAGTATCAAAGCCCTTTCTTCACTAGGAGAGAGCCAGAAAACAAATGGGAACCATAAAACAGAGGGGAGCTACAATGAGTTTGTCTGATGCCATTAGCAGCTGGCAACTTGCCATATTCCACCTGCTCTTTTGGCACTGTGGGGTCTCATTGCAATGTCTTCTCATGGCATCTGACCTGAGGCCTTGGGTAACAATACACGGTTATGGGCCAAGGATAACAGTGGCTCAGCAGCTCCAGGAGCGGCCGTCAGGGATAGCATGAGATCAGAGCAAGCAGAGCCTGTTGGTAGGGGTGATGACAAGTGGCCACACCGCATAGGCCAAGGGTGCTGTCTGCTGACTCACCCTGAGTCTGGGAGGTTACCTAACCTGTCTGTGCTCCTGTTTCCCTGTATGTGAATCCGCTTTCCCACTTGGCACTCCGCTTAGCCAACTGGCATGGAAGCAAAGCAAAGCCACCTGGGAATCACAGGTGCCCTTTGCGTTATGCAACAGGTAATCTCCCATCACGTTGCTGTGACAGTCCCTGGGTGCATAACCGGCTTAGCCTGGGGATGAAGACAACCCATGAAGTTACAGAATCAGTAATGGATCATGAGACCTCAGCCTGTGCCAGGCATAACTGTATGGGGTACTGACATTACACAGTTGCCCTGAGCCATGTTCTGCTTGCCACTGAAAGAAGATATGTTGGAGCAGATGATTTCTTAAGATCATCATCATCATCATCATCATCATCATATTATTATTATTATTATTATTATTATTTTATATCTAGAACTTGCACATGCTTACGAGTACTCTCCTGCTGAACCATAACCCCAGCCCTTCAGTGCACTCCTGTTTACCTGTCTGATTTTGTCACTGCCTGCCTGGATGATAAAAAGCCTGAAGCACACAGCCCTAGTGGGCTGCCACCATTCTTTCCCTCCAGACACTGAGGGCCAGTGCTCCGGAACTCAGGGATGTTGTTCACTGGCAGGGTTGTTGGGATCTGTTCCTATGAATGTAAATACTCTCATCAGGTCAGCTGTCAGGAAGCTCAGGAAGTGAGCACCTCTGAGCTATAAGAATGGGGAGGAGTCTGGTTGTGATTGGTCAGTAACAGCAAGGGTTGGGTGGTTCTCTACTTCTTATCCCTGGGAACCTTGTAATAAACCTCCCTTCCCACTGAGAAACATTTGCCATTTGGGTAATAGCTGAAAAGCAGCCCTTTAAGAGGGTCTTCCCTGCTGAGTGTCCTTGAAGGGTATGGGAGCTGGGATATGGTGTGGTGGGGTAGGAGGCTGATGATTCAAAGTTGGTTAGGTGAGAACTGGGGTTCATTTTTGCTGAGATGCCTTTTGAGACACCAGACCTTCCCACGGCCGCCCCTTCAGTGCTTCCATGGGAGGCGGTAGAAGTTCAGCCTGCAAACTCTTTTAGTCTTGGTAGGTAGGCAGTCTGTAAGTGTGCAGGACTCTTTGTCCTTTCTATTGCTGAAGAACTGGGTGAGATCTGGGCCAGTGAAATGCTGAGGTGATGATGTTCAGGGCAGATGCTCGGGTTTCATCAGCTTCAAGCCTCACTTCCTGTGAGCACCAAAGTAAGTCCCTTCACCCTGTTATTCAGGAGAGAAAAGAACCTGTTGTCCGCTCTCTAGAGACCAGGAGGAAGTACCCATAGAGCTGTGATGCTTTATGAACAGTAATGTAATTAAAAATTTTTTTTAATTTATTTGAGCTTATAATTACATTATTTCCCTCTTCCTTTTCCTCCAAGTCCTCTCATGTACCTCACCCTTGCTTTCATTCAAATTTATGAACTCTTACTTTGTGATATAATCATGCATATACACATGTAACATAATATATAACAATGTAATATATAATATATATTCCAAAGTATATAGATAAAGCCTACTTAGTCCAAATATGTTTTTATATTGGTCTTTCTATGTGGCCTTGAGGTGTTTCAGCACAAGGTTGTGCAATGCTGTGCTCCATGCTCATCCATAACTGGGTGGTAGGAAGAGGAAGCTCTTCATGCACATTAGTTTCCTTTCACCAAACGTAAACAACATGCTGGTGCCTTTGTCTCAATCGTCCTAATCCCCCGTAATGGGCCTGTATGGGCGAGTGTGTAACCTGTGTGGGGTGAGTGTATAGCCTAGATTCTTATTTCCTTTCTTCCGAAAGCCCCCGGCATAGAACAGTGACCATAGTTCTCCAGAGATGTATATTTACAACTGATTGGCCAGTGGAGGTAGTTGGAGATGTTCACTTTTGAAAGTTTTGGTCAGTTTTTGACATGTAAAGTTTAAGGCCTGGATTCTGGATCTGGCAATAATGATACCTCCTGACCGCGGTAGCTTGTCATGTGTTCCTTCAATCACCGAGAAGTGCTGTCAACATTTTTGAAATATCCTGTCTTCACTGGGGCATGGACAACTCCAGGTAGGTCCCAGTGTTAACACTGATTCTCAGGTTGACAAATTGACTGTGCTTGTTCAGTTGCCTTTGGAGAGCCTCATTTTCTCATATGTAATATACATGCCAAGTCACTGTTGGAAAGAGCAGGAGGCAGCTACCTACCAAAGCGAGTATTCAGCTGATTGAAGAAAAGACCACGGACTGCTGAGGCCAATGGCTTGAAACAGCTTTGTACACAATTTGATTTCCTTAGTGAAAGCTACATGTTCAACTTGCTCGTTAGCTCCCAAGAGACAAGGAATGATATAGGGAATGTCTTCTAGACATCTGCCTGTGATTTACTTTTTAATTTCTTTTCCAGGTAGAGCCTTCAGTGAAGGGGTGATGCTCCTGGGGCATCTCCCAGGAGTCTGTCTCTGGCAGTGGGAACACAATGTTTAGAAGGACAAAAGGCATTCCCCAGGAGGATCTCTCTCTCTCTCTCTCTCTCTCTCTCTCTCTCTCTCTCTCCACACACACATACACACACACACACACACACACACACACACACACACACACACACACACATGCTCAGGGCTTAGTTAACCATCCTCTTTATTCTCCATATATATCCACACTCATGAGTTCAGGTGACCATCAGAGGAAAATACTCGGAAAAGTAATTACATATGTAGTGAACATGTGCAGGGCAGTAGTCCCTAGACAACTATCATATAGAATTTACATTGTATTAGGTATTACAAATAATCCAGAGAGGCTTTAAAGTATATGAGCACATGTGTGTAGGTCATGTGAAACATTTTATAGAAGGAGCTGGACAATATACATGGTTTGGTATCCATGGGATTCTCCTTTATTATTTTGACATTACCTAGACTGCCTGGAAGTGGATATTACAAGCCACATGTCTCTTGAAAGGAAAAGAAAGTCTAATGTCTGTGAACTCCTAGATCAGTTCACTCTGAATTCTCTGAGGGTACCACTGCAAGTCACCGGGAGGGCTTCACCTGCATTTCATCTTCCCATCCCCATTCAGAAGCAGAATGTGAAGGGATGTGGGTGCTTGTGTGTGTGTGTGTGTGTGTGTGTGTGTGTGTGTTTGCTTAGACCCATATATGTGCATAGTTAAAATTTTTAAGCATTCATTGTTCTTGCTACTATTATTTTTGGATGCTCTTTAAAACATTTTTTTTCTATTTTATTTTGTGTATGGATATCTTGACTGCATTTAAGTCTGTGCACCACACACATGTAGTGCTTGGGGTGATCAGAAGAGGAAGTCAGATCCCCTGACTGTGTAGATGCTTATGAGCCATCATGTGGGTGCTGCAAACAGAGCCTCGATCTCCCACAAGAGCTCAGTGATCTTAGCTGTGCAGCCATCTCTCCAGCTCCTCTGGATGCTTGTTCTCACCGTCATTGTGTTATTTGTATTCAGTGGGTCATGGCAGCCTAGAGGCGGGGATTATCACGACAAGGGTTTACAGGCCACTGCTTTTGAGCTTTGGGATGGCAGGAGATGTGTTCATGGGGAGATGAGATCCCCATCTGTGCGGATGCATCAGCATGTGCTGCAACTTCCAGCCTAATCGGTCCCGCTGCTGTACCCCTTTACCCAGAGCTCACACCCTGCTGCTTGCCCCTTGCTGGAGGGAAGGCAGAGGGCTTGGTACATGAAACCGTGCTGTGTCATGGGTGCTGAGTTTATGTCTGGGTTCTGCATTTTGGCGCATCTCCTCTCCATGGTCATGATGTGGATGAACTGACAAATGCAGTGAGATATACATGCTTGGATCTATGTCATGAACTCTGATATATATATCAACAATCCAGATGGATGTCACTCAGAAATATCTCCCAACCTCTCCAAGGAGATGTGCAGTGCCGTCTCTCAATCCTTGATTGAATGCTCTGAAGGCTGATTCTGGTTATCAACTAGACACACTAGGAAAGAAGAGACTCCCATTGAAAAATTGGCTTTGTTAAATTGGCCTGTTGGCATGTCCGGGGAGCATTTTATTGATTTCTAATCAATGCAGGAGGGTCCAGCCCACTGTGCGTGGTTCATGCTGGATCAGGTGGGCCTGGGTTATATGAGGAAGGTAGCTGAGCAAGGCATGGTGCAAACGAATAACTAGCACCCTCTAATTGGCTTCCCTTAATGATAGATAGATAGATAGATAGATAGATAGATAGATAGATAGATAGAGATAGATGGATGGATAGATAGATAGATAGGTATATATCTATATCTATAGATAGATAGATAGATAGATAGATAGATAGATAGATAGCCTGACAAATCCTCTCCTCCCATAAGTTGCTTTTGTCATAGTATTTATCACAACAACAGAAAGCAAATACATAGGATATTGATGCGATAAGTTAGGTATGCGTGGGGTGGGGGGAGGTGAAAGGTAGACCTCATTGTTGACTTCACTTGTATCCTGTCCTCAGGAACTTGGGTAAATTGGTCCAGATGCTGCAAGACCCTTGGAATTGTCAGACCTCTTAGGACACATGTGACCCATTTTTTAAAAAGGAATAATAATTCTCATAGATTATTCTCTGAGAATGAAGAGTCAGCCATCCAGTCTTGGTGCTTTCTCCTCAAATCATTTGGGGCACAAAAGAAAAAATTACTCAGTAGATAAGAAAATGCTGAGTAACTGGTATGGCTGAATGAGCGCGCTCTCTATTCCCTCATCTGTGGCCAGTCTGTCTGTCTGGCTTTATGACATCTGTGCTGGCTGGCTCTGGATTCTTGTCAATGCCCCCCCCCCCCACCGCATCCTTCAGTATTAAACTCACAGATGGTGGCTCTGTGTTTTTATGCCAACTGATCAAAGAATTGTTAAAGCAGATTTAGTTCTATAAAAACAAACACATGCGTAATAAAGATTTGGGGCCAAACTTTTTGAGACACAATTGAGTATTATTTCTTTCTTGAAAATTTATCCCATGATTGGTTTGTGTGCCAAACAGTAGTGCCCAGCATTTATATTGTGATGTCTCTCTCTGAAGAATTCTGAGCTGCTGACCTCGCTTTAATAGTACTTAGTCTTGCCATCCTGATCCACAGAGCAAGTTCCAGGATGACCAGGGCTACACAGAGAGATCCTGCCTCAAAAACTCAGTAACAAAAACAACAATAACTTATCTTTATTTCATGACTGGCTTCTTTGACTGGGAAAGCACCGTATTATGTACAGGAACGTGCACGGTGATGGCTAGTTTTTATTTTTTAACATAGCGATGATCTGCAGCTAAATTGCGATGGTCCTTGTCACACCTTTGTTTTCTAGAAGGAAGCGGAGAACTGAAGTTCCCTGGGACCCAGTATTGTTAACACTATGTAAGGGTTACTCAGAGAAAATGAAAGCTATTGGTTTTGGTCGCATGCCAATTGGTTCCAGATTTTGCTCATGCATGCTCACAAATGCAGAGGCGCGCGCACACACACACACACACACACACACACACACTGTAATTTTTTACATTACCAACAGTTTGAAAGTGAAATGGTTCCCTGAATGAATTCAACCAAGTATAAGTAAAATCCCTATAAAGAAAGTTTATAAAAAAATTTTTTTAAGACTTGAAAAATTCTTTTAAAAAATTGAGAAAATGATCTAAAGATTTAGTAAAATTCCAATCATAATCCAATGTATTGTTTATTAAATTTATGTGAGAGTAGAGAAGGTGACGTAAAGCTCTAAACAGTTTCCTGCGTTGTGAGATTGTCACGGAGATAAACAAGTAGACCAGGAGAACAGACTAGTTGGAATCAGGCCTCATGAGAGGAGGGTTGGCTTACCACACACGGGCACTGCGGACACAGAAGGGAAACATACCCAATAAACAGTGCAGAGACAACAGTGATGCCACACTGAAGGCCAGAAATGATCCAAGCCACCGCCTAAAATAAAACACAAGAATGAATTAATTGCAATTAGACCCAACACTTAAGTATGAAAAAAAAAGATTATAAACAATTTAGGGGAAAGTGTGGGAAGGTATTTTTATAACCACATGTAGAAAGCATAAAGCTCATAAACTGCGAGCAATAAGGTTAATAAATATGGCTGCATTAGAGGACTAGTTTATTCAAGGAGAAAACCCTTCAAACTCAAAGAAAGTTAAGAAATACATATATATGTACAAAAATATTATGTTTCGCGTGTACCATTTGTGATCTTAAAATAATTTTCTCTTATTCTTACATTGTATTTTTTTTCACAAGAAGTTATTGAATTCAGTCAAATACTTGTCTGCATATGTTGAAGAGATTATGTGATTTTGTCTTTCACTCTGTTGATGTGGATATTGCATTGATTGCTTGATGCCATTCTTACGCCAAAGGCTAAATTCTGCTTGGTCAGGGTGTGTGGTCTTTTCAACGTGCTATTGAATTACGTTGTCTGTTGTTTTATTGAGTAATATTTCCCTATATATTTATTAGGGATATTGGCCTATATGTTTTCCTTTTTATGCGTTATCTTTGTGTGGCTTTGTTATCGGAGCAACGCTGGACTCACAAAGGAGTCTGGAAGTGTTCCACTTTCTTAATTATTTGGAGGAGAGTTTGGGAAGGATTGACAATTCCTTTTTCAAATTTGTGCTAGGAGTTCCCACTGAAGCCATCTGGTCTTTGACTTTTCTTTGTTGGGAGTTCTTATTTACTACAATTATCTTTTAACTTCTCTACAACAGAATAAAAAGTGACCCCTCCACTACCACTGAAGTGTGGTTGATTCTGACTTGCTTGTGTGCTGACCTTCGTGTGAGCTAGTGGCGATGAACTGCTTTTGTCCGTTTGGGAAGTGCTTCCTATTCTTAGTTGGCAGTTTTATTTCCCAGCCCTTTGATCAGAAGCTACCATCTTACTCCTTCTGCCATGCAAGGTGCCTGCTGAAAATCCCCTGGCAGCCTTGAGATGGCTCTCTTGGATGTGTCTTGCTGCCCTTCCCCTTCCTGCTTTCAAAATTCTCCTTGTTTTTGGCAACTTGTACATATTGTATCTTGGTGTGGACGTCTTTGAGTTTATCCTTCTTGAATCTGGATGTCCATTTCCCTCCTCTGATTTGAGGCATTCATTCCCTGACATTATTTCTTTCAAGAAATTTCTGCCTATTTCCCTCTGTCTGTAGGCTTGTCCAAACTTTTGAAATCGTAAAGCCTTATAATTTATAAAGTACATGCTCAAGGACTGTGCAATTGGACTTTAAAAAATCTTAAGAAAACTCAAAAAGTTTTAAAGTAAGGTCACAGTTTTCTATTGGGCTGTGTTCCTAGCAGTTTGGACATCCCTGGATCCTTTGGGACTCTTGAAATGTGTGTATCTGACTTCACTAGACAGTATCCTATGGCTCCTTAGATTTTGTTCATTTTGTGTGTTTCTCTAATTGGATAATATCCAATATTCTATCTTTGAGTTAGCTGACTCTTACTTCTTTGTGGTCAAGGTCAAGCCTACTGTTGAATCAATCCATGTAGTCCAAAGTTTTTTTGATTATTTTCAAAATATTCCTTCTTTGTTGATAATCTTACTTTGCTAATGCATCAATTTTTTCAAGAATGTTGATGTCTTTGTGATGACTGTCTTTGAATTTGTTGTCAGGTAATTAATTAATACATCTCCATTTCTTTAGAGTTAGATTCCAGAGATATAATTTGATTTGATTGGGCTTTATTTTTGTGTATGTGTGTGTACAGTATGTGGTGTGTGTATGTATGTGTGTGTTTTTGTCGGGGGGAGGTACATGGGATGTTTGTGTGTGTGTGTGTGTGTGTGTGTGTGTGTGTGTGTGTGTGTGTGGTATATGTAGGGTATGTTTGTGATGTGAGTTCTCATAAAATAGCTACTGTTCTGAGTTTTTATCACAGGAAAGTCCTCACCAGGCAGCTCTTCCAGAATTCCTGGGGATCCCTGGTCCTTTTTCTGTAGGTATGTCTTCTTTGGACCTATGTTTATAAATCTCCAGTTCTAGCTACGTATAGTTTCCCTGTCCCAAGTGCTTTCTCTGGTGTTCTTAACTATGGGTTGTCTTGAGCTTCACAACATTCTATCTCTCTTTGTTATCAGTGTTCCAGATTTCCAGAGTATGGTGTGTCCTGTCAGCACCCCGAGACTGGAGGACACCCCCTCAAAAGCTAACTTGTAGGATACATGTTCCAACTCTTCCCCAGGGGAAACCACAGCACATGAATGCTAGAACTTTTCCTACCCACTTTGAAGAATCTGAACTTGTACTTTTCCTGGGGCACAGAAGCTTCCTTAATTTGTGTCTGGATTCATCACAAAAGGAAGTAGTTCATACGTTATTAGGTCTGTGTTGTGATGGGAATTTGCCTTCTTGCAAAATGACCTCACCGAAATGTCTCTACAAGGTTTAAATGAGCTAAACTTAAGTGAGTTCTTGACAGGACACCATCCTAGATTAGGGTAGACCCTGCGATGAATGGTCCTCACAAGAGACATAAAAACAGAAGATACGAAGTCACAGAAGAGGCTGTGTGAAGGGGAAGTGATGTGCCTCTCAACCAAGAAATGGCATGTGTTATTGGTGACTCCCAGAGGCTAGAAGAGAGGCACAGGATGGATTCCCAGAGCTTCCAGAAGTAACCATCATCCCTATGACCTTGATTTCACATTTCTGGCCTCTGGCAACGAGAGAGGATGCAGTTGTGTGGAGTAAGTAAGCAGGCTTGTGGTAATTTGCTGTAGCAGCCCTGGGATAGCAACCCAGCAGGGAAGTATTATAGAGAATGTCACTGTTAAAATCGGGGGGGGGGGGGGTGAGGGGGGGGGAGATTTGAATCTTCACTTAACGCTCTTTGTTCTCAGGAGCCTGCCAAACTGTATTCCTCAGTGTGGCACCAAACTGTGTTCTTCAGTGTCCTGGCACTAAATGGAGGTGGAGAGTGTGTCCCGTGCAGGCTGAGCTGTGGGCCCCAGAACCCTGGCCTGCCTACCTATGACAACTCTGTTTTAGATGAGTTATTTTTAGGGGTGGTGGTGGTAAGGAAATAAAAACAAAGAGACCAAAAAAAAAATCACTGTCAGAGGCCGGTGAGATGGCTTGGTGTGTAAGGTGCTCACCGTCAAGCCTGACCCTCAGAGTTTAGACTCAGGTGGAAGCAGAGAACCTGAAATTGTCCTCTGACCTTCTTTGGGTGCTGTGGTACCCCTACCCCATAAATAAACGTAATAAAAGCTTTAAAAGGTTCCATCAGTTAACAAAGGAGAAAGACATCCTCTGAGAGCCTGTCAGGTTGCTGTGGCCATTTACTCTTTCTCACCCTAGTCCCTACCTTGATAGCGCTTTCTGGCCAATTCTGCGTGAGGTACACTGGCTTCTGTGGTCACAGTGACTCCTTGACACTGGGAGATGGGGAAGGAGCTCAGTTCAGAACCACAGTGAGATGGGAACCAGAGGGACCCCTGTCCTTGGCTTTTCAGACAAACACCCTCATTCCTGCCCACGAATCTCCGTCATAGATTCTTGGCCCCTTTGATGGCAAAGCACGGAGGGAAAGAGAAGCTGGGAGGAGAGGGGGAAATTATTAAATGCCAGGGAAGGGGAAAGCGGGCAGGCAGGAAAATGATTTTGAAAGGGTTAGAGGAGGAAGCAGCGCAGTCACAAAAGGAAATGCCATATCTGCTAGAGTGCTGTAATTTCCCCCAAGCCTCCCCGTAGAAATCACACTTCAGCCTCTCCACCTTGCATACATTTGAGGAGAACCATTTACCTGCATTGTTCTCTTTGTACCACCAGTGCTTCCTTGCATAAGTCAGCAGGACTCATTTCAGACACTATTATCTGTGCTGTTGAGTGTTCGTTTCTGTGCACTGATTTTGCTGCCAAGATGTCCTCTTTTCAAGCCACGGACATCATTAAGTCCACTTTTTTATTTTACATCACCTATCACTTTCTGAGTTGCTTTATTTCATTACTTTGCATTCAGAATTTCAGGCCGAAATCAATAACTTTGACACAAAGGCGGGCCCTTGCATTCTCTGTTTGGCACTGACAGTTCATTTCCAAATCAGAGTCTCTCTCTCTCTCTCTCTCAAGTCCATTCTGGGGAATAACTAGTCTGCTTATGAAGTCTTAATTTGCTAGAGGGAAAGAAGAATGGTCCATGTCTACAATCTCTGCATGTGGCAGAGGGAGGAGGGACCTGAGTGAGAATCCAGTATGGGTTACATAGGTAGACCGAGTGTGTGTGTGTGTGTGTGTGTGTGTGTGTGTGTGTGTGTGTCTGTGTGTGTCTGTGTGTGTCTGTGTGTGAATTGGGGGAGGGGCTCTGTTGGTAAAGCACTTACTTTACAGGTATAAATAAGGGCCTGCATTTGAAGTCCCTTCAGTGCTGGAGAGGTGAAGCTGAGAGCATCCCTAGGACTCACCAATCAGACTCTTTAGCCTAATTGGGAGCTGTGGGCCAATGAGAGACCCTGCCTCAAGAAAGTGGTTGGCATTCCTGAGAATGACATCATAGGTGGTCCACCATCCTCTCCACACATATATATACATGGGCACATACGTGTGCACATCCATGTGTACAGATGATAAATAACTCATCACCTTAGAAACTATCTCTCCAACCCTCTGTTGTTTACACTCAGCGGATGGTACCTTTCTCATTCTGTTCTCACCCTGTAAGATGGAGACTCGCTGTCCTCTTTGAGGATGCTTCAATAGATGAAATACTGTATGAGCATCACGAGACGCAGCTGGGGACGGGGGTGGGTTGGGGGGGGAGTGAAAGATTGGCCATCCGAGCAGCTGGGCGCTGAGCTCAGGTCCATGAGAAGCCTGTGCAGCGTTTCCAGAGAAGGTAGCCCAAGCGAAGGAGATAGGAAAGAGCATGCCTCCAATGACCACATGGGTGGAGCTCTGCTGGGGAGATAAGACATCTCAAGCAGTCCTGCAAAGGCTCAGGACTTGCCAAAGCCAGGGAAAGAAGGGCCTTTCTTCCTGCTCACTTGCTTCAGGTTCCTGTCCTCAGGGAGCAGAGCACATGAGTGTCCCCTGGTACACCCTGAGCTCTTGAGGGCTAGTGCTGGATGCCTTAGTTCATCCATAGGGATGATGGCATCACGGGGTCCTCACGGGTCCTCACGAGCGGCCTCGTGTCTGTAGAGCCCTTAGACCGAATTTGCTTTCTTGTTGGAACGATGCTTTTCAACTACCGCTGACCATTTTTTTTCCACCAGGGAGCCTCCGTCTTTCCTCTAACTCCTTGGGGAAGAGGAGGCTGCCAGACAGCCTTGCTGGGGATGAACTCCGTGATGTCTCGCTGCTGACGCTTTGATACCTGTGAAGTCTCTTTCCCCCTCCCTCCCTCCCCCTCCCTCCCCTCCCTCCCCCTCCCTCCCTCTCCTCTGTTCCGGTATCTCTTCTTCCATCCTCCATCCTTGTTCCCTATCCTGTCTGCAAACTCTGGATTCACTGAGAGACACTCAGTTAATAGAGCATTTGAGGGAGACTCTAGGTGTCAGCCTTGGGCCTTCACACACACACACACACACACACACACACACACACACACACACACACAGTATGCAAACGCACATATACATGTATGTGTGTATACACTACACACGTATACACATGCCAAACATGGATTTCTAGTTTATACCAGGTGCTGGCAGAAGGCTCATTGACATCATAAGCCTTTCTATCACATTGTTAAAAGACGTCAGACTCTGTCACACATAACTGGAACCTTTGTGACTCTCTAACAATTTTATTTCCATGATGATTGCTATTTAGCTATTTTAGTTCATTTTATTTTTTAAAAACCTGAGAATCATTTATGATTCATTTTGTATCTGTTACTTTCTTCTGGTTGAACTTTCACAGTAATTTTCAATCCCATAAAACTTGTGTGTATTTAAACTGTCAAGACCAATTAAGAGGTCATGTGACCTGCTCTGTGGGGGAACTGATGCTCTGCTTAACAGTGATGTAATTTTTTTAATTCTAAAAATTCACTTAATTGTGTGTGTGTGTGTGTGTGTGTGTGTGCGTGTGCATGGCCATGGTATGCACACAGTGGTCATGGGACAACTCATGGGAGCTTCTTTTTTTCTTCCACCATTTGATGGGCAGGGATAGAATTCAGATTATAGCTTGCCTGCATGTACCTTTACTACTGATTCTGGTGTTAGGGATGCGTGTGTGCGTTTGAGTTCTCACAGATGCATGTGTGCGTTTGTATATGTATGTGGGGAGTTGGAGCGGGGAGACTGACAACCTCTGGTGGTGTTCCTTAGGCTCCGTCTACCTTCTGTTTTGAGACAATGTCTCTCATTGGCCTAGGACTGGTCCATTGGGCCAGGCTGGAATTATAAACACAAGCCGCCATGCCTGACACTTTTATGTGTGTTTGGCAGATCAATGTAATCCCTCATGCTTGTCTCCATCTCTCTAGACCCCTTCAGGGCCTTTATTCAAGGGTGTTTGAGGCTTTATACCAACATATGCCCAGAAGGAAGAAATTCCCAGCCTCAGCAGTGATTAGGAATGCCATGGCGATGTGCCTCTTTCCATTTCTGTCCGTGTTTTCTCGCTGCTTCCTAGGTTTTGGTAATTATTCTAATCATACTTGTAATAGAAATATTACAAAATTTAAGAAATAATGAGTGAACAAAGAAGGGCATAGCCTAAAAACATTTATCAGCAGAGCCGACTTTTGTGTCCCAAATCGATTCTGGTCATTGTGTGTTCCCTTCATTGCTGTACTTGGTAGCAAACATTATTCCTGAGAGGGACTTTTGTGTTTTCTGGAGATTCATCTGTTCTCACTACTTATCTTCCCACCTGAAGCCATAATATTCCACTCCAAGTGTCATAATCATTTTCACAGCAACTAAATGTGATTTCACACACAGCATAATATGGCTTCTGCAGGGAGTGAGCAGTGTGAAATGATTAACCCCCAGGACAGAGACCCGCCTTCTTTCTAATCTCCTTAGCAGCCAGAAGAAGAGCCTGGATGGGTGGAGCATGATCTGTTCCCAGTGCCTCTAGAATATATTTCTTATCAGAAATTACAGCTGACACAGAAGAGCGCTGAACCATTGTCCTTGGAAAAGGGAGTGCCCAAGTATAAGGTATAGGAATGTATACTATAGGCAAATTGGCTTTGGGTTCATTAACGATACAATCTACTCCCCCCCCCCCCCCCGTGTGTGTGTGTGTGTGTGTGTGTGTGTGTGTGTGTGTGTGTGTGTGTGTGAAGTCATTGGACAGTAGGACTATCACATGACAGATGGAAGCATTCTGAACATATTAATTCTAAATGTATGATCTCTACTTTCTGTCTGATTCAGAGGAAATACTCTCAAACAGAGATGTGTGGATTCCACTTATGACTTCCCTAAACTTGGCAGCAGCAGGGATGACTCAGGGCCTAAAAACGCTTGCTGCTCTTTTTGAGGACCTGGATTTAGTTTCCAGCACACATATCATGGTTTACAAATGTCTGTAACTCCAGTCTCAAGAGATCCAATGCCCTTTCCTTGCACACATGTGATGCACATATATACACGCAGACAAAACACTCATACACATCAAATAAAAATAAATTTTTTTCAAATTGGCAAAAAAAAAAAAAAATAGCCCAAAGGTCTGGGATCCTTATCTAAAGACTGGTAACTATCTAGGCAAAGTGGATACTCGGGTTTGAGTTTTTTATTATTAAAGAAGGGAATTTTTACTGAGGAGAAAAAGTAAATCCAAATAGTTCACCAAGTATTTTTCACAATTCCTGTGTGTATCACACAGGCAACTGATGTAACAGGCTCCAGCTCTATCTGCTTGCAATGTGTGTGACATGAGGTCGAAATGTGAAACATTCCCCACAGGTTCATATGCAGGTTCATATACTTAAATTTGGCTGCATTCTTGTGGAAGGATTTAAAATCTTTAGGAGGTGGGGTAGAGCTGGCCAAAGCAGGGGATTTGGAAGGTTTAACTCCATGACCCTGGTTCCTGCTTCTCTGTTGCCTCTGCTACCTGCTCCTGCTGCGCTGGACCAAGCCCCTTCACCTGTTCGCTTTACGATGAGGGACTGATTTCCTGAACCATGAGCCAAAATGACTCTTTCCTCTCTGAAGTAGTTTCTATGTATTGTTTCTTCTCAGTGCAGTAGCTTATAGACAGAGAGACTGGTGTCCTTGTACACAGTAGCTGTTACAAAGAAACTTAGAAATAAAGCCTTTCTTCTAAAACACTGGCCACTGATTGATAAAGTCAGCCTTGCTCACAGGCTGTGATGAGATGGGATGTTTTCACCTGAGTCTCCGATGCCAGGATCTGTCCCTGGAGCGCAAGACTACCATTGAAGAAATTACTGGTAAGTTCTAGGAATTAAAAAGAAAAAAAACCATTGTAAAACTCTTCTATTACCCTAGTCAATGATTATTGTTGTTATTTTCTACTTAGCAAGTGTATAGGCTTAAAAAATGATCCAATAAACATTTATTAGTAGCTACTCTTTTCCCGATAGCAGAAAATGAGAAGAGACCAGATGCACCCACTTTAATTAATTGGCATAATCAGGAGTGGTATGCAACATCAAGGGCGAAAATTGCTAACTTAAATTGTGGCTTTGCGGCTCAGATGAGGTTCTGTCGTCTTGAAGTCTTTGTTCTTGAATAACTGCACAGTGAGGGCTTCCATGATTCTCTTTTCCGTCCATGGGATTCTCTCTCTCTCTCTCTCTCTCTCTCTCTCTCTCTCTCTCTCTCTCTCTCTCTCTCTCTCTCTCTCTCTCTCTCATTTTGAAGAAGACGATATTCAATTAAAATTTTGTATGGCATGATAGGTTCCAAATCGGCAGTTATTCTGCAGGAGAGTTGGGGTTATTCCTGGGTTTCCTTTGTTTATTTGAAAGATGGGCAGGAAAAGGAGGGACCATCAAGAGGTGTAATGGGAACCAGGAGTGTTGGTCTCCCATGGACAGCAAGCAGTGCAGACCTAAATGTCCGTCACAACCCTCTGCCTCCTGGTTTTCCTAAGTGTCCAATTCTTTCTCTGAGAAGCCTTGCCAAACTGACTCATCCACCCTCCTTCCCCTAACTCCCTCAGGATGCCTCACTTCAGACACTTTATGTTAGAATTGCCTGTGTATTGTCTACATTCTCTTTTACCTGGAATCAGGGACCATGCTTTGTATTTTTAGATACCCAGCATCTAATACAGAGCCCAGCATTCAACTGGGCTGGGTGGAACCTTGAACGAGTGACTGAATGAATGAATGCAGTTGTGAATCTTATTCGATAGTGGGCTTCTGCACACCTTAGTCACTTCAGCACTTCATTGCTCTAATGATGTATCAGCCACCCATTGCTGTGTAACAAATCTTAAAGATTCAGCTATTAGTGACGCTTCTTCAGACTTGACAGGCAGTTAGTTATAGCTCGCTCGGCCGTAGTTCTGATTTCAACCTCATCCGCTTCTAGGGCAGTGGAGGGGTAAGTGAACTAAGATGGCCTCAACTTTATGGTCTTCTTTACATTCCATGTGGTTATTATTATTATTATTATTATTATTATTATTATTATTATTGTCTTCTAGAAGGCTAGTTGGGACTTGCCGATGTATCAGGGCAAGGTTTTCAAACACCACATGGAACTATGCATGGTCTCTTGTGTCCCAAGTTCACGCCAGCCCTGTGTCACACTTTTCTTTTTTAAATACTTTATTTATTTTTATTTTGCTTGCAATGTATGTTTTTGTGAGGGTGTCAGATCTTGGAGTTACAGATGTGAACTGTCTTTTGGGTTCTGGGAACCCGGGGCCTCTGGAAGAGCAGTCAGTGCTCCAGACCATTGAGCCATCTCTCCAGTCACTAAGTGTCACTCTTGCTGCATTTTGTCAGCTAAAGAAGCGATAAGGACAGGTTTAGATTTAAAGAGAGGTAACTAGACTGTTTCTCGAGGGAAGATGCTACAGAGTCACTCTGCAAAGGGGCAGACTGTTCTGCCAACTGCCTTTTTCAGCAGCTTGCAAGTGGACTAGAATGCTTGACCTGTTTGGAAACAACAAATATCAGAGTTGGTCAGAAACCTGTAAAACCTTTCAAAGATGGTAAACTTGCGGCCGTCAGATCAGAGTGGACCCGACTCTCTCTCCCCAGAGATACTTGAAGGTGCGTTAAAAGGATTTTTAAGCCAAGAAGAGGTGTGATCCAGTTTCCTTTAAAAATCTTTCTGAGTTATGCAGGGAATTGATTTGGAGATGGGTGAGACTAGAGGTGAAATCCCTTCTGGTCTCTGTCATTAATACCAAACCCTCCTAGGAGATGTAAGGAGAGACCTCAATACAACCCAGAAGCCATCAATGCTGTCTTGGTGACATTTGTGTGGCTAGGCCATCAATGTGCTGCCTCTCAGCCTGAGAGTACGTTGAACATGGAGAACCCATGGTACCCAAGGCAAAGGGGAGAGGAGATACCATCATTGTCCTCACATTCTGACCTGGGCAGTCCTGCTGAGGAAGGGTCCCATACTCTGTGTTGTTGCATAAATCCCAGATAGGCCTTGGAAGTGGTTCTCCTGGGTGGGCAGGTGCTGGTTCCTTCTGGTCAGAGGTAGGGACTTCACTCACTACAGCCCCTGCCTCACCCACCCACTCCCCTGCAATGGGTGTTGCTTTCAAAAGTGTAATTTGTCAAAACCTTTCGCTTAGGGTGCCTGTTTGTTCCAGGAGCTGCAGAGAGAGCCTATTTAGCTTCAGCTGCTGGGAGCATCTTGAAGGGTCGCTCTTCAAGCTTTGCTTGGGAGTGACTGACAGTTCAGGTGCATGGAGCCCACCAGGTCTGTGCAGCAAAGCTGTCTTCATTCCTGCTTAATCTCGATTCTCAGAGGGTCACAAAGGCAGTCTGTGGTCCCTGCCAGTTTCTTCCTAATGTAACATTCACACCCCTCTGGTCAACAGTTCATTAGCACAGTGGGTCATACCCAGACACTGACTGGCTCCTGAATTTCAACATCCAGGGTTTCTTGAAAACCTGGACCTGCTTATCAGTTGTGTTCAATATTAGGTTACTTGCAGAATGGAGTCGTTATCTTCAATGTTTAATAACTGTGCCACCAACATAATATAATCAAATCTGAGAAATGTAATTTAGGGAGGCTTTAGACTCAAGCCTTTTATGAGAGTGTTTCTTAATCTTTTATGATCTTGTCCCCAAGGCTGAGAAAAATCTTGTTTTCTCTGTATCTTCTACGTGATCTGTATCCTATATTTTGCTGTCGATTTTCTTGTGTAGGTCCTGATTGACCTGTTTCCTTGGTACCAGAATGTGGGGTGCTGACAGAGCTGGGCTACTGAACTAGGGCTATATTGGAAGAATGAGGGGTCAGGACAGTGATTTGTTGCAGTAGGGCTGGAGTCTCGTGCAGTGAAGACATCTAATATGAAGGACAAGTGACTGCAAGTGACTAGTGTTAACTCTTTGCTCTTGACTCAAATGAGCTAAGTCCAGCCCTATAGCGGCATCCGGATTTGTCCAGATGGAAGTCAGCCTCCAGCTGATAACTCCTTTGTAAGGGAAGGAATACAAGGAGAACTTGGCAATAAGGAACCCTCCCCCGCGCACACATTTTCCTGCTTAGGAACTTTCATGCAGTGTGGCTCATTCCTTCTGCCTTGTCTTTTTAGGAGCAGCCAGATGAATAAGTCTTTGACTTCACGATGAAACTCCGATTTCCCTTGGGCAGAGTCCCTTTGAGAAATAAGGCCTTCGGAATGTTTTGAGTTGTTCCTTTCAGGAACATAGACCATAATGGTGGCCCTGTTTTGTATCCTGAGGGGCTGTGGACAGGATGTCTATGGCAAGGTTCATAAAACACTTGGCGTTTTCTTGGAGAAAGGAGCCATAGAAATGGAAGGCATTCGTCTGTGTTGGAAACCTCCCACGGAGTCTCCAGGCTCTCATTTCAACCCAGGTCATAAAGGGAAAAGATCTGTTACAAGTCTCCTCCCCTCCCTTCCCCTTCTCTGTCTGTTACTCAGGAAAGAATCATAGCCTCAGAGCCTATACCTGAGACTCCTTTGAGCTGCGAGTTCACGATACCCTGTTTGTGCCCTTTGAAGGCACAAGGAAGTTTCCCTCACTCTCTCTGAATTCTGCGGTCACCCCTTCTTGTGTTCAATGGCTTTATCTCTGACTTGCCCACCCACATCTGGAGTAGGGAGCAGAGACCTGGAGAAGTGAAGTTATGAACGGTTGAGGCCAGCTTTTGAAAGAAATGTTGGTAATGAGGCTGGGTGTAAGTTCCTCGGAGGGGTGGGTTTTTGAGGGCTGTGATATTTTTGTAAGCATATTCTTATTTCCTTCAACTCATGGAGAAAGATTGAGGAAGGTGGCAGCCCAAAGTAGAATGTAAATATTGAAGTCTAGATGTGTTAAAAGCCGTGGTTTAGAATGGAAATTATCCTTTTCCAAATATCAACTACAATGTCATACATTCTAGGGATATGTTTACACACACCATTGGTTTAACATTTTAACTCTGAATTAATTAGACACTTAAAACAAATGGTTGATTCGGCCAGCTTCTTAATTGAGTTTTAACAAAATCAAACCAACAACTGCTTGAATCAACTGGCCATTTGTGTGCTGAAGGCCCAGGCTGGGCAATGAAGTCAAACAGTTCAGTGATAAACACTTATGGCCAGGTTTATGGAAGATGTGACTACAGCTCCCCAAAGAGAAAAAAAAAAATCCCTGGCTTTATGTCTCATGGTCTCATCTCTCACTTTCAATGATATTTTCCATCCACACAGAAAAGCACACAGAAGATGTTGCTTTTGGACTCCAGAGTGACCCTGTAGTGGGAGATAAACAAGCTTCAGAGACAATGTGAAAATTAGACATGATTCGATTTACTGGTTTTAAAAAATTGTTTGTGGAAGCACTCTTTATCTAAGCCATAAAAGACTATATTTGTTATGCATATTTATGAAATTTATTTATTTTGTGTGTGGTGTGTGTGCAGGGGGCAGCTCGAAGTTGTCTGTTTTTCTCTTTTCTCCTTGTGGGTCTCAGGGATCAAGCTCAAATCATCAGGCTTGGTGTTGAGTCTCTTTACCTTCGGAACCATCTGGCCAGGCCTCTCGAAGTACAGTCAGGAAGACGATGATTCCATCCAGTTTTGTCAGAGAAACTGGTTTTATTTCACCACGAGAGTACAGTGACTGACCTGACAGCCTCAGAGAACATGGAACTGTTCTGGACGTTTCGATCTGCCTGAAATAGCTTTGTCCAACAAAACCTGTGCAAAAGCTTTCCTGTCTTTCTCTGACTCATCTTTGTACCCTGTGTCTAGAATCATTTTCACCCCCATGCAGGTAAAACTCAAGAATTCAGAGTTTAGCTTTTATTGGTCTAAGACACAATTATTGATTTCTTAGGTTTTGGGCATCAGTTTGCAGATGGGACTGATCTATAACTTTGGGAAAGAAGCTATTGGGCTCTGTTTGCAGGTGGGACCTACCTATAACTTTGGGGATGAAGCTGTTGGATCCTGACTATTTAGCCACGTCATCCACCTCCCCACTACTCTCTATTCTGGGTTGGGAAACAAAGCTGAAATCCAGAGAACCAGGGGTCTACAATGTTTTATTTATTATATACTCAACGTTTCCAGGAGCCAGGGACTCATATTCACATTCACAGACATTCTCTTCTCAGAAATACAGTGTTAAAGAATTATTTTTGCTGTGGCACATCTTATGTGTTTAATGGGTGTGGTTACTTGTGTAGGCATGTATGTGGAGGCCAGAAGTCTGGATTAGGTGTCCTTAGTTGTTCTGAGACAATCGCTCATAACTGAACGAGAGTTTACAGACTAAGCTCGGCTGGTCAGTCAGTAGGTCTGAGAATCTGCCAGTGCTGGGATTGTAGGTGTGTTCCACTGATGTGCTTGCCTTTTCTGTGGGTTTGGGGGAATCCAAACTCAGGTCCTATGCTTCTTCAGTATGTTCTCTATCATGAGGCATCTTTCCAGCCTCTGAAGTTGACACATTTTATTAACAACTTCCAAACTCTCTCACAACATGATATAACCATCATGGGCAAGCAGAACCACTCAGAGGTATGGTTAGGAGTCTGAGCCTGGGTGACAGGGATTCATAGCTGGAAGTGGATTTGTGGCTCTGTGCTGTGTGGGTAATAGGGATTTTTGACTGGAGGGTCTTTCTGGTAGTATTTCAACATGGGAACCTATACTTTCAGTTTTGAATGTTGTTATGTCAGGGACAAAGCCTTTGTTTCTCACAGGCAGCCTTACTGTTCCTGGCCCAGCTTCTGGCTTCCACTTTGCTTTCTTTAGGAACCTACTGAGTCTTATGTAAAATTCCATCCCTTTAACCCATGACTATCCCACGGAGCTCAATAGAGACTCAGAAAATATTATTTTTATGACCTGTATCTATGCCACCTGTATCTATAGTTGGTCTGCACATAACTTGCAAATGTTGTATAGTGATTTCATGCACATGTATCCTTCTTATGTGTGTGCAAGGAAACATTAAACTGGCTTACACAGACTAAATTATGTGAATGCCATGGATGCACTGTCAGTTCGGGAACTTTCATTCTTAAAGAAAATGAAAGAAATTCAGAAGGGATGAATGGCATAATTTAAGTCACAAGACAGGTATGAAGTGGAGACAGGATCTGATTCTTGTCTTTTGATTCCGTGTGCATTATTCTTTGTGTATGTGTGTTGTGTGTGTGTTTTTTTTGAGATAGGTTTTATGTTCCTAGGCTGGTCTCAAATTCACTACACAGCCAAGACTAGTCTTAAATTGATTCTCTTGCCTTTCCTCCGCATACATTGATGACAAGCACATGCTTTACCAGCAGCGTGGATTATTCTTTCTACCACTATACACTTTCTTTTTGATTGGCTGATTAAATATGTATTGCTTTCAAAAGTTAGATTCAAAATAAAGATAGTAGTAGGTACCAATAGCAGTAATAATAGTTGTAGTGAATCTTCTTCAAAATGAGGTCTTCTGGAATAATTTAACTTAGAAGAACACTACCCCCAAGTTGCTCCTTTATCAAACATTATAAATCTCTGCCCTGTTATAGCATTATGGCCCTCAATAAGAATGGTACAGGGGTAACTGGGGCCATGGTTCCTGCACTTTCTGAACTCATAACCCTGTGACTGGGAGGTGAGATGGACACCACCGTAGAAGACTTATGGTGTGCTAGTGAACTGAGAACATTAGTTCCAGAAGGTCCAGTGGGTTGGCACATCTTACCTTCATTACTATGTAAAAATTAGTCTCTATAGTCCATTGACAGATGAATCAGTAAGCAGCATGTAATAGGAGCATACAAAGGAATGCCATTAGGTTTCTTTTTAAAGGAGGAAATTCTGACACCCATAGAGTGGATGAACCTTGAAGACCTTGGTAAAACAAGCCAGACACAAGAGAATAAGCACCATGTGACTCTACTTAGATGACTTATTTGTAGAGATGGAAGATGGATAGAGGTTATCTGGTCTGAGGGGTTAGTATTTAATGGATGAAGTTTCAAGCTAGGAAGACAAAAAATGTCTACTGTATGCGGTGGTAGTGGTTAAAGAAAATTATATTAGTGCTGCTAAATTGTGGGCTACAATATGTTGGCAAATTTTATTATATTTTTTTTTAAAAAAAGATTTGTTTATTTTTATGTATATAGTACTCTATCTGCACGTGCATCTACATGCCAGAAGTAGATATCAGGTCCCACTATTGAGGGCTGTGAGCCACCATGTGGTTGTGGGAATTGAACTCAGGACCTCTGGAAGAGCTGCCAGGGCTTTTAACTTCTGAGCCATCTCTCTAGTGCCCCCTGTATGTATTGTTATAGTCTCACACACAGTAGTTTACACAATAAAGTATTGTCAGAAGTGCGTATAAAAACCCCAGAAACAAGTAGAGATGAAAAGGCTCCTGAGCACAGCATCCTGGGAAATCAGAAGAGGCCCCCATGGTACTAACTGGGTCAGATCCAGAGGCATCTGGGACTGCACAGGTGCCCTGTGTTCTAGTTGCTTCTCTGGTGCTCAGAACAGTCCTGGCAACGGTGAACGCTGGACCAGGATGGGGCGACTCTTTTACAGTCGATCGGGTAGGGAGAAGCAGTGTTCTCTTAGAGAAATGAGAACATGCATATTGGAAGGCTGCCTCTGCTTAATGTTCCACTTCATCCAGGAGGCCAGATGGCATTTTATGTGATTTTCACAACTGTGATTTTGGATTGATTATAAAACCTGTTTGTGTGCCTGGCTAGCTCCCTGCCTTGCCTGCCTTGGAGCTTAGCTTTCATGCCTGTGGCACTGTGTGGATGGCCACAGTATTCTTCCTTTCCTTTCATTTCTGCATCATAGTCAACCCCACCACCTCCAGTCCTTAATGCCTGCTGAGACACTAGCATAGGAAAGTCCCTATTTTTTGCAGCAGGGATGATCCTGTGAATGACATTCTTTTTACACTTGTATCCAGTTCTGATTCCCCCCTCCCCTCGAGTTACAATCACCCACTTGATGCCTTCCAATAGGAAGCATTCTGGGGGCTACACTGACTTTTTCTTCCCTGTCTAGAAATCCATCAGCAGATGAAATTTTCATAAGGAATCAAATTAATTTTATGTGGAATTAAAAGAAAGTTCACTAGGAAGGCTGTAATGAAAAGAAATATGGATTGACTTTTTGAAGTGCTTTCAAATTACTCTTTATATATAAGAAAATGTCTTTGGGGGCTGGGAAGATATTTAGTAAAGTTATTGCAGTGTGAACATGAAGTCCCTACTTTAGTTCCCCCATCCATGGAGGCAGAAGGGAGCTGGGTTGTGAAGTGCACATGCCTGTAATAGTCCCAGTGCTGGAGAGATCCCTGAAGCTCATTTACCTGCTCACCGTATTAGTGAGCTCTGAGTTCAGTGAGACCTTATCTCAAAATATAGGGTGGACAGTGACTGAGAAAGATTCCCAGTATCGATCTCTGGTTCCCACAGCCATCCTGTGAAGGAACTAAGCAGCCGTGTTACAGGGGAGGCAGAGACACAGAGAAAGAAGTTAGGAGCGCAAAGTTGCCCAGCAGACATTGGATAAAGCCAGATCTAAGACTGCATCTTCTGGAGCCATATCCAGAATACTGATTATCACCCCAATATGCCTTCTAGGAAAAGATAGTCCAGTCTACTGTGAACAGTCTCGGCATTACCCATCACTTCCAGCAACACACAGGGCCATTGTCCTTCCCTAGATAAGTCATAGTAGACACTTAGGTTTTAAAAGTATCCCTTTTACATTTTGTACTTGAGTAACAAGGTCTATATGTGGTCCTGTGTGTGCGTGCAGGTATACCTATGTGAGTATATATGAATATATGTGGGTGCATGTGCATATTATGAATGTGCATATGTAAGCCAGAGCCAGAGATTAACATCAGAAAACCATCCACCTCCTTTTTAATTAAGTTATTTTTATGTGTATGAATGTTTGACCGACCTATATGTATGTGCACCACACACAAACCTGGTGCTGAGGAGGTAAGAAGAAGGCCCCAGGACTGGAATTACAGATAGTTGTGAGCCTTCTTGTGGGTGCTAGGCACAGATCTGGGTCCTCTGTAAGAGTAGTCAGTGCTTTTATCTCTCCATTAGCTCGTAAGAACAGGCCGGTGGGCCTTAGGGTCTGGCTGTATTCCAGCACTGTGCTTACAACAGTGAACCACTCCGCAGGCTGCACATGGGTTCTGGGGGTTGAACTCAGGTTCTCATGCTGGCGCAGCAAGCATTTCACTGACTGCTGCCCACGTGGCTACATGTGGTGCATTTTAATAAGCTGGCCGAGTGAGGCAGAGGCTATCAGAGACTTGGGTCGGATTTGGTCTCTGAGTACTTACATGCCAGCTGTAACCCTTAGAACTGAAGTCCTCACTGTCTCAGCAACGAGCATGGGGGACGGCAAATGTCGTACATTTCTGTAAAGGCCACAGAGACTTCCAGAAGACTGGATAAAAATGTGCTGTCCTGCAGTGCTAAAATTCTGGCCTAACTCACGAATAGGTGCGCTCTACTTCCCTTTCTGTTTACAGCTTTGTCACTGGAATTCAGCAACTGTTCCTGGGGCTTTGGTTTGGAATTCAGCAACTGCTCCTGGGGCTTTGGAAGACCTTTGTTATGGTGCCGTTTCATTTGGTGAAGACTTCAGGTCTAACTCCCTCAATTCTTCCACACTTACTTTATTATCTTAATTTGGGGGGTATATGTTGCAAGTGTGGTGTGTTTGTATGCTGGATGTGCATGTGAGTGTTGGCTCATCTGTGACAGTCCAGGCAGAGGACCATGGAGTGACCTGCTCTATTCTCTGCCTTATTTCCTTCAGTTGGGGTCTCTCAGTGAACTCATTGCATTGCTAGGCTGGGAACAAGCAAGCCTCAGTAATCCTCTTGTCTCTGACCCTCAAGCCCCCAGTGCAGGAGTTACAGGGTGCTTGTCCATAATCAGCATTTTCTGTGGGATCCAAATTCAGATCCTCATGCTTTCCCAGCAAGCATTCTTACCATTGAGGCATCTCTCTCTCTCTCTCCAGCCCATCATTATGGTCCTCTGCCAGGCATCTACCAGCCTTCCATTGGTAGAGAGGCCCATAAACTTAAAATGTATTGACATGTCCACAGGCATGACTGAGCCACGGTCCCCCTCTCTGCTGCCCATCCTGCAGTGTATGCAGAGCAGAGGCTGGCTTCCTAGCTCAGCTGCTCTGGAGTTTTGCAATGATCTTTCCTGGAACGGAGCTCCAGCATGGATCATTCTGTTTCCTGTTGGAATCAATTTTCTGTCCAACTTTCATTTCCTATTGTGTGTTCCTCTGAGGTCAGCATGGCTTTGTCAGACAAAAGCGAGGCTTTCTCTTTGGGAGATGTTCTTGGCTTCTTTTCAGCTGTGTGTTTGTCTAAGCAGCAGCCAGGCATGCAGTGTGTGACCACCCAGCCCCTCTGGCTATTCTGCCTGGTTGTGCTTCAGGGTTTGATCCAGCAGAGTCTTTGAATGTGGGCAAGTGTCCCAGGTTGCTGTCCCCTGCCCTACATCTTAACTCATAGGCACTTTTCACATGTTAACTGGCCTCTCTTCTTCCCAAACATCTGAGTGCTCTTCAGCAGAGGTCAAATCTTACATCACTGATATTGTCTCCATTGTTTATTGCTCAAATGAACTTGGCTGAAGACTCAGTGGCTAGTAGGTGAACCACAAAACTGAATCAGATCCCAGAGAAATCCCTGTCTGTTCTCTACATTCCGGTGTCCAATTATATACTTCTAAGCGTTAGATTGTGACCTTCACACCTTTCCACAATGCTGAGCTGCTATGAACACAGACTTTTCATCTCTATGTACTGAGGAAAATCACTCCAATTATTGTACCCCCTGTGTTCTTGGGGTCTACATATGCAAACATAGGATTTCTTAGCATAACATGAAATTTTGCTATTTTTTCAGAGCATGGAGGACAATATAGCAGTAGAGATGGGACATGGTCATTATGGGATATGTTAGTTTGAATGTGATTTGTCCCCATAATCACATAGGGAGTGGCACTATTAGGAGGTGTGGCTTTTTTGGAGTGAGTATGTGATGGCCTTGTTAGAGGAAGTGTGTCACTGTGGCTGTGGGGGCAGGCTTTGAAGTTTTCTATGCTCAGGCTATTTCCCAGTGTTTCAGTTGACTTCCTGTTGCCTACAAGATGTAGGACTCTTAGCATCAGCTCTGTGTCAGCTCTGTGTCTGCCTGCATGCTGCCATGCATCACAATGATAATGGACTGAGCCTCTGAAACTGTAAGCCACCCCAATTAAATGTTTTCATTTATAAGAGTTGCTGTTGTCATGGTGATGCTTCACAGCCATAAAGACCCTAAGATATAGGATGAATAAGACGATGGGATAAACTAGGACATTCTGTGTCCTCGACTCATTTCTTCTAACAATGGAATGACCTTGAACAATGAATGTCCTTTGATAGACCTGAATTCCCTTATCTAGAGAAATAGTCTTGGCAATGAATTTATTGTATCAACTTTTATTTACTAATATAATCTTAGAATTTATTTGGATTTGATGATTGTTTGCATCTGGATAATTATTGCTTGCATACGCAAAGTACTGTGAAGAGAGCATGGCACTCACTAAAATCAAAGCTAGAACAAACTCCTCCCTTAGAAAAAACACTAATATAATAGATCTACTGGTGCTTGAGCCACACTGTACCATCTGCCCTCTAAACAAATTGCTGGGGACTTAAAATTGTCACATGCTTCTGTATCATGACACCATGGAGGTCCTCAGGCTGGTACATTCCCCTCCCCTAGCAAATGGGACACTTTTTTTTTTTTTTTTTTTTAGTCAATGGCTGCTAAAAAATTCTCCACCTCTGCTGCTTCCCACTTCAGATGAGGCCCAAGGGATGGGAAAACGAGATAGTAGCAAAGTCACTGTGCACACACAGGGGGTGTGTGTTTTATTGCTGTTGTAATTTCCTCTCTGGTGCTGTGAGAACCATTACATCCTAATTAAAAGCAGTTTCAGAGAGGAAGGGGTTCCAGTTCCAAGTTCCAGTTCATCACTGAGGGGAAGTTAAGGCAGGAACTCAAGCAGCAATATCACCTTCATGGTCAAGAACCAAAACAAAGAATCCATGTGTCCCATTTTCCTTATACTCAGCTCACTTCCTTCCTTCTTATGCAGGCCCAGCTCAGGAAACAGTGCCACCCACATTCAGGGGTGGTGGGGTGGTTTCCCACTTTAAATAACAATAGAGACAGTCTCCCAAAGATCTTCCTACGGGCCAGCCTGATCTAGATAATCTCTAGATCAGTTGGCATTCTCTTCCCAGGTGACCCTGGGTTGTGTCAGCTTGAAAATTAAAAAGCACAGTTGCCTTTTGAAGTGAGGTGACTTTAACAACAGATCTGATGTGGTCTCATCAGTGTTATTCATTCTCAAGGGCAGAGAGTAAAGTGTTCACACATTCACACTGGAGGGCTCTAACCACTGAGGCCCCCAAACACCCAAGGGAACCTCTCTCCTCTACAGCCAACCCAACTACTCAACAAGTCTAGAGAAAGGCCTGATGGCATTGGCAGAAAATCCTGTGAGTTCCCTTTCATTGAGAACTGGAGGGAGACATTATTATTCAGGAAGGCACGTCTGACCCAACGACACAGAATTGGTGTCATTTTTTTTTTTTTAGATTCAACCCTGTCTCTGATGTATTTGAATGTCCATTCTTGTCTTTGCTTCTGGGAACTCCTGACTTCCCTGCCTTTTCTAAGGAATTTGCTTGGCCTGACACAAGCTGACAGACAAGCAAAATATGAATAAAACCTAGATGTCCCTTGATCATCTTGCAGGCTATTGATTATGACCCTAGTCCTCCATCCACTGCCTAATTTGTGATATATGTATGTATGTTTGTGTGTGTGCGTGTGAGTGAGTGCATGCTTACACAAGTATACATGCATGTGTGTGTGTATATAAGTCTGAGGTTTACATCTGGAGTCTTGTTCAATTACTCTCCACCTTATTCACTGAGGCCGAGTTTCTCCATTGAACCCAGAATTTTTGGACGTGACTGGTCTCACTAGCCACCCAGGGATCCCTGTCTCAGCCTCCCAAGTGTCAGGATTAGAGCTAGGCTACCACATCCACCCAACATTTGTGTGGGTTCCAAGGATCCAAACCCTGGTCTTCAAGCTTGCTGCTTGGACAGCAAATGTTTTAACGGCTGAGCCATTTTTCTACTTCCATGTCTAATGTTTTGGAAATAAAATCACCACATTGCCACACAAATTCCTTATTCTTACCGTCTGCCCTGTCCAATGTGGCCAACAACTTGCTAGTTACCATGCCAACCACAAATTAATAAATTCTTTTGTGAGTCTTCATGAATTAAGAAAAAATCATGTTGGTACTACAGGGTCTATTTTCACTCTGCAAAAAGCTTTCTTTGGCTATCCTTCATAGTTATATGGCGAGCTTCAGATGAAATGGTACAGTCACGAGTGTACTTAGAACCGCTTGTGTGGATACCCTATGAATTATGAATGTTGACTACTGTTGCTCTCTTTATTTTAAAGATTTACTTATTTATTATGTATACAGTGTTCTGTTTGAATGTATGCCTGCAGGCTAGAAGAGAGTACCAGATCTCATTATAGATGGTTATGAGCCTGTTGTAAGAGGTTTCTGGCCTGGACTTTCCCATCTAGTCTCGTGGCCCAGACTTTCAGACCCACAGTCCCATAGTCCCACTGAAACATACAGACTCTTATGTTAACTGTAGGCCGATTGACCTGGGGCCCAGGCATATAACTTGCTAGCTCTTGTTCTTAATCTAACCCCTGACTCTTATCCTGTTTAGCCATGCAGCTCGGTACCTTTTCTCAGAGCAGCATAGTTGTCCTCTGCATCTGTGGTATCTCTGGTGTCTCTGTGGTATTTCTGCTTTGCTCTTCTTGTTCCCAGAGTTTTCCCAGTCTGAGAGCTCCGCCCACACTTCCTGTCTGCCTTCAACCAGTCAGCATTTTTTTTTTTTATTAAACTAGTAGGCGGGGCAATCATTTACAATGTAGCATACTCCCCCTACAGTGAGCCACCAAGTGATTGCTGGGAATTGAACTCAGGACCTCTGGAAGAACATCCAGTGCCATTTCTCCAGCCCTGTTTTTGCTCTTATGTTCTCTGCCACCTTCTTTCGTGTTTGCTGTATCCCTTCCTTTCCTTGACATCTCTCATGCTTCTATTCCTCAGCTCTCTTTTCTCTTAAATTATGCCCGCTGTGGCTCAGCTATTGAGCAGCCCTGAAGGGGCGGCTTCTGAGTCTCTCACCAGAACAGGCCACTGCCAAGGTGTACAGGACATCTGCTTTGTGTTCACAGCGCCACACATTTTCTCCAAGTTTGGAAGAAGAATTATATAATTGCCCTTGGCTTTACATCTAGCCTCTCTTCCCTCACTCTCCCCTTCTGTCAAGTACCTTTGGAATAACCATGAGCATTTTTGATTTCCTACTAAGCCGAAGTTCTAGATTGGGGGATATTTAGTTTCCTTTGATGAAGTGTGAACATGTGGATCTCAGCTGTTCCTGTGGCTTAAGTGATGGCTCAGTCCCTGTGCAGAAATGACCTCCCCCTGACTACTGGCTGAGCCGTCTCCTCCAGAAAGGTGGCATCCATAACACTACATGCATGTCCTGTGATGTGTCCAATGAAATCTAACCCAGAAGTCTATCTACTGATGAGTAGCTAAACAAAATTTGGCACACAATAGGATATTATTTGGCAGTAAAAGAAATTCCATATGAGTTTATTCATATAGCATGCTTGGTAAGTGAGAGAAGCCAGGTACAAAGGAGTAGATGTGTATTTCTGGTTGTCTAGAGTCCAGTCTATAGCCATGAAATAGATTAGTGGTTGTTGGGCAGAATTGGGAACAGCTAGCCCATAGATCTGGAGTTTCTTAAGGGAAAATGAAAATGCTCTAATACTGATGATGATTACACAACTCTGTAAACATACCAGAAAGTATATAATTGTACTTCCCAGGTGGGTGACTTGTACAGATATGAATTACATCTCAATGAAGTTTTTACAATGTGAAATATAGTATTACAGCCCAAACTCTAAGTCTGCTCATTGCCTTTGAAATTTAAGATTAAGAGACCCAACTTCCTTTCCAAGGTCTTTTGTTTGTATAGGACTTCCCTCTGCTTCACCTGTACATTCATCAACCTTGTACATCACTCAGATGTCACATCCTGGCCTCATCTTCTGGGTTCATCTTCTCCTTCCAAACAGGAGCTCTCTCCCTCCATCTTTTCTGGCCCTTTTCATGAGCTGATTTTTGCTGTCTTTATCATTGTACCTGTGTGGGATTGAGGGCTCATCAAGGCCAGAGAGCTTTTTGGGTTGTCTTAACATCCTACACAGCACCTGGCCTATCCTACCTGATTAGTACACAATAAGTTTCTGTCACCTGACAGGGTGACTGGATTGATTTGATTATGGATGATCCCAGGCATGACATGGCCTTTACTTGCCTCCTTCGCAGGGGTCATTAGAAAGCAATTAAGGAGCAAATGTATAAAGAATGTTTTTTAAACTCTCAAACCACATAGGGCATTATCATCTGTAACCGTGGTAACTATTCAAATTAGTGTCAATTAACTTCTGGCAGCACCTTTCAGATCCCTTATCTTTGACATTAGTTTTTTTCAGGAGGAGGTAATGTGCTTTTTCTAGGTGCAGTTGTCTTTGAAGAGACTGACAGTGTTTCCTGGTTGTAATCAAAACTGTCATACATGGGACCATGACAAAGGATGAGGAGGCCAGAAGTCTGTACAAACACTTGAATCCCTTTCAGCCACGAGGAGCTGGAGAGTAAATACGTTTCCCATTCTGTTCCTCTGCAGTTCTGCCAGTGAATGGGGCCAGAGAAGCTTCTTCACGAGTCCTGAGCCCCTGCAATACAGTTTGGCTCAGGTCAAAGTTCATCTTCAGTAGAAATCTTTGATTCGAGCTGAATTTTATTTTAATTAAAAATATTTTTTAAAATGATAATTTCATGTATGAATACTGTATCTACATTATCCTGCTGCCCTCCCTCCAGTTGCTCCTGTGCCTCCAGCCCTGCTCAAATTCATGCCTCTTAGTCCTTAGTTATTATAGTTGTATAAGTATGTGTATAAATTTATGTATACAAGCTGCCGAGGTCATGTTAGCGTGTCTCAGGCGTGTTTCCGAATAACCTCTTAGGATTACTTGTCCTAAGCAGGGAGCTCATCCCTCAAGCAGCCTGAGTAGCTTGCTTTCCCCCTCCCTCAGCAATCACTCATTGCTAGAAATGAAGCCTTGTGAGAATTTCCCCAGTCACTTTGGCAGTCCGTTGGTGGTATCACTTTTTAGGTTTTGTTTTGAAACCTATTGCTGAGATTTCCTGAGTGCGGCTTCTAGGCCATGCATAAAAGACACTGACGTGCAGCTGCTGTCCAAACCTTGTTTCTCTTGCTCTTACAGTCTCCCTGCTTCCTTTCTGGGTGTTCCCTGAGCCTTCAGCGTAGGGCTCATGACATAGATTTATCAGTTGGTGGCTGGGCACCCCACAGTTAGTTATTCTCTGCATTTTGACCAGTTGTGACTTTCTATAATTGTCTCTGTCCTATGCTGGAAAAAAAAAGCTATACCTATCTTTGGGAATAAGGATAAGTATTTAGAATGAAGTTAGAGATTATATTGGCTTATTGAAGTGGCAGTAGACCCTCTTGAATTCTTTAAGTAAATATATTAAAGATTAAAAATATGTAGATGTGTAGAATGTAGGGATGATAGACACACCACACCTACTTTCCACATCAAACAAATACTGTCTTTCCCCATCTGTTTTGGATCTCCCCTCCTTCCTTCCTTTCAAACATCCCAAAGGCAGTGTATTCAAACATCTTCTTCCTCCAGGCCCACCCTCTGTTCCACCCTGCTCCTCAAAGTGACTGTAAACTTCCTCCAGGAATTTATTTAAAAAATATTTTAACATTTACAAATATAAGTTAAACTTTAAGACGGCTTTTAAAAATAAAATGATTTAGACAATAAATGTTTATCTAGTCTCTAAAAAAAACAAAAACAGAACAGGCCATTTAAAATTTTAATAGCGCTTTTTCTTTAAAAAAAAAACAAAACTAGCCACATTTTGTTTAAACTCTTAAAACTTTAAAAACACACTTTTAAACTTTATTGGTTAACATTTAAATTTCACCATACTGGTTAGTCTGTGAACTCAGCTCTGAGGCAGGGGCTGACTTCGGAGTAGTCTGTGCTGCACTTCAGACCTACCTATCTGACTTACCTGTGTTTTTCAGAGTCTACCCTGAAGCCCATTTCACAGAATCTCCATCCGGGCAATTTAAATCAGCTCTTGGGAGGGGGGAAACCATGTAAACTTGGAGGACAATCAGTTTGTCTCCACATTTCCTACATTCTGGGAAGGAGAGGTGGAAGTGTGTGTGGTCTCCTTAAAGTATACAAATTTTGTGACACTAAGGGCAATTTTAATATCGTAAGTGTTGTGCAGATAGCAGACTTAAAGGAAGGAAATGGGGAGAATTGAGGGATGGAGAGGAAGATAGGATCGTGAGTCCTAGGCAGGTACTCTGGTTGGTTCTGAAAATTTCCTAGAGGTTCAGACTCTATAGTCTGTGCTAACGGAGGGAGGTGAGTCCTTTAGCAGATGGGGCATAGAGAGGGTATCTTAACCTACTGTGGGGGATACTCTGAAAGGGTGTGGGGATATGTTTCAAATATAATAAAAACAGTTGAAGATATCATAGGGAGCTTCCCACCGTCAATTTAGGAGGATTAGACAGTGGTAATTCACACCTTTAATCCCAGCACAGGGAACATCGAGAGAGTGATGACCTACACCCTTAATCCAATCTGAGTTCCAGGTCATCTTAGTTTACCGAAGGAGTTCTAGGCTCCCAGGCAGGCAGGTGGTGCCACGCCTTAACTGAGCAAACAAAGCACTTAAGGAACAAAGTATTTAAGGCAGGCGTAGAAAGACAGAGGAGACAGAAGAAGCCTGTAGGAGCGAGGCTGAGGAAGCTGGAAGACAGCTGGTGAGATCTGACTGTGGTGTTTACTCTCTGTTATCTCCACCTTTCCCAGAGATCTGGCTTTGAGTTACCTTTATTCATGCTACAAAAGGGTATTGAGGAGTTTCTGGGTTCTTAGCTTCCCTGAGGGGAGCAGCTTGTTCTACTGTGCTTCCTATGATGTGTACCTCACTACATGCCCCAAAGCTACAGGAGCAGTCAGTCATGAGCTAAGACTTCCAAAACAGTGAGCTAATATAAGCCTTTTGATTTTAAGTTGGTTATGCTTCAGGGCATTTGGTTATGGTAATGGAAACTTGGCCAACACAGTGGCCAAATGTTTTATTTACCAATAAACCTGCTTCATTAAAATATAAACTTGAGTTGTTCTCTATGTATGTATGTGTGTGCATGAGAATACATACATGTAAATGTCCAAGAAAATCAGGAGAGAATGTTGGAGTCCTTGGAGCTAGATTATTGGAGGTAATAAGCTGCCTTGTGCGGGGGTGTTCGGTACTGAACTCCAGTCCTCTGCAAGATAGTGTGCACTCTTGACTGCTAAACCATCTCTCCAGGCCCAGGTCTTCTCTTCACCTGCAGCTCATCCTAATAGTTTTGTAGAAGTCTTAACACAAATATTCTATATGCAAAAAGAACGTGAGTCTTAGGTGCTACAAACAAATCTAGTTTGATTTGAAACATTTGGTTTGAACAATGTTCTAATTGTTGTCTTTGAGCGGTAGGAGGCTTTTGCAGGGCTCTTAACCCATTAGCCTTAAGCAACCGCAGCGCATCAATGGTAAGACTCACTTTACACCTAGTAGCTCATTTAAACTTCATAAAACTATTCTAAGGGAATTGGACATAGATGTAAGCAATCAGCCTTGTTTAAGGTCACATAGTTAGAAAATGATCTGATGGTTTCAAGACTCAAAACTGAATAAATAAATAAAACAGATCATCCATTGATTCCTACCGTGAAGAAATAGAACAGGGATCCATCTTGGGAAATAATGCAGACATAGCTTTCTTTTGTACAAAAGGTTTCTCTCTCTGGTGTGTGTGTGTGTGTGTGTATGTGTATGTGTGTATGTGTGTGTGTGTGTGTGTGTGTGTGTGTGTGTGTGTGTGTGAGTGAGTGTATGGAGGGTGACAGACGTGTGAGCTGGAGGCAGTTTATATGTCACAAGCAGGTTGTGGCTGACCCAAAGAGATGTGGAGCAAGCTCACAGGAAAGAGTCTATCTGCAGGAGCCTCTGAGATGTGTGGGAATCCATGCTGGGGAAGCTGTCAGCAGTGTGACTGCAAATGAACCGCTCATTTTCCCACAGCCTGTGCAATTTACAAAGCACTCTTCTGGCGTCATGCATAGCTCACAAGTATCAGAGCAGGGACAGAAGCCTCAGCTGTCTGACACTCCACTCTGGCTTCCCCTCCCTTTCTCACCAGCTCCATATGCACCTCAAGAATGTCTACTGAGCGGTTGTCTAAATATCAGCATGCAGCCAGAAAGAGAGACTACAACTGGGGTCTTGGAATGTGCAGGTGTTCTTAGAGAGACAAGGGGAAGCAAAGAACTGGACTGGCTTTGTAGAAGCTTGGAGTCATCCTTGCTCAACACTCCCCCAACTTTCCTGTGGATACCCCACTTCCATCAGTCCAGCCTCCCCTAGGTAAATGCTCATGTGAGATGGAGTGGCCCTAGGTGGTTCTAGAAGTTCCCATGATGACAGTGTGACCATGCCATTAGTGCTGCTTAGGCTGGTGACCCCTGTGTCATCCTCACAGACAGCTCTGAGGGTGTTAATCTCACCTGTCATGCTGGAGTATTGCCCTAAGATAGAATCAACCAAGCTAGATTGACATTGGGTTACAAATATATTACATTTAGATTAAAGGTCGTCTAGGGAGGTGGTGGTTGATAATTTGGTCCATCTCTGTAGAATCTAGACTTTACAAAGCAGGCCTACCTGAGGGCAGGAAGAGGCTATCTTGGATGAGCAGGATCTGGAACTTTGGAATTCTATCCAACCACTTCCTGAGCTGTCCCTTCCTGCTAGGTAAATATTGCTTAGGTACCCAACGTAGAATTAAAGTGTCATTGATGAAACTTGTACCAAGGATGCAACTGATGGCCCGTGTCAGCTGGTTGGAGTTAAAAAATATATTTTAATTTGTTTAGCTCTCTGGGGAAATTATCTGAGCCTGCGTGTGCTAATCAACTTTCACAGGAGCTTTCAAGGAACCCGAAATGAGTCAAGTAACAAAATGAGATTTTTAATCTACATAAATACAGAAATCTTTCGCCACTCCCCTCCTGCCTTTGAGAGGGAGATTAAAAATTTCTAATTCATTCCTTTCTCATGTCCCCAGGACTCTGCCATTAACAGCTACTGGAAGATGATCATGTGACTAAGCATTCAAATATTTTACATTTTTCTCTTTTTTGTGTGTAATTTTATATCAGAAGGTCAGGGGCTGTGGCAAGTATTAAACACACCACTGCCACCGCCCCTCTAGGAGAAAGTAGGGTTCATGTGGCTGAGGGGTTGCCGTCATGACTAAGACCCACTTCTTGTGGAAAGTGATTCAACACTCTCCACCCTCTAGTAGCCTCAGTGACGGTAGGTGGGCAGCTATCATAACTATCATAGAATCTACAGGAGAATGGAGTTCAAGGCCAGGTGGATTTACATTGCCACCTCTCTTTGATAAACCAGGGTAAACCAGGTCCAATTGTGACAGCCTGTTTATGCCAGGTCCTCAGGGGGTGCAGTGACTGTAGGAAGATTGCCCTGAGTGTTTCCAAGCCTCTTTGGTTGTCTGTCTCCACTGTGTAAGCCAGAGACTTGATGGTACCCTTAAGGAGGCAGAGGAGGACTAGAGTAATGTTGAGTTTTAGATATTTCAACCCTCAAATTTCAAGATCCATAGCCTATACAGCTGTGGGCCTCATTAAGTTGCATGGCCTTGCTCAGGTATGTGAAACCATGTGTGTATAGAAAGAGATGAAACCCAGAAAACCTGGTGACTCTAAGCCACACAAACTTGGCCGTGGTCTTTTCTCCAATCTCTCCTGTACCTTCAGCACATCATGCAGGTTGGTTTTCCCTCTTCTTTCTGCTCCGCTAAGGGAAATCATCGATGCCCTCTCTCCCTCTCTGCTCTTCCCCTCCCCATCTCTTGCCCTCCATTTTATTTCTCACTGTCCCCTCTGCCTTTAGATATTTTCCGCCCCATCCATTTTCTTAAGTTTAACATTTGTTCTGTATTTTATTTCTATTTATGTGTTTCTCTTATTTTGCTAGTTCTGGGGATGGAATCTGGGCTTCATGTATTCAAGGCAAGTGCTCTTGCTTTGGTGTGTGTGTGTGTGTGTGCGCGTGTGCGTGTGCGTGTGCGTGTGCGTGTGCGTGTGTGTGTGTGTGTGTGTGTGTGTGTGTGTGTGTGTGTGAGAGAGAGAGAGAGAGAGAGAGAGAGAGAGAGAGAGAGAGAGAGAGAGAGAGGGCTAGACGTCAATATCATCAGGTGGGTTTCTTAATTATTTTATTTTTGTTGTTGTTGTTTTTTGGACAGTTTTTCACCAAACCTGAAGCTCATATCGACTTGCTAGACTGCTGGCCAGTGAGCTCTGGGACCTTCCTGTTCTACATCCAGTGTTGGGATTACAGTTGTACCTGAATTTTCTTTATGTCAGAGCTGGGAGTCCACACTCAGGTCCACATAGCTTGTTCAGCAGACATCAGACTAACGACTGTGCCATCTCCTCCATATGCCCTTTTCTGGTATATATCCGTAGATAAGTGTAGGGCCGAGCATATTTTCTGAAGGGCTTTATTTTCCTTAGCAAATAATATCAGGCATATGATAATAGCACACAATAATTAAATTTTCTTATAAATGAAAATTGTAACATGTGGTGATATATTGTATATTTAATAAAAATAGTCTGGGATATCAGCACAGAGCCACCCACAGAGGCAAGCCGTGAAGGTCAGGGGGTGGTGATCCATGCTTTTAATCCCATCACTTGGGAGGCAGAGATCCTGGAGGATCTCTGTGGGTCAAGGCCAAACAGAGCTAGGCGTGAAGGCTCACAGCTTTAGTCCCAGTTCTAGAAACAGAAAGTGAGATAGCTGGGCAGAGAGAGGAGGGAGGAGTCAGCTTTTCCTGGCACTAACCTTTTCAGCTGAGGACAGAGAGGTTTGGAGACAGGTCTGAGGAGTTGGCTGGATGAGAAGTGACTGTGGTCTGTTTCTTTCTCTCTTTCTCTGATATTCCAGCTTTTCCACAGTATCTGGCTCCTGGTTTTTTATTATAACATCAAATGGAACTAGTGCAATTGCAGCAAATATTTTAAATCCAAGTATAGAAATATAGAAGATTGTTTAATAACTGATTTTAATAAAACAACATAAAGTCTATACATTTGATAAAGTCATTATACAAGTATATAGATGAATACTGTTGCCTTTAAAAGTATATTAAAGTAAGCAGGACATGAAAATAGGCAAGTTCCCATTAAACAAATGAAAATTTTAAAAGAAAAGCTCTTCCCCATATCATTGAAGAAGAAAAATTATAATTCTAGATACTATTGATTAAAAATGTTTAAGCCTGGTCTAGGTATGTAGCTCAGTGGTCAGTGCATAGCTGGTATTTGTAAGACTCTGAGCCCCATTTCCAGCAAGGCAAAAGACACACATAATGTACATAGATGTTTAGTTCTCACCAATTAGAAGGTTTGTATGGTTGCTTTTGTACAGTTTTGCACATAATTTAACTGCAGGTCTGCCGACACTTGTTGGATTGGTTCTAGTCTGGATTCTAATGTGACAATCTCTTCTTACAGAATTTTCTTTGCTTCTTCCAACATTTCTTTGTGTGCATTTGAGTGTGTGCAAGTGTGCAAGTGTGGGTGTGCATATGCAGGTAAGTAGCATTTGTGTGTGTGTGAAACACAGGTGTGTGTGTGTGAAAGAGATCCAGAAGTCAACTTCAAGTGATTTCTTTCATCCCTTTCAACCTTGTCCTTTGAAACAGTGTCTCTCACTGAAACTGGAGCTTGTCAATTCATCCAGAGTGGCTGGCCTGCAAACCTCAGAGAAGCTTCTGTCTCTGTTTCCTGTGCTGGGATCACAGGCATGCAGCACAGTGCCTGGTTTTTATGTGACTATTAGGGACTGAACTTGGTTCCTTCTGTGTGTACAGGAAGCACTTACCATTGGCTTATCTCCTCAGCACCTCCTTCCAACATTTCTTAGACTTTTTCCTTGGATCAGGCTGGTGAAAATATTTTTATATATTATTAATACTACTAAGGTAGGAGAAGAGAAATGTCTCAGCTACTCACTTGCTACCAAGCCTGATGACCTAAGTTCTATCTGTAGAACCCACATCATGGAAGGAGAATCATCTCTCACAGATTGTCCTCTGATCTCCGCATGTATGTTGCTGTGCATATGCCTCCAACAAACAAACAGTAAAAATTTAATAAATCCTTAAGTGACCATCAGCTATGGGCATGACGTCATCAGAGCATCTTCTAAATTCTGGAGTTTGTCCCTGCTTCTTCCATGATCCAGGCAGCAGGAGCTAGGCTGACTGCTCCATCCAGCTTTGTCTCATCTGAATCACCGTTCGACCAGTAACTGCTGTCAGAGTGCAAGCTTCTTCCTGGTCATCTTGGTGGCCACCATCTTAGGAGAGCCTTCCACCTTCTCTGTTTAGATGACGTTTTCCTGCCTGGGTTAAACCTCTACCTTTGTGCCATTCAGAGCCTGTTTACTCCAACTGACTACTGGGGCTTTGTCATAGAAGACGGGATTATGTATCCCATCCCTAACTCTTTGAGGGTAAGAAAGACAAATCAATGGACTCTTACCTGTAAAATCTTACCCTCCACACAGGGTCTGCCTAGTGCCTGGGAACACCCATGTAAGGTTTGTTTAACTGATAAATGTATGGACAAATGGGTAAATGGGTTGAGAAAGCTGAGTGTTGGGCCAGTATGAGGCGACAAGTCTCTCTTCTGCCATGGCTGTGCTTTGGATAAGATACTTATTTCTGAGCTTTAACCACAATCTCTGCCTCAGTGTCAGTTTTGACTGGGTGGTAGCCTTGTTGCCTTGTGTCCCACTAACCTTCCTTGGAAGTGGGAGAATTATCTTATACATTAAGTAGTTTTCCGTCTCTCTCTCAGGGTTTGAATTTACTCGCCAATACATAGTTTATGGTAACACACCAGGAGGTTCCTGGGCTATGTTTCTGTTATCCCCACTAACTGTTATCTAAGGGATGCAGAGTTCCAGTTTGAGCTGAGTGTTCCAGCATCAGATGGTGACGATGTGTGTACAGCATGGAGATGTGTCAGGTGCCATTGAATGTACACTTAAAAACAGTTAAAATGGACAATTTTATGTATTGATTATCACAATAAAAATAAATTTTCACTAAAAGCTATACTATTAACTCCAAAAACATAAACAAAATACCAGTCAAATTAAGCTCTCAAAATATGCCAATAAGCTACACAGCACCTTAATACCACCTTAGAGGCCCCAGCTTGCTCCATACCTCCAGACTCGGACAGCTGCTGAGAGCCGATGACATTCTGATTTCCCAGATGCTGCTTATTGAAATGGGAAGACTAATATTAGATCCTTCAATGAGTTAGTGATTCTTCGGCTCCTCCTGTTACCTTTTTATTTCTCTTACAGAAACTGCTTTAAGAAAAAAAAATAATTTTAAGCAAGCTGGGTTTTTTTTCCCTCTGTGTTTATAAAGTAAAACTCAACTCTCCCCTTCTTTCTCCCCCAAGCTTTGAAATAGCTAGACACATATTGATTGGCTAGAACAGCCATTCCTTCACACTATTGTGCCACCATTGCTGCTTTGGGCATAATACTTAAGTATGACCCAAAGCATGGTTCCAAGGGGTGTTGACAAACCAAAAGCCACGTGACTGCCCCATCACCACCCCTTCCAGGAAACCAAGAGGCCTGAGTTCTCCCTGTTTCCTTTAAGAGCCCTGGCTGGGGCTCCAGCGGCCAGTGATGGATGCCCTAGTCAGGAACACATATTGGAGCTGTTGGCGGTGATCTATGATTCCTGCGCTTCAGGGCTGATTTGGATTTGCTGTCCTCCCCACCTAGAATTTTGCCGCTCCGTTGTTTGGTGGCCTTCTGTTCAATAAGAGAAAAATGAATCTAGAAACGTGCTTAGAAATGGACACACTGTGTTCAATTTTACATTATTAAAAGCCCCGCAGAACTAGGCTTTAATTTTCTCGTCTGTAATAAGGAGAGTTGAGCTGAGGATCCGGCCTGCTGTAGAGATTCTGAGATTCTATCTAACAAATAGCAGTATTAACGGGATCTAAAATCCCTTACATTTTTTCCTGCCTGACAAGCCCAGAGGGCTCATTGTCTGTGGGTTTCCACTGGGCAGCTACTAACCCCCAGGGTTGATTGATCTATTTATGCTCAGCTTGAGGCTGGAGCTGGGAGAGAGGCATTTTGTTTTGGGCCCTGCTGAGGAGAGCAGACTAATCACCTATATGCTGCCTTGGGGACTGAGGTAGAGCCTGAAGAAGCACGGAGCCTGTGCTTTTAGGAAAGTGTGGAGGAAAAAAGACCTGACCTGGTGGGGAGAAGCTTGGAAAGGTGTAGCCTGCAGCCATGTGTGGTTTCTTCACTTGTTCAGAGCAAGACCTCATTATGACTGTTCTCCATGCAGCCTCCAGCCTCTGGTGCTAATTGGGGGTCTATTTAGGGCCCCTGTGCTGGGCAGGGCCTTATGGGCCAGAAGCCTCAGATCTGATCTTTCTTGGTTACAATTTGAAGACTTTCAGATGAATTGAATTCAGGCCTAACCCAAGAAGACTTCAGTAAAGTGGAATGGTTGTTAGGTTTCCTCAGAAACTTGGGAACACTCTTGTGTCTCTGTTGAACGTCACACTCCAGCTGATTTCTGGGCTGGTCTGCACTGGACCTCTCCCTACAGGTATCTTTACCTACAAGTGCAGTGGGACAAAGTCTTTGTTTCTGCCAGTTTAGACCGTCTCTGTCTTAAGGATTAGGAACACGAACAGGTTTGAGAGATCCCTGGGTATTAAGATTTAACTCTGGGCCAGAGCAGCAAATATTTATTGAGTACACACAAAAGGCAGGACATGAATCATTAATCAACACTGGGCACTTGTCACTGGCTGGGGAAAAGGCAATATAATGAATGACTGGCAAATACAGGTGTGAATTCCACTTAATGCCCCCCCTCCTCAGGTAGGGAACAGGAGTTTAACCAGTACCAATGGGAGTATCCCTCAGGAAGCTTGACCAATCACTTTATGGTGTCTCTAGGGGTTTTGCACCCCAAGATGTGAACAGCCTGGTGGACTTCTGAGCCTTTTTTGTTTCCTAGCCTCTTTAGGTGGTATGCCAGGGCTGCAGTCATCCCAGAACTGAGGGCTGAGATTTCCCTGCTCTGGTTCTATGTAGAGGTTCCTCAGGGTCAGAAGGCCAAGTCAGAAAAGCATTGAGGATGAGTTTGGGAGCACCTGGCATATGCATTAGAGTTCAGGGTACAAACTGTGTAAACGCTACATAACTTAATTCCCCTGCCTGCTGCACATCTGTCATCCTTGAGATTTCCCGGGGCCAGAGGAGGTCAACATGAGCTAGCGTGACAAGACCTAGCCAAGCAAGGTAAGGAATTTCTCAGTAGAGAGGGATTAGCAGGGCCCGATGCTGGAGAGAAAAACAATGGATTGTATTTCCCTCCAAGAAGTAGGGAGAGGCTTTTGTAAGCGAAAAGAATGAAGGACTGTCTTGGTCAAAGCTCTCTTGGGACTGTGTAGGAACTGATATCTTCCTTTCCTGTTAGTCAGAAGCTCCAGCTTTGGGAGAAGTTAAGATTCCCAAAGCATCATGCAATGGGGCAAAGAGCTGGGGATTTGACTGGCTGGGGAGAGATATGGTGTAAAATGTAAATCAAGGGCTGGAGAGAGATGGCTCAGGGGTTAAGAGCATTGACTGCTCTTCCAAAGGACTTGGGCTCAATTCCCCAGCACCCACATGGCAGCTCACAATTGTCTGTGACTCCAGTTACAGGGCATCTGGTATCCTAACACATACACGCAGGCAAAATAAAAGTGCGCATAAAAGAAAGTTTAAAAACAAAAAAGAAAGATATAAGCTACGTGACTATTGGAGAGAGGGAACACATTCTGAGGTACCAGGAGGTGTGGAGAGCAAGTGAAACTTTGCAGAGTCGGAAGACAACACAGGCCTTCTCTCTTTCTGAGAGAGAAGTCATGTGTAAACGTCCAGAAAGGAAGGTTGGTTGGCAGGAAGTTGTAACTGTGACATTGTGCCTCTCTATCAAGTGTCCTCACTTAGGACAGGGCACTTAGGCAGTGTTTCATGATCCTTCTCTTTTGTGACTGGGGAAGTCACTCTGCTACCAAGGGGGTGAGTGGACTCAAGGGGTTCTTCTTCTTCCTTTTTTTTTGCCCCAGTATCAGGGGTCTAGTTCAGTAAGGTCACCAGGACCATTCATTTCCCTTAAGTTATGACCCCAGTGTAATCAATGAAAGCGTAACATTGAACAAACATCACCAAAGCTTTATAATAACATCCACTTACTCACTGGGCCTCCTGGGAACCGAGTCCTCGGCAGTCATCTGCCAAACTCTCTAACTTTGAGACTTTTCACAGCTGTCACCATTGGATATAAATAACAACGTGAGAAGAGTGGGTGACAGTACGCGTTGTGCCGGGCTACGCCTTCCTCAGCATTGCTCATGCAATCTCCTCCCGCTGGCCACATGCCAGCCCTGACAAACAACCATGAAAGTGACTTGTCACAAAGTGATTTTTAAAAATTGCCATTGCGGTTCCTCCATTACTATGTCTTTAGTGGTTGGCAAAATAATTGTCACAGTAACTGATGCTTCTTTTTCTTCATTATTATTATTATTGATAATCAAAAGAAAATATTGGTGGAATGGTTTTTCGTTCCTGGATTATGCAGAGTACCTGGTGTTCTCTGAGCTCTGTTTCATGTGTCTTTATCTTTACAATTTCTGTCCTTCCTGGAAAAATGTATCTACAAATCTCTGGGGATGAACCTTGTTAAGAAAGGTAGTCCATTTCCCAGGGGTTTGGTTTGTGTGAGTGCTGTGTCTCATCACTTATAGATAAAGGTCTGGGCTGTTTCTACAGTGAGGCTGGAGAAGAAAAGCTTTTACCTCAAACTACAGCCCTGTGGCCTCCAGAATCAGTGCATGGAAGTGTTTTAGGGGTTAGAACCATGAATCTGTGGAGCTTTCCTGTGGTAGTGTAAGTGTGGGCCCCTCAAAGGCAGCAGTTTCAAAGCCTGATGAGGCCAGGTTGATGCTGGCAGTCTGCCTGCTGTTTACATTTCTTAGAGCATGTGTTTGTTCCTACCCGAACATTTCATAACGAGACAGACGACACTGTATTTTTTAGAAGTAAGCTGCATGTGTTTAGGGCAGGACACTATTGGAGTACTTATGCTCATGATTATATTGGATGGACAGTCCTGTGAGGTCATCCAGCTATGTTGTTCTTATTTGCTCCAGATGAGGGCCAGGAGACTCAGAGCTGCTGTGAAGGGATGCGTCACTATGCCATAGTCTGCGCTCAGTGGCCTGGGTAGGCTGGCTAAAGCCCAAGACCCCAGAGTCCTGGTTCAGGGCTACTTTTACAAAACCTCTCTGCCACATTTGATCCATAGGCATTTAGGTTTATACAAAAAATCTGAGCAAACCCCAAAAAGATTCTCTACATTTCTCCTCCCCCTCCCCCCTTTATCAACATCTTATATTTGTGTGGTGCATTTGTGAGCCAAGATCAACACATTAATATTAACTGAAGCTCATAGCTGATGTTAGTGCTCATGCCTTCTGTTGTGAAGTCTGTGGGTTGGTTGTATATTATATATATGTATATTATATTTACCATACACACACACATAGTGACATGTATCAGGCCAAGTAAGTATTGAGTGCTGACCCCTACCATAATCTGTCTTTGAGTATATGTATGTATCATACAAAGGAGTTCCATTGTTCTAAAAAAAAAAAAAAAAACCCCATTTACTCAATTTCAACTTCAAGTCCAGCTCTGGGGTAACTGACAACCTCCTGTGGCCTCTGAAGGCACCTGTATGTACATGTACATACTTTCCCATACACACGCATATCTGCTCATAAATAATAAAAGAAATCATTTGAAAAAAATCTTTCTGGTTCTAGTGTAGTTACACATGCTGTGCTCTCTTGTGATCTATGGCTACCAGAGAGAGTTTTACTCGTTGCGACTTAGGAAAGATCTTGTCCAAGCTAAGAACAGAAGATAACAGTGGAGGCTTCTTTGTTCCCATTGGAGACACCCCTCCCCCTATAGCCATGATTGCCAGTCTTCCAAAAGAAAGACACCGCAAGGTAGCTATCTGAACCATTCAACACAGCAGTCCTGGCCAATGAAGCTAATGTCATGGGCTCCAGCACCATATGCAGCAGCCTTATTTGGGAATTCACCATAGTCAGTGGGAGTTTTCAGAGTCCTCTGTGTTATGAGGGGAACCAAGAAAGTAAGGTGAGACCTCATCTTCTCACTCCAAATCCAGGACAAGAACAACTCAAACACACACTTCCCCTGAAAGGCAGACAGTGTGTGTGTGCGCGTGTGTGCGTGCGTGTGTGCGTGCGTGTGTGCGTGCATATGTGTGTGTGTGTGTGCGTGTGTGTGTGTGTGTGTGTGTGTGTGTGTGTGTGTGTGTGTGTGTGTGTGAAGGAGCTTAGCCTACTATCAGTGGATGGAAGCTGCATTCTGCAGTCAGAAACTGAACCGTCAGGGAACAAAGGATGCATGTAGCAACAAATGTGTATCACTGATGCCCACGTCCTCGGTATAGTTACTTATTGTATTTTCTGTTGTTAGGCTGGTAGATGCTTATAATGATTGGAAACTCCTAAGGTGACTAAAATGATCATAAACATCTAAACTTTTGTATTTTTTAACTAGAACAAAGAACTCGGTTCAACAAAATAACCAAGGGTCAGATAGCAGGGATGCACCCACAGCAGATGCTCCTTCTTGCTTATGTATTGAGTATGGCTTAAGAATCATTTTATCTGTACCTCTGATTAGAGCAACAAGACCTTTGAATCAGTACAGGGAATATTTTCATAGTTTTCTGTGCATCAGTCAGACAGAGTATGTGTGCACAATATAGGATGTGGTGAAGGTTTATGACACAGCATTGCTGTTGCAGGCTTGAGCAATAGCTCTGATGTCTTAGAATTATCTGGAGACTAGGGCCTCTGCTGCCCATACCTTGCATCTCATAGTTAACCAGAGACAAAGGAGAGATTTAAAATAATGTAACAGTGTTGCAAGCAGGATTTCACGCTGAGCTGGACTGGAGCACAGACCGCCTCTCCTCTCTGAGAAGCAAAAACAGTTGCCATAAAGACAACAAAGGCCGGGCAAGATCTACTGAGTGTGATTTCCTAGGAGTGAGGCACATTTAGCAGGCTTGCAGTAAATCTATCTGATGTTTTCCAAAGGTAAACCAAACGCCCATCAAGCAGTAGAGTTTATCTCTTAACTTCCATTTTTATTGCCACAACTGTGTTATGTTTAGAAAGCAAACAGGCTGTTAGAATATTCCAACCGAAATGCCACTAAAATGATTTAGTGGGTGAGTTATTTAGTGTTCATTAGCAAAGACAGCATTTGTGGACAGTGGTGAATTTGTTTTGCTTCTCTCTGATCCAGTGAAACGGCCATTATTTCTTCCCACCCAAGTAGTTGCCCTTGCCTCAGACCAGAGACTCAAAGTCCAACGGTTGTAGGATTTATTCCAGAGCCATCAAACATAGGTTATGGGCCATTTTCTTTTTCAGTTCTGGAGCCCTGGAGTGCTTGGAAATGTCGACTTTTAGGGAGAGGCCAAGGAAAGCCTGAATGTGTGCCAAAGCTTTGGCTGTGGGCTTGGCACCGAGAGGGCTCCGCTGGTGGGACGGGGCACAGTGGGCTTTTAGGGCACACACTACTCGCAGAGATGATTCAGGGCAGCCTTTGGGTTTCCATGGCTTAGCAGGCCTTACTCCATCTTCAAAATTACATTCAGGATTTGATAAATTGATACATTTGTTTGTAGTCACAGAGTATCCTAAAACTGGAAGGTACCCTTGACATCATTTTTGGCCAATTTCAATCTGGTTTCTCTCTTCGCAGATTAAGATCTGGCCCCAAGAGGCCCAGTGATCAGCAGGGTCTGCTAGTCACCTTTAGCAATCCTATCCTATCATTGTGCTTCGCAGCTCTCCTCACTAGTTAGAGTCTATCCGTAGGGAAAACAGTGATGTTGGGGCCAGAACAGAAGCGCATTTTATGAACTCTGAAGCTTATACTTTTGGGGACGGGGTGGGGTGGGATGCTGTGCCCATATTGCTGGGATCCTCTTTCTAGGCCTTGGGCCAACCCAGGCAATCTAGGGGTCTATAGGATGTGCTTCCTGTATTTTTTTTTTTTTTTTTTGGTAATTCTGGTTAGGACCTCATATTTCTTCCTGCAGCCCTGCCTCTTTCCATTCATACCCTACATTATCTTAAACACATTTGAGGATTTGAATCTGAAACCTTCTTGGAAGCAGGCTTTGATTATTCCGTTTGGCTATCACATCCATTGTCCTCTGTTTCTTCACTCACCCGTCTTGGTCTGTTCTCTCTTCCTAATTATTAGTATGAGCCGTCTCTAGAAATCACCACTTGGCAAAGGACATAGGAAGAAATCCTGACTCCCAATACTGTATGCTGAGAAAGGCTCTTGTTTCCATTATGGTGACAATTCCCATGCACCGATTAGCTCCTAGATGCCAGGCATTGTGTGGTTTGCCTCACAAGGACCTCCGAGGGCTTTGGGTCCTGGGAGAATCAAGAGTCATGGTCTTACAACACTGACCATAAGGGAGTCTGGTCACTGATATCTTCCATAACTGAAGAACACCAGCATACTTTAAGCCATTTTTCCCCTATGAAGCGTGTTTTCTTATACTTTTTTGCTTTAGAACAATGTAAAAAACCTACAAAAAAAAATGACCACATTCACTTTCTCAAGGGCAGCATGTTCACTGGTAACATGGGTCTTATCAGACCTCAAGAACTTGTGACTTCTAGCAAACAGTAATGGTCTATCCTGGGACTGGAGAAATATCTTTATCTTAAACATGCTAATGAACACTTGAAGGGAGAGTGTCAGTGAGGAGTCTATCTGGGCCTATCAGGGCCTGTCAGGAGAGTGGCAAGTGAGAGCTACAGGGGTCCTCCTGTGAGGTACTTTGATGACAGAGCTATGTTTAGCTGAGGAGGCTGATGGGGAGGGATCTTGTAATGGGAAAGCCAGTCACTCATTTGGGATGAATCTCAGGCTCAACGGTTGTAAAAATAATAATAATAAAAATAAGGGATTTTGTTGGGACTAAGGTGTCCTTGTAGAGCTAAATATGTTTTTATGATGATTTTTGTTGTTTGTTTTAAGTGCTACATATCAAGCTTGGAGGCTTAGATGTGATGTGATTGGCAAGTGCTCTGCCACTAAGTCCCCATTTCTTGTGTTTGTGGTTTTGATATGTACATGTGTGGTCATGTGTATGCATGTGAGTGTGCATGCCTGTATGTGGGAGCCAGAGGAGGGCATGGAGTATGCATCCGTGTTTTTCCCCTCTTTATTTTCTTGAGACAGGCTCTCTCATGGAACCTGGAGCTTGCTGTTTTTCATCTAGGCTGATGCCCAGCAAGCCTCAGAAATTCTCCGGTCTCTGCTCCTTGCCCCTCAGAGATGAGGTTGTAGGTGCCAGCAGCCACACTCAGTCTTTGTGGCTTCTGGAGGTCTAGCCCAGGTCCTCACTATGGTACAGTAAGCACCGTTACCACCTACTGAGCCATCCCTGGAGTTTTTTTCCTATTTATTTTTCTTCTGAACATTCACCTCTAGCAGAGGCCAAGATCATGAGAGTTAGTAGTTGCGTTTTTAGTGGGCGAGACTTTCTTTTTTGTTAGTTACCTGGATGCCTGTGTGTGAGGTGGATCGAATGCCTATGTCTGCTGTCAGCACTGTGTACCTGAAGTCATGCTCTGTCTGCGGTGACTTGCACATTAACTAACATGGCCAGATGATTGGTGACTGCTGCCTGATAGGAGGCTCCTTCTAGCAGAGATTGTGGAAGTGGTGCCTCCCATCAATGCGTTATAAAGCTCTTGCTCCCATGAGTATGAAAGGGCATGTCACTCATTGACTGAAACATCTGGTCTCCACCTGGGCAGGGCATTCTTTGTGGCAAGGATAGGCACTGGGCTTAGACACTACAGCTGTCTCTCACTGTGAAAACAGGTGAGAGATGCCTCGGTGTAACTGTTTTCACTGCTGTTCTGGGTGTCAATGTGCCTTCAGAGCTGACGTGTGCATTCATAGTAATATAATCTATTAGAGAACAATTTTCACTGGTTTATTGTCCTTTTGTAGTTCTGTGCAAAAGGCACTGAATTATGGATTAAAATGAGGGCATCTGGTCGTCACTGGACACACCAGCTGAATTCACAGGCTCAGGGAATATTGGTTCTACCATTCCTGTGTGTTCTCCTTTGGGGAATGTCCCTAGAAAATGCTTCCAACAATGTGTTCCTCAGCGAGGACTGAGGTTTGTCCCACTGGCTTCATCTCAGGATGGACTTCACTCAGGGAAGCAGCTGCTTTTCAGGACTGTCAATGCGCTAACACCAGTCAGAGTGATATCATCAACTTTAATGCATGGAAGGGAAGGACAGAGGCCATTTTCATAACACTCTGCCCTTCCTGTCTGTGGTTCTGTGTCTTCCCTACTCGCCCCACGGTCTCCTGTACAGTATAGAACACACAGAGACAAAACACTAGAATGACCTAAGCTGGAGAGGGGTGGAGCCCCACCTCTATGGTGGGGCCCAGTCTAGTTCTTTCCTGTCCCCCTTTCCAATGGCTAAGACGAGAGACCAGCTAGCATCCCTCTAGTGCAACATTCGCTTTCCTCTCCTGCTGCAAACTCTGTTCAGGCTCCCAGCTCTTTCTCATTTGTACCTTACAAATTCATCAGATGATATCAGAGCAAACATGAATTGGCTAGTGACCTACACAGCCAATAAGACCCCAAAGGAGTTTATCATATTGTTTCTATCAGTATTCAGAATCAATGTCACTCTGAAGGGCCTGTGGCTCCATGTAGAATCGTCCCATTTTAGAGCACAGGTCCATTCCCCTCTACCCCAGAGCTAGGTACAGGAGGGAAAGGAGAGGTGGAAGTGTCCATCTTCCTTCCTGGCCAGGACCCCTCAGGTGGAGTGGGTGATGAGCAAAAGAATATTTTCATTGGAAACTCCCCCACTAGCAGTTCTAGGCAGACTCCACTAGGCTGGCAGGCTGGCAAGAGGCCCACAGGAGGCAGCCACATGGTCCTGTAAAGATGAGGAGCAGGGGGAGAGCTTCTGGGTGGGGGTGGGGAGCATCTCTGTGTGGGATGAGCTTTGATTTATTCACTGGTTCTCTTAATGATTTCAAACTGAGTGATCCCCAAAAACACACTCTCCAAGGAGTCTGGAGGAACCCAGAAAAGGCTGAGAGGAAGGAGAGATTCTAGGGAATCTGACTTTGATGTGGTGATATTTAGCAGGACTCCTCAGAGTAGAAGTCCAGAAGCGACTCCAGAGTGGTTCACGTTTGTCATATGATCAAGCAATGGAAGCACCAAGGCTTTTAGGGCCACAGAGTAGAGCCTGTTGTTCTGAAGCCCAAGCTTCTCTTTCTGGTATGGGTGATAAAGAGCCTGGGGTCTGTTCTCATGGTAAAGTGGTGAGCGTAGATAGACCTGGTGCGCAGCCTCAGAAGGATGCCACATACACACGTGACACCCACTGTGTCCAGTGATCGAGCACCCCAAAGATGAGCGATGTGAGAAGAGTCTTGCCAGCCAGATTTGAGGACAAGCATAGCTCAGCCATCCTCATACTCTTTCTTAATGTTGAAACTGAAAAACCTAAATGCCAAGGAATGCTCAAGAAAACCCTCTGTGAGTCAAAATTGTAAGAAAACAGACATGTTAGCTTTCTCTTGTGGTGATGGTACCCTAGGCAAACAACGTAAAGGTTTGTTATTGCTTGTGGTTTCAGGTTTCAGTCCACAGCCACCTGGTCCCATTGCTTTGGGCTTGTTGCTGACATAGTTTATCGTGGTGAGAAACCTGAGCAGAGGAAGCCTGTTCAACTCAGGGTTTCTAGGAACAAAGAGAGAGGAGTGGACAGCCTTCTCTCCTGTTTAGTGGCATACTCCCAGTGACATTTTTTCCTGAATTCCCATTTATTAAAGGTTCTGCTACTTCCCAGTAATATCGAGCTGAGAACCAAGGCTTTATTCCATGGGCCCTTGGGGGGCATTCAGACACAAACCATAACAACATGAATGGAATCTGAAGAAGACATCTTGAGGAATTCTTACTTACATATTGTATCTGTGACACTATAAGAGAGACAAGGTATCCAGAGAGATCCAGGCTGCCCCCTCAAATGACCGCTACAAAGGAAGGGCTTTTATTTCTCATGAACACTCAGTGATTGACTGTAAGGTTTTATGTCAACAAAACCATAGATATGGATAATAAAGAAGTAGACACCCACTGTGCAGTAATCACTGTATGTTATTGTTATACAATGTGAAGTAATGAAATAATGCATAAAATGTGATGCAGTGTTTGTGCTTTGGGTGTGCGCAGTGCCAGAATAAGCCAGGGCCCTACTCATTAAAGGCAGGGGCTATATTCTCTAAACTAAGTTAGAGGAGGTAGTGGAAACTCCTCTGAGCATCTTGTATTTTTCCAAAGCAGCTTTCATATCCACAAATATGTTTCTAGCAATCTTAGCTGCCCCCTGACTCAACTTAGGGTTTGCTCACTCCTAATACCCAGGAAGGCTATTAAACTTCTTTCTGGTCCTAACTAGGTCTGTTCAGTCCTTGTAGCCTGGCTGATTAATGGTGGGGTAATTGCCTTTCATTTCTTTGTCTTCAAAACATCACCACCTGGGTCTTTACTGCACCCAAAGCAGATGTCTTGTGAAAGAGTAAAATTCTTCTACTTAGTCCCTCCTTCCACAACACATAGGTGAGAAGCCCCGGGGTGCACAGTAGGCAAGCCTGCTGAACAGTGACTTCATCTGGTGTTAGGCCTGGGCCCTCTGAAGAAATAGCTGAAAAAAAAGGGGACCATTTTCTAGAAAGGAATGTTTATGTTAGATAGCCAAGGGGCCAGAAAATAGGGAGAAGTGTGTATGGGTTTGCAAAAGAGGGTAACTAACTCCTTTTCTGCACAAAGACTCATGGCTGACACTTCCTGACGAGACTGGCGAATACCACTTATTTATTGGGCTTCAGACATACTTGAACTGAATTTCAGGCTGAAAATCACAGGCCCCAGGCAAACTCCATTCTGTGTTTGGGGCTGAGCAATGACAGCTGCGTAGAAGGTGGCTGGATACAAAGAATCTGAGCTAATAGTACAGACCAAGGAGACCAAGGAGGCAAACAGAATCTTCTGGGTCTTTCTATTGAAGTATTTTTGTCCCAAGTATGAGGCAGGAGGCCTCTGGAATGAGAGGATCAGAACCTACAGTAGAATAAAATAGACCAGAGGTCTTTATGTGCACAGAGAGGCCAGTCAGGGGTGTGTGGAGGGGATTGTAATAGTATGTTTAGGTTTATGGCTAATAGTGGGAAGGGCCTCAGCTTTCTGAGACCCACCTGAGGAGGAGGAATTTTAGTTTCTATAGTCCATTTGTGAGAGACGAAGACTGAGAGATAGGAGGAAATTCAGAGAGAAACTCCCTCATAGGCCTTCAGTTTCCTGAGCTCCAACACCAGCTTTAATTACAGTAATGTTTTCCGAGCCTCTGCTGTGAGCCTGCCTCTGCGAGTAGCACCATGAGGGAGTGTTGTCCACCATGCCATTACCATAGATGAGGAGCGTGGAAAGAGTTGTCCAGGCCTCTAGACCATGCTCACGTGTGGTGAACTGTTGAAGCGGGGGTTGTATTGTTGAAGCGGGGGTTGTATGACCAAAGAGTTGAAGCTGATCTGAACTTCCAAAATATTCCACTAGTCCTGTGATTTCAGTTAAGAAGGCAGAGAACAGTTAAACACCATTGGGCCCAGAACCAGTGACCTATCTCAGTCCTTTGCCCAGCTGGCTTACATTAACCTTAAGTTTGGATTCTTGCTAGCAACCATTGGCTTTGTGACAGAGCATAAGATGTGGTGGCTTTCCTTAATATTCCTCTGTAGTCAAACCCTGACTTAGACTTCTACCTCCTCTGTGTTCACTCAGACTCCTATATCTGGTGGACCTGTTGCCTAGAGCCCCGCAAAGGTATGCAAATGTATGCAAATGTATGTGCCCTCCACTTTCGGAACCTCATCTAACCAAGAAGCTGATATTAGCCTGAAGAACTGGCATCTGTAGGATCCTGGGATGAATCATTAGTCTCAAGGAATCCTGAGGAAGAAGGAAGAGACCAGAATCAGAGCAGTATTCTCTATCCACTGTTTCCTGTAGGAAAAGAACATTCTTCACAGAGAGAGCTGTCTCATCAGCCCCTTGGGCTTTATTCCATACAGATGTTCCCTGGAGGCAGTGCATCTACTGTTTCCAAAAAGAAAAGAGGCAGGGATGCCTAGGCACCAAAGACATTTGTGTGTGGTATCTAGGGGTGCACAGCAAACATTGAGTCACAGCTGTTCGTGTGCACTGCCAGCCTCACGGTTTCATGGCAGACCTGGCCACGTGGTGAAGCCCACCATATCGTTGGTTTGCTCTGGGAGGGCTGTGGTATTGCCTGCTCACAAATGGACACTAGAAGGGAAATGTCTTTGTAACAACGGGTTTCCTTGTAGCTCTGTACAGTGGCGGTTTTGTGGAGGCTTCTTCTTGGGAGTGTCTGGGGGTCCTTGGGCTTAGTCACTTCTTCCTCTGACTCTACAGCCTTCCAGCTCTCCATACTTCTGTTCTTTTCTCTTTGAGACAGTGCTGATAAGTTTTCTTTTCCTCAAGTGCTCAGGGATTGCATAATCAACTTCATTGACTGGGAAAGACAACCTTAGTGATTTCTGATTTAAGGAGGCTGATTTGTGCTTTGCCTCCCAGATCACAGGGGTTTACAGCTTCATTAACAGGTTGAATAAGCAGTTTTAAAGTCTGGTAGCCCAACTTGACCACTTGGAATCTAGCAATCTGCTTGGCCCCCTGCCTTCTGGCTGGCTGGTCTCTTTCCCCAGTTTCCCCGGGGTCACCACAGGGAGGAGAGAGGCAGGAAATGAGAAACAAAGAGAAAACTGGGGTGAGTGGGTATTCTGGTTTATTATGGGGAACTTTTGGTGGGGGGTGCAGTGGGGAGGGTAGCTTTAGAAGTTCTGTAACCTGTCATTTAACCTGGTGACCTAGAAGTACTTAGGAAGGGTGTGTGTGTGTGTGTTTGTGTGTGTGTGTGTGTGATGTATGTTTGTGTGTGTGTGTGTGTGTGTGTGTGTGTGTGTGTGTGTGTGTGTGCGTGCATCAGTGTGTGCTCATGTGAAGGCCAGAAGAGGATGTTGGGTGTCTTTCTTTTTATTCTTTACCTAATTTGAGGCAGGGTCTCTGACTGAACCGGAAGCTCCCTGTTGTGGGCGGGCTAGCTGGCCGGTGATCTTGAATCTTTCTGTTTTCTCCCCGAAATGATCAGGTTACAGGTATGCACGGGCCATGCCCCACCTTTTCACGCATGCTGGGGATCTGAACTCAGGTCCTTTTACTTTCATAGCAAGCAGTCTTACCCACTATTTTCCCAGCAGGTACGTCATTGATGGATTAACTTTAAGTATGTAAAGTGAGCAAGGGATTAGAACACAGTGCAGAAGTCCAGGAAGCATCTCTGTAGAGGTGATATGCCTCACATTTCTGTTTCTTAACTTGTCCTTGTTTGCGATCTGGTCACTTTAGATGCTGTTCTTGTCCCAGAGCAGGTCAGAAATGGCATATTAAAGGTAGAAACTGTCACAGACAAGCCAACGAAGTGACTGTTAATAGTTTCATGGGTAGAGCAGAGACAAAGAGCAGACGTGACCCCCCAAATGATATCCATCTGGAAGTGCTTGGTTTAGAGAAAACAGTCTTTGGTGCTTTATTATGTCTTGGAAACCATGTCACGTGGCAAGGTGAACACTGAATCATCCAAAGCTTAAATTCTCTCCTGTAATTTATCAGATGAGGCAGCCTCTAATGCTTCAGGAAAGTTCCCCGGACTCTCAAGTAGCTACTTAAGTAATTACTTCTTGAAGAACATAGGCTTGCATTATATGCAGCAGCAGGCAGAGAATTATGGCCGTGGTCCTAAAGGCCAAACTTAGCCCACTTCTTATTTTTATAAATACAGTTTCACTAGAAACAGCTGTACTCATTGGTTTACACATTCACCTGTTTCTCTTTCTTGTAAGCAGAGTCCAGTAACTATAACAGAAACTATATAGTTAAAGCAAAGTGTTTGTTGTCTGGTCCTATACAGCTAAAGGTAGGCAGCCCAACGTTGTTGTAGATGCTGGGCGCTACTCTGATGTTGGCTCTACCTACTTGTACCTTTGATCCATCACATGTATTATTACCAAGTGCTCTTTGTCCACATGTGTACCCACAGTTCTGTCGGGTAGTAAGCGCAATTAAATGTTGGACCTTGAATTCTCTTGCTTCCGGAAAAATAGCCCTGGAGGAGTCTGGGTAAAATTTGTTATCATTCTTCTTGTGTGACTGTGCTGATGACTGGGGTGGCTTGCTGTAACGTCTGAAAAAGACATTCTGGAGGAACTCCCGTTCCTTTGAGACATCAGTGGACAGGTGCCATCCTGCAGTTGCATCCTAAGGGTGTCCATTTTGATTGTATCCAAAGCTTACACTTATACAAGATAGATGGCCTTGCATTGTGAATCAATGTGAAGGATTCAGTGAGCATGTAGTCCAGAATACACAAAGTCCTGTGGGAATTTTAAGTAGTTCTGGCAGTTGACTGCAAAGGTAGAAAATATTATTTGCTTTATCAGGTAGAATTTTGTTTTTGAGTTATTTTTTTGGTCTTTTTCATTAGTAGAAAAAGCTTCCTCAGCTATGGCTGTTGAGCAGTCTTATTCTATACTAATGTGGCCAAAGCCACTTTGTGTCAGGTTATAATAGTCCTGGCTTCAATATTCTTCTTGCTCAGCCTGTATCATCCTTCACTGTATCTCTGAGTTTTTAAGGAATGGAGCTAGCATTCATCATGGAGAGTAGACTCTGGAGGCTATAGTAATGTGGGAAACTGTCTGTTATCAAAGTCGGCATGAAGACTAAATCCAAGGAAATATCTTTTTACTCTTCTCTTATTTTTTAAGTTTTAAATGTTAGAGTTTTTTTGCCTGCTTGAGTGTCTGTGTAGTATGTGTGTCCAGTGTATGTGGAAGCCGGAAGAGAGCATCAGATCCCTTTGAGTAACAGTTTGTTGTGAACCTCCCTGTGGGTGCCGGAAAGCAAACTCGGGTCCTCTGGAAGAATGCCAGTGCTTTTAACCTCTGAGCCACAGCTCCAGCCTCCCACCCCACCCCCATTTTTAAGTTCTTAAAGTTAATATGTCACGAACTGACACTTTACAATGCAGCAGTTTTTAGTAAATTTACAAAGTTGTACAATAATTTTTTTCTTTTTTTAATATAAGAAGATTGGTTCATTTGTGAGGAATTTTACCTCGACATTTGTCAGATGGTACGTGTATCACAGACTTACTGAGAATGATTATGGCAGTCTCAGTTGCTAGAGTTTATCTGTTATGTGAAATTGTTCCAGCCAGTAGGTAGGGTCTGGAACGTCAAGACCCAATGCCCAGGCCTCTATCCTGACCACAGATTCCAGGGGTGACCAACCTCTCCACCTTTTGAGATGCTTTTTCCTCCAGTCTGACTGTAGGGTAAGAGGACTCTTTCTTCTGCTTCCTCCTCCTCCTCCTCTTCTTCCTCCTTCAGATTTATTAGGCAAACAGTATTTTGTCTGCATGCCAGAAGAGAGTACCAGATCTCATCACAGATGGTTGTGAGCCACCATGTGGCTGCTGGGAATTGAACTCAGGTCCTCTAGAAGAGTAGCCAGTGCCCTGAGCCATCTCTCCAGCCCCTGACTGACTTTTTACTTCTTTGACGCTGTTCTTGTCAAAGAACTCAGGGTGACAAAATGTGCCAGCAGAGTGTAGCTCCATCTCTACCTCTTTGTTCCGAATGGTTCTGTGCAAACAAGCTTCCTTTGGTTCGCTCACTGGGGAGAGACTAATCCTGTGTCCTTTAGGGCTTCTCACTGAGTCCTTAAAGTGTATAGAAGTGAGACAAGTGAGGTCCTGCTCCCACAGACTTTATATTCACAAAGAGAAGACATTTAGCAGCTGTTCATGCAGCCAGTTTTATAGACACCATTGTATTGTGTATACCAAGAGATATGTTCAGCATTATTGATAGAAATGAGACCTGGAACTGTCCTCGTCCGAAGGTGGGAAATTTCTCCAATGGTGTGATATTCCAGCCAGGAACTGAAGAGCCCATGGGGAGGGCATGAGTGTACAAAGGCGGAGTCTGGTACCAGAGCAGGTGAGAGGGCTGGTTGGCTATGCCACAGGGAATGTACTAGCAGAGGACTTGAAGCTAAGCAGCAGGAATCTCAGAGTTCTAAAACTCCACTCCAGCTTCCCACACCGAATGGCTAGAAGAGAGCTAGAACAATGAGGTTCCTAGATTCCCAGGAGACGGGAGGTGGTGGCTTCAGTCTAGAGTGGGGACAGCCGTGGGTGCACAATGTGGATTTGAAATACTCTCAGGAGATGGGGTGGACAAGGTTCACTCCCTCTCAGTGGTTTATTTATTTTATTTAGGGGCTTGTTTGTCAGCTTTCCGACATTGTAACAAATAACATGAGATAATCAACTAATAAAGCAGAAAGGTTTGTTATGGCTCGAAGACTTGGAGGAGGCAGGTTGTGGTCTGATGGCCCCATTGCTTTCATGCTTGTTGTGAAACCACACACCATTGTGAGGTTATGTACCTGAGAGGCTGCTTAGTGCCTGATGGCAATGCTGCAAAGACAATAGGAGGACCCAGGTCCTCCATTTCCTTCCAAGGCCACAGGCCCAGTGCCCTAAGTCTTCCCAACAAGGCCTTGTTTCCTAAAAGATACTCCATTTCCCAGTAGTGCCCTGGGTTGGAGCCTTTGGAGGGCACTCCCAATTTAAACCGTATCAGCCTATCTCCTTTCCAATGCCAGTGTCTAAGATTTTCCTGTTTTCCCTTTAGGCTAAATCTATACTGAAAACCACAGATGCTCCCAGAGTTGAATGGAAATCATTTTGGGGGTCCTTCAGAGGGAAGATTTCTCCAGGACATTTGTGCTGCCTAGCTGTCATTTTGTCACAGATTAGTCACCTGGAAAAAGGGAGCGTCAGCTAAGGAGTTGTGTCTATCAGATTGACTCATGAGCAAATCTGTAGGACATTTTCTTGTCTGATGATTGATGGGATGGGTGATGTCACCCCTGGTCAGGTAATCCTGAGTAAGCAGGCAGAGTCCCTCCTTGGCCTCTACTTCAGTTCCTGCTTCCAGGTTCCTGCCTTGGCTTCCCTGGGAGGTGGATTGTAACCTGTGAGTGAAATAAACCATTTCCTGCCCAAGTAGGTTTTTGTCAATGTTTTATCACAGTAACAGAAAGCCAATTAGGATAAACACTTAAAAATATATACATATATGTATATAATACAATATTTACACATATATACTTATATGTATGTATATATACATACACGTGTATAATACACACATACATGTATATGTACACACACACACACACACACACACACACACACACACACACACACACACGATTCCTGTGACCTTAAGCTGCAAAGCTGAGAGCTTAACAAACAAAAACGTGGCTTTCAGAGAAGGTGGAATCTTGGGAGTGTAGAAAGACAAGCGCACAGGGCGAAAAAGACTTGTCAACAAACTTGTTTCAACACAGGGGAGTATAGTTTCTGTGTTGAGAGGGTTCTCCATTTTTTGATTTTATTTTTATCTTAATTTTTATTAACATCTTATTATCTGATTAATGGAATTTAGGCTATTTCCATACATGAATATATTATCTGATCCAATCTAATATCTTTTGGAGCATTTAGGTAATACGAGAATCACTCACTACAGTGGTGGGTGGGAATGTGGGCCAGGAGGTTGGGTAGAGATACAAGGGGGCACGTGGCCCCTAAGTTCTCTGCTTTCACCTTGAGCTCTACCTCACTTCAGGGCTACAGGCCATAGATGTTTTACCACAGGATGCTGATATTTTTTATTTTTGACTTAAGTTCGTGATTTTTAAGTTCTCTGACTACAAACTGAGTTTAAAGCGAGCCTTTTTTTTTCAGTTGAATGATGAATAACATGTGCTTGGGTAGACCACACCAGGTGGCCAGGGAGGGAAAAAAAAAAAAAACAACAGCCCCTTGCTGTTTGATGGTTAGCATTTAGTTCTGAGCCCCTGGTAGGCAGTGAGGCTAAATATGGCCCCTGTGTGCCTGGCAAGAGAACACACCTCTGATTGTGTAAGATTTTTCACATGGTTAACCAAGTAAATGGCTTCCTGCCTCTTGTGGGTTTTTCTTTAAGGCCATCAGCCATCACACCAAGATGACAAAATTCAAGAGTTCATGGCATTAGAATCAGTTAGCTGGCTTTCTAAATCCAGGGACCCCGAGCAAAGCAGACAGTCCTCTGGGTGTTTTTGCTCTTGCAAAGATTATGTTGTGTAAGCGCTGCTAATATAGTTGTGTGTGGAGTTCATACACATGTCCAAGGCCCTGCGCTCCATCCTCAGGGCCCAAAAAAGCAAACATGCTGCTCAATTAAAATTACTTATGCGCTGTCTTTTAAAACAGGAAGAGTGATAGGGATAGAATGAGGAAGGAGCTAAGCCTTTGGTCTATGATATTTTAAAAGATTTTTTCACTTCCAATGATTTTATTTTTAATCTGAAACCATTCAAATCAATATTTCCTTCTTATTTTTTTTCCCCAAGGACTTGGCAGATGAAGTGACTAATCTGGTTACTCAGCTACTCATTCCAATTTGTCATGATTAGCACTCAGCACCACAGACTTGGTGCGGTGGGGATGAGAAAGCAGGCGAGCAAGCAGCTAGGCAGCTGAGGCCTTCCTAAGAAGCAGGGGAACGAGAAGGGGAGGGGAAGCTGACGTAAAGGACTTGGGCAAGAGCAATCAGAGATGGAGCATTTGGATTAATGTCTCTTTGGGAAAGAAACAACCAAGAATACATGTTCCAGGTGTGTCTGACTCCAGTAAGTCTGTTTACTCTGGAATCTGAAATACAGCTTCCTTCGGGCTCTTGAGGGCCTTAGTGACTTGGTGTGATGCTCAGCAAAAGACTGTGTTTATACGGAGAGCATCTGACTGAGGGCACAGAGTGGAGATAGTTCTTCAGTACACAACAACTGTTTATAATATGTATGACTTCCCCGCTGATAGGTCTCTCCCATGGGGAGTGAGCTCTGTTTGGCGTTTGAGCTGCGAGTGTGAGACAATGCACTAAAATGGTCTGTGCTCAAATATGTGAAATGACAACTGATGTGGAGTAGAAAATTTTCGTGAATCTCACTCCCCCGCCCCCGTGTGGATGCACATGCTAGAGGCTTGAGGTTGATGTTAGGTGTCTTTCTCTGTTTCTTCCCACCCTCTATTCTGAAACAATGTCCCACTGAACCTGGAGTTTATCAACTCAGCCAGAGTAGCTGGTCAATGAGCTCCAGGGACCTGTACCTCCCCAGGGCTGGGATTAAAGATATGCTGCTGAGCCTGCCTTTTAGATGGGTGCTGGGGATCTGAACTCAGATCCTCATGTTGGAGTGTCAAGCATTTTATTGACTGAGCTATCCCCCTGGGCTTCCCTCCTTAAACTATATCCTCCCCCCCCCAACAGTAGGTTATATATAATAGATAACATCTTGGTAACTGACACTTAAACACAATCTCTTTCCTCATAAACACTAATGACTTCATGGCAGTGGGAGCCCAGGTAATGACTTCTCAGCACCTGACAGTTTTGACAGGCCAGAAAAAAAAATATCTCTAGTCAAATAAACATATTTGGGCATGAGACATCAGAATAGCAGTCTTCCACCTGTAAAGGGGAACTGGTAGAAGAGTATGGTTCAGACTTAGGTGGTGGAATCCCAAGAACAAACAAAGGCTTTGTTTTGCCACTCTACATGTCACCCAGGGGAGCAAAGCTAACAAACCAAACAAGACTGTAGGCAGCACCTGGCGGCCAGTGCCCCACAGCAATGCAGTGGGCGCTAAGGGTTTCTGATGTGGTGTGTCTGTGAATATCATTGGTAAATAAAGGAACTATTTTGACCTATGGCAAAGCATCTTAGAAGTAAGCGGGAACTATGAGCATACATAAAGTGGAAAGAAGACAGAGACAGAGAGATGCGATCTAGTCACCCCAAAAACAAGAAGCAAAAAGCAAATAAACCACAGGCCACGTGGCAAGACAAATCAGTAAGCTAAGTTAAATTAAAATACAAGAGCTAACTAGCAATATGCATAAGCCAGAGGCCAAACAGCATATAATTCATATAAGCTTCTGTTTATTTCTGCGAAACTGTGAGTCATTTTGGGGGGCTACTGGCAGCGGGGCTGTAGGCGGTCCAAACGGTGGGGGTTGGCTGAGCCAGGAGCTTCTCCAGTAGGTTTCCTTTGCGGGGCCTCTGTATGTTCTTGGACCCAGGTAGGGCTCCAGCTCTGGTCTACTCAGGCCAGATCTTCTCCTTCCCAGCTTTACCTTCTTTCCCATCCCTGTTTCCTCCCACTGCATCTCGGTGTAGAATTCACTTGAAAATGGGCATTTTTGCCCCCTTTAAAATCAGTCCCTGAAGTATCAAGCATAGGCCTGTGGATGGTGAACTGATTCCCAGGGCATAAACATCTGTCAGGATCCAGACAGGCTGTGTTTGGGCTCATGTCTCAAGGTTTGCTGTGGTGGCAAAATGCTGCACATATATATTATTTTAATAACCTTCATGTTTGTGTCATTCCATATAAGCAACAGGGCTTCCTGTTTCTTTCATATGCGTCCTCACCTCCATCCAATGTACTGTTGGCTAATTCTGGAAGGGATGCTCCACCATATTGCACCTTCAAACTTGGAAATGGTCATATATATGTTTCTCTAATAGCTACAGTAACTTTTAAGCTCTTGGGATGTTGGGCGCAGTCTGCTAGCTAGTTTTTATTGTTAACTTGATACCTCCTAAAGTCACCTAGAAGGAGAATCTCACCTGAGGAATTGTCCAAATCAGACTGGTCTCTGGGCATGTCTGTGGCACTTTTTTGTTTATTAATCGATAGAGGAGGTCCCTGCCCACTGTGGGCAGTCCTGTCCCTAGGTAAATGGTCCTGGGCTATATAAGAAAGTCAAGTGGGCTAGGCAGCGAGCAAGCCAGGAATTAGTGTTCTTCCATGGCTTCTGGCTGAGTTCTTGACCTGACTTCTCCCGGTGATGGATTGTGTGACCAGGAATTGTGAGTCAAACTTTCCTCCTGTAAGGTCAATATGTTTTATCACAGGAAGAGGAGAGTGTCAACCAGGACGCTCAGCCTTTGACCATTGGCATCTCCCTGAGTGTCATTTGTTGGCTGTTGACTCGAGAGAAACGAGGCTCAAGACAATTACCTTGGTTTTGCTTTTTACATGGAAGAGACTAGTATCTGGGCCCCACTCTGTCTCTGTTCTGTCTCCAGTGTTTGTGACGATGGAACCCAGAACTCATTCCTGCTGGGGACCCTTCCTCTCCCTCCTGCCACCTCTTAGCCCCCAGTGACAGTTGTCTGGGAAATGTCAGAACTCAGAACAGCCTTTTATCCCCGTTTGTGCCTCTTGTCACAGGAAGCTGGGGCTGGGTCAACCCTCATCTGCTCTCTGCACCCTAGCTGTTTCATTGTGACTTAGCATGGAATGCACATTCCATTATCTGAGAAAGTCTCCGTGTCTTTGGCCTCTTTTCTGCAAGGGCCTTTGATCTTCACTCTCCTAACTGCTCGGGTCACATCTGTTTTCCCCCATGCCCTTGACCACCGAATTTGGTGTCTGCTTTTCCGCTGTCCTGTTGGTTGAAAAGAACAGAGAGACTATGGCTCTTGATAATAACTGAATTTATTTGGGAGCAAGCAGATCAGCATCTGTCTTTCTACTGGAATTGTAAAAATGATGCTGCCAACTCCCAACTTAAAAACGAAAAGCTCTCCTTTTATAAATGTATGTTTATTATTAGTGTGTATTCAAATTCAACTGTGGAGGTCTTATCTTCAACATTCTTCTCTGCACTCTATATGACCCCACCCCATTTCATACTTTTACTTCTTGATTTCTTCAATTATGTCTTTATTTCCAGTTTTGTTCCTGAACTTGACTTAATAAACTATTGGACCACATGTGCTGTTTTCATGTAATACCACAAGCCCTGATGTACATGAGACAAGTTGATTTTCACAGATCTGGAGGCTGGGAAGTTGAAGCTCAAGGCACAGGCAGCTTTTGTCCTGCTCATGTACGTCGTCTTCTTATTGAGTGATAAGAAGGTTCAAGAGCTCTTTTATAAAAGTCAGTCTTAGTGCTCTTGTGTCCTAACTACTTCGCAAAGGATCGAGAGTATAGTGCCACTAAATGTCCACTTAATGGATTTAGGGGATATTCATTCTACTACAGCAGTCTTAGGGGCCTCACTTTCTACCACGTCCCTCTTTCTGAACCCCAGAGTAGCTGAGCTGGCTCCTTGCTGTTTTTAGTCATAGTTACTTTCTCATAGGGCTTTGGAATGTAACACTGCCCTGCCTGGAGGCTTCTTTCAAGTTTCCTTGCTCAAGCATCCCTTGGCAGAGAGGCCACCTGGGCCCCCACTCCAGATTCCCAAAACACCCTTTCTTCCCCCTGTCTCATTGTTTTTCATATGTCACATGGCTGTGCCATCCAGGCTCATTCACTCCATGGTAGCATGGAGTTTGTTTATTGGCTTATCATCATATTTGGGGCTCAATAAATTCATTTTCATGTTGTTTCATGGATTCATCACCACAGGAATGCATAGTCATGTGCTTCCAAATTCCACGCACTTAGTTCCATTTTTTTCCTTTGGTTGTAAATTCATTCCCATTTAGAATCTGAATAAAATAATGAATATGTAAGTGAATCACATCTTCTTCCGTCTTACATTTTTCAGGCACACATAAATGAACCTAAACTTGTAATAAAAGATTCCAGAGGATTTTACAACATGGTTTCAGTTGCTAGTTGGTTGTAAATAGAAATGGTTTAAATAACAGTACCAAGTTATGGTCTGGTTAGAGGACCGTTGTATTTTCTGGAAGAAAACATCAATAATTCCATTTTACTACTTCCCCAAACCTTTGAAATAAACAGAACTCATTAATGTTGAGGCATTTAATAGAAATAAAATAAAACAACAAAAATTCACTGTCATACTAACTGCCAAGAGTTTAAAGGATTTTAATAATGCCTCAATATTATTGGATTAATGAATTAGCTTTTTAGAAAAATGGCCTGGCTCAGTTAATAAATTAGACCATACTATTTGCAGAAGTAGCAACTAAAACTCTGCTTATAAATAATAATAGGGAAAGATCTGGAATGAATCAAGGCACTGTTACAGCTGGGCTGAGTTTTCAGTTCTCAAACATAGTAGAATTAATATTGAATATAACTATATTTGCAGCTTAACAAACACAAAAATGAAGTCCTCTGAGAATAACCCTTTGTGAAAATTCAGCAGGGAGCTACATGAGAAACCATTTTCCAGAGTCAGACTCCCAAAGGCTTTGTCTAGGAACAGTTTTAAAGTCTTGTGGGCCACCTGTTGGCCCTGCCATTGTGGGTAGACAGTCCTGAGTAGAGTTTGTATATAATCGCCACAATCTTTCTCTCAAGAATAGGGGATTCAGGCAGTGGTTGTGGAGTCAGCTGGCCTGGTGTTGCTGGATCACTAAGTCCAGATCAAGTGCCAGCTCAGTCTGTCTAGAGATAGGTATTGTGTACCTGGAACATTCAGGTACTGCAGAGTCACTGAATGCAAGATCTTGTCACATTAATAGTATTTTTCTTTATAGAGATTCTCAACCATCTCTGGATAGACAAGGCCAGGAGGCACTGAGAAGTACATACTTACACCGTGGCTTCACAGCTACCAGGAGACACTTTAGTTAACTCTGAAATATACCTTGTCTGCCAGTAGTCTCTAAGAATATGGAGGGTTACCCTCTCACCCAAAGCTGTAGTGTTTCTCTAGTCTGTGGGCTGGTGTTTCTGCAGCAAGAATGCTTGCCACTTTCCTGACTATTGGTCCTGGCTAGACCCACGTGCATGCCCTGAAACCATCAAAGCCTAGACAAAGCCTCATTTAAGCTTTCCTTCAGATATAAAAATTCAGGTGCTCTAGAGAAGTGCTATTGTTCTGCGTGCCACAGGACATTCAGACCTGACTTTTAGAATCCAGGTCTGGCTCTGAGAAAAGCTGCTGGTTAGGCAGGCCCCTGTTTAGTGGGAGTGTCTCTTCTAGTCTGCATCTTTTGGGCTAGTCCAAGATTTTAGGGCATCTGTGTTTGAGTTCTTTCTAGTTGCAAAGACTCCAGGCAACCATCTCTAAACCATTTATTCTCTTGGCTTGACTCATAAGTGGGCTTACTGCAGACATTTGGATGGCAGGAAACTGGTGGTTTATTGTTCTGGAATGTTCTGCGTGTCTGTCTGGCCACCATCGCACTGAGAAGAAATGGCAAAGAAATGACTTTTCACAAGTGTTTTGTGAGTGTGGACAAGGTATTGTGATGTGGGGACTAATAGAGACCATGCAGAATATGAGCCAGGGTGGTCTTTGTCTCTTTTGCCCCATCCGTTGTGATGCTTCGCTGAAAGCAGGGTCAGGAAATGGAAAGGGACATTGAATGGCTTAGCCCTTCATACTGGAATGCTTCCCTGGATAGTTCTCTTTGTTCTTATCTGCTGTCTCCTCTCTTGAAACTTAGGCCTTAAACTGTTAGCTATGAACCAAGATGCACACTGGCAGGGCCTTATTTAAGTCCCGACTCTACTTTTTTATATATTAAACACAAGAAAAACTTGGCATTTGTAAGAATTACATGCTGTGTTTTCAGGGCTGATCATAAAATGCTTTTTTTTTGTGTCATGATTTTATTATATTCTGATGTAAATACCCAGGGAAGAATACTCTAACATGCCTGTTTGAGAAGGAAATTTAGCCTCAAGACACTGAGTGGTGTGGGGGCTGTGGAGCTAGTTCAGTAAAGAGCTTGCTGTACAAGTCTGAGGGCTACCATTCAGATCTCCAGAACTCATAGATGCTGGCTGGATGTGATGGGCTAAATTAATCCCAGCCTCAGAAAAGGAGCAGTATCCCCAGGACAAATTGGCTAGTGAGACTAGCCATATTGTTGAGCTCTGGATTTCAGTGAGAGACTGCTTCAACTAATAGGATTTAAGAGGAATTGTAGATGACTCCTGATGACAACCTCTGGCTTCCACATGCATGCTCACACAGACACAAACATACATGCCCACACATACGTGCCCACACACATCACAATGTGCACATATATACATACACACCACACACATACACATACACTTGAAAATGGGTGAATAAAAAGATCAAATAACCTGCCATGGTAAGGAAATTAGAAAATAGCAAAGCCTATAGCTTTAAACAGCTCGGAGCTGTTTGCTGAGACCCCACATGAAGAGGACAGGCTGCTTTGCTCTTGGATCTTTAATTGTAGTATGTTTTCCAGTATCTGTGATGGTCAGGGCCACATTGGCTTTCGAACATGCACCAAAATAATTGACAGGTAAAGAATAAATCCACAAGGAGTGACTGACATTGTTGGATGAAGAGATAAATGAGTAAACTGAATAATGACTAGATCACCCTGAAAAAGCTCCACTCATGTTTATATCGAAAGGCTCTGCATTGTAAAAACACTGTCACGCATTAGTTAGGGTGTCATGTGCAGGATGTCAACTCTAAGCTTTTCCTTTAATGTGGATAGGCCAAATCAGGCTCACACCATGATTCTCAAAAGGTATTAAGTCGAAAGCAAAACCTTCTCTGGTATTATTCTCCTGTAGCTAGAAGTTTCTCAGTTCCTTCCAGCCCCAGGTCCAGATGAATCTCTCCTACCTGTGGTCCCAAAGATGCTTATAAAAATAATCACTCCAAATAAAGACACAGAGGCTTATATTAGTTACAAACTATTTGGCTTGTGGATCAGGCTCATTACCAACTAGCTTTTACAACTTAACACATTTCCATTAGTCTGTGTATTGCCACATGGCTTCATGGTCCCATTACATCCTTCTTCCCTGAGGGTGGGTCACAGTGTCTTCCAGACTCTGCCCTTTGCTTGGATTTCCCACCTAGGTGTGTTCTGTCTTACCATAGGCCAAAACAGCTTGTTTGTTAACCGGTGGTAGTGACACGTATTCACAGTGTATAGAAAGACCATCCTACAACATTCTCCCACTCTCATCTCCCGCCTTACTGTTCCCCAGAAAATACTTGGGGCTGAGTTTTATGATCTAGACTTTTTTCACTAGACCACACAAATTCCTTCATAAACATTTAATAGTCTCTTTCTCAGGATCAAACCAGAAGAAGTGGGTATGGGAGAAGAACAAACTTTCTTCCTGTGCTTGAAAATCTTAACTTCCTTTTTCCTAAAGCTCATTGTGGGAAAAGGAAGGTCCTGAATTCACTGTGGCTTGGTCCTATAAACTTGACTGGTGTAAGGCAGGAGTGAAGCAATGACAGATGCCAGACACTCAGAAAATCTGGCACTGAGTGGGCTGTGCTTGCTTTGATGGGAAGCACCCATCACACAATCCAGGAACTACATACATTTACTATGCGCAGCACCTGGAGGAGGGGATGCCTATTTTCAGTGGGATGTCACTGGAGGGGAACAGTCTCAAGTTGCAGTCATCCAGGAGGAGGAAGCACTGGCTGCTAGTTTTTGCACACACTGCTCAGTTCTTCATTAACACAGTACTTGGGCCAGAGAAGGGCTTTGCCATTCTCCTGGGACTGAGACACTGGAGTTCTTGACATGGCTGTGTCCATGTCAGCGACATACATTCACTCAGGACTTCATCCTCTCCTCACAGAGGGTGAAGTGTGGGAGTTTCCTAAGATTTATATTTCTTCGTCCCAAAATAAGTAAGGAAGAGTTTGGTAATGAAGGGCTAAAGTGAGGCATCATAGGTAGGTCTAGAAGTTGTTTGTTTCAGAATAGACATCCTGTGTCAGATTTTGGTGGGGATTCTAACCTCTATTCCAGGGTGTACTAAGCCATTTTTAGTGTGTCAAGGAAAAAAACAAAAGTGTACAATGAGGACTGGGAATATGGATCTGTAGGTAAGATGCTTGCCATGCACGCACCTATACCTGAGTTCAAATTTCCAGTAACCATGTAAAATCTGTGTGCAGTAGCACAGTCTGTAATCACTGCACTGGGAAGCAGAGATAGGCAGATCTCTGGGGTTCACTGGCCAAATAGATGAGCATTAGGTTCAGTGAGACCCTCTCTCAAAACACAAAGTAGAAAGTGCTTGAGGAAGATGCCTCTGGTCCCCATATGCCCATGACACTTGTACACATAAGCATAAACAGTATTTCATTTGCATGCATGCATGCATATGCAAATATACACCACACACACACACACTCACACACACACACACACACACACACACACACACACACACACACACGTGTAGCTTATCCCTGACATTTAACGGTCAACTTCAGCCTTGGGCATTTAGGTCAAAGTCTTTGTGACTTCCCTCACCAAATAAACCAAAGCCAGTGCAGGCCTGGTAAATGGTCTGAGCTATGTAAATGTGGTTTCTTCCCCCCCCCCAAGAACAAAGAAATCCTTGGTCTTTTCTGTAATTGCACCAAATTACATCCTCAGATGACTTTGTCTTCTTGTGGTCCAAGTTTCCTTTCTCCAGAAAGGAAACTGCACAGTTGCCATGATGTGAAGTCTGATCAGAGGTTCGAGATGATGTTATAGGCAAAGCTATCTCAGTTGTCCCTATTGCAACCTTAGCCAAGAGGCAGATGTAAATGACAGCCTCCAGAAGCAGTGCTCGAAGCCACGCACCAGATCCACATTTTCAAGTGACCAAGAACCTGGGCCACAAATCCTTTCCATTCCATGCTTGCCAAGAAACAGCTGGTGGCTCTCTGAGCCATGCCACTGTCGCCAGGAAGGGTGATGTCTATAATGCTAGTTAGTGGGAAGGATGGAGGCTGGGACAAGTGGTCCAGGATGTGACCTCTGACAGCATGTGGGCTTTTCAGTAGTCACACAGGCTCCAAGCATAGCTCCACTGTCAGCTCCAGTTGGAGTAGAGCGTTAAGTGAATGAGCCATTTTGAGTTTAGTGTTTATGAACAAGGGAAGCCAAAGAAGGAAAGAGCCTGACTGTGTGTCTGGGTGTAAAATATCAGCCTTCTTAACCACACAAAAGACCTCTCTCCATTGAGAGGCATGAGGAGGTATCCTGTGAGAGGGCAAAGGTTAGGGTTTCTGTCATGGCACTGAGTCATTTGGGGTAGATAATTATTCATTAAAGGACAAGGTGAAACCTTCACCCTGTAAGATGCTTAACAATATCCTTGCCTCTAAGAACTAGCTGCCACTACCCCTCCTGGTTATGGGAGAAAACAAAACAGCAACTGAGTAAGTTTTTAAATGTCTCCTGGGGGTCAGAACTGGCAGTTTCTGAGCACCATTGGCAGCCATAGGGACCTGAGTGAGGAAGCCTTGTATCATACAGTTCTGTTTTTAGCCTCTGGCCTGTACCTCAAGAACCACTCATTGTATTTGGAATATTCATTGTAAAAAGTGGTCACTTAGCATTATACAGTCACTGAGTAGGGCAGGGCTTTCTCATCTACTTCTGTTCAGGTTACAGCTAAGGTCACACACATGAACCAGTGAGGCAGGTATCTCTTCTCATGTCTGTCTTTGCTTTCTTTCCATCTCTCTGTGACCTCCTGGAGGGCTCATTAGCTCATGGATTCCAGAGCTCCCTCTTCCAAAACTACATCACATGCCCACTAAGTATCTAAGGGAAGGCAGGACCTACCTGCTCAGGGGTTTCTCAGGCAGGGGGCATGGTAAGCAGCATCTTGATGGGCTAAAAGGATGTGGGACAGACAAGCCCTTCTGTCCTGTCCGGACACTGAAATGTTTTGGCTTAGTTACTATCTTGAGAACAGACTCCAGGATGCAAGAATGGAGGTTACCCTTGAGATGAAACATCACACCATGGCACGCTTTCTGCCTCCTGGGAATTTGCCCTGATTCTGATGATAGAACACGCACCTCTCTCTTAAGGAAGTGTTTGCTGAGTCCCATGACTCGGGACAGACTGACGCTGTACCCTAGCTTGAGTGAGCAAGATTGTGTTTGTGTGTGTGTATGTGTGTGTGGAGGGGCTGCTTGATGGATATGCAACTGAGCCACAGTAAGTGGTACAAATTAAAATATATACTTCGACACATTTGGACAGAAATGTACACACTCACAAAACCATCCCCATGGACAATAATGAGCCTTTACCCTTCCAAAATATCCATGGTCTCAAAGGCAGGTAAGACCTGTTCCCAGATGAGGGACTTCAGTAAAGACACAGAGACCACGTGTGGGGGAAGATGGTGTCAAGGATTTCTTTGGGACACAGGGGAGCCCATGCCGACCCTGCAGGGAGATCCCTTGATCAGCCAGGGCAGGGTCTGAGCATCAGCCTGAGGTGAGGCCTGGAGCATTAGGTCTCTGGGAGCTATTGTTGTAGTCATATGCTCTGGAACATGTTCAGATCAGAACTCTCCAGCCTTCTAGTCTTTAAAAATCCCATAACTAAATTTTAAGAATTGAAAATTTTTGTAGTAAACTCAGGAAAATGCAACTGAGTACATTGACCCAGAGTTTCATTCACATAAAATTAATTAAAGGGTGTTTCATAGTTAGAGAGTTAACGGGTTTTAAAGAGCCCTATAGAGTGGGAACTTTTTATAGAATGAGTATTCTCCTGTTCCTGCCTCTGGTGATACCCAAAAACCTGCACAGGAACATGTTTGTGGTATTCATGGACTTCAGTATGCAACCCTAGAATCTTGATTATTCTTATATTTGAAAAAGCTCAGTATTCAGGTTTGTGCTGTGTCTGTGAACTTGGAAGTATGGGAAACCATCTTGTAGTGTGGTAGGAATATGCTTTGTCCTCAGAAGCTCCAAACCTAGTTGTGAATCGAACCTGTTTTTCCAGGGAAACGTAAACATGGGAAAACAAGAGTCTCAGGTGTGAAGCTAGTCATGCTAATATGGCATCACCTTCCTCTTTTTACCAGTCCTTGCTAGAGATGATCAGCTCATAGAGAGTCCCCTGAAATCCATCCATCTAGGTGTTCCCAGAGCCAGGATACAGATGTGAGCTGCTGCTCCTGGCTCTTACATGGGTGCTGGGTATCTGAGCTCAGGTCCTCAATCTCGTACAAGGAACTACTTTGTCTACTGAGCCATCCCCCAGCCCAAATGACTCCCTTTTAAGGGAGTAATAAGATCCACTTTTTCAGTTGACCTGTTCCACTGAAAATTCATAGACTCAGCTGTTGTGGAAACTAACAACTCTTTGATTAGTTGAACCTTTAAAATAGAAAAGGAACTCAGAGCCATTCAGGGAGCAGCCCAAGAAATGCAAGTTTTTAAGTTGTCAACATCTTCAGCTATAGAAGTGGATACCTGAGATCATTGATCATTTTATATATATGTATATATGTGTGTGTGTATACATATACATGCACATATATGTATACACACATATACACTCACACATATTATATATCTCTTTGTAGTTATAAAAACACACACTCAGTTTTCTGGATGAGGAAGCTGTAAGGTAATTGCCACCATAATCACCACCCCTGCTGTGGTTACCTCCACCATCTGAAGTATGAAGCCTATATCAGGTTCAGTGTTAGATACTGAGAGTAACCACGTGGAAAGCATTACTGCGGCTCATCTAACATTAGTAATAACTACTGTCACTTATTAGCAAGTCAAGGACTGTGCTAAAATGTTACATCAACATCACATTTTATTCTTACTAAATAAAATAGATATGATCATAAATTCACATTCTTATACTGGGGGACAAAGTATGGTTAGGTTTTAAAAACAATAGTTCCTGGTTCCTGAGTACTGAATGGCAGAGCCAGGGCTTGCATCTCCCACACTTTGCCAAGAGTTTTGGAAAGAACCTGTGGAACTGTTCACAGTAACTAGTTGGGAAGCCTGTGACCTTGACAGGCTATTTCGCTCTGTGACTCTAGTGAGAAATACCTCACCTAACATTTGACTAATTCACGAACTCTTACAATTATATTTTGAGAGCTTGGGAAATGGCTCAGTGGCTTTCTGTACAAACATGAGGTCTGGAGTTTGTATCCACAGCCACCTACATGAATGATGGCAGGTATAGTACCCTGCATGCACCCCAATGCTTGGGAGGGTGGAGATCAGTAGAGCAAGCTGGCTAATAAGACATTTGAATAGTGGAGTCCCAGGTTCAGTGGGAGACCCTGCTGCGCCTCAAAATGTAACGTGGAGGGCGATCAAGGTAGAAAACCGCCATCAACTGTCACCCGTATGCACACATATGTACATGAGCACTCTCCACTTGTGATCACACACACATACATCACAAACACACGTGCAATAATGATAACAGTAAAGCAAAGATAAAATTCTCCTGATTCTTTTAAAGTGGAGCGGTTTTTTGTTATTACTGAAGTTTAAATATAATCTATTCAAACTCTTATATGTCATGCTTGTGAATTATTTGTAATCTGTACAGCTCTATAATCTGGGTAATATTCCCCCACTTAGCAGTTGAAAGAATCAAGGTCCAAGGCAGTTTTGCCAATGTCACCTGGCTTATAGGGTCCAGGACCGAGCATCTTCAGGTGCTTCCATCTATCATCTGCTTCATTCTGGGGGTTACCTCATATTTTGACAGAACTGCTCTGTTTTGTTTATTTGACTCTCTTAGTTTGTGTCTCTCACATGTCTCTGAGTGCACTTTGGGATATTCAAGAGCATAGTGTTGGCATTGGCTCATTTCTAGTAACATGAGAGGCACGTGATGTTCCATGGTGAGAGGCAAAGAACATGCATGTCTGAGCAGAGGGCTACTATCTATATCACCTTTTCATATCCTTTTAATTGCTTGCCACCCACCCTTGTTACTGCTGAGCTCAGAAGCTGAATACACTTGCTTAAGCATCTCTGCGGTGGTTCAGAGCAGAATCACATAAGCTGGGCACAGTCATCACATCTCAGCCTAATTTGGTTTCTTATGTGAAACAACTTCGGTCTGACATTTAACATTTCTCCCTTCAGTGGGTTGTTCCCCCCTTTGTCTCTCTGGGCTCATTACCTAGCATGCCTTTTTGCCTTTATTATTTTTTTCTTTCTCACACATCAGGATTCACATTCATGTGCACACTGATGTGTGATCTTCATCACTGGGGAAGTTCTATTGGCTCACAGAAGACACTTACATGGTGACAAATCCTGGGTCCAGGAGAGGCAGCCAGACATTTCTATTGATGTTGTACGTTAATGAAGTAGAACTGTGAGCAGGCTGTCTCACACAGGCATGCCACTGTGGAGAATGTGCCCCCTGCCAATCAGAGGGACCCGCTCAGGGAATAACTTCAGTTCACACATTGCATCAGGGAGGATGGCAGAGCCCTTGAGGCTGGTACCCTTCCTGCAAAGAACAGCAGCGCATAATGACTTTGTCCCAACACTTTAATTTGTTTCCAGGATCAAATTCCTCTCCAGAGGTAGGCACAGCCATTGTCTGTGGCCTGGGAATTCCACAAACAGCAGGACTTGAGCTTCCTCTGTTCCTTCTTGCTGAGTAGATTCAACATGCTAAGAGACTGAAGGAGGCTCTAGGCGATGTCCTCTTTAGATCTCATAAAGCCTCTACTTTCTAACCTTTACCATCAAAGCCCTAAGAAAAATGACATGGAAACCCAGGAAGCTGAAAGGGTCATAAAAACAGAATCTTCTTGAAGAAGTGTTTGGGGTAGGGGTAGGGTGGGGGACTTCCAGTGTTTAAACTGTACTTGCTCACAAGGCTGAGTAAGTAATGGCCACACTCTCTTGAAGCAGAAACCTTACTTCTCTGAGAGACACTTGTATCCAAATATTCGGACTCTAACGGGAATGGGTCTACTCTACCTCAGATTTGCTCCCTATTGATTTATAAGCTTTCAATTTTGCATTTTGCCTTCAGAAAATTCACTAATCATGACACCTGCTTTAGGGAGCAGAGTGGTTGTGAAGATCATCCAGGGAGAAAGGACAGTCAGCAGCTAAGGTGCCAGGGTGGGAATGCGGACCCTAGGCCAGGGGAGGTCTGCAGAGTGTGAAGGTAAATCCCCTTGATCTGGGAGGCTTCCTGCTGTGCAGAATAACACATTTTATTCTCAGGGCCCCATCTTCTATTCCAGGCAGTTGTTTATGGAGGGAGAAACTTTAGGAACAAAGTGGGAGGAAACTGCCTTTGAAGAACAGCTTGAATCTTGTGCAGCCTGTCGCTAGAGGCCTCTAGAATAATAAACCAGGAGCAAACATCACCAGGAATTTGTACAACACATGCTGGATGCTGACTCCAGCTGTTGCCTTCATCACAGACCCAGAGGCTTTGGAGGAACACACGCAAAGCACTCTTTTGGCTAAAATAATGCATGAAATCACCCTGCCCTCGACAGTGGCATTAGCATTTATTGCTAAGCAACCTACCCCTTGGAGGCTGAAACATGAAGCAGAAAGCAACCAGGAGCATCCATGAACAGCACTGTTTGCCTAGCCAGTGTTTTCTTGCCCGAGTCCAGAAGCTTCCGCAGCAGCCCTCATTACCAGTCTCCCCTCATCCATTGAGAGTGCTACCACCTGATTGCTCGGGGACCAATCTCAGTGAACCAGAAGTGGAATACTAGTCCAGAATTTCTCAGCTGTACTGATGAGTAAAGAATAATGACTTTAGTTTACTCCATGTGAATGTCACTCTTAGAAACTTGGGGAAACGACAAAACGATTAGCTGAGGCCTGAGAATCTATTCTGATATGAAGGACCAGTCAAAGGGAGGTGACCAACTACACAAGGCTTTTTAGCTAGGTGCAGTGGTTATGACTGGGAAGCTGTGTGAGCCTGAGGTTCAGACTCTTCTGTTCAGTGACTATTCAGTCGTCAGCTAGCTATCTCTGAGCAAACACCTGAGCAGACCAACTTGAAATTAGAAAAAGTATATTTCATCTCATGGTCACAGATTTCAGTTCCTGGGCAGGTGGGCCTTTGCTTTTAGCTCTCTAGCGAAGGTATCAGATGGCAACAGTGGTGAGCCCATGTCAGAATAAAACTGATCACTTCCTCACCAGGAATAAAAGAGGTGAAGGGGCCATAGTCCCTTTCAAAGGCCTGCTCAAATTTCCCAAAGACTTCTCATTGGCTTCCATCTCTTAAAGGTATAGTAGCATTCTGGGGGCCAAAGCCTTAGTTCATGAGACTTTGGGGGGACATTTAAGATGCATATTATCAGAGACTCATTTACAAAAAGGCAAATGAGTGCTGGGCATCAAATGAATTTGTTACTTAGCTGTTTCAGCCTGGATTGCACCCTCATTCATTTATTTCACAAATATTTCCTGTTAGATTTCTGTCCAGTAGATAGTGCGCTAAATATTTAAGGACTTAATCAAAAGAATATTTTTCTCTTACACAGCTGAGAGCCTAATCAACAACTGTACACAGAGCTTAGAATTGAATTTTGAAAAAGGAGGACTGATACCATCATGTATTTTACTACAATCATTATAGGGGTAGAAGGGGGTCAAGGCTAAGTTTGAGGAGACCGTGTGAAGTAGGGGGTGGTAAATTCGTTAACATGGCTGTGGGCATCAGAGTGTAGCTTAAGCTGGCCCTGGGCGTGGAAGCAGAAGCACAGAGGGGAGGGAAAGGTTGAAGCCTTCTAGGACTTTCCATTTAGTGAGTTTGCTGGTTGCATGTGAATGAAAAGCACAGATGACTAGATCTCTAACCTTGTCCCCTTGATAGCTAATTACATTATTTGCTTAGATAGTGTTACTGGAATGAAGGAAGATTTAGGGGCAAAAGAATTTAGTGTAGAGCTGTCAGTTTAGAGGGTGATTTTGAAGGGGGGAATTTAGGAGGATGATTAAGTAGGGAGAGAAAGAGGGAATTCCTAGATGCCACAGTAATGGTGCAGGTGGACATTGAGGCCATGGGCTTGGGTGTCATTACCTGGAGAATGAAGTCTCCCAGATGTGTGACCCAGTCTAAGAGAGTCATTAGACTGAGAGTGAGCCTGTGGTTTGTTTAGGAGACTCATTTTCCTGACATCTACTTAGGACAAATGTCAAAAAGCAATGATGTCACCAGAAAGCCACAGTATGGGGTTTTCTTTGTTCTTGACAATTTAGATATGTGAACAGTAACTTTATCACCCCCCTCCTTCTGAGGACCATTACCAGGTACTCATACATTTTCTCAAATTTCCCTTCGTGGGAGAGATAAGATAAAAATAATTGTGCATATTTTCTCTGGAAGATGAGTGTACTTTGAAGTTAAAATTTTAGGTTGAAAATGTTGCATTGGCTCCAACAGCTAGTTTTTATATGTACTGAAGTAAAAGTGGACTCTGTGTGTGGTTTAGGCTGCTCCAATTGGCTGTTTCCTGAGGTCACAGAGTGAGTAAGAAACAGACATCCAAAGTATCTCCAGACCCATGAGCAAGGTAGATGTGAGGCTGGGTGCCTGGCTCCCTTCTCTGGGTTTTCATACCCAGTAATTTCCCCAAGTACATCTTCTGGGCCCTGTAGTCTTCTCTGTGTTCATGCCAGGAATGCCCAGTATGTCCACGGCTCTGAATGCTTCCTGCCTTTTGTTTTTAGTCCCATTTGATTGGAATCACTTTTCTTAGCACATACAGAAAACTATGTCTGCTGACCATTCTTCTTTGAAGTCAGCAATGACACTAAAATATGTATAATGTGTAGAAAAACCCTAGGAAGACATTTTTGGTTACCCTATGGTTCACTTGTTGAAACCTTAGGGCAAAGTGAGCTATTGTGGGGCTTTGGATCAAGGGCTACTTAAGTGAAGGAACATCTCTTGGCTATCATCTAGCAATTGATTCCTCATTGTCTTAACCTTCCTCTGCTGGAGACAGTGGTGAGTCACTGTTGACTTTAGGCTGCTTGAGACAGCATACCAGAAGTAGGCTCATGACCTTGAACTTCTGATCTTTTTACCTCTACTTCCTGAGCTCTGGAACAGAAGGGTTGTATCATCACATCAGGTTTATATGGTGTCCTGGATCATATGGCTTTGGGAATGATAGCCAAGCACTCTACCAATTAAGTTACAGTCCCATCCTAGCGAAAGCATTTTAAATAAGCAATTAAACCAAGGCTTCTTGAAGTCCAGTAGATTATTGGTGGCTTGAAGGCATATGTGCTTGGCTATGGATGTTCTCTGATTCTTGAAGTGAAAAATCACAGACAAATAAGTGGTCAAGATATCTGTGGGTACTTTAAAGTTTTTATCCTTTTGGATCTGCATGTTTGGTAAACTGAGGCAACAGCCTGTTCTATAATGCCCTCCCCTCAGTTCTTTTGGGTCCCACAAAGCAGCTGCCTCTTAGGAAGATGCCCCAAGTGACCCTCATCTGGTTTGCATGGTTTCTCCAGGTGGAACCTGATCATCCTGACCTCCTATTGCTCTAGTCACATGATAGGCTGCTTTGGTTTTCTGCCTCTAGAGCCATCCTCACTGTTCTGTGAAGAGGCCTCTTGATTTATTAATCAATTAATCAGTACTTGCTGAGGAGCTGCTCAGGTAGTTAAACAGGGAAAGCAAAACACTGGGGTCCATCATCCAGGCAGATCATGATTAGGAACCAGCCTCCCACTGACAGTCTTCAGGCCCACCATGGCTGCCCTGCATTACCATGCACATGCCACTCAGCCCATATGGACTTCTACTTCATAAAAAACTGACAGTGCTTTTCTCAAGGGTAGTTTTTTTGGAGTGTCCTAGGAGGAAATGACTCCTGAGATGAACTTCATCTGTTACTCAGAATAACTGTTGAATTTTGCAAATTCTGCCAGGCCCCAAATATGCCAAGGTGGTTCTGATCGTAGGTGTGTGGACAGTGCTGTCCTATCCTGCTTTCCCCAGAGATAAAGTCATGACACTCGAAGGACATTACAGCAAGGACTGGACACAGAGCCTGTACCGGTGAGGAGAGGGTCAATGCAATGAGTGAGGTCACACAGAACTCCAGGAACATAAGGAGCAGAACTGGCAAATGTGTGGACACCCATTCACATGCCTGGAACTGTTTCTTTATGCACTCTTACTTCTGTGGAAGTTAAAGCAATGTCAATGAGATGACATCTCTATTGCCCCCACTTATTGTTTAGATAAGGCCTTGGAGCATAAAATATGGGGGTAGAGATAGAGAAAGAGGCCTCACTTCATAGCCCAGGCTAGCCTAAAGCTTATAGCAGTCCTTCTCAGCTCCCTCAGTAATGGCAAGAGCAGGTGTTAGCCACTCCACTGTCTGAGGTTTTTTTTTAGTAGCAGTTTTAGGTGAAGCACATGGAGGAAGTGTCTTAGACTAGTCAGGACATCGGAGGGCAGGTGTAGAGGTTAGCTCCTCATTGGGCTGATGATGGATCCTAGGGGTTTGCAGTGGCATGCTGGTTGCGGAAACAGGCTGGGTCTTGGATCTAGAATCTGTTTTCTTTCCCATGGTGCGGACTTAGCACATACATGGCTTAGGCCAAAGCTTAGCAGAAGAGGTTCTCTGTTCCCAGTCACAGGTGCACTTCTATCCCTTGTCAGTTCTCTGTCACCCAGAATGATACTCACCCCCACCATGCTGGACTAGGGAGGGAGCAGGCTGTTTATAATTCTTTAGTGGATACAGAAGAGTCTACAATATTCTTCTTTGACTGAGCAGTGGGGATACTTAGGGATTGTATTTTGTTTAGTATCTTTCAAACTTTCAGCACCCAATTCTTACATGTGTCCACCATCTGATGCTTTTCCTGGTCTGGCTTCTTCCTGGTGAACCCTGATAAACAGTCAAACCCTTGGGTTGTAGACATCCAATCTAGACTTAACTAGCTTTGAGTGACATCCTGTTCCTTTTGTCTGCTTGTGTGTTCTCCAGGACCCTTCTTTCTCTGCTGTGATTCACGACAAACTCCAGGTTCCTAATACCATCAGGAAGTCCTGGAATGACCGAGACAACCGCTGTGACATTTGTGCCACACACCTGAACCAGCTAAAGCAGGAAGCCATCCAAATGGTGCTCACCCTGGGGCAGGCGACCGGCAGTGAGCACTACGATGCCTCTCCGGGATCACCCCCTCCAATCTCCAGCATTCCTACACTGGTGGGGTCGCGGCACATGGGTGGACTCCAGCAACCCAGGGAGTGGGCCTTTGTGCCTGCCCCCTATGCCACCTCTACCTACACAGGCCTTGTCAACAAACACAGTGGCAAACCCAACAGCCTTGGGGTCAGCAATGGTGCAGAAAAGAAGAGTGTGTCCCCAACCCACCAGGCCAAGGTCAGCCTCCAGATGGCCACCAGTCCCAGCAATGGGAACATCCTTAACTCAGTGGCCATTCAGGCCCACCAATATCTGGATGGCACCTGGTCTCTTTCAAGATCCAATGGGGTTACCCTGTACCCCTACCAGGTAAGCACCTCTACAGGCCGGCAAATACGGGGGTTTTCTCCTCAGATATTGAAATGAACACATCCATCCTCCAGATCCCTCTCTAGAAGTTAAGAGTTAAGCTATATTTATTTTCCCCCTCTGGGAGCTCCATATGCTTCCATATAACCCCACATAGTTAACTCTCACCAAGGAGCTCTAGCCAGGCCTGCGTGCTTTGAGACAGCATTTATCAACTCCCAATTTCCAACCTTTCGCTTAGCTAATATCTCTGCTCCCACCCCTGAGGGATCTTATTGGTTTGGGAAGTGACTAGGGCTTGCTAGACACCAGCTTTATTGTGTGGTATGTACACATGCTAGCAAAACAACATGTTACAAAGGGATTGCACTATCCCAGGCTCACATGTCTCATTTTGGAATTTATTAAATAATATCAAGGATTAATAAGTGATATATATATATACACACACATACATATATATGACACATATATTGCCTAGTATATGCTATAGTATTGTGTTTCATAACAGGAGATGGAGAAATTAAGGTAAACAGGCAAGAGTGTTTTGACCCCAAGAATGCAACGGCTACCTAAAATTGGGATTTCTTTTAAAGCAATTGATGAGTAAGGCAGGGCATCACTAATGATGAAGGTCCGTGTTGGTCTCCTGTTCTCATCGCCTGGACCTTCTAAAAGGGATGGCGGGCCTCTCATACCTTGGCAGACCTATACTGTTCTGAGACCCATCTGTGCGTTGGGCCTGGTCTCAGGAGACTTCCTCTCTTGGCTTCCTCTTCTCTTTTCCCCCCTTAGACACTGAAATGAGCACCATGCTCGGACCTCCTTGTCCCAAAGTGAGAGAGCAGCTTTCTAATCTGAAAAAAAAAATGATGTTCTGATTTAGACATAATAGCACATCCCAGCACTAGGAAGACAGAAGAATCTAGAGTTTCTGGACTACAGAGACAGTTCAAAGGCAGCCTGAGATACACAGTGAAGCCTCATCTCAACAACACCACCCCCCCTCCAATAAACACCAAACAAATCAAAATATAGAAAAAAAAGTTGTTCTGAATTTTTCCAGGGAAGCTTTCTATTGGATGAGGGTCAGAGTCAATATATGTACTCTGTCCTCTGTGTCTGCTGTGTAGGTACCAGCACAGACTCTTGACTGTCACTGGTGTGGAGAGGTAGTTAAAGTCATGGGATGTTAGGGAGGTAACCAGTATATCAGTTAATCCTGAACACCCAGGTCACTTCTCACCTGGGCTGTGTCATATGGAGTGGGCAGCCTTCATCAAATGTGTCCCCATCTTTCAGGGGCCTCGAGAGTTACCCACTAGATCTTCTATAACTAGCTAAGAAATGAGAGGGAGGTACGAAGGCTTCCATGGTGGGTTCGAGGCTTACCCTGGGTATACAGGGATCCATTCATATTCTACTGTTAAGAATCCAGGATTTGAGCTCCACTTCCCTGTAGGACAAATTGAGAAAGCCAACACAGCCATGTACCCAGAAAAAAAAAAAAAACAGACTAAGTGAGGGTACACAGCAGTTTTGTGACCTGAGGCCAAAAGATAAAATGAACTCAATGTGTCTGATAAAATTTGAATACCTGTAAGGCAAGGAGGAAATGGTTAGATCTCCGTATTACACAGGATGCTTAGAAAAAGCAAATGACTTATGACTACACACAAACCAACACTAGCTTTTCCACTCTGTTGCTTCCAGCCTCCCTGCCTTGGCCCCGTGCAAACCCCTGTCAGCATTTCCCACACGTGGCTTCCTTTCAGACCCAGAACAGCAAAGAAAACAATTCTTATTTTGACATGAAGGAGCTGAGCAGCCATTTGACTTTTAGATGAAGTTCTGTGTGGTTTATCTACACATACCACATTATATCATGTAACTATATATTTATATGCTGCATAAATAGGACAAGGAACAAATAAGGAAGCCTTTAAAGGGACTGCATAGCCTAGTCCCACTGCCTAGGGCTCTGTGCTAGCTTTATTTAGTTTTTGTTTATGAGTTTCTTGCCTGCATATATGTATGTGTACCGAGCGTGTGCCTGAAAAGCCAGAAAAGGCTGTCAGATCCTCTAGAACTACAGTTAGACTCATGTGAGCTGCCATAGGAATGTTGGGAATTGAACTTGGGTCCTCTGCAAGAGCAACAAGTACTCTTAACCACTTACCTGCTTCTCCAGCCTCTGTGGTAGAATTCTATCATTATAACAGATATAAGAAACGAAGTTACAACAGAAAAAAGGTTCATTGCTCTTACAGCTTTTGGTCAGCGGCCTCTGTAGTAGTGACTTTCTTACCATGCTGATGGAATGCCTGACAAGACATCTTGGAGGAAGGAGATTTTATTTTAGCTCCATTACGGTGGGGCAAGTATGAGGTGAGTGGGTCCGTGATGGCATGGGGCTAAGACTCGTCAAATCTCAACAGAACAGAAACCCAGAGAGGAATCCTGGTGTCCATGTGGCTTTCTCTTTTATATAACCATGTTCAAGGTTGGTCTTGGTTCCTCAGTTAATCCTACCCGAAAGTAAGCCCACAGATGTGCCTAGAGATATGTTTCTCACAAGTTTGTAAACCCAGTTGTGTTGACTATAGAGGTTGACCATCAGACCCTCACAGCTTTTGGACCTGAGGTGAGACAAACTACATATTACTTCATTGCTAGGAAGAAGTAAGAGAAAGCTGAAACCCTGCTCAAGATGACTAAAAGACCTTTCATTAGACCCTACCTCTGAAAGGTCCTACCGTCTCCCAGAGGTGCTGTTCTGGGTCAAGTCTTTACTATATGGGTCTCTGGTGAGCAATCAATACCCAACTAGAGTGACTATGGAACAGAATATGTCTTTATTATACAATGATATGCTTTCTTACTGTTTATCATTTAAAAATACACAATCATTTAAAGTATTTTTTAAATTCTAAGAAGATGCATTTGTTTTTAAATAAAATGCAGACTATATGAATTTTAATTGTAAATATTCAAAAGCCTATATTATATAGAAATAAGTTAGTTATATTTTCTCCAGGAAATACACTCGCAGTCTGTAACCTTGTGATAAGACTCAAGGCTTTGACTTTCTCTTGATAGACTGAACATATTTCCCCATGCTGTTATGTATTTTTGTCAAATATGATTATTGGAGCTAAAAGAGTAGCTCCCTGGAAGAACACTGGCTTACCTACAAGCACCCGCTTTAATACTTAGCACCACAGAAAGAGTAAGATATGATGTCTGGTGTTAACATGATATTCTTTAATGAGGGATATTAACTCTAGAAAGGCATCCTAATGGATATAACAAGCATCAGTATTAGAGCTTTTTGTGAGTATGGAGCACATGTCCAGTTGATCAGTCTTCAACCCAGGTGGCATTTTTACCATTCTGATAGTGCTAGCTGTGTACTCATATTACAAAGACAATTCACATTTCACCTTCCACACTAGAAGCCATCTGAGCCAGTATCTGGACTGTAAAGTGGACTCAGCTGCCACACCAGGAAGGATGAGATAAGGACAATGCGTTAGGACCTCAGCTTTAATATAGAATACTCAGGATGAAGATGTAGGAGGGGGAAACAATCTGGAAGTTTCCTGAAGAGAAGATTAGGGATTATGGCTATGTTTCTTTTAAAATATGTCTACGACAGTCCTCATTTTCTCCTACCCATCTCAGATGAAAGAGACTTTCTTGTAGAACTATTTTGTTAAAGCCCTCTGTCATGGGGTAGGCACTGTACTAGGTATTGGGTGCGGCTGCCTCCTTGGGCTGGAAACCCAGGTTCCTATGCTGTGGTTTTCACAGTGAGGGAGGGGCCACACACACTGCACATGAGGTTGGCAGCCGAGTACAGAGGTGGAGTGATCCTTGGCCATTCTGAGACTGTACGGAAGAACTTGAATGTAGCTCTTGTTGAGGCTTAAAATCAGATTCAAAGTTGATGCGTACAAATTCCCATCTTGAAATTGTCCTAGATACATTTTATTGGCAACCCCGGAGCTGACCAACTCATGTATTTCCCCTGAGTAATGATTAAAGGGACCAGAGGAAATCTCTCTGGGATAAAGAGATTTGGGGTCTGGCTATGAATCAGTATCTCATGCGTTGTGACTGTGTCACCCTGATGCCCTGGGGCGTGGGCTCCCAGTCTGGCAGACTGAGTGTCTCCTGTTGTGAACATCTCCCTGCAGTAAATATTCTGTAGTTGGGGGTCTGGCCAGCTTGTCAGAGATGGTTGACTGCTCTGAAAGCCAGCTGCAGTTTCCCTGCTCATCCATACTCCCACTTTCCCCAGTGGAGCAGATTTCCTCTGGCTGAGAGCCGAAAGTGTTCCTTTAGAAGGGAAGCATCTAGAGTTTAATGAGTGTTCAGGGTACCCCTCCACCTCCAGGAACTTGAGCCCATTGAGATACTACTGAAGGGGAGGCTGCCCTTCTGTACCCCAAATGCACCAGGGCAGGCTTCCAACAGGGAGCCTATATTTTTTGTGCCTATATTTCTTGACTCACAAGAGGGAAGAAAAAGAGTAAATGGGGAGGCATTGAGATTGCATCAGAAATGATAAACTACAAATATAAGTTCTCATGAAATATCTGTGCGAGTTGTTTTCATAAGAAAAGATGAGGTAAACCCCTTCAAAGGCTGAATTTCTTTTATTGACTTTCATACACTCAGTGTAATGTAAATATGCACAAATCAGAACTTGCTCATCAACCATCATTTGGCCATGCAAGTTTTGACACTAACAGGACGTGAGTATATCAGTTCTCATACTCATAGATTAAGTATCTCTTTTCGAGTGAGAGCTTCTTTGGCCTAATTCAGTCTCATGATAGTAAATGACCACGGGAAAGACTGTTGATCTCAGGCTGCTGATGTTAGAATCCACTTCTGTGGGTTGGCATCTGGCTGCTGCACCAAGGTAGGAGGGGGGTCTAATCCAGACTTCTCCTTGGTTCAAGGTGTCATAGACTATGGTGTCCCAGAGGCCAGTTTTAGACAAGTGAAAGGCTACGGAATTATCTTTATATGCCCCTCCCCAACTCTGAACAAAGAATGTGTGTGTATTTGGCTATGTACAGCACATTTCTGAAGGATGTTACATCCAAGGTGAACGTCCAAAGGAATGGGTGTATCTTAGGAATGATGGATAGGGTCTTTGTCAGGAGGAAGCTCCATATCTGCATGAGGAAGCGTAAACAATGTTTTAAATCTGGTCATGTATTTTGTATAGTAAGCTAGGGAAGGCCCTGAGAGGTGTTCATGTCCAGGTCGGCCTATGGTTTTGCTACCTTGTATAGGATTTTTGTGGGCATGATAAAGGAGCTTGAGATTGTCTGTGATTATCAAGTGGAACTGGCAGGGTCACAAGTGTCCTGGTAAGAGTGAGACAGGAGGAGAGCCACAGAGAGAGAGCAGAGAAGATGCTATACTGCTGACCCTGGCCATGGAGGAAGGGGCCATAGGTCAAGGAGGAAAGGCATCTGTAGAAGTTGGAAGAGGCTCCTCAGAGCCTCTGAAGGAATCAATTATTCAGGTTTCCCAAGACTTCTCCAGAACATTAAGATAATGGATTAATGTGGGGCTGTCCCAGTGGCCTGAAAGAAGCACCTGAAAGCATTTGGTAGCTAACAACCTTGATAAGGGAAGGTTTGCAGCCCTGCAGAGTGATGAAGCATGTGGGTTTTCATCCCACACAAGGAGCTGCCTCACCCAGTGGGCTGGCCGGCGCGTTATCAAGTGGGGCTGTTTCATTTGGCTGCTGTTGCAGAATGAGAGGCTGCTCATACTGCCCACTGGTTTTCAGTTGTCTCAGATTTCCCTATTGTTCCAGTCACGGTGACAAGCAAGCCACAGGCACTCTCCACTGAATCCAGGGATGACCATTGTGTAAGCGTTTCAGAGCGCTGAAACTACAGAGACCATTGCAGGCTGGGGGTGGAGAGCCAAGGTTGGAACACACAGGAAGATGCTTCTCTTTTATGTCAGGCCTTTGGAACCGAAAGAATAGGAACTTGTGGAACTTCCCTGGAAAGTAATTCTTGCCTTTTCTGGTATCTTGAGGGACTTGAAAGTTCAGTGGGGAAATGTAGACCCAAACATAATGATTGGCTCACATCAGTTGTTTCATAGGAGGTTGAGGACAGGCACTGGAGATCTGAAGCAGAGGAGTGGGCAGTTTACTTCTTTGAAAGTGAAGTTCTTAATTTTTGGCTACACACTAGAATCCTCTGGGAGATTTAAAAGAAATTTTAAGTCTAGTTTACACAGCAGTTCAATAAAATGAGACCAAGGATGAGCCCCAGGCTGGGCTTTGAATTGTCAAGGCCAAGAACCCCAAGCTTTAAAAATTCATCTACTACTGGTCTAATAATCTTACAGATGGCACTAGCGAATTTATGTAGGATAGTGCACTGTTACAAAATGCCTGAGGTAAGCAACTTAGAAGGGGATGTCTCACTGGGCCATGCAAATATAAGGACTTGAGGTCTCCAGGACACTTGCAAAGTTGGATGTGGTAGTGGATTTCCATAATTCTGCTGTAGTGAGATGGGAGCTAAAGAGACAGTTCCTCGGAAGTGGGTGGGCCATCTAGCCTGGTGCTTACAGTGACAAATAAGATCCTGTCCCAAATAAGGTGGAAATGTGGCCTGACATCCAAGGTTGTCCTCCGACTTCCACATGTGTGCCATGGTATGCATATGTCCATACTCACACATGCATTTATGTACACACACAAACACACACACACACACACACAAACACACACACACACACACACACACACAGAGAGAGAGAGAGAGAGAGAGAGAGAGAGAGAGAGAGAGAGAGAGAGAGAGAGAATAAGAATAAACTATTTTAATAGAGAAAAGTCTATTTTGGTTTATGGCTTACAGAGTTTTCAGATCCTAGTTGCTCAACCCCTGGGCAATGGTGGAGAGTTTGTGGTGGAGGAAGAGGAAAATGCTGAGGTCCCAAGGTTGTCCTCAAGGGCATGTCCATGTGACTTAACGTCTTCCCACAAGGCTCTACTTTTCAGAGGCTCTGCATCTCCCTGTCATGCTAAGATGAGGACCAGGCATTTAATAAACGACTTTGATGGGAATTTTCCAAATGCATCGGAGAATAAAAAATGGAGAGAGTGGTACATTAGCTTCTTAGGGTGGTCACAACAAATGATCACAAACTAGGCTGCTTAGAACATACAATGCTTATCTTGTGGCTCTGGGGCCTTCAAGTCTGAGGCTAGGGGGAGCAGAGGAGGCTTTCTGGGCCTCTTCTAAACCCTGTTGTCTGTGGCACCCCGATCTTTGCCTGATTCCACACAGTCTGTGCTCTGTTTTCTCTCAACATAAAGTGACACAAATATGAGGGAAAGACACAAATCAGTTGGGTCCAAGCCCCCCTTAATCTAGTATGGTTCCATCTCAGTCTTTAACTAATCATATCTAAAAGGACCCCATTTCCAAATAATATCATATTCTATGGTGCTAAGTGAACATGAATTTGGGACAAGTTCTATGCAATGGTTGATAAATTTGTAGACAGCTGAGAAGGGACATTGAGGTGAGGAAATGAAGGAGTGGTGGGCTCTTTCCCCCTTTGAAAGGAGCAGGCCCAGGTGTGACCAGCTGGGCTCCCTCTCTGTGGTCAGCAGAGATATAAGGGAAGCAAAGGTAATACAAAGCAGAGGGCAGGAAGTGGCTGAGACATGAGAACTAAGCAGAGACTCCAGAACAGGCACAACGGGCAGCCATGGGGGAAGGGTCAACAGGAGTACACTGGCTTCCTCTCCCAAGTGGGAAACCCTTCTAGACATTTGTGCTTACACAGCACAGAGTAGGAGCAAACAGCAGGTGTACACCCCCTTGGGGAGATGAGTTAGAGGGTCTACCCTGGCAGTCGTGAAATGGACCACGCTTGATTTGCTTTGGCTCAGTAGACATGTTGAGTAAACAATATGTAACTTTTTCTTTTTTATAAATATTCCTAGACTTAGGAAAAGGCTGAAAATAATAAGGAAGATACTGTGTCTTTCTCAGCACCTGTGCGAGTGGTAGGGCGGCATGGGGTGGGCCAATGGACAGAGCTTATTTTGCCCTGTCTGCTATGATCTCAATTAAACTCAGCTGGTCTGTGGGCAAGGCTGAGCATTGCTGCACCATGGGAGCTGGGGGTAAGGGTGGAGACTGTAATCAGAGGGAGGCTGTGGACATGCACACAGGTTCTGCACCCCTTCTTCCAGCCATCTTCTCCAGTCTGTCTCCAATCGCAAAATTTTCGCTTCTTTATACAGCTGACACAGATTTAAAAGTGTGCATTATCCACAGTGAGGTAGCTAAGTGGGAGAAGTACTGCTGTGGTCCTCTGAGGGTACTAGGCATCAGGGATTGTCACACAGTGAAGGATGAGAAGCTGGGTAAGGCCATGCTAGATTTACTGCTCACACACAGAAGCAAACCCCTGTTTGCCGAGTGGCCTCCATGGGGCCTCCTAACTTCTGAGGGTTTGGACTGTCTCCTCAGTAAAGTCACAGTTGTTCTGGAGATAGTATGTGATGTTGTGGCCCTGGGTGTAGCACCCAGTAGCCTCCATGACAGTTTTGGAAGCTGGCGTTTCATCTGCCTTCACTTGAGTCAGAAGCAGAGCTGAGTGGACTCTATGGCCCTTTCAGTAAACTCATGGTAGCTGAAGAAACAATGCTCAAACCATAAGGTCAGTATCAAAACCACAGCCTTCTGCACACAGCTTTCCACAGAGCATGTCATCTTAGGTGACAATGTCACATTTTAAATAGAAACAATCCTATTCTGACATTGGTGGACAAATTGATAAAGTACTGGCAGACTCCTTGGTCAACATTCTCTCATGTTTGAGAGCCTTTTAAGGAGCTAGTGTGTGTGTGTGTGTGTGTGTGTGTGTGTGAATACATACATAGACTTAAATCAGTTAAACTCTATGTGATCATGGATTTTAAATAATCTAAAAGAGTAAACACCCTATTATTTGGGGGCCAATTTTGAAAGACCCAGACATTCCGATCTAGTTTATGAATCTCATGTTGGAAATGCACTTAGAGACAGAATGCTCGAGGCTTTCCTAATTGATACACTGATTTTAATATCCTTGCTTTCTCACTCATTTATTAATTTGTAAAATATATATATTCTTTTAACTGTGTTTTGTAATTTGTAATTTTCAATAAATTGGAGAATGCAGTTTGCTTTCCACCTAACCCACCCCGGACACCCAGCTAAATTAATCTCGGATTGTGATGGGTCTCTGCTAACAGTCTTTAGCGTGACAAATTAGCCTGACTCTGTCTTAGAAGGATATTTGTGAGGATTAACTAATGAGTCATATATTTCATATTCCTAAGTCACTCCCAGGGAGTAATTTGGGTGTTTAGAAAGTATATTAGGCACTGTTTTGGGGGTTGGCGAGACTATTTAGTGTCTTAAACATAGCACCCTTGGCCTCAGAGAGTTAACCCTTCCTTTGCATAGCTAAGGTGAGAGCCTGAAAATGATGGAGACATCATGGGGAGGGGGAACCTTATGAAAAGCAGCCAGAATTGTACCAACAGCTAGGACCAGAGCTTTTCTGATGACAGGTCCAGTCTGGACCAACCTGATAGCTTCCATCCTCATAGTGGTACTGGCTCCCACTGTGGATCTGGCAGAGAAGGCAGCATGAAGTGGAAGCACTGGCCCATTGCTTATTTGCATAGTCACAGCAAATCATAGGAAACAGACACATGTGCCCTTGTGGATCAGAGATGTCAAGCGCCCAAAGTTGCCTACCTAAGACTTGGACATGACAGAGATGGGCTCAAAGGCAGGTCTCCTGTGCTATTGCTTTTTTTCCCCCGCTGCTGTGGAGGGAGGCCACTTCCTTAGGTTGACCGCGCAGGTGATCCAAGCCCAGACTGCTAGTAGGGTTTGGGGGGGGGGGTGATTCTGTACAACTAGAATTTCTAAGGTTTTATTTATGTAACTCTAAACAGAAGTGTGGAAATGAATACTTCGTTCTGCTTTTCTTCACTGCAAGGTTGGGAGGCTGCTGGGGTGGGGGTAGGGGAAAAGGGGAGACAGATATGGGCCCCCAAAATGAGATGTCTAGTAAACAATGCTGCCACCTAGTGAGATGAATGTTCGTTTACCTAAGAGACTGACTTAATAGACTCATGTCAAAATGTTTTAGTTTCCTAAGAAAAGTGAGAAGAAACAGGATCCTTCTCTCATAAGCAAGGAGTTCAAGGTTTGACAAGGTGGTATATATTTAAATTGGCTTTCCCAACACATGTCACTGGGGGGAAAGACCGTGTTGCTAGAACCTTCTAGGGAGACAGCTCTGTTTAACCTCAGTGGGGAAGAAGGCAGCTTTATCAGCGTGTACACTCTAGCTCAGTTATCTATGATCTAAACAGTATTTGTGTGCATGTATATATTATATATTTTTTGTGTGTGGGTGGTATATGTATATATATCACATGAAATGCACACACACATATATATCTCATAATTTAACATTTTAACTTTGAAGAACACAATACTAAATCTCCACCCACCTCCCCAGTCCTTAGCTGTGTTAATCTATGTTGTCTCTCTGAATTTGCCTATTCTATGCATATGCTAATGAATGGACTCACATAGTATTTGGTTCCTTGTGACTAGCTTATTTCACTCTGAATTTTCTTGAGGTTCATTTGTGTTGAGCTACTTGTGAGAATTTCCTACTTAAAATCTTTTCAAAGGTTATTATTATCTTTTACATGGACGAGAAGTCTGTCTGCTTATATGTCTATACACCATGTATGTGCCTGGTGCTCACAGAGGCCAGGAGGGGGCATTGGATCCCCTGAAACTAGATTTACAGGTTGTGAACCACTACGTGGGTGCTGAGACTAGAATCCAGAATAACATCAAGTGTCCTTAACCACTGACCCATTTCTCCATCCCTAGCATTCCCTTCTTTTTAAAGGATGTATAATGTTCCGTTTCTTGCTAATCCATTCATCCATCAGTGGGTACTGGGCGAAGATCCTTTCTGGTTCTATGAACAATGATGCTATGAATGCAAATGTACAGTTTTCTCTCAGACTTGGCTTTCTTTTGGGGGGTGTATATATGTAGAATTACCAGCTCCCATGATAATTCAATTTTTAATTTGTTGGGGGAATTGCCACCCAGCCCTGTGTCCCACAGCAGCTTCACCGTCTCGCATTCTATTGGTTCCACTGCTTTCTACATCTCTCTAATACTTTTTTCTTTAACTAGAGTGTGCGCGTGCATGTGTGTGTGTGCGTGTGTGTGTGAGCGCGAGCGTGCACTTGTACATACAGGCATGAATGCAGATATGTGTATGTGTGTGTGTGGAGGCCAAGGATTGATGTTTTCCTGAACCCAATCCAGATAGAGTGTCTGCTAGCAAACCCAGAGACCTTCCTGCTTCTGTCTTCTCAGAGCTGGGATCTCAAGGGTAGGCCACTGCACCCAACTTTGATGTGGGTCCTGGGTACAAAGCAAGATTGTCATGCATGTGCCTTTCTATTGACGGTCCCACTTCTCCGTCTTTTCTAATGTTGTCCATCCCAACAGGTTCAAGGTAGGAGCTCCCTCCCAGTGACTAGTGATGTTGAACATCTTTTCACATGTCTTGGCCATTTGTAAGATTTGGAGAATCACCTGAATCCCCACAGCCTCAGTTTCCCTATCCGTAGAGTGAGGTTAATAATATCAGTCTCCTAAGACTGCTGCGAAAATTTCAAATGAGGGTGAGAAGCCGTACCTAGCTTTCTATATCCCTGTGTCACAGCTACAGAAAGATGGTTGTGTCCTGAGAATTTCTGAGGGATCAATGGTACAGACCGCTCGCTGAGCGCAGCTCTCTGCCTCCTTCATACTTAGGGACCAGGGGGACTCACAGGAAACCACCACCGCACCTCTGAAGAGCAGCAACAGAAATGATGAGCTTAGAAAACTGAAGCATTGCTCATCTAAACAGGCCCGAGCTGTTTTTAGCAGCGGCTTGTGGTTACTCTTTTGAGCGCAGGCTTTCTGCAGAGCCATTCTAGGGCTTGGAGATTCAGTCACTTCCCACTTCAAAGGCAGCTGGGACTATCACAGATTTTCTGTGGAAGAGAAGGGTTTTCTCCTGAAGAAAGCCTGGACTTTCTCATCTGAACAGAATTTTTGAAGTGGGATCGGGTACTGGAAACATGGATTACTGCTATTGGGATAGGTGGGCCACTCTGTCCAGGCGCTATTAAAAAACAAAAAACAAAAACAATACAATGCTCTATCATAATTTATGATGAGCTGGCATTTGGAGTTGGCCATCTCTTACTAAGAGCCCCTTAGGGGTAAGAGAGATACTGATACAGGAATGAGAATCTTTGTGCATAATTAAGTAGTGAGAAAGATGACTACTGGTAATTTCTGAAGAAAATGAGGACAACATGGTTGTGCTATAGTTAAGAGTCACTTAAAAGTCCCACCACTGTAGCCGAAGGGTGGGATTTTATTTGAGGGAGGAGCTGATCCATAATTCTGATAACTGGTCAAACTGGCCAAATGTTTCGGCTTTCACACAACCTTCCCTCTGAGTAATAGAGAGCGAAGCTCTAAAATCTCAGTGCTGTTGCCTGTTATATAAATTCTACTTGGCATATAATGGAAATCCAGAGCCAGATATTGGAGAAAAGCTGGAATATCAGAGAGAGGAAAGAGACCACACAGTCAGTTCTCACCCAACCAACTTCTCAGGCCAAACAGGGTAAATGCTGTCTTCAAGGGTCCTCAAGCCTGGCTGGCGGCTTCTATAGAATGCCTGAATTTCTGTCTCCTCCTGTCTTAAATATCTTCCTCGCCCAGCTGTTTCACTTTCTGGTTCAACTCTGTACCATAATCCTAGAGTTAGGATTGAAGATGTGAGCTACTACTGCTTTGCTATTAGGCCTTGAATTCACAGAAATCCAGAAAGATCTCTGTCTCCTGAGTGATGGAATTAGTGGTGTGAGTCACCACTCTATGGCCCTCATGACTTGACTGTGGGTGATTCTGTCCTCTGATATTCTAAGCTGATTTTATTAAATATACCACCATAGTTGCCCTCTCTGCTACTGATGTTATATCCAGAATTCTGAACTCCCAACTTCTATAGTAGATTTTGTTCACAATCTCTCACCTTGGCAGCCATCTTTAAATAGCATTAATTTAGCACCGCAGTAATATAGAAATAAGAATTATAGCCAACACACGTGTGCTCGTTATATGCAGTGTTTTATGTGAACATTATCTCCAGAGGCTTCATCATAGTTCTGAGTAAGCAGATATTGAAAAGGGAAACAGAAAACTAATACAAAGAAATGCTACTGCACAGGGGAATGATACAGTTCTGGACTTCCCAAACTTTTGTCAACAAACATTTAACCGAGATTCTGTCTCAAATTAGAAAGAGGGGAAAAGGAGCTGGTGTTGGAGGCTCATGGCAGACGAACCTTGGGCTCAGGACCCATAATCACACAGAGGGGAGGGGATGGAGGGGACACATTTCTACTAACCATAGTGTGAGTTTCATGTTAGTAATCAGCTTGGTCCAGCATCTCTGCTTTTGTCTGACTAAAAGCATTAAGGAAGCCCTGCCTGGAATCATTCTTTTATTCAGCTGTCTAGCCCTTGGCCTTCATTTTTTTCTTCCTTGCTTTGCACTGAAGCATACACCCGGGATAACCACAGGGCTAATGGTCTAGGCTGTAATGGCTCACTGTCTTCCTCACCTCACCCCTACTGTTGAATTCTGTGAATAGTTTACTTCTGTCTCTGAAGATGAATCAGTGGTATGTAGAAGAGTCATCAGTGAAAATTCTCTTACTTATCAGAAACTCATATGAAATATTTTGCCAAAAAGAACATGGGAAGTAAAACAGAGTTCTTATTAAAACTCTGCAAACCCCTTTGCCTCTCCAAAGCAGCTGTAAAGTAAATGGGAAGTGCAGTATTGAGGGTTGACTGGTCTGTATTTCCCAAGATGTGTAAGTTTCTAGTATAATCTTCTTGTACATATTATAGATAAATTGTGCTTGACTTCAGACTAGGAAGCAAATCTGGGGCAAGGGTTCAAGGAGATGGAGATAAGAGCGAATCTGTAAACACAGGAAGCCATGATGAGAATGGGAAGCTGGGAGCTGGGAAAGGTGTAGAGGAGAAGGTAGAACACTTAAGAATAGCAGATCATGGACCTTAGTATTATGTGTAAGGCTCCTGCTAACTGGGTGATGGAAAGTGGCAGGTAGCTGTGACTCAGGTGGGTCCAGGGGAGCATGTCATTGGCGCAGGTACAAAGAGAGAAGAACCAATTATGAATCTGAGAAGAAGATAGTCACAGAGGCTTGTGGGTACTATAAATATTTAAGAAGCCAGAGACTTTGAGGGTTGATCATGTGAGGGATAAGGAGAGGAGAGATGTGGACAGTGCCCTTTGCCCTATGGCTGATGAGTGTGGAAAAGGTGCTGGGTCATTCACAGGGAAGGCAGGAGGCCCAGAATGGCCGCATACGCTCATATTCAGACGTTTGAGAACATGTGAGCTCTTGCTTACTCTGGGACCTTCTGGTCTGGAGGCAGGTGTACCTGAGGGTCTACTTAGGAGTGAGGCTTCCTTGTGTGTTAGAGAAGGGCACAGGTGCACCTAGGCATGCAAGAGAAAGCTGTAAAGATGGTTCTGGAATTCAGGTCTTCCTAGGTAGATAAGGAAGACCCCGAAGAACTCTGGAAACCATGTCCTGGGACTGGTTGTTATGTGTACCATACTGTCAGACACCTTACACCAGAGCCAACACTTAAGAAATAGTGTTGGTACTCTCTGACCATACTACATAGGCTTAACCAGAAAGGATTTGTTGAGCCAATTACAGTGGGGATCCACAGGGCTGTCTTTAGACACATGAGGTGAGCAAATACCACCTCAAATGTGTTTTGGTGTGGGAAATCAGTTGAGAGAAAAGGGAAATTGTGTTTCTTCTGTGGTGTGTGTGTGTGTGTGTGTGTGTGTGTGTGTGTGTATGTCTGTGTATGTGTGTGTGTCTGTGTTTGTGAGTGTGTATGTGTGTGAGTGTATATGTGTGTGTATGTCTCTGTGTGTGAGTGTGTATGTGTGTGTGTCTCTGTGTGTGAGTGTGTATGTGTGTGTATGTCTCTGTGTGTGAGTGTGTATGTGTGTGTGTCTCTGTGTGTGAGTGTGTATGTGTGTATATGTCTCTGAGTGTGAGTGTGTATGTCTGTCTGTTTGTGTGTGTACAAGCATGCACATAGGCATGTGCAGTCATACCAGTGATCTTTTAGGGATGTTGAAGTGATTCCTTGCTCCTGATGGTGAACAGAGACCTAGATGCTGCTGAGCAGTGGAAGACATTGTAACTTGTGGGACCAGGCATCAGGAATGCTCTGCCCAGCTCAGTTGCTCCTACGGAGAACCCTGACCTCTGATGATGCAGTATATGCTGCCCTCCCCAAGCCCACACTTGCTGTGTGTCATCAGTAAACACAGCAAAGGCCACAGTATCCTACTGACCTGGCTTCACGATCCCATCTGCATTGTCTTCCTGGAAACGACTTCATTCTTAAAGCCATCTATTGACAAGCTAGGCAATGAACAACCTGGCTCTCTCACCGTGCTAAGTGCATTGCTTATTTTGTTAGTCTCTGATGCCAGGAGAAGAAAAATGGGCCTTTTGGAGACTGAATTCAGCACCTCACTTTCTTCAGTATTTCACAGCCATAAAATGCCAGATGTTCAGATCTGGGGACACAAAGATGAGTCAGGCTGAGAGCTTACCTTCAGGAGTCTTGATTCTCATAGCTTTGTAATGTGTGGTCATTGTCAGTGGACAAAGCACAGCCATAATTTTGTAGATCCCATTGTGAATTCCACTGAACAATCTGGGAAAATGTGCCTTTAATACTGGTTATCTATAAGCCATGTTTTAGATGACTTTATAGGGATATGAGCAGTAATCTTGAGAGAAGTCATCATTGTAGTCTTGAGGCCATAGTATCCAGTCAAAGTTGTATGCACCTTTAAAGAAAGCTATGTTCTGCCTTCCTTATCTGTATGCTAGTGTGACTGGATGCTCTGGGAGTTGTGGACTTTGTCAGGATAGGAAAGCATCAGGGGATGTTTTACAACCCCCTCCACTAATGCCCCACTTCCATCTCTGGCCATCCACCCAGGACATGCCATGAGTGCTCAGCTGTACCCACCAACTCTTTAAATCATCAAAAGCTGAGGTATTAGCTTCCTGTGTTCGTCTTGACTTATTTGTGTGTGTGCTCACCCGAGTCCATTTCTGACTTGGAGACTGTCCTGACACGGTACCCACTGTAGTTATTTGGTAAGGGTTCTCTGATATGAACACATTAGTGATTGCATTGTAGTTTTAAAAAGAAAAACACTTTACAAGCAGAAGATTTACATAATCATTTAAAGAAATCTTGTGTCAACATTTTTTTTGAATGAGTAGCAGTTGGATAAATAGTTCACATTGAAAATATGTCCGTTTGATGAAGAACAAGACCAAAGGGGAGAGATACACTTTTAATTGCTGAAAAAACAGCCAGCCACTTTAAATGCTTAGTCACATGGATGTCACAGTCCTAATTTGTTCAGAATTGCCCCTTTTCTCCCTTCATCTTGCACCCATGATGCTGTTAGTATTTATCACGATGTTCGAAAAGTGTCAAGACAGTGACTATGGCAACTAATCTGGTTCATAGCTTCCCCCCACAAACAGGAGCACAATTACGTAGGTCTCCCCTTTCACATCAGCTTCCAGCTGTCCCCAGAGGGAAGGGAAGCTGAGTCACAGTGGGAAAATGATGCTTGTGGGGAAGTAGTGCTGGCTATACCCCCTCTACACTTTGAGAAAGCTAACCTTGAAATTCAATCCTCCCAGGATTGAATTCCAATTAGGGATGCCACTCTGAGTCTGTATATGTTGTATAAGTAACAACATCCAACCAACAGGTTGTTTTTGAGCCTTTAACATGCTCAAGACATGTTTTAAGAAGACACTATTATGCAACAGAAAGTCCAAGCCTCTGCCCAACTGCCTATTCCCCATGATTGACTCTAGGATCATGACTATTGGTTAAAAAAAAGTGTCCTGGGGCTGAGAGTGTTCCCCCAGCCTTCACCACAGCCAATGGTCACTTTCCTCTTCAGAGTGTCTTTCTTTTTCTGCTGCTTAGTAATTTGTGGTTGTGTCCTGGGCCCACTCACAAAAAAGCTCATTTTCCAACATGCACATTCACATGTGCACCCTGGCACATAGGCCTCCCGCAGAGCAGGAGTGAATTATAGATCAGCTACCTTCATCTCCAAGCTTGACTGGCAGACAGCTGGAGCTTACAGGACATCAAACTAAAAATGGCCTTAGAGGTCAAGTTCATGTTGAATCTCTTGCACAGCCATACTAACTCTTTGAACAGACAAGGCTGTGAATTGTGTCTTGGGAGAATGTTTGTTATTTCTAAAATTCGTATTTAAAATATGTTTCTATTGGTGTTTAAAATTAAAGCCATATGTATACATAATTTAGGGTGACGTCATTTGAAAAGTCTTGAGGTGCAAGACCACACCCCCCACAACCACTCGGAATGCAATGGGCATTTCCTGTTTTCTCGAGATTTCTTAATACTCATCTCCCTGGCATCATGTTCTCCTTTTGGCTCTTCTTTGTTTAGAGTTTGATTTCTCAAGACCCTGTCACTAGGTTTATGATGTCAAAGCTGTTGCCATGGACTTGGGGATGAGACTCAGTGGTAGAGGGTTTGCCTAGCATATACAAGGCCCCATTTTACAACCTCAGTAACATAAAACAAACAGTAACAACAAAGCTCCACCAGAGCTCCCCTGCTTTCCTAGCCTAGCATACTGAGACTGTTTGCCCCCTTTGCTGTGCTGACATTTGTTCTGGAGCTGCAGAGGAAATGGAGGGTAAAGTTGCTGGCTTTTTTTTTTTTTTTTAAAGCGTGAATCAAAGCAATAATTATGCCAGTTAGGATATTATTCACCACATGTTTGAAATATGCTCTTTAACATTTAATTATTCTCCCCCCTCTCTGTGTGTGTGTGTGTGGGTGTGTATGCATGCACATATCTGTGCATTAGGGCTCCCACATGTGTGCATGCACATGTGACCCGTGGTGTGCACATGGAGGTCAGAGGACAAATGGCAGAAATGGGTTTTCTCACTCTGTTACGTTGGTCCTGGGGACTGAACTCATGTCACCAGACCTGGCTTCAGTGCCATTACCCACGGAGTCGTCTTATTAGCTCTAGAATAAAATTTAAAAGCACAACTCCACTTAGTAATGTCCTTGATGAAAGAATTGGGAGAATTAAAATTTCCAATTGGGAAATACCCATTGACATGCAGCATTTGGGACAAGATGGGATGGTTGCAGTGCCCTCGGAGGCTAGACAAGGGCATAGGATGCTCTGAGACTCCAGTTACAGTAGTTGTGAGATGCCTGATGTGTGCTGGGAATTTACTGCTCAGCCATCTCTCCCAACCTCAAATATCCAGCTTCTTGATAGAACTCCAGAATTCTCATTTCATAAGCCTTTAAGACGTGGCCACTTGTTGAACTTTGGTGTCACATCAAAGAGTGTCAGCAATAATAATAAAGGCTATGAAGATATTTCCTCATTTTCCAGCAAGTTGGCTGGAGTTTCTTCATGCATTTCAAATGAAATAACACATCTGGAGCTAAGTCACACAACCAAAGCACCAAGCAGTACATCAAAGAAATGTGTGCAATTGTGGAGCTGGGGAGGTGGATCAGTTGGTAAGGTGCTTGCCACAAAAGCATAAGAATATGAGTTTGATCCCCAGAATGCTGGAAGTGGTATTGTGCATTTGTAACCCCACCCCAGGAGGCAGAGACAGGTGGATCTCTGGGGCTTGCTGGCCAGCTAGTCTAGCTGACACAATATGTTCCTTGCCAAGGAGAGTCCCCATCTCAAAAATAAGGTGGATGTCTCCTGTGGGACCAGGGCCCTAAAGACTGACTTCTGGTCTCCAAATGCACATGCATATGAACATGCTTCCATACACATAAATGCAAAAAGAAACTTCTGTGGTAATAAGAAATATTTCTCCAAACTCTACTAAATCTTCAATAAACTTTTTTCTCTTTTATTTACCCATAGCTACAGTGGTATAGACTGCAAGAATTAGGCGTTTGATTCTCAGTGCCAACCTTGAGTCTTGGTGTGTAACTTTATCAAGAGTTCAGAGTCAAGCAGATCTGGGCGTGTATTATGTTGACTAATGGTCACTGTTGGAGTGTTGTAAAGAGACTCTGATTGTCCAGGATGATTTGGGGACAAGTTGGTTTTTGGTTTTATCCTGGGATCTTGATTTACTTGAATTGATTCAGGTATAACTTGGTATCTTCTCTCGGGAATGGCTCCACAGTGAATCGAATATAAATGACAAATTAAGATGTGTCAGAGGAGATCTAGTATAAGGCCACTGAGGGCATGTCTCTGTTTTGAGGTGTAAATCAGGTACCCAGCAGAATTCTTCCAATCCTTCCCGTGTTTTACCTTTCTGTATCAAAACACCAGGCATGGCCAACATAAAGAAGATTCTAGTCCATGGTCATGTGGACCTATTGTCAAATTTGATATCAGCAATGAGGAAGCTCATCATAGCACATGGTGGGGCAGGCTGCTTTACCTCATGGTGGCTAGGAAGTCATGCAGAGAAAGGCTAGTGTCCCCCAGTCTCCAGCAGCCAACCTTCCTCCCATCACGCTTAACCTTGGACAGTTCAACTGCCTTTCAGTAGCAGCTTCAAGCTGGAGACTGAGACTGTAACATATTGGGACAATCAAAAGTCAGGCATCATGGTGCCGTTGGAGCCTGTCGTCTATATGGGTGGTGTATGGAACCCCCACGAAGGCCAAGTGAAGTACTCATACCTTATACAGCCTGACGAATCCCCAAAGCTCCCTTAGTGAAGGTGGCTTTGCATTACTCAGCTGAATCCAAGGGAGGTGGGGAGCGTAAGGAGCAAAGCCCATGTGTAGCACCAGACAAGCTGACATTTAGATCCTTCTGTGGCTATGTCCAGACTTGTGCCCATTCACAAAGTTCTCTGGGCCTTAGCTTCCTTCTTAGTCTTTAGGATGGGAGACATTTTCCACTCAGCGGTGATGCTGCAAAAGTTCACAATGGTGACAGTTGGCCCTCCCCAAATACATCTCTCAGGATTTATGAGTGATAGCAGGACTGTGGCATCTTTATCTTGACTCCTTTTTATAGTAAAATGCTGACTTCATGCTTTCTTTATCTGGTCTCTAAAATTTGTGAAACTATTTAATGAAGACTATATAGGACCAGTATACCACAGACCCTTGCACCAATGGGAGTATAATCTTTGCAATTTCCCCAAATTCCAGAGGAAGAGACGTATTTGTTAAGGGACAGTCATTTAAATGGCTACTAAGAACTTGTGTGGTTAATTTAAGATGTCCTATGGGTAGAGATAGAGTTATTGAAGGAAACGCTTAAACATTTGGATCAAATCAACTTAACTCTCTCCCTTTTTGAAGACAAAACAATTGACAGAAATTTCAGGGTCTTGTATAGAAATGAGGGCAGAGCACTGGGCTGCTCCCAAGCTCCAAGATTTCACTGGATTTTTGAGGCTAGCCTAGAACTTACTCTATAGACCAGGCTGGCCTAGAACTCACGTTAACCATCTTGTCTCAGCTTCCCAAGGTACTGCGATTCCAAGTGTATGTCACCATCCTCAGATTAACTTAACCCGTTTATATAATCACTCTGAATTCTCTTGCCGTCTACTGTCTTTAAGCCTCCATCATCAATTCTGATAGGAAACAATAGAATTTGCTTCCGTGTGTGTTGTGAACTCAAATCAGACATTTGCTGTCCATCATGTGGTCCAGTGCTTATACTTGCAGCCCTCCTCAGGTTGTCTGCGTGTGGTACAGTGACTACTTTGTCCCTCCCGAGGAACTGGTCTATTTCATCTCTAGGGTAGGGAGTTGGGAAAGTTCTAACATTCACTTCCTCACTTTCATGCCAGAGACATTAGAATCAAGTTTACGAATCAATGGAAGGAGCAGGATGGAATGTCCCTTCTGTACATTGCATTTCTCCTCTCAAACTTACTCTCCATGTGATCTTTCCCATTGTCTTGTTTGGCCATATTTACCCCCTCTTTATTAAACTTCAAATTCCATCAGGGAAGAAACGAATAAATAGACAGAGAAATGATGGTTCCAAATGATTGAAGGTAAACCAATGCCATAACTAACCCTGATTAAAAATTGTGTAATATGAGGCGTGGTTCTGAGGACTGAGCAACTTTAACTAGATAAAAAAAACCAGAAGATCTTCAGTGTTTGAGGCGCTGTCATTTTGCAGAGGCTGTAGAGAAGGTTCTATTGAACACAAGTTCTCTGCCTTCAAATCCCTTCTATTTTTAAGATGCGGTTTCTGGATAACTGGCAGAGAATGTTCTAACAGAGCTATCCGAAGTGGGAACTTCTCATCTCTGGAGGATCTTAAAGTAGCCATAGTGAGGATCCTGCAGCATGAGAGAGGGCGGGTGTGTTGACCTTTGGGGTCTGAGCCTGCTCTGTTTCTAGGATTGTCTTTATATGGAAGTTTCAGTGTTAAACTGAAGGATTTTGTAACTTCAAAGTAAGTGGGATTTCTGGGCATTTGATGGAAGAAGGTAATAAAAATGCTTTCCCAAACAAGTCTCTTTACTGTGTGACCCAGCTGGTTCCTGTAGGTTCCTTGATCTTCTGTAAAGCAAAGCTGGATGTGGGTGGCCAGAGGGTAGGTGACAGGAGATCACAGTGCCTGAGGTCATTTTCTCTTGGAGGGTCCTGTCTACATTCCAGTCACTGAAGGGTTGCTTTAACCATTGAGAGAGACTCCCCATCTCCCTATGGGAATAAAGGCAGCAACAGAACCCTGGGCTGCTCCTAGGTCCTGTACCCCTGACCCTCCTTCCCACAGATTATCAGATGGAAGAATTAAAGCTCTCTGGGAAGCAGAGTTGGTGAGATGCAGGCTGTTGCCAGAGCTGAACCAAGCCAGAGCCACACTTTACCCTTCATGTTAGTACCCAGATCTTGCTATAGAAATTAGACACAGAGAACAGGATTTTCTTGTGCAATCTTGAAGTCAAACGTGACTGGGAAGAATTTTTCTATTATTTTGTCTTCTCCTAAAGGAAGTAAAAATATATTCATGTGTATACATAAATGTACTATGTAATTTTATTTCCTTGGAATAACTTTTAACTTACTTAAAAGTTACAAGGCCAGAAATGGCACAAAGGCTACCATTATTCCTAGTACTTAACTATCAGCTTTTTTTTTTTTTCTCACTATTTTTTTCTGAGTAAGAGATAGACACCATGACCTTTATGCTTAAATACTTCAATGTGTACTTCTGGGGAAGTCTTTTGTAGCCAGAATATAGTTATCAATTTTAGTAAAATCAATATTGGTGCTTACATTTATGTAATGATCATGCAGTCACTTCCAGCCTTTTGGTTTTGACCAACTGAAGTTAGTGCCTGTTGGTCGATCATGTGCATTCCAGTTGTCCCCCAGCATTCTATACGGTCTCCTTTTCCTTCCTTCATATAGACTGCGTGTTAGGTCCAGGCTGCACGTCATCATCCTGCCTCGTTTTTGTTTAGAAGGTTTTTCAGCAATAGCATGACCACAGCTATTGGTCGTTTGTCGAACTGTGAATTGCTAGGCAGGGACAGACAGGGACACTTTTGATCAGAGGGCACATCTCATTCACAGCCTGCCTCTCAGTCCCTTGAGAGCCAAGATTCTGTTCTCTGGAGCCTAAGACCACTTCTATTCTGTGGGAATTATTCTGTTACTGTTTTGATTGCAATGCTTGGATTTGAACCCACAGCCCTGCTTGAGTTCAGACAAGCACTGTGCCACCACCAGACCACTTGATTTCTTGAGAGAGCTTCTCATCCAGCAGTCTAGGTTGTCCTAGAGCTTAGGATCATCCTGCCTCTACTTCCTGAGTGCTGGGATTTACAGGTGTGCACACAAATCCAGATCCCTTTATGTAAAGTGTTTTCTTTTGTATGTGAGGAGTTCGGGATGCACATTTCTTTTTGTGTTTGCTTGATCCAAAACAAAAGAATCAGCTTCTATGAAATCCTTTATAACTTGTCTATAGCAAAACTGTCAGGACTTTCCTGAGTCCAGAAGGAGAAGAAAGGATCATTCTGAGAATCTTTGTTTTATATGGAGACAATACATTCTTATAAGTTTAGCCACAAATAAAAATACCTTGTATCTATTCAAGGTTCCTGTCTCAGCATTTTTATGCTTCTGATGATTCAGGGGCAACAACTCGTATGATAACTGGGCATTTCTATGCAGGCAGTGCTTTGGCTCCATAAAAGGGGACATTCAGCAGTTCTGTTCCCCATTGTCCAGAACAACCTCTTAATGTACATCAATATGCATTATTAAATACAATAGTGCATAAATAAAAACACTTGCCAAACATGATGCACATTAGAATTACTGAGATGATTTTTCGGGTGGATGGTGATGTTCAGGCACAAGAAGCTGATTAAGGTGCCAAAGGTTACTTAATAAAAGCCATGGAACCAACTGTTCCTAATTTTCACACTGCAGTGCCTCGCTTTCAAAATGCCCTTTATGAATGGCTTCCTTAGTGTCTCAGGATCAGAGAGGCAGTGAGAAAGTGACACAAGATGACATTTTTTTTTTTTAAAGGCTGCAAAAATCTGTGGCATAAGTTCTTTGAAGAGAGAGTTAGATGCAGGAAAGTAAGTTCTCACTTTACAGGCACACTATTTTCTGGGGAAGGAACTTCAGGGTGTGCTTCCGTTGCAAGGCTTCAGAGGCCTGGGAGGCTGTGGAGGGTCAGAGTGGCAACGTTTTCTAATCTCCTTCTGGTCTTTTGTGGTTTGCCTACCTTTGCTTATTAACCCCCAGTTAGAGAAGGCGGTAAACAAAGTGAAACTTTCAGAAAGACTTGTAATTTTAATGATTTCTGGTTTTATAGTGTTCTAAAATCAGAGTTTTAACCTAGAGAGTTATGCTCACAGAGTATAAAGTCATCAAACAGGACCACCTACAGAAAGAACAGCTCAGTGGTAGAGTACTGGGCTAGCATTCTCAAAAGTGTAAATAGTGAAGTCTTTAAAAACATTTTAGACTTAATTATTATATTTTTATGTGTGTGAGTATTTTAATCTGTATGTATGTATATCTACCATGTGTGTGCCTGGAGGCCACAGAGGTCAGAAGAGGGCCTCAGATCCCTTGAAACTGAAGTATGGATGGCTGTGAACCACTGTTGGGTGCTGAGGAACAAGCCCAGGTCCTCTGTGAGAACAACAAACACCCTCAGCTATTAAGCCAGCTCTCCTATTCCACAAAGGCTTTTTTTTTTTTTTTAATGACCCCCTCCTTTTTTGGCTAGTTTAGGATTGTTTTAGGGCTGTGCTGTCCATTCTGGTGTCCAATAGCCACATGCGGTTATTGACACTTGAAGAGTGTTTGGCTGGACAAAACTAATTTGTGTTCTGATAACTATTTGCCAGGGTTCAAAGATGTAGTTCCAGGAAAAGAATGTTTTTTGGTTGTTTTCTTGTTTTGATTTGTTTTCACATAGTAATTAGATGTCGAATGTATAGTGTATCCCTTGGGTGAGAATAGGGTCTTGAAATTGATTTCACCCTTCTTTTGTGCTTTTTAAATCTGGTTAGTGGCCGAAGCTGCAGATGGGCATGTGTTAGTGGTACCTCTGTCCTTTTCTTGGAATGTTCCACTCTGGGGGGGGGGGGCAAACATTTAGCGCAAAAGAAGGAGCATGTACCGAATACTTTGGATTAAAGGATGTACGGGACAGCCAGTGACCGGTTTTATGGTTGTTGGAGTTGAGTTCCATTAAGGATTCTTTAATCAAATTTGTTGTTAATCTGTCCCACTGTCCTGGTTGGAAAGAGCATTGAATCATTTCGTTTGCTTAAAAAAATTTCAAGACAACCCTATCCTCATTTCAAAAGTGACTTATTTTTTTTTAAAGCTTTTGTGAAAATATGTTCCATTTATACGGATGGGAGGTCTGAGTCACAGAGTTCTTAGAAGGCTATCAAATTGTGCCAATTATCCAGAAACTTCTGGAAGGACCTGTCTGGTCCCACAGAAAGGCATGCAAGGGGGACTGAAGGGCCCTTAAAAGTCTCAGACCAACCATCTGCCTCTGTGTTCACACCTTCCTTCCAATAAATGAAACCATTGGGGAAGATAAAATATTTATTCCTAAGTGTCTATAACTGAATTTATGGATATATCTTGCTGGATATTATTGCCTGTGTAAACCCATGTAACTCTGCACGTAAAACATGTTTTTATTAGTTCCTACATAAAATTTTTATGATAATGGTGAACAAAGGGACAATTTAGTTTAGTAGAGTTTGTTATTACTCTGGCTTCCTAGACTTAGCTAGAAAACAGACAGCAGCAGTCTGCAGAGGAGAGGGGCGGGACTCACAAGGCTCAGGCTCCTAACAGTGGGCTAGGAAGGTGGGGAGGTCCCCAGAAGCCCCTGGGACCGCTGGAGGGAGAGGCTGGGGAGGGTAGCCATTAAATCTCGCAGGTTGTTGTGGCATAAGCTCCACTCCCCATTGGTAACTGCACAGCATTCAGATTTAGCCTCTGAAAAGGTTTCATAACTGCCATTGAAAGAAAGTCCCACATACTGTATTTCAGCCAGAGAATTGCAGAGAGAAAGGGGTTCCAGCGGCCTTTTGTGGGTCATCTCCCACTCTGGGATTTAAACAAAGCTCTCAGAGAACAAAGTTCCTTTAACCGGGTGCCTTCACCTCACTCCCCCTGTCTGCAGGCTTTGGCAGGCTCTCTGGATGGAAAGCCTACGCCTTCATTCCCTCTGAGGCCTTTTCATGTTTGACCCTCAAATGTGGCAAAGGATCCCCGTGGTGACCTGGAGTGGAGGAAAGTTCCTCTAGGATTTGAAAATAAAGCATCTTTCATAAATACAGCCTGCTTCTTCTTAATGACTAGTTGAAAATTGCTAGTCCATAATCTCAAGCGAACACAATTCCTGCACCAACATTATGGGCAGGATTTGACATGTGGAAATGGACTTGGTAATAGCAAGATGTATAAGTGTTTAAATTGCACGAACTTGGAAATGAAAGACAAAAGACTATTGTAGATATGCAACATTGAAGGCTATCCTAGAAATTGGCTGAGAAACTGGGCCAGCATGGTACATACAGAGTTTATTTTGGGCTGAGATCTTTCTGAAGCATTAACTAAAGGACAATCCAATCCCCGGGGACCTATAATGGTCTAGATTCTAGACACAAGAAGCTCTTACCTTGGAAGACTCATGGTTGAAGTCTGGGCAGGCATGTAGCTTAGTTAGTAGAGTGCATGTCTAGAATGCACAGATACCCCCCTCCCCAGTGTTCAGTCCTCAACATCACATAAAATAGGTGTGGCAGCACAGCCCTGTAATCCAAGAACTTGGAAAGTAGAAGCAAAATGATCAGAGATTCAGACTCATCCTTGGTTACATAGTAAGTTCAAGGCTGGCCTGTGATATATGAGATACATAGAGGGTGGAGGAAGGGGAAGAGAGAGGGAAATTATGATTTGGGAGCTAGCTCATCCAGTAAAGTACATGCTTTGCTTACAAGCATGTGGACCTGAGTCTGATTCCTAGAACCCACATAAAAACAAAGCCAAATAAGGGATGTACACTTGAAACCCCAGTGCTGGGCAGACCTAGACAAGCAGATCCCTAAGGCTTGCCTGCCTGTCAGTTTAGCTTACTTGGCAAACTCCAGGCCATGAGAGACCCTGTCTCAAACAACAGGTAACAGCAAAGTGAATGGTTCATGAGGAGTGACACCTAACACTGTCCTCTGATTCCACATGTGTGTGCATAGCCCTCAGGCACACAAACATGTATGTGTACACCAATACACACATTGACACATAGAACTCTGTCAGATCACGGTTGAGGCAGCACCTAATCCATCACCCCATTCTGGTAGATGTACAATAGAATCATTCCAGACAGATAACCACTTGCCTTGTTCATAGGAGGATATAGGGGAGAGTCTACATCACCTGCACCTTCATTATGTGGCTCGATTCCTTGAAGGACTAACCTATGAGGTCCTTTATTCTCTGCATTTCCAGAGTAGACCTGTTTACTGACTCTCAAATAGGTCTTTGTGTATTTTGGAGACATATCTTACTGTTCTTCCCCCTCAAGAAGAGGAACATCTGAGGTGTGTGCATGTGTAGATGCATTATGAGTAAATATCTCTTTGCTTTGGACAAAACCTGTTAAAACATGAACTCTAAAATGTACACATGTTGTTTCGTTCTTACCCATTTCCTATGATTCTGTTAATGATGTCCTCTCTAGAAATTTAAATGGCTCCATTTGCAAAACTTTTTTCAAGAAGACTGTGTAGGATAATAAAGTTTGTACCAGGAGGTCCATGAACATGACCTTCCAAAGTGAAAATGTTGCTGTCCACTGGGGAAAGATTCCACAAGCGTGACAATCTTTGTATATAAAATGGCAGCTTTTGGCACAAGTTTCTTTCTGAGATGGCCTAGTTGATTCTAGCCCTTGGATGTGAGATCCGAGGCCTGTATGTATGATTGCCCCACATATGTGGAAACATGACAGACTCTAAAGTTGCTTTCTGTTGAGGATAAAGTCATGGTTTGTGGGGTGGAGTGGGAAGAAGATGGCAGGCTTAGTTGAGATATTGTTACTTTCTCAAAGAAGATTGTTAAGGGAATAACTCTGTTTGGGGGGAACTGCAGTGAGTCTGAGTTTCAAATGCAGTGTGGAGTCTTTTAACTGAGGAGTGGATGAATAGCTTTTCAAGTGCGTATGAAAGGCAAGAATCCCTAAAGATCAGCTGTTTCAAATAGCATACTCCAGGGACCCAAGGTTTATAACAAAAGGGTAGATATGGCAGAGATGAACCCCCAGGTCCAACTCTGAGAATAAAGTGTGCTGGCTGGGCTCCCTGAGGTGTTGGGGAATGCCAATCTTGTTGGCTTTGGTTTGTTAGCCAGGGGAGTCTAGTTAGATATGCTCACAATGTTAGTTGGTGTTGACTCTGACCCATATACAAGTGGAAAAAAAGCACAGCTGAGCTTGGGAAAAACCATATCATACACAATAGGACAGAACAAGCAACGTCTTCATGAACAGGGAAGAAATCTGAGCAGAACCAAATTTGAGCAAAGAAACCAGGACACTAGATGGAATATTACAGCTACCATGGAAAAACAGAAAAGAGACAAAAAAACAGAATATTTAAAGATACAGTGAGATTATCCAAATTTCTAGTGCTGACTCACACAGAGAGCCTCTTTGACAATTATATGTAGGGAGGAGAATTTGAGATATTGGACATATTCAAATAATTCTGAAAAGGTGAAAAAAATTAACTTTGGAACTTTGTTTTACAAGTCAAAATGTCTAGGACTGACTAAAAATGTTTTAAAAATGTTTAATGTTTAAAAATAGTAAAAATGTTTCTGATATGAGAATTCAGAGTTAAGGAAGTAGAGAGGCTATTCAAGCATTATTGAATTTGTAAAGCATCTCAATGTTTTTCCTGCGAAGGATGAAGCCATGACACATACAAGTATATTTAGTTGATTATCCAGGCTTGCTGGGTGGGGCTGATTTAGAAAGCATGAAAGGAAAAATGTCCTGGGTCCAGTGACAAGATTAGGATCTGTCCTGATTAGGATCAGAAACCTAGAGCTTGACAGCAAACAGCCATGATGTGCTGTCCCTGAGTGTAGAAATGGTGTGAATAAGGCCGCAAGCCTTGGCTTTATTCAGGAAGTGATCCTAAACTCAGGGGAAGAATCCAAAGAACAATTCCCCAAACCGTCGGAGGATTATGTGAGCTCAGCTTGCCAGCCTGCCTATTTGTGTTCAGGTTTGTGGCTAAAGGTTTAACATATTGGTTTTTAGTTTTAAGCTTTTTTTTTTTTTTTTTTTTTTTGAGAATAAAGATACCTGAAGGTCTTTGTAGTTAATATTCCTTCTGACATATCTCTGATTTGGGCAGTTAGGGTATGGAAAGGTTAATTGACTTTTCTGAGGTCCCACAGCTGGTTCTTTGCATAAACCTGAACCCTGTCTTTAATGCTCACCCATAGACACCATTTGTATTTCTGAGATCTTAGTAACTTTAGATTTCTGCTCTCCTACGGCAGATTTCTTGACAGGTGTCAATAGACACATAAATGTTGGTCTAGCATGTATCTAAGAGCTTTTCCAGATTTATTGCTTTGTTTCCCCCCTTTAATTGTGTAGAGTCTGCCATTTCTGCAGTTGGTAAGCAGAAAATGAGATGAAGTCAGAACCAGAGCCACATAAGGCAGGGCATCATGGGGCAGTCAGCTGACTGGACGTCAGTCCTGGTTCACCTCGATGGTTTCAATCCTAGTGGGTAATGTTATTGTTGTTATCTTCACAGAACATAGAAGGTTTTGCATAAGGGCCACTGAAATGCTGAGTAAGAATAAACTTCAGAATGTCATTATATTTCTAAATGTTATGTTTCATTATGGCTTAGACCACAGGGCACACTCAACCACATTATGTCATTTCATCTGAGATGTACCAGCTCCTCTCACTGGGGAAATTGAGCCTAAGATAAGAGAAGTGACTGATTGAAAGCTTCCTATTTTTTTCCAATTGAGCCTGCCCCCAAATTAATTCTTCTTAGTCAATATGGCATTTATCGAGGGTCCTGGGCCTGCCATAGTGCTTCCACACAAATAGAATGGCAATACCAATTCAGTTTAGTCCAGCCGGTCTCTGGCTTGTTTCTGACTATGATGTGGGCTGATCTGGGTAAATCAGACAATCTAAAGCCAGCTCTAATGCTGCCGGTTTCCTTGAAGGACCCCCAGTAAGGAAAAGCACATTCCCAGATTGATCTGAGTCCTAAAGATTTATGTTGTCACAGCTTCATGGCTCCAGTTACTGCAGATCTCAACCCTGTGCCTTCTGTGGGCTCTCCTTTCTACCATCTACCACCCCTAACACTCTGAGGAATACACATGTGTGCATATATCTGAGGGCTGCATGCTCGCATGCCTCACTTGAGCAGAGAATGAAAGGTTGTTTTTGCATCGAGATTACTGATCATTTTTCAAGCTATGGTGGGCCATACAACTGAGTATTATTTACCCTCAAAAATTCTGATAGCTCTGTGTGTGTGTGTGTGTTTAAGGAGGTAGGATGTTTTGCAATTCCAGGGCATGATGTACCGTTGGTCTCTTGCAAAAAGCATTTGCCCAGATTTAAATGAAGAACAGTAACAGACTCTGGGACTGTTTGACTTCTTAGAGATGCATCCTGATGACCTTTGTAGACAAGGAAACATGGCCGATTAAACATAAATGGAAAAGGCCATGATCTGTATTAGAATTAAATGCTACAGCAGTTCCAGCTAATCTAATGTGTGGTCCTTCTTATGTTGTTATGTTTACCCTTGGCAGCATAACTAACAAATACTGCTATTTTACAAGAGGCCAGGGCTAGTATTCCGACATCTATATATGCCAAGCCTTTGTCTTCCAAGGTTAGGACTGCTTTTTAAATGGAAGGAGAATTACTCCATTTGTAAAATAGGCCTTTGGCTTACTGTATCATGCATCTTCTAGCACTTCAGGGCTCTGAGTTCAGCTGAAATGTATGTCTGGTAGAAGGAAAAACTGGGGCAGGGTGGTAAGGACTGCCTCTGGGCTGATTGCTCCTCTCATGGCTTCTGAGTGCCTATGGTCCTTGATTCCATTTTCTGAGACTTCCTGCTTCTGTCTGTGGCTGTGACCTGCCAGCATCATGCTGATGGAGAGGGACGCTCAACCTCTCCCCTCACTGTTTTCCATCTCCTTATACTTTTATTTTGTTTCCCCTGTACTCTTCCTTTCCCCCCTTCCTCCTTCTAGTCCAACCTCTGAGCATTATATTGAATTAAGATGATGCCCCAATACCTTCTTTTTTTGAAGTAAGCATTTTATATCTTACAATTGCTTAAAGATTGGCAATAACCTTTTATCCCTGAGAAACAAGCAAAACTCCAGCAACACAAAAAACTATTAGAAGAAATTTCCTTTTATTTATATGGATTTACTAACAGATATTCTCACGATCATGTGTTATATGGATTCCATATGCAGACAGAGTCCTATGATGGCAGTTCTGAGAATAGCCATAGTCATGGCCTTCAAAGGGTTGTCTATTTATTAGGAAAAGACCTGGGAACAGGAAATTACAGAATGAATCGAAAGAAGAGTGTTGGCTGCTCGTTGGTGGAGCATGTGCTGAGCCTGCATGAGACCTGAGTTCATCGCCAAGACCAAAAGCCAATGATGAGATAGAGGAGATTAGGACAAGATGGGTGAATGTGTGGGAGAACCGGCCCTGATCATTTGGTGTGGGGATGTGGTCTGCGAATGCTTTCTGGGGCACTTATGGGTGGAAAACAGTGGTTATGAATAGAAGAGCTGCTCAGGATGATGGGGCCCATGAGGAACCGGATGCCTGGACACAGGTCTCAGGAGCTGATGGAGGAATAAATAACCTGTGGTGTTGCACGAATAAAGGAAACTCAGAGCCAGATCTCAGGGAAAGGCAGAGATATCAGAGAGGAAACACCACAGTCAGATCTCACCCAGCTGTCTTCCAGCTTCCTCAGCCTCGCTCCTCCTGGCTTCTTCCTGCTCTGTCTTTCTATACCTGCCTTAAATACCCTCTTCACACAGTTGTTTCCCACCCAGGTTAAGATTAAAGGCGTGGCACCATCACTGCCTGCCTGGGAGCCTGGAACTCCCTCTGGAAACTAAAATGACCTCAAACTCAGATGTGCTGGGATTAAGGGCGTAGGTCACCACTCCCGGATAATCCCTGTGCTGGGATTAAAGGTGTGAGTTGCCACTGTCTGATCCTCCTAGACTGACTGTGGGTAGATCCCTCTGATCTCTCAGGCTGGTTTTTATTAAATTTGAAATATGCCCCCACACTGTGGTCCAACTGTGATGGTAAGGGCCGGTGGCTCAGGTTGGAACTGCAGTCTGGGTTGGCTTAACTGTAATTGAAAAGGAAATCAGTTACATCAAGCCTCAAACTATTTGACTTCATTTTCATTTGACTGTTTTTAATAAAATCAGCACAATCCTGGATGAAAAGAATACTTTGGGTATCTGGAGGCATTTCCTCAAAGGCCTCCTTTCTCTTTTCACTGTTGAACCTTTCACAGCCATCTGTCGTCTCCAGAGGTAGGCGTGGCTAGGGAGCTGTGTACATTCTTTGAAGGTGGTGGACATGATATCCACCATATCATCAAAGGTTAGAGAGTGGTCAAGACCAGCGGCCTTTCTTGCTCCAGGGTTTCCCATTCGGCAGAGTTGATTTTCTTAACTGATAACAGTGGTGCTGACAGAGAAAACATGGTGTTCTCAGGCTGAAGCGATAGCTCAGCACTCAGGAGCACTGGCTACTTTTTCAGAGGACCTAGGTTCAGTTCCCAGCACCCACATGACTGTTCATAGCTGTGTGTAGCTCAAGTTCCAGGGATCTTCTGGACTCTGTAGGCACCAGATGTAATGCATAGACATACATGTAGGCAGAACACCCACACTTATAAGGTAAAATTAAAAAACAAAATAGAAATCAGCGTTCTCTATCACTCAAGAATAGTCATGGTAATGATGGTGTTCTTCAGTGATGCCTGATGCCCCTTTCATGTCTACTAGACTCCTCAAAATGACATCGATATATCACTGAAGCCACCTTGAGACACATGACTTAAGATTAGACATAAAGCTGTGTCTTCAACATACCTGAAAGATGGACTAAAGTATATCTAAAATATCTCCATCTTGATGGGAAGGTTTTATCCTTTGTTCTAAGAATCCTTTGAAAAGGCACCACCGAACTGCTGTGTCTTCGGCTGCACATGCTGGAAGTATAAAATTTAGGAGAATAACCCAGACTAGCAACACAGATGGCCCCATGCTTTATTGTGCTCTGCGGGTCCTTCACAACGCAGCCAGGTGGCCCTGCCCCTTTACCTTCTGGCAACATAAAGAATAAAAGCAAACAGTTCCCAGGTGCTGAGGGCCAGATATAAGCCCTGATAACTGCTATCATAACACGAGCCTCCTCCTCGACTTGCAGAGTCTCATCACACAGTGAAGACACCGAAGGAAGGGAGGCTGTAAATTAGAGGGGAGAAAAAGCCGCTTCGTGTGTCTCCAGTTGTGGAATTCTCTTTTGCAAGAGGTCACTGAGTCAAATGCTGTGGATGGATAATTTTATTGCCACTAATAAAATTTATAGCCAAAGCAAGCTAAGATAATAAGGGTAATCAAAATGTCCAGCCTCAGGATGGGAGATTACCATCTTGGCCTGCTTAGGGTGGCTGGGGTCTGGACAGCACATGGAAAACTTATCTATGAGACTCAAGGCCACAGGAATCACAGAGGTGATTTGTATGCATTGGAGCCTTAGAGACAGGGCCAGGCCTGGGACGAGCTTCAAATGAGGTAGCAAATGATTGCATTCTGTGGACAGTGTACCAAAACACTATGAAAGTAAATTGCTATATTTGAATACTCCAAAGTGAACCCTAAGCTTAAGAAATAATCAGAGCCATGCTGATTTTAGAACCCTACATTCTGAGAACAATGTTAGGTGAGCACTCAGTAATGTTGGTAAGGGATGAGGGACAGAGAGGAGAGTGGCACTTTTCTTATGTAAGTGTAGAGAGTCTGACAATTTTAATTAGACAGCGGGGTTAAAGGGCTTCCAGCCTGTGGCCCCTGAATTCCTTCCCTCTCCTCTCCCTCCACTGAGGGCTCAGACTAACCACATCTTTAGGCTTTAGGCCTGGGCTAGGCGAGGGTCTTGCTACCTTGTCACTAGGACCATCCTGTAAAACACATGACATTACCTGTTCAGAGACACATCAAATTCACTGGGGGACAGAACCCCTATGTTCTTGGCTATCTTCTTGACCTCTGATACATTACCATCTTCCACAGGACCATGTTCTTTAAATGAGAGAGCAGGGCATGGTCCCTGGGGGAGGTTGGAAGGGATGGATTCTTTGGTGTTATGGGATGTTTTTTTTTATTCCGATAAAATAGACATAATCCAAAATCCAAAATGCTGCACCAGAAGTGCTTTTCGGTCCATGTTAAGCATATAGTCATCATCGTATGGCATCACTGACGCTTGTCTGTGACGTTCTTCATCCAAAGCAAACATTGGAAACTCAGTCTTCTTGCCTTAGTCCCTGGTACCTCCATTGTACTTCCTGTCACCATAACTGACTGTTCTAGAAAATTATTAGGGTGTAGAAAAGAGTACGAAAATGTTTTTCCATCTCTAATAGGAACACAGATTGTGAAGAAGGTTTATGTGACCATTCTTCCACATCACCACTCCTGGAGGCAGAAGACTCCCCACTTGCCAGCTGTCTCCTGTCCAGATGCCTAGCTTGGAGTTTGTACACATCTTTCAAGGTTGCTCATCTGTGGGCTAAGCAAGTCCATCCCCTGGTTTATACTTCATTAGAACCAGATTAATCCCAACTAGTGGTAGTGGTTGAAAACTTGCACACAGACTATACCGGGATTACAAATGAGCTGTACCCATCTTCATCCAGATGAATATGAACTGATTTGTGCTAACCCTGATCAAAAGTATTTATGGAGTTGACTACTGCTGGCAGCTGTAAGTAACAGATAACAAAAGCCACTGTCCCAAGACAGCAAGGTACCAATTAAGAGACAGTGTTTTAGATGCTATTTTCTGGAATTTGGAAGATTGTTATTATGCCATTAATAGTTAAATGAAGACTGAATAGAAAGCAATTATTGTCTGTTGATGCCTCCACACAGAGAGAAGTGCTCTTTGGAGCTCCCTGAGGTCTTGGCATAGTCAAAGGGAGGTGGTTTTCTGGGTCAAGAATGGCATCTAAGATAAAGCCCATGCTGATAGCTCTGAGCTGTTCTTTCAGTGGGAAAAGTTAAGGCCTGTGACCTACAGATGGCAGTTGGCAGTGTGGAAGGAAGGTGACAAGCACCAATCACCTTTTGTTCCAATTCCATGCTTAAGAGCACAAGCAAATTTAAGAATCTTGGTGTCTTTGAGGACATGTACTGAGTACCTTGTGGAGAGATGTTAGTATCAAAATTTCAGTGTGAATTACAGATGTGTGTGTGTGTGTGTGTGTGTGTGTGTGTGTGTGTGTGTGTGTGTAGCCTGTGCAAAGGCGCCCTACAGCACAGTCATGGCACACAGATTCTTACATTGAGGGAGGACCCCCCTCCAGCACACACACTCTTCTCACACCCCCCCCCATCACACACACTGCACACACTTCACACACACCCCAGCACACACACTGCACACATGAGCACCCCATCCTCATGCTCCCCACAGTCAGGTTCCTCTTCATGGTCACCCTGTGGCTCACCGTCACCACCCTCCTCTTCCCCATGGAAAATGGAGCTGTGTGAAAAGTGCACAGACACTGTTAAGCAGTGTCCTGGTCTCCTGTAACTGAGCTGGGGACTAAATGTGAGTTTTAATCAGAACCAATCCAAACATGGCCCTGTGGTGAAACCTAGTCCTCCCGAGGCTGTGATTAGCAGTGGGCCATGCTTTCTGTTTACAGTAGGAACAATGATGCAGACAGTGAAGACTTTATATTAGATTGTAGGATTTAGTGTGACACCGACACTTTGTGGCTTTGGGTCTGAGTTTTCTCAGGAATAAGTGTATATTTTCCAGTATTGGTGAGAGAAGAATATCAGTGCCAAACAGTCTGCACAACCAAGGTAAATGGAGTCCTGCAAAATCAAGCTCCTGGTTCAGAACTGGGTGGTGATGCCAAAGTAGAAGGGGGTTCTTTATGGAGGGAGCAGAGCTGGGGGGTGGGGAACGGAAGTGGGGTAGGGTAAAGCATGGGGCACAGCATAAGGGCCACAACTGGGGAATCAGAGCTAGAAAGAGGGGGCAGAGCTGGGGGATCAGAGCTGGAGAAGATACGTTAGATCAAGGGTGGAACGCGGTAAGAAGTGACTGGAGTCACAGCAGTGTGGTCTCAGTGTGAGTTTCTTTAATTTCTCCCTACTTTCTCTCTGACCTTTAATTTCCTTCTTAGTGATATGGGTACATTGTCTTAGAATTTGGTGTCTTCAGAGGACTACCCTCAGGACTGTAGTGAGGGCTTATGATCATCCATTACTGCTGGTCCATGTGTGCCCTGCCATACACCTGCACCTAACTTAGAAGCCAGAGGTGGGGTGTTGGACAGAGGTAGGGGAGGGACAGGTCTCCAGGCCTCAGGGCCACAGTAGCTAAGGCTATGTTGAGGACTGTTACTCAAACACAGAGCCTTGGTTATTGCTATCAGGAAAAGGGACCCTTCTTATAAGTGGCAGATCCTACATGCTGAGAGCAATGGCCACTACCCCGACCCAAACTCATAAACCAGGAGCGGGATGACCACTTACAAAACAGGTGCCTCCTAGTCTTCAGGAGCATGATGGAGTACCTGTTCTAAGCAGGTCTGTGGAGACAGAAGGAGCAGGGTATTCCCCACTGATGGATGATGGGGAAGAGGTCAGAAGCCAGGGATCCCAGGGCTTCTTCCTGCAGAAACATGTTGGACATGACCTAACATGCCCAGCTCGGTGCTGCTGCACTGCTCGGTCCAGCAGGTAAACAGGGAATTCTTCCTTCCTCCCTGCTGGGCACTTCCTTTTACCCAGAGATTTGTTTGAATGCACATCTGACAGTATCTCCATTAGCATATCACAGATTATGTACACACACACACACACACACACACACACACACACACACACATACACACACACACACACACACACACACGCCCGTATGCGTGGGTGGCTTTATTCTGAGACAGGATATGTTCTAGGCTCACTACACAGTTTTAGTCTATGTCTAGTTTTCGGGTTTAACTCTTTGCCCCAAGCCTCATGTTCCCCCAAATCTCAGGAAGTGAGGCTTGGTTTCCTTTCTATGATCCCCCAAGTCCACCCAGTCCTCAGCTTTGCTAAAAGATGGTCTGAGGAAGGGAGCACAATGGCATCAGATAGAGCCTGCACTTCCATTGTGCTGTGTGATCTTGGGCGAATCATGAGATTTCATCCCGGCTCTTTCCTTAGCTCTGAGCTGGGAGCAAGAGCCAGGCTGTCTAGATAACTTTGGTTGTCTGTCTCCCGTGGGCCTTGGCGAAGGAGCAGGACCTATCAGTCTTAGAGGGCTAGCAGACATGGAGATGCCTTTAGTATCTTCAGCTGTTTTGCTTAACGTGTACAGCTCTGGAATGAGCTATCTCCAGTTTGAAGCCAAAGAAGGAATTTGTACTGGACAGATCTTTCCTAACTCAGTCTTACCCAGTGGGTAAGTATTTATCCATTTGACTCTGAGGTAATTCATTCGTGACTGGTGGAATTGTCGTAGTGATACCTGTCAAGGCTGAAGGGAGTAAGTTTTTGATAGTGACTTGGTAACATGCATGATAGCCCCTTAGTGAGGCGGTATCCCCTGAGCCGCAGCACTCAGAAGCCTTCATTTCAGGACAGAGTCAGTGAGTGGTGGCTCATCTTATAAGCAGCTTCCTTTCCTCCAAATCATCTGGAAACAATGTGATTTTCATTGTTGAGTTTAAACAGCTACAGCTTCTTCTAAGAGGATGCCAGGGATAAAGATGTGGCTGGACAGAGCCCAGAAGTTGAATGCAGCCAGCTATCTTGTGTACTGTCTTTGTACAACATACTGTCAGCCAGGGACTCATGTACAAAATACAAAGAAGGTAAATATTGAAGTAAATATCAAAGACATTTGGGACACAAAGACATGTTTACAAATGAGCCCACCAAAGTGTCTGGCACAGCTCAGGACCAAGAACAAGGGAACCAGAAAGGAAGGGCTGGAGTGTACTCAGTGGTAGAAGAATGCTTACCCAGCACAAATGAGTTCATGCTCAGCAAAATACTGAAATTGGGAAAAGAAATATGTTTGCTTATTTAAAGGATTTCAGAAAAGATTTAATCAGGTAGATGTGAGCAGTAAGAAATCAAATCGTCTAGAGCCATTCCACAGATGTGCTTTTTTTTATCTTTATGTGCTGTTGACCGGGTATACAGTGGACAGGCTAGTCCTGGTCCATTATCCTGTGACGTGTAACTTGCAGAGCATAACCCAAAGCATAGATACTGAAGGGGAAATGGAAGCACTCTTTAAAAATACCCCAAATACACTTAAAATATATAAATTAAAATTTAAAAGACCCCAAATATATTTGAAAAGAAGCATAGTGATGGGAAAGGAAACATCCACAGAGGATTTGGTGAGAATTGCTCAGTGACCTCACCAGGTGTGCAAAGTGTCCCTAATGCCACATTCACTTGCTGATTTTTTTCAGATGTCATTTGTGTATACAAAACAGATGTGTGCCTTGGATGGAAACAAGGGGCATAGATTTGTAAGTTTGGTTTTATTCCTGGATGTTGTCCAGGAGAGCATCATGCACCACCTGTGGCTTTATCGTTACCAGCCAATAGGGGCGGCAGTATGTGTGACAGCCTTCTCCTTGTCGCCTCTGGGTGCTAGCAGCTTTTGGCAGCATAGGGAGCCCGTAGAGGTTATGCCTATGGAGAGTTAGTGTCCTCCGTGGAATATAGCAATACCATCCTTCAGGCCTTCTCTGTGCTGCAACATCTCTAGCTGCTCTGATGGGGGTCATGTTTCTTTCTTGTGTGTAGAATAAGAGTAAGGAAGTGCTGTTTGGCAGAATCTCCACTGAATAACGACAAACTTCCCAAGTTAGAGCAGAACTTAAGCAGAGCAAAGCTTCCAGTCAATGGGAAACAGAGCAAATGGCTGTTCTGCTAATACTGAGAAATATGAAGTTTCACATGCCTGGTGTGTCATGGCCAGTCACCCTACTCAGTGACCAAGAGAAAAGCTTCCTGCCCTGGGCTTTACTACACCTGTGTTTTATAAGTGATGGGAAAATTTTTCACTAAGCGTTTAAGGGTTGTGGTAGGCCAAAGACTTTTTCGTTTAACTAAAATTATCCCTATTTATGCTTGTTTATTTAAGCTATTATTTTCCCTTTTGGAAGTAGATTAAAGCTTTAAAGTAACCACATAGTACACTTAGAGTTTCACCCCATAATCAGCATATTATGTAAGATGAACATGTTTCCATACCATATTCTCATTTCCCCCAGACTGTGGGTCTTTATAGCAGACGATGGGGAGATAGAAAGAATAGACTATCTATGTGGACAATCACTGGAAATAAAATGGAAGCAGTCTCCATAACAAGAAGTTTGAGGGCAGTCTATGCTGCAAGAGACCAGTCTCAAACAAACAAACCAAAAACACTATACGCTCTAGCTTCACTTCTGGCGCTGTGGTAATAAGTATTCAAGGAAGGAAGGATTTATTTTCCAGCATGATTCCAGGTTACAGTCCATCAGAGCAGGGAAGTCAAAGGAGCCGGGACCCGAAACAGCCATCACGTTACACCCCCAGCCAGGAGCAGAGCAATGGATCATATGTGTCTACATGGGTGCTCACTATTTTCACTTCTATGCATTTCAGGACCCAGCCTGTGAAATGCCACCCACATTCAGGGTGGACCTTTCCACATCAGCTAATCCAATTCGGGAAACGCCCTTCTCCAGACATGTTCCCCAGCCAACCTGATCTAGACCACAGGTTGGATCAAGTTGACAGCTAAAACTAACCATAGCCAGATGTAGTGGCATATTCCTGTAATCCCAGCACTTGGGAGGTGGAAACAGCGGATTGAAGAGTCAAGGCTAGTCCTGGCTACATACCTAGTTCTAGACAAGCCTGTCTCAAAACAACAGAACAATTGAGCAAACAAAAAAACAAACAAAAAAAACCAAACAAATAACAAAACCAAACAAAGCAGAAATTGTTCATGGTCCTGTTAATGGATCTAAAGGAAAATGAAGTCCAAAGTGTTCTTCTAACCACTCCACAAAAGGCCATTGGTAATTGATGATAGCTGTCTGTTTTTATCTATATTTGTAACCCACCTGTCTTCCCGCAGCCGACCCTAACCATTGGTCCTGAGAACCTTTTATCTGAATGCCCTGTGTTCTCTATTAGCAGCCTTGCGCATGCCTTCAGCAGACTGAACCTCTGCCTACTCCCTACGTTGTGAGTGCCTGGGGCCTTCTTGGTGCGAAGCTAGTGTTAGTTCATGACATGGTTCTGGCCTATGAAGAGCATGTGGTTAATGAGTGACACTTCTCTTCCCTGGGAAGAGAAGATGTAGGTGTAACGCGACCTACAATGCCAGGGGTTATTTTACTTCATTATTTTAAATGGAAACCAGGAAGTGACCTAGCTAACATGCTGGGAAATGGTCATGGAAACCTCTGCGCACCCCATGTTATGAGCGCAGGTAGAATTAAACCCACCCTGTTATCCAGACAGCAAGTTGCTGGCAATGGCAGAAATTCTGTGAGTCTCAGGTAATGAGCTTCATGTCATTTTCTTTGTCAGATCTCCCAGCTGATGACAGAGACTGGCCGAGAGGGGCTGACAGAGTCGGCGCTCAACCGCTACAACGCAGACAAGCCAGTAGCTAGCAATGCCCCTGCCTCACAAGGCTCCTGTGTAGCCAGTGAAACTTCCACAGGCACCTCGGTAGCTGCTTCCTTCTTTGCACGGTAAGAGATGCTTGAATTTTTAGTTCTTTGGTGAACTCCTTGTGTGGACTGGATCGGCTGAAAGCATTTAAGACTGTCCTTTGAGTTGGCATTTGAAAGCAAGGTTTCTCAATGGGATACTGTTGACATTGTGAGTCAGACAACTCTGTGTTGAGAAAACTGTCCTATGCATTCTAGTGTGCTTAGAGTGTCTTTGGCTTCTGTCTACTACAAGTCAGTGTACATTTCTCTCTATTGTGTTCTGGATAGTCAGATGTGTCCTATGTTGAGAACCAGTATTGTAAGACTGTATGGCTCTAAAGGTGGCCTTTCTTGGGGTGTGGATGTCACAGGTAGACCATACTTATCAGCTTATGAATCTGCCAAAAAGAGATTATTAACGAGGTGCCAGGTATATTCCTTCTTGGCACACTAGCTGCATATATAACTAATCAAACGCTGGATGTAGAGCTAGTCTTAGGGAGTTTAAATTCATTTCAAAAATGAAAGGTATTTGAACTATGTTGTCTGCCTAATTTTAGCAGCGAGGCCGAGACAGGGTTGGAGACACGGGACAGCTGAGTGGGACAGCAGGATTGTCTAATTCAATCTCACAATTTTATGAACAAGGAAACTGAGGGTCAGGGAGGTTTGTCGGAGTCAGTTCAAGCAGAGACAGAAGTGGCAGACGGCTGGTACCTCTGCTCTTCACAATTCACTCTTCACTTGACACTTGGAGCTAAACCTTAGAAACAATTCTCTGTCTAGACTCTCAGGCTTCAGAATAAACATGGTCTAGAGTAAATAGCACTGGGTATAAGAAAGTCAGAGGGTTCGCATGCCTCCATTTTTACAACTCTAAAATGGGGATGATGTCTAGTTTGAATATTAAAATTAGGTGATTTTAAATTATTAAAAATTTAAAAAGTTAATTTTATGTGTGCCTGGCCAATATATTATGAAGCTTTTCTTATACTTAGGAACAGCGGCGTGCAGGCCACAGATAAAATGAAGGAACTCTGATTGAGGAAGGGACAGTTAGAGCAGAGGGCCAGGGTCCTGAATGAAGATACCATCCTGACTAGGTATCAGGGAGGTCTTGTTGTGGGGGGGCAGCTTTGAGGGGATCATTGTATCATGGTGCCATGTTTTCTCCTCTGAACATTTGGTCTGGCTTGGATATGGGGAAAGTAACTGAACACACATGTATGATGGTCACCTAGTAAGGACCATTGTTCACTCCACCTGTATGTGAATCTCAGTGATGTCTGGACCATTGAGCAGGAAACCCAAGCTTACTGGGATGTTACATGCCTACCATGAAGAGCAGAAATGAAGAGGTGTAAGACCTTAAAAGGACATGTCACAAGCCCAGGTGATCTTGAGACCCGAGAATTCTATCAGAGTGTAGTCACAGGTGGATGAATGTTGGCTGAGTGAGAAGTCACCACAGGCAGAAATCTTTTGGGTCATTGTGTAACCGTTTTTTTTTTTGTTTTATGACTCTGTGGGGGGTACCCAAGTGTGTGAGCAAAGGCTGAATGAAATCTCAAAATGGGAGGGAGCCATCTCCCAGCTCTCTGTGGATGAAGGAGAACTTGCTGGTGATTCTTATCACTTAGATGTATGTCAGTCCCTGTCCATAAGGAAGGTTAAAATTGTGTTACCTGGTCTCCATACTGGAGGGAGGGAGCCTTCAGTGCTCTTTGGAGTTGACCTCTCACCTCCTAATTTGATGCTCTTTGAACATGAAAACTCAGTGGTTCAGTGGATTCCACACAAAACTGCCAGACTCACAAAACAAAACACCAAAGAAAGGTTTGACTTGGAACATATAAGTGGCTGGGGCTCCTGGAGGGTTCTGCTTAGGAAGAGCAGGTGCTGGGTACCTGGGTTCACTGGGTTGTTAATAATGGAAGGAGTGGCTGCAGATGATGCCAACAGTGAACAAGGGCTCCAAAAGTTTTCTCTGCAGAGCTGCAGACTTTCAGGGCTCAGCTTTCATAGAGCTGGGAAAGATCTGTTCCTTAGTATATACTTTTCACTTTATTATTTATTTGTATGTCTGTGTATTTGTGTATCTATCATCTATGTATTTGTGTGTGTGCATGCACATGCACTTATGTATAAATCAGAGGATCGCTTGTGAGAGTTGGTTTATTTATTCTACCATACTGGTTTGGGGATTGAACTCGGGTCATCAGGCTTGTTGGCAAGTACCTTATGTGCTGAGTCCTCCTTCTGGCCCCTCTGTATCTTCTTTGTCATGAACACTAATAGCACATGAAGCTTAATGGTGTGAGCTTGTCTTCAAAGTATACAGAGAGACAGAGTGCTGTGCAGAAAGCAAGCATTCACACTTTCCCCTCATCCTTTATTTATTGTCCTGGCTTGTCATTGGGTCTCTGTTAGGAAGGCACCGTATGAACAACTGCCTGTCATGGATAGACACCTTCAGTAGATTGAGAGACTCATCCAGGATCTGCAGTGTCTAGAGAAAGAACCAGGGATCTACCACTTCTTTGGATCCCCAGAGGTCAGTGAAGAAGGATGTATACATTTCTGTAGCAAGTTCACAGCGACTCCAAACCCATTGTTTGCTTTTTCCTGTAATCCAATGTTCAAGATGGGGTGATTTACAAGGAACAAGAGATTGTTTCTTTCTGTTCTAGAGTCTGGGAAGTCCACGATCAGAGACAGGTGCTTGTATATGGAGTGTCCTCGGTTTCCAATATGGCATCTTGCTGCTCTGTCTGTCCACAAGAGGTGAAAAGTAAAACAGCAAGAGAGACAAAGTTTCTTCTGAGCTGCTATAGCCTAGTGGCCTTCTGAAGGCTCAGCTTTATAAGATCAGGGCAGTAGGGATCCAGTCCCAAAGTGAGTTTTGGAGGGGACACATTCAAGTCATTGTGTTTCTTGAATCTAAGAATAAAACATTCTTCTTCAGATAATAAATATCTTTGTAGTTGTCTGTACTTCAGAATTTCAGTCCACTGTTTAATAATGGTGCAGGCTGAATGTAGCTTGGCAGAGAGGGTGTTTTCTTAGCATATGTGAAGGCCTCAATTGGATCATCAGCAGTGCACGATAGGAGATCCACACCTGTAATCTCAGCACTCCGGAGACAGGAGGTGTTAAAAGTTTAAGGTTACCCTTGGATACATAGTGAGGTAGAGGTCAGTCACTCTGTCTCCAGAAAAAGGATTAAAAGTGATGACGGCAGATCTAAAGAAGAAATGGGCTCATCTGTCCTCATATTGGTCAGTTATGTGTTGGTATTGAGCATGAAGGCCATCTCATATGTGCGAATCCTTTAGCATCCATGTGCGTCACTGAGAGAAAATGATGAGGTGGGAGGACATGGCTAGATTTCCCCATGTGTTGACTGTTCACTAATTATGTTATTTGCTTTCTATCATTTAACGTACACAAAACCCAATGGAGGGGAGCCCTGTCATTGGGGTTTGAGGCAATGGAAATTTCACTGTTATTTGAAAAACAATGAGTAGATCCTGTATCATGCATGGAATTATCTCAAACCTTGGAAAAGAAAATGAATCCTTCAGATGACTTCATATCTTCACATTGAGCTTTTATTCTCAAATATTCCGAAGAACCATAAACAACTGTGTGTTTTTTTTCCCCTTGTCTCTGTCTCCCGCCTCTGTTCCCCTGCTTATACTTAACGACTTACTATCTCGAGTATTTCTTTTTCTGTTCATTAAAAATATGTCCGTCTTAAGTTTGAATATTCTGAATAAACTCTAGTGTTTAGTATAGCCCCTCTGTGATGTCTAATCTGGATTCCTAACTTGATTGGATTATGAAGTGAATAAAGAGATCAGTAAAACCCACCCCTGGACATATCTGAGAGGAGCATTTCCAGAGACAAGAGAACCTGATATTATGGATAGATCGATTGAGCACTCAGAGTATTCACAGATCACATGATGTTGTTACATAGGAAAAAGTAGGGCTTAGTTGTAAATAGACCTAGTTGGAAGAAGTTGACACCGTGGACCTGTCTTTGCAGGCTGTATGCCATCTGGGCTCTTTCCTGTATTCTCCCCTTCCCTACTTCCTGTCTACCAGTAATTGAAGGTCAGCCACACACTGCCACGGTCATGCTCTGTGAAGAGTATGGGGCAAAATCTCCACAGCTTGAGCCCTCTGAAATGTGAGTTAAGACAAATCATGCCTCCCTTGAATGGTTTATGGCAAGGAATTTTGGTCACAAGTAGCCAACACATCTTAGATCCATTTTGTAGGATCCTTGGGCTCTGCCTTCTCACCTTCCATACGGTCCTGTCCTTCCATAGAGTTACTGCCAAGGCCACGGAACTCCTCTCATGAACTCCACACAGGGACAGATCTTAGTGTCACCTATGCCCACCCCTGCTTCTCTCATCTTTTGTCTTTGCTCCAAACTTGTTCTTTTCCTAGGGGTGCTGCCCTGCTGGTGTCATCGAATCTTCTCTTGCCCTCCTTTCCATCTTTGCCTTTAAGTGGTTCCTCTACGGCCTGACAGTTTTCTTCAAAAGTCTCTTGAACATGTTCCCTGACTCTTATATGACTGGTTTGAACAGTAGCTTCAGTGGCTGGAGATTAACAATGTACTAAAACCAGGTTCCAGGATCAAGAGTAAGCTGATGGTGGGTTCTGACTCCCGATCCTAACTCTGCTGTGAAGACCGTGTTTTTCCCCCTGGTTAGCCCCACGGGACTAGTTTAGTACCACAGATGTAAATGCAGCTGTAGTCATGACTATCCCCATTCTTACTGCTATCACATTCATTGTCTTGCTGATAGCCGAATAAAACAGCCCCTGGTTGCACTGGCTACAGCAAAGCCTTGACTTATGCAATCTTGGCTAGAGGAGGCTTCCTTCCATCCCTGGGTACTTTACACATAATAGGTTACTTGATTGTTGTGTGTTCTGAGTTTATTAAGTCCAAGAGGGATGAGGAGGATCATGGGGCTTCCCATAGTTGGTCCTTTTGTCCTCTGTCAAATACAATTCCCTGCAGGGACACTTGAAAAATACATCAGCAACCATTACTGGGAAAAGTCAGATGAAGACCACAATTGGTCTCAGGAGAGGCAGGGGAGACAAATGGAGTCAGGTACACACAAGATTCGTCTCTTGCTGACTGATGGTGTAAGGACAGGGCTTCATTTCTTCCTTGTTTAATGACTGGGTAGTTAATTTCCTGGATCATGTTCATTATTAGAATTATACTTCAACAGATATATTTTTTTGAAAAGCATCAAGAAACTAAAAACACATAAACAAGAGTTGTGCCAGAACTTTTAGGAGCTCATAGTATAGAAATTCTCTTTAACTATTTTTCCCAGTTTCTTGTGTTTCCATAGAAGCACATGGTACCTCCTCACTTACAGATCTCATTCAGATGGACTATCCTCTGCCCCTCTTCCATCACACCATCTGTTCTTCTTCCATTCTAACTCTGCTTATTATGTGGCTTCCCACTGAAGCAGGGCCACCGTGGCAATTCCTACAGGACACTGGTGAGGGCCAATGTACACAGTTGTGTCACTTGTTCGTGGAACAGGATGCCCAATTGTGGATGGGCCTCACGTGGGGCCAAAGTACTACCTCCTTGGGGAGGCTCATGGAGGGCTCCAATGGGGACATCTTTTCCCTAATCACTTACAGGAGTGACCTGGGTTCCAGATGCTTCAACCTTTCCTGTCTCCTTCCTCAGCAGCTAAGCAGAACCAGGCAAGGATCTACAAAGGCCAAACTATCACCCCCAGGATTTCTGTCTTATGTATTCCTGGCAGGCTTAGCTTTACTCTTCTTAGAAAAGGTTCTGAGCACTTCTTGGAAAAGAAAGAACTTGCTTATGCATATGGATGAGGTGAACTTTTAGGAGTTGTAGTTGTATAAATATAGTTTTACTTAAACACACCTCAGAGGTAGTGTGAGAGGAAGACATTAAGAAGGAGCCAAATGAGTATCTGATGCCTTTGGATTTCTGAAGCCTCAGGAAACAGTATCAGGAGTAGGTTGCATGAAGAAATACCTCAGGATTGCTTGAGACATAGCAAAAGCAGTTCAAATAAGTGGCTGTAGCATCTACACTGGGAGCCCTGTGCTAAAAGGAACTCGTAGGGCTGGAGAGTTTGGATTAGCAATTAAGAGCACTTGTTGCTCTATTAGAGAACCTGGGTTTGAGTCTCAGAACCTATATAATGGCCCACAAATGTCTGTAACTTCAGTTTCAGGGGATCTGATGCCCTATTGTGCCATACTAAATATCTAGACTGTTTGTATTGACTTGCACAGAGCAGAGCAGAAGTGGTACCTGTTTAGCACATACCAGTGGGAGACCCTGCACCCATGGACACATCCCAATCATCTGCTCTCGAGGGCACATACTGTGTGCATTTCCCTCTAAACAGAAATTGTGTCTAACTGCCATCTTTCTGAGGTATTGGCTATTATCTCACAACATCTGGGGACCATTTGGAACATGGTCATGTCTTGGGGCAAATGTTTGAGGGCAAGATATCACTGAACACCTAGCATCCAGGATTCGTTGTTAAATGATTTCTATATCTGTGGCTCTAGTTTTGAATGTCTTTTTACTGGTGTTAGTGATAGACTGGGAAAGTCACTGAACAATGCAAATGGGAAGATGGTACAGTTCAAGGTTTAACCCCAAGCCCCAAACTAGACAGTTAACTCCATCTCTCCAATCTGATTTTCTATTGTTCCTGAATATCATCCTGTCTGCTTCACAGTGCCATGGTGAAGGTTAAGATAGCATATGAAAATCTGAGTCTTTTTTTCTGTAACTTTTATTCTCTCTGAGTACCCAAGTGCCCAATGGTGATAATCTGAATCTTAGGGATGATATTAACATATAACCTGCCACAGAAGAATAGACCCCTGTCCTGGGTGGGAAACTCAGTGAACCCTCCAGTAGACACCCACATGGTACCTGCTTTTGTCTGGTCTTTGTAATCTGTCGATTGCATTGATTGAGTTAGGGCCGTACTTTGTAGATCAAGTTGACCTTGAACTTCCTAGGTAGTTCAGGCTGGCATTGAACTTAGGCTTCTCCTACCTCTACTGTCCAAGTGTATCCCTTGCAAGCATCCCATCACCACACCTGGTTTTGAAGGTGTTTCATTTCTTAGGTTTTATGTACCTGTTCTCACTGCCTCAGCTTTGGGATTACAACTGAGTACCGCCACTCCTGGTTTTACACGTGTATTCTGAGTGTAGAACTCAGATCTTGACTTTATAATTCAGACACATTGGTCTATAATAAAGGGAAGTAGAAAGAAAGGAAGAACAATAAATAATTCTGTACTTAGACAGAAATGGGAGGAGAGGATCAGAAATTCAAGGCCAACTTTAGTTGCATTTCAAGTTCAAGGCCAGACTGGGCCACATGACTGTGGAACAAAGAATTCTGTTACCCTAGAGCACAGTGGTGAGTCATGCCACAAATGCCACAAGTCAAAATTGTCATGCCATTGACCTTGTAAATCAACCAAAGCATTAAATTAAATCAAAATGAGAGATGGAAGACAGTCTTTTGCTTATGATTTGAATTTGGGGGTGACGTATGGCATGCTGAAAAGGAGTGGAAGCAAAGGTCAAGTACAGAGGAGGAAAAAGGGGGGACAGGAAGGATGGTCCTCTACCACCCTGCTGCAGTATATTTACAAGTAGCTTTCTCTTGTCAGTATTTAGCCATTTGGAAATCACAGCACTTTCCCCGGTCTTCGGATTTTCCAAGTTCTACACATCATCCGCATTGTCACACTTTTAGCTTCAAAAGTGCCCCTGAGTTGGCTCTACTATTGTACCACACAGACATGGAAACCAAAACACGGAATGATGAGGTAAATTGGTCACACAGCTGGTAGGTAGGGAGTAGGTCCAGAGCCAGAAGGTCCAGAATATCAGTTCCAAAAGGCAGAGACTTTTGTCTCTGTTCATGGCTGAAGCTCCAGTCATAAAATGAGCATCCAAGAAATGCTTGCTAAATCAATCATTGACTGCCTTCTGCCACTGTGGTGCTCTGTCTCACAATGTGTTGAGATTGGTTGGAGAGCCAGTGTAAAAATGACCACAGCAACATTAACAATGGATGCCAGAGCTGGAGAGGTGGCTCAATTTAGTAAGTACTTGATATGCAAGCAGGAGGAACTGAGTTCAAGTCCCTAATGCCTAAAAAGCTGGGCATGGTAGTGTGTACTTGTAATCCCAGTGCCAGGAGGAATGATGGGCAGAACAGGGGCTTGCTGGCTGGAAACTCCAGCTGAAATTGCAAGCTTCAGGTTTTAGAGAGGCCTTGTCTCTAAAATTAAGACAGAAGAGATCCAGGTCAAACATCTTGATGTCAGTCTCTGGCTTCTGTACAACACACACACACACACACACACACACACACACACACACACACACACACACACAGAGAGAGAGAGAGAGAGAGAGAGAGAGAGAGAGAGAGAGAGAGAGAGAGAGAGAGAGATTCTGAAGTGAGCTTGACATTTATTATTGGTATTATTTATTTTTTTATTATTATTGTATATATATATATGTGTATGTGTGAGACTCTGAGCTTCTGTATGTTTCTCCTCCCACCCCCACCATGTGTGTGTGTGTGTGTGTGTGTGTGTGTGTGTGTGTGTGTGTACACCCGTGAGTGCAGGGGAGATGTCCTTACCATCAACAGATCTTTATTCTAACTTTATTAGTAAAATAATACTTTTACGTTTTTGTTGTTTTTTTTCTAGACAAGATTTCTCTATGTACTGGAATTTGCTCTGTAGACCAGGCTGGCCTTGAACTCACTGAGATCCAACTGCCCCTGCCTCCTGAGGCCTGGGATTAAAGGCCTGTACCACCAGTGCTTGGGTAAAACAATACTTTCTATACCACAGAGCAAAAGCTAAAGGTTTTCGAGGCCTTATGTAGTCTCTCTGTGTTCTCTGTCCCACCTGTCTCTCCAGGCTCCCTCTTGCTTACCCGTGTGCCTCTTGGGCACTAACCTGGCTCCCCTGGGAAAGTGCCCATGACCCCTCCTCCTAAACTAGGCTCCTTCATGTCCTGTTCTTCCTTACCTGGTGTCTGTGTGGTGCGGCTCTTCCAGGAAAACTCTCTATGCAAATGCCACTTTCTGGATAAAGTTTTCTCAGGCCTTCCAGTGTCAAGTGACTAATACCCCCCCTGCATCACGACTCCCACACAAAGCCACTATGAAAGGAGTTGTTAATTAAAAACCATTTGAATCTTGGGAGTCTCCAGGTTGTCCACTGCTGAAGTGCTTAGAAGTTCCCTACAGAGGTCAAGCTGTATATTCAAGGGATGAACTGTTCCTTTAGCCCTAGGGTACTTTGGGGGAAATTGCATCCTCTCCCAGTGTGAAAATAGTCATGCCAGGAGCCTGAACATCTTATACAGCTCGGATACCTAACTGTGTTTCCAAGAGGAGGTGCTGTAAAGGACCAGAGAGGGGGTGCCGCCAGGGACAATAAACCTTACACTGGAGGAGGACTCGTCAGTCACCTGAGGAGCACGGCTGATCAGGGCGCTCCATCTTCTCCCTTTGGTGAGCCTTCCTGCTTTCTGTTCCTTGCTCTGATTGATTATTTTAATTCTAAGCTGTCCTAGTGAAGTATGTAAAGCATTTGGGGATGAAATCATCAGGAAGACATTGCAGAAACTAAAGATGTATTATACTGTGAGGCACTGGGTGGAGGCTGAGTGTGCTGACAAATGGCATTGTTGAGGGAAACAGATCCATCCAGGGCACTCTCTGTGCCTAACCAAGGAAGCAGGAAAGAACAAATTCAGGGACATCGGCATGATGGTTTGCTTTGAAATGGGTCACACGGAGTCAGGGAGATCTGCCTGGTATCTCTGCTTGCTCTTTGGGATGACATTTGTATTTCCCGGCTTCTGTTTCTTCCAGCTTCATGACTCTGGTAAACACTGCCTAGCCTCACTTCCACACCTCCAGGTCTTTGCTCCCCTGACAGACATTCAGAGAGTGAATGTCAAAAGAAAAAAAATCACATGGGTTTGAAAGTGTAGGTCTGTCTTGCTTCTCAGAAGAATAGAATGCGTAAAAGAAACTGTGCTGTGCTTGTAGGATAATTTATTGCGGAGCAGGAAGATTAGCTTTATTGATAGAGGTGGTTCAGATGGATAAGCACGTGGGAGAATTTTCATTGTTGGTTTCCACATGGTTTGGCTCAGCAGTGGCTACTTCTGATAATTGCTCATCATTTCCTTTAACCAATGGGAATAGATGGGATGTCATATTGGACCCCGGTGCCTTTCCCCCTGGTACCTGACATGTGTGTTCATGAAGCACATTGAAATTTGGGGAAGAGGATTTCATGACCCTAGAAATAATGGCCCATGTCATTTTCTTGGCATCTTCCAGAACCGAAGCCTTCCCAGGCTATGGTTTGTCCTTTTAAAGCCCAGTGAAGGAAAAAAGGCCTTGGCAGGGACAATAAAAAGAATTGTCCCTGGGGCCTGTGGTGAAAAGGGGATAATCAACACAAGGCAGGCCCCTGTGGATACAAAGAAAATGATGAAATATAAACCATCACTTGGAATCTATTTCCAGTCTCTTAGATACTTCAGAAAAATAAATGAGGTTCATTTTTCTCAAATAAATTTCCATGGTTTATCATAGCTGCCTCTCTGGTGCCCCAACGTGAGATGCCGAGGTAGCATTTGTGGTGAAAATAGACTTTTCCGAAACCTGATTATATAGAATTTTAGAGTAATTGTCTAGAGTTGAAAGAAAGCTTCAGCAGTCTATACCCATACGCTAAACACCTGGTGTTTAAAGTCCTAATTTCTAGCAGTGAGGAGCTCCCTGAATCAAGCTGGCCACTGGGAGAGGTCTTGACAGAGTCAAGGATTTCCTTGTGTCTGAAAATCTGGACTGGCCATGTCCATTCTGGCTGCAGGGTCCTCCTTCGCCTCCCTGCTGCTGTGGCCCTACCTCAAGCCTCTTTCTCCAAGGCCTTTTATGAGTTCATAAGAAGGCTCCCCCACCCCCACACACATGCAAATGATTTTTTCTTTCGTGAAACCTCAGACTTCTCACGGGGCTAATACCTGTGTCAGTGCCTGAGGATTTTCACTGACTGCTGGAGCCCTAGCGTTTGCCCACAGTATTATAATCTAGTTTGTGAAGCCTAGGGAGTGGGCAATGGCTTGTGAGCAGCTCCCAGACAAGACTGACAGGGACCAGTCTACATAACCCCACTCCCTTGTTCTGACTCTGGAATAACTATGATCCCAGGTCCTCCTATCTTTTAGTTTTCCTAAGTAGAATGACACTCCACTTGCCAATCCAAGGCATGCTTTAAATAGAACCCTGTATAAGATCCTGGGAGCATATATTATTCACCCACCCATCATTCATCTGTCCATCCACCCATCCACCTACCCACTCATCCATCCATCCACCCACCCACTCATCCATCCACCCACCCACCCACCCACTCATCCATCCACCCACCCACCCACTCATCCATCCACCCACCCACCCACTCATCCATCCACCCACCCACCCACTCATCCATCCACCCACCCACCCACTCATCCATCCACCCACCCACCCACTCATCCATCCACCCACCCACCCACTCATCCATCCACCCACTCATCCATACACCCATCCATCTACCCATCCACCCATCCACCCACCCACCCATCATTTACCCATCTATCCATCATCTATCACCAGGAGTCCACACCACACTGCATTAGATCCTTAGGACACGACAATAGAAACAGGAAGCCAATTCCATTGCAAAGATCTCAGTCCAATGAGGACAATTAAAAACCACACACACGTTCAGAGTAGAGCTCTCCAAACATCTGGTATCGCCTTACTGGAGGCTTCGTGGGTTTAGAAGTAAAAGGTGTATTCCCAGTGCTGCCTGTTGTCAGAAATTTTCCTCTTCCTTCATTTTCATCTGATGCCTGAGTTCCTTTCCTGAATAGCCCATCCATGGAGAAAGGTGAATGTCTAGCTCATTTCATCGTTACAAGATCCAGTTTTAGTGAGAAGCCTGAGCCTCTGCCTACCGCAAACAGTATCTGGGGAAAGCATCTCAGGACAGCTGTGATGTATGCCATGGAGACTGCCAGCTTCCTCCCCTGCTTGCTGGAGAAGTCTATCCTTCACTTCAGAAGCAGCATCTCTCTAGGCACCGTAGAGCACAGCTGCCCCTTTATTCCACCATGGCTGCTGTACCCCCAACTTCTACTTCCTGCCTCTTTCTTTTTCATTTTATTATTTTTTTAATAAAAAATGTTATTTTTATCTAGTTATTCCCCTGCTCCCCCTCCCTTCCCTTCTCCCAATTCCTCCCCCTCCAGTCAGCCTTCAGCCTCATCCCTCCCCATCTACCCATTCCCTCCCCCAAAATGGCAAGAAGTCCCAAGGTGGGTCAGCTCAGCATGGTTCATCCACTCCAAGCAAGTCCAACTTCCTCACCCCAAAGTCAAGACTGGGTTAGGTGTTTCTCTGTAGGGAGTGGCTCCAAGGTGCCAGCCCATGCACAGGAACACAGTCTGATCCCAGGCCTTGAGGTTCCACATGGTACCCATGCCAGTTGACAGTTGCCTACCCTTGGAGGGCCTAGCTCCTTTTCCCAATGGCTCTTCAGTGGCTGTTCTTGATTCAGTGAGCTTCCCAGAGCTTCTATGTGGGAATTTTCCTCATAATCCCTATCCACTTTCTCATACAGACTCTCCTACCCTGCTCTCAGCTGGATCAGGAGCTCTACCCAGTGCTCAGCCATGGGTCTCTGCCTCCTCCCCCATTCTCTGCCTCTTTAAAACTCATTCTTTTGCTTGTTTGTATTCTCATGGTGAGTTCCTTTGTCCTCTGTGTCCACTAAAGACTACCTTCTCAGCTGGAAATTGTGCTCCTTGAGCTTGCAGGTTGACCAGTGCCGGTCCCTTCAAATGGTGACAAGGTCCCTTTGATTGATAGCAGTGCCACTAAGACCATCTCACCTGGGAACATAGATGTCTAGCAACAGGCTCAAAGAAATGCATGTCCACTGCCAGCCTGTCTTCTGTGGAGTTATGATGGACTTTTGTAGTTGCAGGAGCTGGCACTCCATTCTGCAAGGCTGGGTGTGGCTTAGTGGTAGAGAGCTTACCCTGGGTTTCATTCCCAGCACAGCAAAATATTACTACTTATTAGTAAAGTTGGACTGTGGCTTTGTGGTAAAGTCCTGGCTTACCAATATAAAGCCTTATATGTCTACCACCACAAAATAATAATGTCAAGAAAATAAAATCTGCAGGGCTGGACATTTTAATGACAGCTGATGCCCTACTCAGTCACTACATAAGACTAACTGTCCCAACTAGAGTCAGTCCTAAGTTTCAGATGAAAATACCCAGGATTCAGTTTGGTTCTCCACTCCCCTAATGAGGCCTGCAGAGGTCACTCCCGTCTGTTGATGGCACACCTGCTGGCCCTCAGGTAGCATTCGTTCATCCCATACCCACTCTGCTCAGCTGGTCTTCTATACTCCATTCCTCACGTGTTTGCCTTGACACAGCTAGCTCAACCCTCAAGCCTTTTGAGGAAGTTGGACCATCTCCGCGACACATTCCCCGAGATGCTGCACATTTGGTTTTAGCTTTATAGTAAAGACAGAGAACCCAAGACTAGATACCATGAATCTTCCTGCCTTTCTATGATACAGATTGCCAACCGCAGCTTCGGATACCTGTTGTGGATTTACTACTTTGCATGTTCTCTGTTTCCGTTCGACATAAGCACGTGAGGAGTCCTGATTTATGGAGCTGCAAGGTTGAAGGAGGGAGCCAGGAAGCGAAGGGCTCTTCCAGCTGTAGTAAATTTAAGCATCACTGGTATTTCTTTACACATCTGGAGGAGATCCTGATGAGTGTATTGCTACAGGAGCTCATAAATTAAAAATAACAAGAGCATTTCCTTTACACCTGGAGCTTCAAAATTACCAGTCGTTAATTCTGTACTGTACTGCCCCCTTTCACAAAAGAGGCATTGATGATGACAGTCTGAGCATGGTCTCTGCCCACAGCCCTGAAATCCAAGCAACGATTCACTCCAGGTCTTTTGACCTTTGCTAAAAAAACAAACCAAAACAAGCAAAGATACCCTACAAGATAAGGAAAGTATTACAGGAAACATAGACTCAAGAGTTTAATCTCTCTCTCTCCCTCTCCTCTCTCTCCTTATTTCCGTCCCTCCTCCTTCCTCTTTTATGATTCTTTTGTCCCTCTCTATTTTTTGGGAGTTTTGCATAAGTATAAAACCAGTCTAAGAGCAGCAGTAACAAGACAAAGCGAAGGGAATGTCTTCTTCGCTCTGCATTCTGTCCTAAACCATGTTTACATCCTCCATATTTGCAGATGATATGCTCCAGGTGGGCGGGTGGTGGGACTTTGATTGGCTTCTTAGGTGTTCTAATGCCTGTGTACTAGAGCTGAGCCTGAGGAACTTCTGTTTTCTCCCCTGCCTAAGGGATTCTTTGTCATCCAGGTCGACTGTGTGGTTCTGCCTTTAGCGAGTAAGACTGGGATGGTCCAGAGGAGACAGACACAACTTCACTTTCCCTTTATCTCCTTGTCCTTTCAAAACTATATTGACCTTTTGGGGACAGATTCATAAAGGGGAGGATATGGTTTAGATTTCCAGCAAGCCTTTCAAGTATGCTATGGCAGAAGCAATGTGATTGCATTTTACTACTGTGCCACTGGTAGGCGTTGGTGGGAGAGACTGAACAAAGGTGCACATTCATGCTAAGACTCTCACATGGCTGTTGAAAGCAGGATAACTCACAGAAGCCAAACCTAGAAGATGTGCAAATGTTCACCAACAGATAAGTGAATAAGCAAAATGTGAGCTGTTTTATACAAGAAAAAAATACCATTCAAATATTCAGACTGTTGCTACATATGACAATGTGCATGGGTCTCCGAATAATTATATTGAGTGAAAAAAGCCAGTCTCATCCAAACCAGAAGACTCCATATTATGTGATTCTATTTGTTATAGAATTATAAATGATATAAACTAATTTAGTGACACAAAGCACTTTAGCATATCGTAGCCCACTTCTATATCCTCAGGGCCGAGGAGAAGCAATAGGTAGTTGCCAGGGACTCCCAGCCAGCCCATATAGCCAAAACAGTGAGCTCTGGGTTCAGTGAGAGACCGTCTTAAAAAATAAGGTGAAGAGCCATAAAGGGAGTAACAATGGTACCAACCTCTGGCCTTCACATGTACCGTCACATGCACACACACACACACACACACACACACACACACACACACACACACACAATGAAAAAGTATTTGAGAGGTGAGAAAATTGTCTTAGAGTGAACAGAGTTTTGGGATAAATGGTCATTTCCTTAGGAAGGAAAGTGTGAATGAATAATAAGATCCCAAGGAAGACATGAAATTGACCCAATTATTTACACTTTCCTCCAAAGGATAGCTAAGAAACAATTAAGGAAAAACTTTCCAAATTTGGAGTTATATTTCTCAAGGAAATAAAAAATCATCAGGGTTGAACAATTTGGGAGAAATGAACATAGGAGGTTTCATGAGAAAGGAGAAACAGCTAAGGTAAACTGTGTGTGTGTGTGTGTGTGTGTGTGTGTGTGTGTGTGTAGACAATGCATGCATTTATGGGATACATATGTGTGTGGATACAGGTGGGAGTCAGTGGATAACCTTGGGTATTTTTCCTTATGAATAGAAGACAGGGCCTCTCATTGGTCAAAAACTTTGTACTGCTTTGTCTGTCTTTATACTTGGGTTCTGGGGATCCTTGGGCAATTAATCACTTTACTAACAAAGCGTTTCTCCACTCCTCAATCAGTTTTTGAGGTGATTGTCCCTGAGACACTTCTCATCTGAGGAGATGAACTAGAGACTGGGTCACTAGAATTTCATTTAACAATTATGATCAGCAAGCTTTGTTGGACATTATCATGAAGATATCATGAATTATTGAAAACACAATTTTAAAAAAGTATCACCTTCCCTTAAATAATATAAAATTTGAACCCATGAATGGAAATGGCCCCATAGACTTGTGTATTTAAATACTTGGTCCCTGGTTGATGGAACTATTTGAGAGGGATTAGGAGATGTGACCTTGTTGGAAGAGGTATGCCACTGGGCAAGCTTTGTGGTTTTACAAGATCATGTTATTCCAGAGCTCTCTCTGTCTCTGGTTGTGGTTATGGCTTAGACTTAAGCTCCCAGCCCCTGCTCCTGCCCCAGCACCTGCTGGCTGCCCTGCTTCCTGCTATGATGGTCATGGGCTCATCCTCACAAAGAAACTCTTTATTCTATACATTTCCTTGGTCATGGTGCTTTGTCATGGTAGTTGAAAATAAGACAAAGATTTTAGGTATTATCAAAAAGATCATCTTAAAACATAAATTGGAGTGGGCTGTGAGTGAGCTTAGTGGTTGAGCATGATTTGTGACTCTTTTTTCTGTAACTTTAAAAACCTGGTGAGTCTAGTGGTGATCCCAGCACTCAGGAGGCAGAGGAGGGTGGATATCTGTGAGTGAGGCTAGCCTGGTCTACAGAGTAAGTTCCAGGACAGCCAGGACTGCTATCCTGTTTCGAAAACAAACAAATAACCCGAAAAACACACAAAACATCATGAAATCATCTCCACATTGCAGCATTTATTTGTGCCGTGTTCCCTGGCTGTAGTCCTTCATATTTGGTTCAGGAAAAGACCATCTTGTTCCCTCCAAGGTGAGACCTGTGTTTTGTTGACACGAGGTATAGGAGCAGAAGAACAAGCAAGTAAACTCTTCAGTCTTGGTGACAGAATCGCAGAGGGGACCAGGCAGCTCATTTGACAGTCGGATAGATTATCCAGTAAATCTTGGGGTTTATCTCTTAAGCCCAGGAAAACAGCACTGGAAAAAACAAAAAGCAAGCAGTATTCTACACCTTAAGATGTAGTAGCAACTGTGAATATAAATGTGCAAGTCCAGTTGAACTTACAGACAGCAGGCTGATACGCTGCTACTGGACAAAGAAATGGTCATTTTGGAGAAAGTTCTCAGTCCAGGCCAGAATGATCACAGCATGACTTGGTGTCTTAGGAAGAGAGTGACTTCTCAACCAAATGTGCTTGGACTCTGGTCTGGTAAGATGGTAATCCTTGCCTACTCCCAACATCTTCCAGTATTTACAAAATGGCTCCATTATCCTGGGCATTTCTCACAAGTGACAAATCCCTTGAGGTAAAAGCAGACAGAACTGAGAAAGGTCTTGGGCTTGTCCACTCTCAGGTGACAGGGTGGTGGGAAGGTTGGTGGAGAAAGAACTCTGCCATCCCAGGATTCAGGGATGGTTGCCAGCTCCCACAGCACGGGGACTGTTTTATGCTCTAAAGGAGGTGAAGCGAGAAGTTGGTGATAAAAATCAATGTAGTCACTCCAAGAAAGACAGGTAAAGTCTGGCATTTGCTCACTGGCTTCCCGTAGAATCCCAAAGTGCTGCTCTGGGAGGGCAGACTCCAGCCATCTGCATGCTCAAAGCCTAGAGAACTAGACAGCTGGTAATCTCACTGCATACAAGAGGCCAGGGAGCAGCTGGGAGACGATTCTGCCCCAAGTTCATCACCAGGAAAGAGTGCCTGCTGTATGTTGGGAAGCGAAGGAACAGGAAGCCTGGTGCCCGCTCAGCAGAGGCACACAAAGTCTGTGCTAAGAAATGAATAGAAGAATTATGGTTGAGAATATAAAACAAAACCACGCCCCCCCCCCCCCCCCCCCCCCGCCATGTCTGTGCTTCAGCTACAACTAAGCAAGCCTCATCTGTGGCTGGCATCTTCTTGGATGTGATCCTGTATCTTCTGATGCTCTGTGAGCATCTAGACATCCTTCTTCTTTCTTGCTCCACTCCCTCCTACCCTGGTCGGTCATCTACCAGCTCCCAGGACCAAAGGTTGCAGTCCACTCAACTAATGAGTGTATGATTCCAACAGTATCGAGCAACAGAGAGACCCCAGGGATGAACAGGAGTAGAGCATTCCTGTACTTTTATGTGTAGATTGATAATCAAGGCTAACCATCCCAGCAGAAGGTGAACAACACATTAAACAGAGGGGAAAGGATAATAAAATATCGCCTGCTGCTTAGCAATCGCTGGGTGGAAACGTTCCCTGGAACTATGCAGCTGCTACACTTGATGGCTCATAAAGCCCCAGTAACGTCCGTCAAGGGCCTTTTTTTCTTGGTGAGGGACCATTTTTTTCCGTGCAGTTATGATAGCATCTGGTTCCTGTCCCTGGAAGTGGAAGGAATCTACAGGCTCGGGTAGTGGCTGCTGGGGACAGAGCCGGATTGCAGAGGCATCTGGCTCCTTTGATGGATTTGAGGTCGCTTCTGATGGAAAGGGCATTATCATAAAAACGCAGATTAAGATTCAATGGGCAGTCATTGTCACCTACTGCGTGCCAGGCAGGAGGTGGTTTAGCTCAGGCATCCTCTCAATGGTGAGCTTGACATTCTCACCTTCTGTGGAGAACAGAGCCCTAGGCTGATCAAAGGACCCCGCTAGGCCACACTGTTGATTGCGGCAAGTTAGAGACCCAAATGGGATAGCTTTTCTCCCGTGTCATCTTGTCACAAAGATGGAGGGTGCATGATAAATAATTCTGCATCTGTTTATCCTGCCTGGGTATCCATGCAGAGATGTGTCGAGAAGAGATAACATTTTTCCTGACTACTGGACACAAGTTATGGGAGTGCTGGTTTTGACTGGGTCCCCAGACATACATCCAGAAGTGAGGGTTCCTGTGCAATAAGAATATGAAGAACATTGAGGAGACAGAAGAAAAAGGGAAGGAAGTCAAAGACTGACCAGTTCAGGCAAAGTCTGGCAGCGGGTGGCCTTTAGCTCCACCCTGACCCTACTGGGGAACTCTCACAGAGTTGTGTGTGTGTGTGTGTGTGTGGCGGCGGCGGCGGCGGGGGGGGGGGGGTGCTCTCTCTTGGCCATTAAGCTCTATGTCTGCTGTGATGAGGAAGAGATGTTCATAATTCCAGCTCTAAGGCAGAACAATTCTCCTTGGCATTGTTTTTAACCGGGGTGAGAATGTCAAGCTCACAGCTGAGAGGATGCCTGAGCTAAACCACTCCCTGTTTGGCACACAGAGATGACAGTGGCTCCCTGGTGAACCTTAATCCACAGTTTTAATCTGCAGCCCAGGGCAACCTTTGCAGGAGAGGGGTAGGAAGCAAAAGCAGGTCCTCAAGGGGAAAGCAGGGATCCAGGCTGAGCAGCAGCGCTATCACCCCCTCCTCACCCCAGGCCCTGGCACCCAGGTGGCAGGAGAGCAGGCCAGTGGGTAAGGGGCAAACCAACATCCTGGGTTCCCACCCAGACAATCATGCCTTTCTACAGAAAGAGTGTTGGTTTTCCTGGATTCTTCGGGTGCTGTTTTTCGTCAGAGTACAGAGATCTCAGACGTGAGCCACCTTCAAGCCATATCAGTGCAGTAGGACATTGGGTTATTCCACATTCCATGGTATTGTAGGACAAGGCTGACTCCCACTTCTTGAGAATCAAAGGAAGTTGTCTCTAGGTGAACTTGCATTTTCTGTTATGAGGTGAAAAAAAAAAAAAAAAAAAAAAAAAGGAAAATGAAAAGTGAGGGTTTTCCCAGGACAGGGAGCCTTCCAATATGAGCCCATGCTGTGGGGCAAAGTGCTACAGATTCCAGAATCCATATGGACCTTTCTTCAAAGTGAGTAGCAGCATGCAGCAGAATTCTGTAGTGTGAGCCCAGAGAAACATTTTAAGTGAAAGCAGATCTTTCTTTTTTCTTCTTTTTTTCTTTTTTAATAACTTTATTATGGGACCCGGGTCCCAGCAGATATATAAGCACCATGTTCCAGTGTAATTTCCATCAGGATGTAGCCTGTCCTTTGCCTATTGCCTATTGTCTCAATTCATCAACGTGCAGGATTCTTGAAACCAAGCATGTGATATGACTTTAAAGTGGCTTAGCAGAGACAAGAGTGGGTATTTGTCTTCCTTGGCTTGGTGGAGTGTGGGTTTCTTCGAGCATTTTCAGCCTGGATGCCACAATGGAAGAAGCCTGTGTAACAGATTAAAGAGGTATATCATATTAAGATGTTTCTTGATGATAATGGAATTAAGAACCTATTAAAATGCCTTTTGTCCTTTAGCGTTAGGTACTAAAGTTCTAGAGATTTAACACTATGATAATGGGAATTGCTTTGCAATGAGAGAAATGGAGAGAAGGCAGAATCGGACCTCTCGTGAACACGTGACTGCTGAACCTAGAGTCACCTGCATGGATGCTTCAGCTTTTAAATCGAAACTTTCCATAATAACAAGTAAAATGGTCATAAGCCTAGTTTGTTTTAGTAGAGTCCTTTGGAAGACTGAAAGCCTTGCCCATTGGTCTCTGTATGTCCTTCACTGTTGTCCCTGTCGCTTATAATATTTGTCATAGAGCTTAGGTCTTAGTGCTGCTATAATACATTCTGAGAGTAGTTTATAAAGAACATGCTTACTTCTCATAGATCTGGGTCTGTAAGTCTTAGGTTCACACCCACATCTGGTAAAGACCTCACACATCTCTGTATCACAACATCTCAACAGCAGCACTTGGGTTAGGGCTTGGAGCAGGCAGCGGGGGGGGGGGGGGGGGTGGTGGTGGTGGTGGAGCAGGCACTCCTGTTGTCAGGAACCCATGGCTTCTAACAGCTATCTCACAACTCACTCCTGCATGTCCAGTGTTGCTCTGTTTACTAAGGCAGAGCACTGACGACCTGATTACTCCTTAAATGCCCTGAATACTGTTGCCTTGGATTGAGCCTCCAATACATGGATTTGGGGAGCACAGTCAAATCATAACAGATCACACTCAGCCCATGGCCACTACTCTACTATCTTCCTAGAACCTGTTTTTCTAACCTTAGAGCCTCCCAACTTCCAGACACGAGCATTACAATCATTAGGCTTCCTCCATTACTTCTTGCAAAATTACTCGTGATATGAGTTCAAGGGACTTGAGTTCACTTGTGCAGACAGCATTTATTTCTGATGCCTGACCGCATCTCAATGCCCCGCACAGACAAAGCTGTTGGAGTACACACTGCATTAGCTTGCTTCCTCAGGAGGTGCCTAGGTTTTTATAGTGCCACTCAAGAAAAGCACGCACAGGGGAGCAAAGCATGAGCCATGAGGATTCAGTATCACATGTGACCTTGGAAGTAGGGTGACCATATAGGGGACTAGCTAACGAATGGGCTCAGGGAAGCATTATGCTTTGTAGTCACAGATTCCTAACTCCCAAGAGGGATTTTGAGCCATGAATGTCCCCTCCTCCTTTTGTTAATTATGGAGGTGCTGGAAGTTAAATGAGACGAGCCCAAATTGTAATGCTATACTTGAGAGTAATCTAAAAAATGCTAAAAATGAACAAATGGGAAAAAAAACCCCAATAAACAAAAACCTATCAGCTAGAAACTCCTATGAACAGTTTGTCTCACGGTAGAAATCTCCCCGGAGAGGTGTCTGATATAATGGGAGGTTCTGCCTTCTCCCACTTTGCAGAGAATCAGCTGCAGCCTCTCTCGTTTCATATAGACAAATTGCTGTGTGTCCGTGTGGAGTTCCCACAGACAAGGCAGTGGGTCCTGGAAGGGAAAAGGAACGTTCAGTTACTCAAGGAGGAAATGGCAACTTCTCTCACACCTGGAGACTGCTTTTCTTACTCCAGCCCATGTCCATAGAGACCATGTTCCACAAATTCTGTAGACTCTCAGGATAGAGTTAGATCGATTGACTAGTTGATAGATAATCTGAAGATGTCACTCATGCTTCAGCTTTAGTGCTGCCTGTTTGCTTGTCGCTGTGAGGAGGATGCGTCTTGATAAGGTCCTGGCTGGCATCCTGATGGGGCTGCTGTTCTGTGCCCGTTCAGTTAGACGGCTTGTGAATTGTTCTTTGTTCTCTGTAGACGATTACGAGAGAACAACATTGCTGAGGACCCCATGGGCAATATTCTAATTTTAACCTTTTAGATTAATCCAGTGCAATTGGGTTTTTTGTTTGTCCTGTGTTGGACACTTAACCTCAAATGTTGTAGTACCCAAACCTGAGGCCTTAAGGAGATGACTAGACTTGGAGGACTCTATGTACAGTAGCAGAACTTAGAGCAGAGGCCCAAGGGAACCCATCCCTCTGGTCTACCATATGGGGATGGATATATAGAAAGCTCCATCCAAGTGTTGACTTTGAGCTTGCTGGTGTCTTGATCTATGAACTGTGAGCCAAGTTTCTGCCCTTTATTAGTAACTTTGTCTAAAGTATTTTGTTATTACATCAAGAGTAAAATAGACAAAGATCATATTAGGAAGGCATTAAGATAGGTCTTGAGAGGTATGGCTGATGCTCAAAAGAGTAGAGGAGGCTGGACTGTTTTCAGTGCCAATATCATAAAAACACTCCCCTTAGTTTGGTCTGGGATTTGATGGTTTGGTTGTAGGTCTTTAAGTCACAACCTAAACTTTATTTTATATACATAGAATTATGTTGAATTTTAATAATATCATGCCATCTCGTTATTTAAAAGTATAGTCATCTTACCTTTAGAGCCCAGATAGGTATGGCATCCTTTAGGTAGACTTGGAAACCTTGTGAGATTTGGTTTTCTTTTAGACAAGGCTGACTTGAAATTCACAGCACATCTAAGGCTATTTTAAAATTTCAGTTCCCTACTGTAACCCTGATCTTCTTGCCCACAGTTTCCAAATATTAGGATTATGGGCTTGTGTCAACACATCTGGCTAGCACCGTGATGCTTAAAGCCTGTAGCATCTAGTAGCTATTACGCTCTTAGAGCAATACAGAATGCAGCCTGAGCATTCCCGAAGTAGAGACCATGCAAGGGGTCCAAAACAGTAGGCCATTTAGAACTTCAGAATCAAAGGATCGACTTTTCCTTGCTGCTTTGGGCCTGTTGAGTCCGGACCAGCAGCATGTGAGTTTTGAAGAGGAGTGAGCATAGCGGCAGACCGTCTGCCATGCTCCCAGAAAGGGGCCGTCATCCTCAGCGGCTGTCAGCATCAGGGACTGCACTCCGGATGAGGTCTACACCCCTACAGATTGATGTCCTATGGAAGTGATTTCCACAGGTTGAGGGCAGGTGAATGGAGAAAACTGAAACAATACAACAAAATCCAAAGCAAACTACAATTTTTAAAATCAAGGAGAGCTATTTATAAGACCAGAGACTGATAGGCACATCCCCAAGGGAGATGTACTTTCCCAGTAATGTTGTTTCGGGATGCTTTGGGTAACTTTTGAACCACATTTGTTTATGGGGTATCAGGAATGGCTTCTACCACCAAGAGACCTTTTTTCTTTTCAGACCTCATGCCCATTATCTATCTCCTCTCCGGTTGACACACATTTCCACTTTGTACTGTTGTTCACTGGAAGATTACTAGAAACAGGGAAGTCCATGCATTCAACACCTGGCTAGTTTAAGCCCTTTACATTTGAAAGCCCTTTACATGGAAGACAGGGATTATAATAAGTTTTCCATATCAGGCTCGACTGTGGAATTTTGTTGTGAAGATTATGTTAAAATCTCTGGTTGATGAGGGGATAAAATAGCCTTGATATGCATCTGCTGGAAGGAGAGATATATAATGAAAGACAAAACCATACATTTTCAGTGACAATTTGCACCAAGGAAATTCACCTATGATAAGACAAATTTTAGGGTCTGCTTGTTACCTTATGTGTTTAATGTCAGTGTTTGCTGCTTACAGAGTCACTTCAAGTGGGGTTTTTATTCTCATACCTAGAATGGATGTCTTGTCCATGGAATCTGTGTTATTACTGAGAGGGAGAAAAAATGTAATAAGATGCTCTTTACAGAGATGTGCTTTGCCTTATGCACCACCAGCAGTACAATACAAAATACAGCCGCTGTGTGTCTGGGTAGAGTGGGACAGCTTTCCCTTTTTTGCTGGGCCACTCTGGCCATCAGTTGCTTCCTGCAGTTGGTATTTTGGGTGGTCATTATTTACTTATTACATTATTGGGTCTTTCCTTATTTACTGTTGATTTCATGGTTCCATCTATAAGCTGCTTCCAGACCCCTGGCTTCCCAAGGCTGAAGGAGCGTGTTCGCCTCCTACACTGGTAACTGAGGTCAGGAGGTATCCTTCCTGCTTTGGGTATTCTGGAGGGCAGAATCCATTGTTTTCTCTCTCTTAAGAATAGATGGAGGAAGGAGTTGTGCTCATCACAAAACAAACAAATAAAAAAAAAATCTCAGCCAAATCCTTTTATATAAAACTGTTTACATGAAATTTAGCACAGTGTTCAGAGGTGCAGCAGTGGGGTGGGAGCCAAGGTGCTGAGCCGTCCTGATGGCACCACTGTTTGACTTTGGTACCTCTGGTTGAGTTGACATAATCTCACTGGGAAAATAAGGAGTCGAGCGGTTTTATTCCTTCAGCTGTGTGGGCTCTCTGTTAATACTGACACAGGCTCTGAGAACCTGGAAATATGTCACATTTTCCCAAGAGATGTAGAAAAAATTATTAAAAATAATAAAACCCAAAGAAATATTATGTAGGATATTAAGCTTGAAAGAAATTTTGAGGTAGAGCATGGACTCTTAATCAATTTCTTGCTAGATTTGGACTGCTTGGGTGAGCTTTCCTGTTGAACCAGTTCACTCTGGGTCATCATATGTTCTGGAGAAAAGGAAGTTTTTGCTTTTACAAGGAATGAGCATTTTGATTTTTTTTTTTATAATTAGTTTTCCAGTTTTTCTATTTACTACCTTGTTTTTATTCTGCTGTTTCTTTCCTACACTTTCTTTGGGTTTGTAGTGTTCTCTTACATAACAATTAGAATCTGAGATTTAATGCATCCTTTAAATTGATATAAATATTTAGGTTATGAATTTTTGTTACTGACCATGTCAATTGTATTTTATAAATTCTGATACATGGTGTTTTCTTAATATTTTGGTGGTATTCTTCTTTTTACTTAATATCAACTATATTTTAAAAATGAAAAAAAAATACGTTTCCAGGGGAAGAGGGCCTCTGTCCCCAGTTCTAGGGACAGACTCTAGGCCCTCATTGATGTTAGGACAGATTCTCTTTCATTGAGTTGTAAGTTCATCGAAGAAGAGGCTTTTTGTTGTTTAACTTTAAATTTCATTTTAGTTTAATTACACTGTGATCAGGAAATATTATCTCCATTAATTTGTCCATTATTTTGTATGTGTATGTGCACAGTGCATGTGTTTATGTCTATTCTTAAGTTTGTATGTGTGTGTATGTGTGTGCGAGTATGTGTGTGCATGTGAGTGTGTGTAAGTGTGTGTGCATGTGAATATGTGTGAGTGTGTGTGCATGTGAGTGTGTGTGTGCATGTGAGTGCATGTGAGTGTGTGAGTGTGTGTGTATATGTGAGTGCGTGTGAGTGTGTGAGTGTGTGTGCATGTGAGTGCGTGTGAGTGTGTGAGTGTGTGAGTGTATGTGTGAGTGTGTGTGCATGTGAATATGTGTGAGTGTGTGTGCATGTGAGTGTGTGTGTGCAGGTGCCATGGTTCCTGTGTGGAGATCAGAGGACATCAGCTATCAGTCCTTGTGACATACCTTGTTTGAGACAGGGTATTGGAGATTTTTCCATTGTGTTTGTTAGAATATCTGACCAGAAATATCCTGGCTTTGTCTCCCATCTCTCTCTAGGAGCATGGAATTACAGATATGCTTCCATGTCCAGCTTTCTTGTGGGTTTTGGGGATTCAGATCAAAGTCCTCACATGTGCAGTGAGCGCCTTTGCTCCTGAAGCAATCTCCTTGGGTCCAGTTGTTTTATTTATTACGCACTTAATTATCTTGTAGAGGTTTTCTCTGTGATTTAATGTATGGTAAGAGTTTATGAATTGCATTGGGGAACACACATGCTCTATCATCTGGCGGCAAAGTATGACATGTATTTAGACCTCTTTATTGTAAAAGAATATATTTATCATGATCATGTACATAAAACGAAATTCATGATTTCAGCATTTTAAAGTGCACAACCCAGTATCATTAATTACATTCACAGTGCTGTACAGCTGTCCTCACTATCTGCTTCTGAAACCTTCATCACTCCAAATAGATACTTTGTAACCATAAGTAACACGTCTTCACCCACATATTTATCTTCATTCTCTTATTTTGTCTCCTGCAGTTCTGGACTTGTCATGTGCGCAGAGTCTAACAGTATTTGGCCCTTTTGTGTCTGTCCTCTTTTGCTCTGTTGACACGGTATTCTTAAGGTTTGCCAGTGCGGTGGTGTGCGGTACTCTCTCCTTATGCCTGGAGATTGCTCTCCTCTGTGCATATGCTACACTTTGTTTCCATTCTTCTGTTCCTGGACATTTGGGTTGATTTCTCCTTTGGCACCGTTGCTGAAGAAAGTTGTTATGAACACTATCAGGTAACCACTTTTTGCACATACACCTCTGAGTGGGATTGTTCAGCCCCATGGCAGGCACCGTCATGTGTAGCTTTTTGAGGAACTGCACTGCCCATTCTTTTTCAATGGCAGCTCTACAATTTTGCATTTTCCTCTGCAGTGCATGAGGACATGATGGGTTTGTTGTTGTTGTTTCTTTGTTTTTATGCCTCACCATTTGCTTTCCTTAAAAAAAGTACAATCATCCCATGTGTGTAAGACTGTATGTCATTATGATTTGTATTTGCATTTCCATAATAATTAATGATGTTCACCATCCTTTGTATATATTTTTTGATACCTGATTATCTTCTTTGGAGAAGTGTCAATTCAAATCCCTGTTCTGATTTCTTTATATACTTCCCTCCCTCCTTCCCTCCCTCCATTTTTTGAGATAGGGTTTCTCTGTTTATCCTGGTTGTCCTGGAACTTGCTTTGTAGACCAGGCTGGCTTTGAACTCATAGAGATCCTCCTGCCTCTGCCTCCCAAGTGCTGGAATTAAAGATGTGCTCCACCACTGCCTGGTTTTCTGTTCTAAGTCTTCTGCTGTGGAGTTTAGGAGCTCTGTAGAGATTCTGAGAATTCAGCCTGGTTTTCAGATACTTTTCTCATTTTTTAGGCTTTTATTTGCTAATAATCCTTTGAGGTACAAACGCTTTTACTCTTGGTGACACCCAATGATCTACCTTTTAAGTTGTTACTCATACCTGGAATATCCTACTTAAGAATCCATGCCATGTCCCAAGTCCCAAGGATTCGATCCTATATATTTTCTAAGAGTTTTATAGTTTTAGTTTGTATACTTAGTTGTTTCTCTTTGTAAGTGAATTTTTGTGCATGGTGTGAGGTAGGGAGTCAACTGCACTCTTTTGCATATACAAATTGAACATAGCAGAAGCTCCGTTTTGCTGATCTTGATACACTAGTTCTCTCTCTTATGGCCATGCTAGACTGAGACCCTGAGATAAAGGGAAAAAGCAGTAATGTTGATTGTATCACCACACAGAGTTTCATACTACATACCTCATGAAATGATGTGTTTACTTAGTTTTTGATACCTCTGTAAGTTGTATGTGTAAGAGGGAAGCCTAGGCCTTTCATCCTAGACCCAGCCCTGGGTCAAAGGCTCTTGCTAAACTTCTTTCTGTTTCTTTTCTCAAACTCTATGGTTTTCTTTTTCTTTCCTTTAATTTTTTTTGAAGCAGCTACTGTATATTCCATTTAAAATGTAAACGTTACAATTTTGCTATAAAATGTGGTTTTCAGTGTTACAATACCTTTTATTTTATGCTTTGGGAATTGGATTCTACCTTACTATAAAGATAAAACTAAGATCCTGTCAATTCTCTAGTTTATATTTGTTGAGTTCCATACTCAAGAACCAAGCTCAAGAACTTTGGCAACAGTCTAAATTATTATGGTTATGAAGTTAAAGAAAAAAAAGAATAGACTACTGTATTTCTTAGTTTTGACTCCATTATTTCAGGAATTCCACTTGCTATTATTAATAAAAACCAGGAACCAGGTACTGGGGAAGAGCTGAAAGATCAGAGAGACAGAGGAACAGCCACAGCTATTTCTTACCTAGCTGATCCTTGTGCACTCTCAGACTGAATGCCCCTGAGTCCCCAGGGAAAAGAAAGCCGAACTTTTGCCTCCTCTTTCTCTGCCGAGATATCTCACTTTCTTGTTTAACTTTCCTAGAGCTAGGATTAAAGTGTGTGCTACCACCACCTGGATCTGTTTGGCCTTGAACTCAGAAAGCCAGAGGATTTCTGTATCCTGAGTGCTGGGATTAAAGTATGGGTCACCACTCCCTGGCCTTCATGGCTAAATGTGTTTTGGCTCTGTCTGCTGATTTCCAGGCAAACTTTATTAAACGTACAGTAGATCACCACACTCCATAGTTACAGCCTCCATATACTTTAGTGCAAGTGTGGTAACATTTTTAAGCAGGAAGAGACCACAAACCCAACCAAGGGCTCAAGTGGTCAAGCCTAGGTGAGCTTCTGATGATGATGCTACCTTCTAGAGTTTGGGTCAGCTGAAGGCACCTTATACAACTGTGAAAGATGTGAGTGGAGGAAGGACAGTTGGCAGGAGAATTCAACTTCTCTCTGTAATTGGAAATATTTTTAATAAGATTCTGGGCTCCTTCTAACTGCTGTAAGTTTTACGAGTGAAGGCGTTATTTCACTGCTCTTGAAGAACAGAGGCTCTTCACAGTTTGTTGCTGTGAGCCCAACACCATACAGTAATCCCCCTTATCTGTTAGGTACGCATTTCAGTACTCACTGAGGATTCCTGAAACCCTGGATAGATTACATTACTTCTTATATGCACATAAACTATAACAGTTATAAGTTAACTATAGTAAGGGCTTACTAATAGTTGATAATTGTGTATGTATATATAATTATTACAGTATACTATAATAAAATTGCATGAATGTGATCTCTTTCTCAAAGTATCTTACTTAGCTGCCCTCACCCTTCTTGGGGTGATGTGTGATAAATCACATGATGATAAAGGGAAGTAAATGGTGCAGGCCTTGTATCATATGGAGAAGGGACATGCAGGACAGCAAGACAATTCATAGCCCAGAGAGGATGATGGGAAACGACATGAGATTCTATAATGCTGCTCAGAACAGGGTGCAATTTAAAACTTGCATGTTGTGTACTTCTGGGATTTTCTGTTTACTTTTTAAGGGCTGCAGTTGGTCACAAGGTGCTGAAACTGGATAGAAGGGACCACTGTATTAATTGGCCTGGGTGCATTCAAGCAGTTGGGCAATAGCTGAGGCTACCTTCTTAATTTCCTTCTCACTGGTTCTCGCGTGTGACTTTGAGCGTCTAGGAGAGTGAATCTGAAGAAAGGTGGAAATCAAATCCGGCTGGGGTTTGGCCTCATCTGCCCCTTCCCAATACATTCCCGTTTCTCTCTGCACATCTAGTTCCATGAATAGGAAAGAGAAAAGCCCGTTTTGGGCCAGTAAGTCTCCTTCCTTTGTCTCCTTCTGAGGTGCTCAAAGGCATCAATTAGAGTGTGGGAAAGCCCTGGCTGAACAGAACTTCGGATTTCCCCTTGATACCTTCCACTGGGAGGCTTCACACAAAGCATTTGAAAGCACTTTGTCAGCAAACTGCTGTTTCGGGCAAATTCAGGGAAGTATTGAGAAGACCTCAGTGGGAAAGCCCTGCCCTGCCCCAGAAACTGCCCTAGTTCTCAGCAGGCAGACTCCTCTGCAGGAGAGAATCACCCTTTCAGGTTTGTATTTTCTTTACCAAACACTTTCCTCCATTCTACCATCAGGACTATGGGAACTTTCTGAATGGAAGTAGTTCTCAGCTGGGCGTGGCTTTCTAATAAGAATCGCCATCTAGGAGGCTCACGTTGTCTTGGTAAAGCCAAAGTGTCTGTATTAGAAGTCACTTAGAACCTTCATCTGAGCTCAAGGGGAAACAGATGCTAGGTATTTAGGTCTGTGCACTTGTTTCTGGCGGTTTGAGCCCCAGCTGGCCTCTAAAGCATTATGTAATCCAGGCCAGCCTCAATTATTCTATACTCAGGATTCCATTTCTCAAGAGCTGGGGTTATAGGTGCAGTTCTTGTCAATCAGCCTGTTGCTATGAAGACCTTTGTCCCCATTCACGCTGCCTGCCCTAGGCTGGTTCCAGATCATATTTTGCACTAATATTCTACTTCCCAATAGGTTTGTTGATTTTAATTGATTGGCATTAGTCCTGAGCCATTGGTTGATTTTGTTTGGGGAGAATTAGTTCTGAGCCTCGAGGTAAGAAGTCCAGACTGCATAAGTGTCTTCGCGGTTGCAGTACAAGTGCCTGAAATGCAATGCTGAGAAGAAGCTTCTCTAGAGCTGCCTTCTCCCAATCAACGAGAGAAGCCCAGTGGGATACAGAGAGAGGACTAGAGGATGGATACTGTTTGCAAGTAGGAAGTATGAAGCAATGAGTACATAACACCCAGAATACTTGCTCAGGTAGATCTATCCCGGCAGGATCCCAGGCGTGGAGGGGTGACAGGATGCTCCTCTTACAGCCTCACAATTCTCCGTGCATACAGAGTAGTCTCAGCTCATTTTTTTTTCCTTGAATGCTCGCTCTGCCATTTTTTAAGAACTAAAAATAAATACATATGAGCCTGTTGGTTATTCCATCACATGATTACATCTTATCTAATGAATACCCTATTGTATATTTAAGTGCTTTGCTATGGTAAATGCTGTTTCTCTGGGTATTCTTACACAAAAATCCCCACTTGGTGTTTCCATCTAAAGTCTAGCAAGAGAATCACTAGGGCAAAGGTTATTGATATTGCTAAGGTCTTTGGTCCTAAGGTCAGATTATGCCTGGCTGCTATCTGTATCAAGACCAAATGTGACCTTTGCCGTTTGATAGATTAAAATTATATAACATCTGAAAATTTCTCTGTTATTATTTTATGTGATCACCAGTCATTAAATTATCCTGCTAAAAGTTTCTTTTCTTCTATCCTCCTTTTAAGAGTATTTAAGGAACTCTAAAATTATGTTATTTTTAAATCGTGAACTGAATTACCAAAATATTTTAAATTTTAATGAAGCTGCAATGGCCAGTCTCCTTCTATAATGTGACCTCATTATCATTTCCCAATCCTGGCATGGAGTTGTGCATACTCTGGGGGCTACATAAATGCTTTTTAATGAGAGGGTGATCCATTATCTAAATATGCCATTGATGTATAGAGTTGGTTAGTAAAGTAACATGAGAAAATTTTCTTGTCCATTAGGAGTTATAAAAGGAAAGCTTTTATAATGAATTGTCCGAGAAAGAGAAGCTACAAGATAAAGCAAACAGCATGTCACCTCTGTGACCTCAGGTTGGCAGCTTATCAAGGGGACAGATGCCAGTGGTTACCAACAAAAGCAAATGCACACACTGAGTGTGCTCTACACACCTGAACCTCACAACTCAGGGGGCCGAGGCACGGAGATCATGAGTCTGAGGCCAGGGCTACGGATGGAGACCTCCTCAAAACAGACAAAGAAACAAACGATAGCAAAAACATTAGTATTGCTCGGTTTTTTTTTCAAGTCAAACACTATTTTATATGTACAAACTATGAATAGAATAACGTAAGAGAGCTTGTAAGTCATAAGCCGTCAATTCTTTAAGGAAATAAGGTGGCAGAATGGTTAAGGCTTCTGCAGACTAGTCATCCTTCTCCTCTTCCCTTCCAGAAGTGCATGGTCTATATACACCTGTGGCATACATATTTCTCTAAGCGATAAGAAATACGCATCACAGTTTAGAGTTTGCATAAATATTTCCATCAATGCCTTTATTGCAACATTTCTTTCACCCTTATGCTTCTGAGATTGATATATGTCTTCATGATTTTTGGAGGGGTTGATCTGTGGAAATATTACAATTTACTTATTCATTCGGCTCATCATCGTTCTAATATTTTGTGCTTGCCCACGCTGCCACAAAGGCTGTCATCACCTCCTCTGTGTTCATGTGTACGTTTTGGAAGGTAGTGATGTGAGGCTGCTGAATCATAGAGATGTGTGCTTCCTTGTTTTCTAGAAGGCACCAGATTGCTGTCCATGTTTTAAGGTAGTATAGACATACTTGCATTTTCCCTGAGGAAGTTTTGCATAGGCCATGCCAGTAACTATTTTTGAGTCTTGGAGGGAGAGAATTGCCCCCAGAGCATGCATTCTTCCTACCTGTGTCTCTTCTGCTTTAGGAAACTGAGATATAAGCACTGAAAACCTTACCCAGGTTTAACAGCAAACAGCAGAGACTTATTTAACTGTCTTCAAGCACATCTCTTAATAGAGTCCAAGCTCTAAGTGGTAGCAAGATATCAGCCATACCATGAGATCAAAACATCAGCCAATGTTTCTGAAGAGGATGGAGCCTTAGTGGGTGGGGTACTCTTGTTCCGTGGCTTGGAAGGACAATCAAATGGTAACTGGATTTATCCACTACCCACTGATGAGTCTGATCAAAGTCCATTCCAGGTTCTGTATGCACCAGGCTCAATTCAGTTCTTTTTTTACCTGTCTGATCATGGAGGTACATTGTTTATATCTTCATGTACTTTTCAATTTCTTTTAGGCCAGGATAGGCAACTTGCCATAGAAAGGTCAAATAAATTTTTTAGGAGCAGTAATGGATGTAATCTTGTACATGTGAATTTTAATTGCAACACTTTAATCCCCATTCTAAGTGCCAAACTTTCAGGATTAATTTGTTGCATGTGCTGGTAACACGGTATTCAGTCTTCTGTGCAGATTCTTTGCCCAAGGGGCCTCATTTGCTAATGAGTAATCGCTGCAATTTTCAGAGAAAATGCTACTGGTACAATCATGTTTGAGCATTCATCAAATATGACGTGAGCCCAGCTAGGAGAAATGTTAGCGTCCTTAGCCTGCAAATAAAAGTAAAGTATTCATCTCCCAGATGCTAATTCCCCTAGGCCCATCACCTCCACTATCATTTGGAAGAATGGTGAATGCTGGAAACTGTACACGCCTCGGGTAGGACCATGTTTAGGATGGAGAAGGCAGAGGTGGAAGAGGAAGGTACTTCAGTAGGAATGCATCTCTTTGTGTGCACACGTCACGGACGCCACTGACATACTAATTATAGCTTTAGACCAAGCATTTCCTCTTTCTGCATTTTGTTTGCAAACAGTCAATTATTTCCATCCTGCGGTCTGGAAAAATCGCAGATCCAAGCGAGTTAATCAGTAGTTTCTGTAAGTCCTGTTGCTTACCTATGTCCTCTGTTGTGGCTTTTCTTCCCATTAGGTTGTATCTCTAAATCTTCTAGTTATCCTTTTAGATTCATTTATTCTAATCTCTGTGTGTGGGGTTGTGTTATACCTGCATGTATGTGTGTATACCATGTGCATGCAGTGCCCACAGAGGCCAGATGAGGGTGCCAAGTCCCCTGGAACTTGAGTTACAGTTGTGAGCTGCCATGTGGGTGCTGGGACCCAAACCTGGGTCCTCTTCAAGAGCATCCAGTGCTTTTAAGAACTGAACCCCTCTCCAGACCCTACTTAAAAAAAAAAATAAGACCATTCCCTACAAAGACCCAAATGGAAAAGACAAAAGATAAACAAATTAATAAAGCAAAACGTTTAAAATCACCGCCTACACTAATGCCTTCTGTGCTTCTATGCTTTCCTTTGTGATGTCCAGAGTCTCAGGGTCCTGTTAACTCATTTTTTATTTCTTTAGTCCTGGAGGTTGAACTAGAGACTCACACATGCTAGGCAAGTGGTCAGCTCCCGAGTTCTCTCATGGTTCATCTGGTCTTAAATTTAGGTTTTTGAGTGGATTTTGCCCCCACAATGAGCTCTATCTTCTTGCTGTGTCTCACATATGGAGGTCCAGCTTTCCCAGCTCCATTTTTGGAACAGGCTGTCCTTTCTCCCTTGTATATTTTGGCACCTTTGTTGAGAAACAGTTGGCAGTAGAGGCAGCTACCTGTCAGCAGATGAACGGAGAAAGAAAGTGTGTTCTCCCTATACAATGCAGTGCTACCCAGCTGTAAAGAATAATACAGCCCTGTCCTTTTTGGCAAATCAGGTGGAACTGGAGGACATTGTGTTAAATAAAACAGGACAAACAAATGACAAGTACCCTTCCAACCCATGTCATAGCCGGAATCGACGAGTGTTGACCTGAATTTAAAACAGTGGTGTCTACAGCTTAAGGAGAATGTGAGGGTGGGTGGGGTGGCCAGAAGGAAGTTTGCTTGAATCAGAGCATGTAGTATTTTTGATGCGAAATATCACACTAGACATCCATAATATATACACATAATATATATTAATAAAAAAGAGCACAAATTCGAAAATAAAATGAGACAGAATGAGAGATCAGAAAATGACCTAAGCAGTCTGGTGGATCTGGTTGCTCGTTTCCACTGTGGTACTGAAGGACAACACAGAGCCTGACATGGAGAATATAAGATCTGTGACCAGTGTCTCTTCCTCTTCCCCTAAGATTTCTCCCTGCTTGTAACCCATGGAAAAATAAGGCAATCAGACTAATAACATTCTCGAGATGACCTTAAGAATGTTATCAAACCAGAATAGGTCTAGCTCAGGAGCTGTCAGAGTCTTAGCTGAGGACGATTTAGCCCCTTTCTGGAAATTGAATCTCATTATATCTTGCCCATCTCCTCATGTAGTCAATTGTGCCCACCCTGTGATGCAGTGCCGGAGATCATACAACTTATTTTTATTATTTAAAGTATTTGTGTATGTTTGTATGATGTGTATATGCATGTGTGTGATGCGTACGTATGTGTGTATATGTGTGTTATATATAATGTGTGTATATATATTTATGTATATGATATTTGAATGTGTGTGTGCATGCAGTTTCAGGATATCTCTCTCCCCCCTCTCTTTCTCTCTCTGGGTTTCTTTGAAACAGAGTCTCACTATGTAGCCCTGGCTACCAAGCTAGAACTAGTCTACTAACTCTGAAGAAGTGTGATAAAGTGATTCCTTTTATTTACCTCATCACTGGGTAGCCACAGTGTTCTTGGTAAATATCAACATTAATTGTGTGTCAATGTTCCTGGTCATAACCATTATAAACACCCCCTATTTTCCACTCTTAAGAGTCACATGAGAAAGCAGAGGCACAGAAATTTCTCAAGCCACAGTCTACACCTTCCAATTTTTCAGCTGCTCTACTTGTGAGTTGCCAAAACCACTAGGGTTGGGGCTTTGAACTCCAGGTGTTCCGATTTCAGGTGTTCTGATTTTATTCTGTAGAGCCTTCTATGAAGATATCAATGGGAACAAAGGAACAAATGAATGAATGAATGAGTGAATGAATGAATCCTACCCATAAGTAGGCTCTGGAAGATATGGAGAAACATTGCCTGCCTAGTGGTTTATGCCCAGATTGGAGACAAGATATAGCATAAGACACATGCAAATCCACCAGACTGGGTGTACGGATGGTGTATGAAATGAGATGAGCTGCTGGGGTTCCTTCTGTCTTCCATTCATGCTTTCCTAGAAGGACCATCCTAGGGAAAATCTACCTCTTCAAATGTCCTGGACAGCAGAGTGGCCATTATGTTTGTATGCCAGCCTGAGAAAATAAGGACACTAGTTGGCTACTTGGGTCAACCCACTACAGATGTTGTCTCATAGTCTTGGAATCAGCCCTAGTAGATATGTCATTTCTGTTCTGTAGGGAAAGGAACTGGGGCCCAGGAAAGGCAGGCAACTTGCCGTGTCCCAGGACTCAGAAGTAGAAGCGAGGTCAGAATTTAAGTAGTGGCAAAACCGTTATCAAACCTGAGGTGCCCACAGCATCATGTGTCAATACTGTGGTGGTTTGTCCTTCTCTTGTTCTTGACTGGAAAGGTCACCGAAGAATGCACTGGAGCACGATAGAAGCAGAGCTATGGACATGAGGACCTCACAGACTTCAGGGGACCATGAAGGGAGAGGTTAGGGAGGCGCCATTACCCCAGTCTCTGGGTGTGCAGCGTATTTCCCATGCTCTTGATGCAGCTATTGCTAATCTGATTCTGGGGCCATTGCAGTTGGTGTGTGAACCTTGGAAGGTTAACTGCGGTCTGTCAGTTAGTTTGACTCAATTTCAGGAAACTAGTGGTGGGCAAATGTGAGGTTTCATTGTATATTAATAGCTCGGAGACAAATCCATGTCTCCTGTTTTATAGCTGGGAATATTGTGTTGCAAGCTTCATTGTCCTAGATTTTTCACTAATGATTTTTTTCATGATTCACTGTTAAATATATTTTATTACTGCTTTGCTGTAGAGATTAAAAAGTTTATTACTCCCCCCCTCTGGAAATGGGCAGACTTAGCCTACATCCAGTCATGCCATCCCTACCCTCCCCTGTCTTTCCTCAAACCTCTATCTGTTCCTTTGTGTATCAGTCAGCTTTCTGTTGCTATGACAAAATTCCTGATATAAAAAGGAAGAAAGGCAACTCTCTTGCTATCACAGTGTAAACTGCTGTATTCTACCATGTCTTCCAAGCTTGATGGGTGACACCTTTGAAACCATGAGCCAAAATGTATTGCTCTTCACCCTGAGTTTCTTATGCCAGGTGTTCCTTACACAAGAGGAAGCTAACATTTTAGCCCTTTGTCTCAATTATCTTTTTGCATATTTTTCCTTTATCTCTGTCTTAGTGTTCTATTGCTATGAAGAGACGCCATAAAAGAAAGCATTTAACTAGAGGCTTGCTTACAGTGTCAGAGGTTTAGTCTCTTATCAGCATGGTGGGACATGGCAGCATGCAGGTAGACATGGTGCTGGAGAAGCAGCTGAGAGTTCTGTATTATGATCCATAGACGGCGGAGTCAGTTGGCATGGGCTTTTAAAACCTCAAAGCCCATTTCCAGTGACACGTTTCCTCCAACAGGGCCACACCTACTCCAATAAGGCCTCAATTCCTAATCCTTCTCCTCTAGTGCCACTCCCTGATGACTAAGTATTCAAAGATATGAGCCTATGGGTCTCATATCTATTCAAGCCACCACAACCTTCTTTGCTCAGACATGAACTCCATGAAAGAAGGATCTTGTTGACTCTGCTTTTTGCTATATGCCTACACTCAGAACATGATAGGTGCTCAAGACAGAATCCTTGGCATCTCTTCCTCAAATCTGTGTGTTTATGCTGTTTGCCTCAAGAGTCAACCCCAAGTCTCAGCTGTTGAAAAGCGGCTGTATCACGCTAAGACAGTGTGAATACTTGTGCAATAAGCTTTGCATCGAGGACCACAGAAAACAATATAAATTGGTGCAGGCTAGGACTGGAGGCCTCCCAGAGTAAGGAACTGGGGTTGATGGCAAGTCTCCAAGCTACAGACTAGACCTTCCAACTCCCCGAAGACCCGGTGCCCTGCATGTCACCTGCACAGAGGTACTTTCTGGATGCTGCCATTTCCGACATCAAGAGGCACACCAAAAGTTATGAAGGTTGCCTGTAAGTCCCTGAGCCACAGGTGATACCATTTTTTCCTCCAGCCTGGCTGCCCTTCTTCCTCCTTGCTTCCTCCCCCTCCCCCAACCCACTCAATGTAAACACAAGTAGCTAGAGAGATCCCTATGTGTGTCCAGTTGTCAATGCCTAGAGAATCTATTTGACTCCAAACCCAGAACTAAGGTTGAGGGTAGATGGCAGACTGGGGACACCTGGGGACAGTGCTCAGAACTTGGGTCATTGTGCAAGAAAAGGAGGGATAGAGATGTAGGGAGATGACCTGCCTAGGGTAGAGCATGAACGAGGCTGAACTCTGTCCCCAGGAGGGCAGGGACAGATGGGATTCTCTGGAAAGGATTCACAGTGCTTGGAATGAGGAGTACTGGGCTGACTGTGAGCTTCAGAGCATGTGAGGGCAGCATTCTGGAACAACTAGGTGCTCCGACAGGGAACACAGGAGTGCATCCTCCAGTCCCATGGCGTTGTTCTGAGGGGAGCGCACTTACTATGGAGGCTCGCTCCTCAACAGTCATCCTTCCTGACCTGGGGAGCTGTCCCTATGGACTTTTAGATCTGGGACATGTTTGCCTAGAGCCTCAGAGGTGTCCCTCTGTCCACACCACACCTCACTGTTCTAGATACATAATTCAAGGCAGGCAGCTGAAGAAATTGGAAAAAAACTCATGAAGACGGTGGTGGCGCTGGAGGAACTGAGCCAGGAAATCCAAGAAACTAAATGCCAGCGGAAAAGTCTGCTGAAGGACAGCAGGCAGCTGCTAGAGGAAAAACACTGTGTGTAGGCTGAAAACCAGCTTTTCATGGAATACCTGCATAAAAACAGCGAGCAGTGTGAAAGGAAACAGGAGGCGCTGTGGAAACAGCATGCCCGAGAATGTGCAAAGATTGACCAAAGGAGGCAAGAATTGGCGTCCCAGTACACCCAGAGGAATGCAGCCCTTCAAGCCCAGCTCCTGCGGGGCAGAAAGACCCAGGAGGATTTAAAGCAGCAGCTACGGGCACTGAGGACCCTTTACACCATAAAGGAGAGGCAGGATGTGAACATACAGACCTGGGAGAAGGAGAAAGAGAAAATCCGAGGTGAGACAGCGGCCCAGGACCAGGAGGCGCACATCCAGTTCCTGCGGGAAAAGGCCGTGATGGAGAAGGAGCTGGAAGAGCTGCACTTGATGGAGCTTGGACAGATCAGAACCAAGGGGCTTGCTAGGAAGCACAAGGCCTGGGCGCAGATGTGCAAGCAGGCTCATTTTGAGTTCTATGACGGCTTCCACAGAGAGAACCAGCAGCTACGGAAGGAGCTTCAGCAACTGAGTCAGGAGTACAGCGAAGTGGAAGCTGCGAGAGTCGGGTTGGAGAAGCTGCTGAAGCTGCTGACCGAGGAGCAGTGGTACCTAGAAGCCTTGATCAGAGGGCGGCAGCGGCTGCAGGCAGAAACCTGAGTAGCATCAAGATTGTTCTAGGTGCTCCAGAGACCACCCTGAGCTGTCCCCTAGGCACAAGTCAAGAGCAAATCTAAGGCAGCGTCTAAAACAACCAATTGCATAAGAAGTGCACATCAGGAATAATCGACAATGTAGAAAACACTCCGTATGCAGCATGGTGTTGGTTGTGTACTCGGTATGGAGCCACCCTCTGCAAGGTGCTTCTTGACTGGGACTTTAGTGTCGCTGAATTTACTTTACAGTGAATTTATAAAGAACTCTCCTTCAGTGGACCTTTAGCTGTTACTTTTGTGAGGTTTTTGATGTGTAAAGTATGTGGTGTTACTAGACAATGCAGGCCAGTTTTTGAAAGTAGGTGAGTTTTTGTTTGGTTTTGTTTCTTGGCTCAGGGTTTCACAGTTTTCAGTTCATGTGTCTTTGACTCCATTGGTTTGACCTTTGATGGAACAATGCATTCAAGGGGGAGTGCATGTGAAGGTGGAGATGAAGGTGGAGATGAAGGTGGAGGTCTGTTCACATCCTGATGTCTAAAAAGCAACGAGAGAGAGAGAGAGAGAGAGAGAGAGAGAGAAAGAGAGAGAGAGAGAGAGAGAGAGAGAGAGAGAGAGAGAGAGAGAGAGAGAGAGAGAGAGAGAGAGAGAGGATTGGGATCGCAGCGTCTCATTTAAGGGCACCTAACACCTAACATTCACTGGTTCTCACCTTCCCCAAGAGTGACACAGGGGAGCCCTAACACAGAGGCCTTTTGAGGACATCTCAAATCCAAACTACACTGTCCCAAAGATGAGAGGGATGTAAATCAAATATGAGGAAACAAAGAATGTAAGATGTAGATCAAAACTATGGTCGTCAAGACCTTCCTGCTCGAGCAATGAAGGGGATGGACAGATTCCTTAGGAAATTAAGGCCAGACAGAGTAAGATGTGTTTGCTTCTCTTCACTGTGTGCCGGCTTGTGTCCTACAGAGAGATTCCCACTGACTTGAAGTTATGTGCCAATGCCTAGAGCACAAACACTGAAGCTGTGGCCCAGGGTCAGCACTAATTTCAATCCTAGTTCACACCAATTGAGAGGGAGCCGGAAGCTGTGGCACAGAACCAAAGGACAGGGATTTACCTGAGCTGAGCCATGTACCCACTGCTGTAGACTTTCCAGACCCCAGACCTGATGATTGTCCTGCATCTCTTCAACCCCTGGGAAAATTGGGGAGGTCTTGGCAGAAGTGGATGCCCACGCTATAGGTGAATTATTTTTGAAAAGAATGATTTAAAGAGCTGTGGCAGGGGTAAGAAATTCACCGAATGGTCCTTGAGCCTGGAAGCTTAGTCTCTTGTTACTCACAGGCAGGAGGGAGACAGGACCACCCCACAGGAGGGGCAGGCACTCCAGATGGGCTGGGACCAGTAACTTCAGACAATTTCTGTCTCTTCACAGAACGGAAGTCCTGTCCTGTCCTATGTCTAAGATCCTCTATAGTCAATCAGAACAGGAAGTTAATGTTAGCTAGTTCCTTTTTACCATAGCAAACACTCAAGACAATCAATATGTAAAGAGAAAAGCTCTCCCCTCCCCCAGTTATAGATGCCCCAAGTCTATGATCAGTTTGGTCCCATTGTTTTAAGGCCTGTGATAAGACAGCATGATCATAGCTGAAGGATGTGTGGAGGACCAAACTCCCAAGAATAAAGAGACAGTGACCTAAAGATTGCCCATTAAGCCCAGGCCCTCTCTCCTCAATGTCCCACCACTTTCTGGGGACTAAGCCTTAGGTGATGGGGCTTGGGGGTGGGGACACTTAAGATCCAAACTTGTAGCATCTGCTGAGGCAGCTTCACTAGTCAGCCTTCTGACACAGAGTGAATAAGGAGTGGATTTAGAAGGACGAAGGCCAACCCTCTCATTCTTCTCATGGGAACAGTAGGTATGCTCATCAGAATAATGCCCAAACATGCAGAATGAGAACCATGTTTTCAGGGCACTTGTCTACCCCTTTGGCCAATCTTGAGACTTTGCTGGAGAGTCCTGATTTAAACTGATGGGTCTGCACTGCGCTACACTGACTGGCTCAGCGTGTGCCTACCCTACCTGGCAGGCGCCGGTAACCCAGTGAACCCCATTCGTGATGGGGATCGGGGATTGCAATTATTCCCCATGCTCCTCTGGATAAAAAAACAAACTTGAGTCTGCAGGCTCCTTTAAGTCTGGAACAGCTGAGTTATTAAATGGCCGCATGTAGTCTGCCTGGGCTGGCTGCGTGGCCATCCAATGCAGTATTTCTTTCCCTGGTCCAACATAATGAAGAAATAAATAAGGGAGAAAGGTCCAGGGAAGGAGACTAGAGCCCTAATATATTTCAGGGTCTATTTTAAATGATGACTATTTAAAAGGGAGATTTATGCCTAGAATTTACAAGGTTAACAAAATCACTCATGGGAAGGAAAAGGGAAGATTTTTCAGCCCCTGACATCTTTTCTATTTGCTTAGGTAAAGAAGAGGTGAGCCATTGGACAGACATTGTGAGGATCTTGATGTAAATACTACATTACCTTTCCCCCAAAATGCTTTGAAAGCTCTCTCTCTCTCTCTCTCTCTCTCTCCAATTGACACTCTGAGAAAAGGGAATTCACAACCCATGGCTTTAGTATAAATGTCATAAAATCATGCAGGGTTTGGGGTACAAACATGCACCGTCCTGCTTTAGTTAATGACAATTGCTGTTTCTGCTCAGAAGCTGTAGGAAGGATTCCAGGAAGCCTCTAACTTTGGACGGTCTGACCTAGTAATTCATTCAGCAAGACCATCAGCATCTCCAAGCATTCTGTGATTGGAATAAGTCCACTTATGGGTTAGATACTGGAATAGCTGTGTGGTGACAGAGGTGAGTGGGAAGGGGATGATGAGGAAGACCCACGCTGCTACATTCTCAAGATGCTGCTTCATGGACTCTTTGGCCAGCCCCTGATGCCCATTCTGCTTCATTTGCACAAAATCTGGTTTTGATCACCCTTGGGATCTGGACTCTGAAAAAAGGATAGTCTCTTATGAATGAAGCACACCAGTCCTGGTTCAGGAGAGATTACTACCCGAGCCCTGTTTCTCATTTCTCAGCCAGCTCCAAGATGAAGCCCGCTGGGTCTGAATGCTACCTTAAAACTCGGGGGGAAGTGGCTTCCACACTGGTCCCTCCCTGGACTCTAAATGGTGTGGCAGCTCCAGATTCTGCTAAGCACAACTGAGGACTATAGAACCAACCCACCCGAAGCCCATTGGTTCCTGGAGCTATGTCTTTGAAATTCCCCAGGCAGTGGGAGAGAAGGGCAGCCCCAAATTCTTTCTGAAGATGGGAATCATAAAGAAAGTTCTGAACACAACTTGCTGTTTCTCATCCCACATCGGGACAGTATTTCTAGCCTTCCACAGAGATCCTCCTTCCTCCAGGGGTTCAGGAAGAGGGAGCACTGATGGGGTCACTGGTTTTGAGCAGGACAAGGAAGGGCGAGATGTGTCCCGTTTTCTGAACACTATCTGTGGCTTTACTTCTCTTCTTCAAGGAAGGCACGCTCGCCTGACTTCATGCATCTTTCCTATGCATGGACCTAGAGTCTCGCCCTTCAGAGAAGCTCATGGTGGGGAGCTGTGTGCTCTGCCCAATACCCCAAGGAGGTTAAGGAGGGGGGAAGGGGGAAGTAAGAGAACAGGTTTGTCAAAAGAGGGATAAACTTAGTGTCTGGAATCTTTAGATCTTAAAGGAAGATGGGGAGTGAGTGGAGCTGTTATAACTGAATTGACTGACATTTCTTTTTATTAAAAACTTATGAAGCCTGGCAGAAAAAAGTACAAATAAAAGCTCAGTTTTTTTTCTTATTTATTCTCATCAGTTTGTATCTAGACTGTTGAGGGTTTAATTATTTATTTTGGGGAAGGGCAGACAAATATTCTTATTTTTTTCAGCAAGTGAATCTACTTGCTAAAGTATTTATTTAAATATAAATATGATGTATGTAACATACATCTTTTTAGAGGTATATAATGCAGACACACACTGTATTGTATAGATAGATGGAGGAAGGGTGGTTAAGGGCTTCCACTGGGTTGTGGATGGCTGCAGTTTAAGCGATCTCCCTTTGCCCTCATCAGCCCTGCTGTTGCCTAGCACCAGTGCCTGATCCCGACTTTCCTGTACGCCTGTGTTGTGGCCTACAGGGAATGTTACTCAGAGAACGCCAGGCATGGCTGATCCGCCTGGACTTGAAACTGCCTTGCCTTTCATCTTATTAAAATTAAGCCATTAAATGCCTTTAATGTGGAGGTTTTGTGGCTTAATTTTCTTTGGTAGCATCCATTAAAAACAGAGGTGGGTAGCACAATTGATTGGCAGCATCTTCAGACATTTGGTATGTATTATTAATAGTCACATGTATTATTAATATTCCCTACCTGCACTGAGTGCTGTCATGGCTCAGTCTGAGTTATTCCCTGTGCTATAACGAAGACATGTTTGTGTGTGTGTGTATGTTTTGTCCTGATTACCTGAAATCCAGGTGGGGCTGAAGCACAGCTCAGAGCATCTGGAAGTGTCTTAAACTGACTTTTCATTTCCCAGACCTTTTAAAAGTTGCTGCACAGACTTGTAAAAACATCTTCTGTGTTTATCCTGCTAATATGGAATTGTCATCACACGTGATTATTTTAATGAGGTGAAAACTAGAGTCATGTGATGACACACCCCAGACCCACTTTCTCATACACCAACGGGAACTTTTACTACACGCCTAGAGTATGCACAATGCTGTGCTGGCCTCTGAGTGAGGGATGCACGCCAGCCCCGGCTTCTTAAGGAGTTCAAGATTTTACATAGTAGAAGAAAATGTGCACAATCTAATGGATGCCAAAAAGCAGTTTATGAGTGTGACAGGTGAGTGCCACTGGAGGGAATTCTGTGGGCATGAAAATCAACTAGGTGGCCTGGGAGGTTCCAATGACTGTGTGTGTCCTTGTGTGCCCATGTGCGTGCACTGGGGAGAAGGACTCTTCACAGAAAACATGGTAAGATGCAAGGTTTTCAAAATCAATAGAGTTGGGATACGCTGGAGAGATGAAAGGGTGTCCCAGCCACACACTTTGATGAGTAGACTTTGAGCTGCTCAGCCCAGGAGATTGTGGCGGGCTTGATGGACCTGACATTGTCAACCAGGCATAGGCCTGAGAGTAAGAGGCCTTCCTGAAGGATATTAAGTCTGGAGGGCCCTGTGGGGGTTGATGTCTAGGTAAAGAAGAGATGAGGTAGGATTCTGGAATGACCTAGCTTGGCTCCGCTGACCATCCAGGTCAGGTGGACATGGAAAGAAAGCCTTGGATTTTAGCTGCAAAGAATCAACCAGTTAATGCCTGGGAAAGCCACTGTGGTCTGAAGCTGTCACTGTGACTTATTTTTCCTCTTCATTTCTGGAAGGACAAGATGACCATCTTGCTATGCTGTATAATTTCCTGCCCACCTGTACATAACTTGAAATCGTCTCTATGTAGTTTTCAGGATCTAATTTCTTTGTTATTTCCAATCATCGTTTCTGTCTGTCTGTCTCTCTTCTCTTAAATATGTGATATATACACATATATAATATATAGTGCAAATATCTCTCTATATGTATATTTTATTTGATAACTGGCTCAGGAATTTTAAGCTGGACTCGCTCCTGTTTAGCCGGAAGGATGGGAGGTGTTGCTCAGTGGTCATGCGCTGTTTAGCATGCATGAGGTCCTCAATTACATCTACATCCATGGAAAGGGAAAAAGAAAAAAAGAAAGGAAGGTAGAGAGAGAGGTATACACACCACACCGAGCATTTCTACTGATTTTTATTTTTACATATTTTTAAAAATTGTATTTATTGTTTGTATGTGTGTGGGTCAGGCTTGCTGTGGTGTGGAAGTCAGAGGACATTGTTGTGCCTTCCATGTTCTCTCTTATGTGGATTCTAGGGGTTGGACTCAGATATCTAGGCTCGCATAGCAAGTGCCTTTATCCACTGAGCCATTGCATTAGTCCGTGATTGTTATTTGAAAGTCTAGGTTGGCAGTGGGCATTAGGAAGGAATAGAAGCCCAATGCAAATGGACAAACATTATTGCTGTGTTCCCAGTGAATATTTTGTTAACATGAGTTTTATTTTTCTGTGCTGAAATAGGTTCTTTCAAGGAATGAAAGCCTATATTTATTAGTGACTTCCTGTCTTGGCAGGCCTGCATTTGTCTCCGCAGTATGGAGCTTCTGTCTCTGTATACGTAATATTCACATTGATTAATTAATTGATTAGACACGTGTTTATTGAGCCTGGCCTCTGTGTTTGGCATGGTTCCAGGTGCTGGCATGCAGGGAAACATGAACAGCAAGCCCCAGGCTCTTCTGGATCTTGCCCCATGAAAGCAGGAGACAGACAGTAGACACACCGGCAAGCACACCCAACATGTAGAAAGCTCTGATGGAACCAACCATGCTCAGATATGTAGGGAGAGTTTCAGGCCCATCTCTACTCCTGTAAGATGTCCAAGGGTGATCCGCACTCCGCCTGTGGAGGGACTTAGGATACACACATTAAGTAAACTGATGACTGGCTGGATGCTTATGCAGTCCTGCTGGTAAAGCCTTTACCAGCAGACTATTGGCTCTTACAGCCTTATCACAATAACCGAATTGATTATATATTATATATATATAATTGATTATATATAATATATATAAACATATATATGCAGGATTTTTCTTTCAAAGTGCTTGATAAATAAGAAAGTGGCTGCCTTAGGTGGCCTTTGCCCTCCCCTCTGGTTCCCCTTCATCCTCCTGCCTCAGATAAGGCAGCTACCAATTTCCCTTTCAAGATTATACTGCTTCCAGGAGTGTTCCCCAGGACTCTTGTGCAGGCCTTCCATACGATACAGGTACTGTTGCTTAGGTGTCTGTTTCTTTGTCTAAGTGAAGCCTCCTCCATGGGAACCCAGGAAGTAATAATGGCTCCTTGATGTGTCTCAAGTGGGACACACATGAGCTGTTTGCTGTGACGTGGAAGTCACCATGTCTGGCTGTAGTGAATATGTGAGGAAGAAATTGCTGGGCACTATTGTTCACAGTAAGGGCAGTTGGCGACCCTCTCTAAGGCAGGAAAAACATCATTGTGTGACTTGAACTAAAAAACAGTGAGGGGAATTGGAAGGAACATTTACAAATCATATGTCTGAAAAGCATTCAATGTCTAGAATTCAAAATTATACTTATAACCAACTCAACAGCACAACCCAATCACAGACCGTTAGTGGATTCTTACTAAGTATTTTTCCAAAGACTTATAAATGGTCAGTAATTACACAGAAAGGTGTGAGACCTCATTTTTTAAATATAGGAAATACAAATCAAGGCAATGGTAGGATGGTATTTTGGCTCACAGGGGTGACTATGATATCAAGACAGTGTTGTGAGTGTTGGCAAGGATGTGGAGAGAAAGAATTGAAAAGTGAAATAATCCTTGTAGAAAACAGAACCACACTTCCTCAGTTTAAAACAGAACTCCTGAGTGACCTAGTGATGCCCTGGAAAACATGTCCTTAAGAGCAATGACAACATCTGCCCCCCAAGAACCCATACATGAATGTTCACAGTAGTGTTATTAATAGCCAAAGTATAGAAGCTATATGAGTGTCTACCATCTGGAAATGGGTAATTAGGCTGTATGTTCATACAGGGAAATGTTCTTCAGTGTGAAAAAGAGTGAGACACTAATGCATGTTACAACATGGGTGAATATTGGAAATACTTTGGTAGATGAAGCAAGGCAGATCGAAGGGCTGCTTGCTGGTGTTGTGTGGTTCCACTTACATGAGAGGTAGGCTCTGAGCAGGGAAATCTTGAAGCAGAGGCACATCAGTGACTGCCTTGGAACTGGAGTGGGGGGAGTTGGAGGGTGACTAAAGAAGGGTATGATATGATAGAGATGCTTTGGGTTCCATGGTGACACTGTTATTATATGCATGGTGGGTATGTAATTGTGTATATATTAAATTGGTTATCTAATACCAAGTTGTTAACTCTGAAGTCATGTACCTATAAGTAACATTATATAGACTGAGCAGATTGTATTTATATATTTAGGAAGTGTGTGTGTGTGTGTGTGTGTGTGTGTGTGTGTGTGTGTGTGTGTGTGTGTATGTGTGTGTGACAATTGATAGGAAGTGAGAAGTGTTCAAAGGATGAAAGGAAACATGAGAAATGATGTAATTATTTTAGTTTCAAGAAAATAAGTACTTAAAAATGATTTAAGTGCTTAGGGGGTAGCCTAGTTGGTAAATAGTGGCACACACGTGTAATTCCAGTGCTGGGGAGGAAGAGAAAGGAGTCCCTAGACAGCCTAGCTGTGTCAGCAGCAATCTCCATGACAATGAAAGACTGTCTAAAAAACAAGGTAAATGGTTCCTAGGGAATGATACAAGAGGTCAACTGTGGCCTTCATGAGTGTGCACACGCAAGCACACACACACACACACACACACACACACCACTGAATAAATCAATAAAGAAAGGAATAAACGGACAAATGAAAAAAGTTAAAAATATTTAAGTAGAATTATGGTTTATATGAAAATTGTAAATTTTAATTGTAAATTTAAATTGTAAAATGGGTTCATTTTCAACTGTTTTTCATTTCTCTGGGGCTAACAACTTAGAGGTCTTACCACTCTCCCTCTCTCTCTTCATTTCCTTGTCTTCTCTTTTGTAGAGGTTTCTGAGGATGGCACCCTTACAAGGGTGGAGTCCTTGTAAGCACTGTGCAGCTGAGCCATAGCCACACCCAGGATGCATTGATACCCTGCCATCTCAGACCCCCTTTCCCTAATGAAAATACAATATAGTTGTCTCAGCATCTATAGGTTTTATACCCAAAGATTCAACCAATTGTCAATCAAAATCTTCAGAAGAACCTGGGTTTGTGCTGATGCTGACAGACTATTAGCTTTGCCTGTCATTACTTCTTGAACAGTGACAAATATAAACTATTTACTTAGCCCTTACACTGGATTCAGGATTATAACTAAGCTTGGGATTATTTGTAGTAAACAGGATATACAGGTTATATGCAAACACTGTTATTTTATATGAAGGGATTTGAACATCACTGTTGGTAGTATCCTGTGTCCATGGGGGTGACCCAGTCTCATGTGGACAGCAAGATGTCACTGTCCTTTGTTCTAAATGCTTGCTCAGAAGGCACATAGGCACATTCGCAAAACTAAATACACAGAAGTAAGCCATTGATTAAAAGAATATTTTTCAAATATTCACTGTACTGCTGCACAGTGCTAGAGCTTCTGTACAAATAGATTGCTTTGCTTAAGGACTATAGATTCTAATCTGTGGTTGGCATAGAAAGGCGTGGTTACTGACTGCACACCTCAAACACAAGGAATATACCTGTATGTGGTAGATTGAAGGTGGTAAATTAAATACTATGGAAGAAAAAAATGCAAATGTACAGGTCTATGTACAAGTTTGATTTCCCCAAAGACAGAGGCGGAAGGGGTTTCTGGAACTTTCTGTGGAGACCTGATGTGGTGGTTAAGGGACAAATGACCAGGAGGCCATGGTGGATGAAAAAGAGGCTGAGGGAACAGTGAGGAGAGATAGAGTCCCACAGCCCAGGGAATCTGGGACTGTCAGGGCTGGGAGGCTGCTGTAAGGGCTGTGGGGTGGGAGGGAGGCTCAGTGAGGAAAGTGCTTCCTGCATAAGTGTAATGACCTGTATTTGGTGCCTATGTAAAAGTCAGGGCATGCTAGTGCATACTTCTAATAACAGCGCAGGGGAGGCAGAGACCCAAGAACCCCTGGGATTCTCTACGCTCAGCCTAATTAGTGGGTATAGACCATGTGAGAAATACTGTCTGAATGACAACATAAACAATAATAACAATAATAACAATAACAAAATCAGAAAAACAAGGTGGAGGTCTCCCAAGGAACAGCACTGGAGGTCAAATTCTGTCCTATACATGCACACACACACACACCACATACTGGTGTATACAAAAAATGCACACATTCAGCCATGTACATATAAACACAGTAGCACATGCACCCATCTACACATGAATATGCATACATACCTATACATGTACCCACACAGAGACATATACACATACACACATTATGCATGCACGAATATCACATATCTCATATCTACCCTTTAAATTTAGACTTCAGTGACTTTTAGAACATTCAGTTTTGTATATACATCATTATTAATAATAAAATATTTTCATCATCCCCAAAAGAAATAGTCTACCTTATAATACATCATTCCACCACCTCCCTCCTCCAATGCCCCCGCCAGTCTCCTTTCTGAATATCTACATGATGGTGGACCGGCCTATTCTAGTGATTTTATGTGATGGAATAATGTACTATGTGGGCTTCTGTACATGGCTTTTTTCACTTAACTGGATGCTCCCAAAGCCCACCCGTGTTGTGGCCTGTATTGTTTAATGCTTCATTCCTTTTTATGTCTTCATAACATCCCATTGTGTGCACACACTGAACGTTAGGTGCTTACACTTTCTAGCTGTCCTTAATAATGCTGCTGTGGAAGCATTTTTGTGTGAATGCGTATTTTCACTACTTAGTGTGTGTCTAGAAGTGGAGGACTCACCTCCTTCCTCATGTGAAGTAGGGAGCTATAGCAGACTTCTGCCATGATCAAACATCCACGTTAGGTGGTGCGTCCTCTGGCTGCATGTCCAGTGAATGTAGACAGTGGGTGATTAATAAAGGAGAGAAATCAAGACCAATGCAGAGTTAACTGCAGTGGTTCAAGTGAGGGAGACAGCGGCTCAGACTAGGGTACACACAGCACATGTGGAGGTGTCAGATTTGGGGCAGATTTTAAAGACAGCCAGGAAAATTTCTTCTTAGCGGAGTAAGTGGGGACAGTGGATAACCTTAGCTTTCCCTAACTTTGGCTCCATCTGCTAGGAGAACGGAGCATCTCTGGAGGGGATTGGGAGAGGCACACATGAGGGTCAGGAGTTGTGCACACATAGACCAGGGTTAAGATGGTCAGCAGACATCCGTGGGGAGATGGCAGGTGGATAAATGAGTCTGGAGTTCAGGAAGTTGTCTGGGCTGCTGATATAAATTTGGGGATCTTTGGCATGTTGATGGTATTTAGAACCACGAGGTGGAATAGTCACTGAATTGCCATTTGTTTTAAGGGGTCAAAACAACTTGCATGTGGACAGAGTACGAGCTTTTCCTCCGTACTGAGGTCCAACAACTATAACTGAAAACATACATTTCTAGAGAATGTGGATTTCAACATGGTTGAAATACTAGCCCTCAGGGCATACATTAGAGGACCCATCCATTAACGTCTCAAGGCTATGCATCACGATTGTATTCAGCATCTCATGATGCTTTCTAACTGTTCTCTGCTTCCGTATACACCTCAGCTTGTTATCAGTATACAAAGGAACAGGAGTCACATTTGATTTTGATAACAATAAAAAGAGCAGCAGCCTCACCTACCATTAATAAGATGGTGATTTCCTAAAGTAGTGTGGCAGTTGAGGGTAGAGAGGGAAAGAGAAAGATCTGTTGTGAATAAAGAAATAATAAGAAAATAATGAATGAAAAAAAGGTAATAATCAAAGAGAAAAGAGGGTGCACCTGGGAGACGATGCAGTGGGTAAGGGGCATCGAGGACCTGCATTTGGTCCCCAGCACTCACTCTGTCTGGAACCCCAGCACTGGTGGAGGAAGTGGGGAATGGAGACTGGCAGCCAGCTCTGTTGAACTGGTGAGCTCCAGGCTCAGTGAGAGACCCTATCTCAAAATGCCAGCTAGAGAGTGAGCAAAGGAGGGCACCAGATATTGGACTATAGCATCAACTTGTATACACACTCCTACACACCCACATGAGCATGTACAGGTAACACATGCAGAAACAAAAGGATCCTGGCTGGCCCAGAAACTATGTCAGGTAAGAGTAACCGAAGACGTGAGGGGCTTATCCCAAGGAAGACAGAACTAGGAATTTGATTCAGTTTTATGATACTCTATCAGGTGTGTCCAACCTGTGACCCATGGGCCACATGTGACACCCAGTAGCTGTGAACATGGCTCAACACAAAGTTGTAAACTTACTTAGCGCAGTATGAAGTGGGATGGTTTTATTTACTTATTTTTGCATTTTTAAACTCAGTTGCACAATTATTGAGCATGAACCCACCAACAACCAAGAACAGTGGCCTGCCCGTGAGAAGGTCAGGGCAGAAATAGGCAGGTCCTGGGCCAGCAGCCTTGGTGCACTCAGTGGGTGGGAAGTAAGAACCCATACCCAAGATTACCCTCTAACTCCCCATATGCATTGTGGCCCGTGCACCTCCTCCACTCAAGAATTGAATCGGGGCAGCAGACTAGCCTCAGGTACAGAGAACTGACCATCCTGATCCATCCCAATGGCCTTTCTCTCAGCTGCTCAGATCCTAGACAAGATTTGCATCTGGATGACTTTAGCACTAATGCTCTCCAGGAGCTGGAGCTGGGAAAGCTGTTAGAAAAGCAGAGATGTTGCTGGTTTGCAACAAACAATACCCACCCCCCACCCCCATTCCTAGAACACCAGAGTCTTTGAGTGGGTCTTGGTTCTGCAAAGGATGTTGGGGTATTTATCTTATGTGTTCCAAGTCTTAAACTAGTTTAATCCTAACACTTCTAGGAAGCTTGAAAATAGGGAAGGGTTTAAACTTTGGCTACAAACCCATGGGACAGTTAAATATGCTCAGTGAACTACTGGTCAAATGCTGTCATTTTAGAGAAAACGAGACTGATGACCCAGCTGGTGGCTCACTCAGGATCAGTGACCCGCAACACACCTTCCTTCTGTATATTCTCTCCACAGTGCTGTTTCTGTCCAGAGCTTCATATTGTATCCAGCTCCTTCTGGCCCATGACTTTGTACCATGCTCCAGGCCCTGTGCTGGCCCTGCCTCGCACATGCTTTTCCTTATTTCAAATTTTACAGTTCACAGGTCTAGGATTTTACTTCCAGCTCTACCTTGTTATCCCTCTTTTGATTTGAACTGAGTTAGTGGAAAATCTCTGATCCTATTTCTCTTTCCTTAAAAAAAACATATAGCCGGACAGTGCGGCACACACCTCTACTCCCAGCACTTGGGGGCAGAGGCAGGTGGATCTCTGAGTTCGAGGCCAGCCTGGTCTACAGAGTGAGTTCTAGGGCAGTCAAGACTACACAGAGAAACTCTGTCTTGAAATAAGAATAAAACATGCTTAAATAAAATAAAATAAAATAAAAAAGAATAGAGGACGCAGACTCAGCCTCTTAATTTCCCATGAGCCTTATTACAGGAAATGTGAAAATACTATTATTTTTGGTGATAATGTTCAAATGTTTATTTGGATAATTAGAGCTGACAAGAGGAAGCCACATATCAAAATAAAGAGGTTAGCTGAGGGTTGAGGGGGAAAACTCAGGGAATAGAGCCCTTTCCTTGCAAGTGTGAGGAGCAGAGTTCGGATCCCCAGATCCTATGTAAATCCAAGCATGGTCCTGGGCATCTGCAATCCCAGTAGACCTACAGAGAGATCAGAGTTGTGACAGGAAGCTCATGGGCCAGCTATCCAGCATCTGACCTTGTCTCAAAAAGGTGGAAGACAGAATTCACATCCAGGATTGTTGTTTAACCTCTACATGCACATCATGGCATGTGTGCACATTCATACCTGCATTCACACACACACACACACACACACACACACACACACACACACACACACACACACACACACACACACACACACACCGAACAAATATTACTAAAAAAACCCACCAAAAACCAAAAGCAGAGAAGCTCCTGAAAAATGAGACCTGAGGTGTTCTTCTAATCACTACGTGGATGCTCTGGCATACTTGCATTTGAATACACAAATGCTCATGGATGAACAGGTGTATACACACACACACACACACACACACACACACACACACTCATGCACGCACAAACAAGGTTAGTCAAGATGGCAAGCTAAAATATTTCCTGAGTCTTTCCCTCAGGAGATGGTATTTCCCAATGTCTCTCAGAACTAAGGGAGGTTCATCTCCATCATGCAGATTAATAAGTAGCTGTGATGCCAGTACTCATCAGGAAACACCAGAAGTCATCATTTCTACTCAGCAGTGAGAAATACGTAACAATTTTTTTTTTCTTAAAATAAAACCATGAAATACATCAAAGGGCACTTGTCTATGGTATCTTTGAACTATTTCTCTCTTGGAAAGAAGCATTGGTTATAGCCAGTGCTCAACCACATGGCTTTTCTCTTCTCTTTCCTGCTGAATGAATTTCTCCATGAGCAGCAGCTGGCAGGGGCCTCTCTGCCCAGAGCACCAGCCTGATCAGCACAGGAGTCATTTCAGGTTCCTGTCCCATATTTCAGTCAATCTGTCTAGAGAACAGTGGCACTCTTGAAACACTCAAATGCTCACATGTCACATAAAAGGACAAAGTACAATTCCAGACTTCTGTGTTTGAACAAACCCCCCACCCCCAGAAAGCATCACCATTATTGGGGACTCATTTCTGGGAGACTTTCAGTGAAGTGGGAATCGCAGCAGATTCTCCAGAAAGACTCCTGCATCTCTCCCCACTGTGCAGACCATTGGTTCCTGTCCCCAGACCTTTGATCTTCACAGTAAATGAATATCATTGGATTTGCCTTTCCCTGGGATGTCACTGCCTGTCCACTCCCTACAGAATCAAGGACAAGATCTTGCAACAAGTGAGAACAGATGTGACCAAGTACCAATTATTGTCTTAATAGGGGAATACAAATGTCATCATTATTGAGCACTGAGATTTATTTCTTCCTGAAATCCCAAGAGCCTTTGAACTGGAATCTGGCCTGCAGACCTTGACAAATGTCCTCTGCTAGTCTGAGCAGGCTCTTGTTTGATATGACATCATGTGGCCATCTTCCTTCTCCCCCCAGTGCCACAGTGGGATCTGACTGAGGGGGGAGGTAGAGAGGGAGGGAGAGGGAGGGGGAGGGGGAGGCGGGAGGGGGAGAGAGAGAGAGAGAGAGAGAGAGAGAGAGAGAGAGAGAGAGAGAGAGAGAGAGAGAGAGAGAGAAGCAGCAGCAAATGACTAGCTCTGTTTGAGTCCATGAGTAAGTACACAGAGTGAGACTGCTAAGCAGGCAATCAGTGAAGGAAAATACCCAGTTTTAAGATAGAACTTTAAGAATTCATCATTTGACATGACTGGGTAGAAAAGGATTTGCTTTACTGATTGCCTTGGGGGCCCAGGTCCTGTATTCCTCACCTGCCTCCTGCCTGACTGGGTGTTCTCATTTTCCTGAAGCTATGTGTATATCAGTGGAAGTGTGTTATGATTTACAGTTCCATTGGAGTTATGAATACACACATGACTTCTGCTGGTTTCTGCTGTTGGTGTTGCTATACAGGATCACAGGGAGGAGAATCATGGGGAATATGTAGTTTCTTGGAATGTGACCCTTCATCAGTTCAGGCAAGGCTGATGTCCCATTCAAATACAGAAAGTCACAGGAGCAGAGGCCAGGGCTCCTGTTCTCACATTCCTGGTACTAATTGCCTGGAAAGTGAAGGAGGAGGTGGTGATTAAAACTCTAGTCCATTTTTCCTCCCTGCCCCCATATCTAGGTCTCAGGGAGTTCCAAGGTGTTTGGTGCCTGCTATTCAGTGTCGAATCTAGGAGGCTGGTAAAGATTCACCATGATACAAATAATAACTAATAACGAACATGCATAGACTAAGTCAACCATCTCCTTTGGTCCTCACAGGTCCTAATAGTTACCCTCATGAGCAGACACTAAAATGGAGAATAGTGTGTTGAATGTTGTGATTCGACGGTGAAATGTTCTCTATAGACTTATGTGTTTAAATATTTAGTCTCCAGCTGGTGCTGTTGTTTGGGGAGATTGTAGAACCTTTAGGAGGCAGGGTCAGGCTGGAGGAAATAGGCCACTAGCAACAGGTCTTTTGGGTTATAGCCCAGTTTAGCCTTCAGCATAATCTCTTTGCTTCCAAATGAGCACTTCACACTTTTGTCTCCATGGAGTCAGCTGCTTCAGCCACGATGCCTTCCCTACCACGACAAAGTGGTACCACCTCACACCAGGAGACAAAGCAAGTCCACCCCCCCACACACCTTAAATTGCTTGTTGTCAGTTCAACATAGTTTTCTAGTATTATAACACACCTGAAATAAATAAATATATAATGGTGAGAATGTTTATTTTGGTTCACAGTTTTGGAGGGTTTGGTCCGTGGTTGGTTGGTCTCATGGCTGTTAGACCTGTGATGACGAACACTGAGTAGGGAATGTGTGGTGGAGGAAACTGCTTACCTCATGGTAGCCACGAAGCAACGAAAGCATCAGTCAGGGTCTCAACATCCTCTCCAAGGGCAAATCTCTAAAGAACTAAATTCTTCCCTTAAGGTACCTCTCCTTAAGTGTTTCCTTACTTTGAAATAGTGATGCAAGCTTGCCAGCCACCCATCAGTACATGGACCTTTGGGAGAAAGCCTATCTATAACGTTTAGAGAAATCAAAAGACACGTCCAGTGTTACCAGCTGGAACTGAAGTCCAGGTCTGCCTGCCCCCAAAGTCCCTCTTTCTGACCCAGGTTACTGTGCCTATGAGTACCACAGTCTTGTGGATGCTGATTTTTTACCACAGTTGTCTATACTTGGCTGGGAGGGAACAGGTGTTGTGGAGTGAAGAATACGTTTTAAAAGTTATTAACAAGAGAGCGTAACTGGGGGAGGGTGTATGTGGTACTTTGCATAAGAAATGGCCCTAATGGGCTTGGGTAGTGGGACCCTCAGTCCCCAGCTGGTGATGCTTCCAGAGGTGTGGCCTTGCTGGAGGCGTGTCACCTAGGGTGGGGTTTTGAGATGCCATAACTCCACTCCACACCCAGTTCTCTGTCTCTTGTCTGCGGTTGTAGATGTGGTCTCCCAGTTCCTGCTCTTGCCTCCATGCCCGCTAATTGCAGCCATGCTGAGGGTGTAGCTCAGCAGCTGGTGTTTGCTTGGCCCTGGCTTTGATCTTTTCTTTTTCTCCCCGTCTCCTTTCTACTTCACCTGCACAGATTTTTTTCTTCCTCCTTCATATCTTCTTTCCCTTTGGTTTTATTTGTAACCCCTCTGCTTCCCTTTCCTTCTCAAATGTTAATAATTCCTGGATGCGGTTTTATTCATTCTGACTCTAAATCTTATCTCACCAAAAGAAAGAGCTAATGAAATGTCCCAATACACATCTGTGGTATTTTAGAAATGCAGATAAGGTCCAGAAACTCCAGGGAGTTACACAAGGCTTTTTATGTAAAGTTGGTCGAAGCATAGGCCATGAGTTCTGAGTCCTGAGAAACATCCCAGCCATTGTTAGGCAGATTTCAGGACCCTGTAAGCAGGCCCCGAGTAAGACCCTGGGCATGTTCTAAGGTGATGCACTCTGGAATTTCTGCATGGATGCCTCTCTGGAATATTAGACTTATAAATCATAGTGACGGAGAAAATTTTAGTGGAAAATAAGATTAAATTTGGGACATTGTTTAGGGACTAAAATTTGGGATTTGTCCCAAATGATAGATTTGGAAATCATTCCGTCAATTTGGAGTCTCTTATATTTTTAAATACCATGGGCCATTAACTTTGTTATTATTATTTTTTCTCTTGGGAAAAGCTTTCAACAGAGTAAATTTGTGTGAGAGGCCCTGGTGACTGGGGACCTGGGAGTTATTTTCTTGTCTACATTAAGTATAATGATAAAACAAAGCAAGTGGACACTTTGCGGTTTTGTCTGGTTTTCCAATAGGAACTGAAAAATTAGCACAGACCTGATTAAGTGTCCATAAATAGATAAGTGGAAACACAAAATGTGTTGCGAGTAAATAACGAAACATTATTTAGCCACTTAAGGAGGGAGAAGTTTTACACATGGCTGAACTGGGGAGACATTATGCTGTGATGAAGGCAAGTATAAGAGACAAATACAAGGTTCCCAGAATAGGCAAGCCATTGAGGTCAATATCAGAATGGTGATCTCCAGACCTTGGAGGTAGAGAGAATAGAGAGTTGGAATTTTAAATACAGAATTTGAGGTTGGAACAGTGAGAAAGTGTAGGACTTCACAGTAATGAATGTTGAAGAACATTGTGCCTGCGTTTAATGCATTGACTCATACCCTTAAAATAGTCATGGCAAAGGGCATGATATATATGCACCGATACATTTACATATATATCTCAATGAGAGTTTTTAAAAAGGCTCCACGTAGGTCTGAAGAGATACATCAGTTGGTATGTATCTTGCAAGCAAAGGACCTGAATTCATTCCCCAGAGCTGAAGTAAGAAATGGTTGGAGTGGAGATGTTTTTGAAGTCTCAGCATTGGAGAGGCAGAGACATGTGGATCTATGGGGCTGCTGGCCAATCAGCTTAGCCTACTTGCCAGCTTTAAAATTAAAATGGTAGACAAGGGTGTGTGTGCTCTCTTTCCACATGAATGCTACATGCACAGGACTCTGAGGAGAACACTGATGGGTTGGAGACCCTGTGTAGCCATAACCTGTCGCCACAGAGCCTCAGAGCAAGATATCACAGTGGTACCGTGTGTCTCTTCATTCTTTTTCATTTGCTCCATAGCTTTAATGAAGGGAGGATACAGATGCAGTCTAGTGATGCTTTGCATCTTGATCAATAGTCAATCTGTCTGGGTGAACATTCTTCTGATTGGCAGCCTCCTCCCTGCAGCTGCTATTCTTAAATATCCTGGCATTTATGGCAGCCAGACTCCTTTCAGACAAGACCTGACCTTTCCCAATGGAACGTCAAGCAATCTATAGGCACTAGTTAAAAATAGAAAATGGTGACTTTCTCAGGGCTAACATAAGCAAGGCTCAGAGATGGTGGCTCTCATTTAGGTCTGTCTGTTTGAAAGCTTCTTTTGCAGCCTCTTCCCATTTGTTTCTCCCATCCATTCAGGCTCAAACCACACTGTCAAACGTTTTATAAAATCAGTGAAAAACTCCACACAAAGGTTCTTGTTTTTGAATGTAGGTCATATTTTAAGGGGGAAAAAAGGGTGCCTACCAATTTAATGAATCATTTCTAAGGAATAACTTTTGACAAAGTATTAGACTGAGTAGATAAGTCACAATAAGAGGGAGTGGTGGAGAATATCATATATGATACTATAGAAATTATTTTCACATAGAACTGTTAATACATATAGCGATGGTATATATAGCATCTTCTTGAATTCTCTCAACAGCTCAGCAAAGCATCCACCCTTTCTTTAAACTAAGAAGGTGAAGGTTGGCTTGTTCAACAGGAAGAAGAAGTTTTGAATTCTAGCCAAGTCTACTTTCTGTACAAGTCCCATGTCCCAGAATCCAAGGGCTTGGGTTTATTACTTGTAGCTAGCTCTGCAAGATTATTAACCTCCATGCATCCTTGTGCCTGTGGGGTGACTCTCTAATTGTGGCAAATAATAGCAGGAGCATTCTGAGCCCCTCAGAGCAGGACACCAAGGTAGCAAGTTATGCCACTGTTTATATACGTGTGGAGATGATGATCACATCATATTCCCTGAAATGACTTGAGGGTTTAGACTGACAGATATCAGAATATTTAGTGGTTCATATGCACCTAAAAAGGACCAGCTATATAATTCTTATAGTTTAGCCCAGTATTACATGAAAGGTGGTGCCTTTGCTTGAAAGTGATCAGAGTCAACACGGCAACAGGAAAGTGTTTGGGAGGCATGAGGTCTCTGCAGCGACTGTCACTAAGCAATCAAAGAAGCAAGCTAATGCTGCATGTTTGGGCTTCTATGAAGTGCCAAGGGTTAGCTGGATTTGGCCAAACTTTTTTTTTTTATATATAGCCTGGATGTGTACCTTATTAAATGACCTCATAAGAGGTGACTCACTAAAGAAGAAGCAGCTTCTGGTCCCAAGGTTTAAACACTTTCCTTGGATCTATTTCATTTTTGTGATGCTGTAGTCAGAACTCAGGATCTCATATATGATAGGCAGTCATTACACCACTGAGCTAGTTAACCCAGATAGATGGATCAGTGACAAGTGGGTAGATGGAAAGATAGATGTGACAAATGACAGATAACAGACAACATAGGTACATTAAAAGGCAACAGATAATAGTTGATGGATGATAGTTATATGGTAGATAGTTCACTACATAGATGCAGTAGCCACATGCTAAGGAGGTGCACTAACACTGTCTTAGTTTCTTTGGGTTCACAGTTTTGGTGCAGTGGATTGAAGTCCATGATGGCAGGGGAGAGAGAGAGAGAGAGAGAGAGAGAGAGAGAGAGAGAGAGAGAGAGAGAGAGAGAGAGAGAGAGAGAGAGAGAGAGAGAGAGAGAACTGGGAATGGGGAGATTCTTTGAAATCTCAAAGCCCTCCTCCAACAAGGCCACACCCCCAATCCTTCCCAAACAGTTCAGGACTAAGTATTCAAGCATATGAACCTATGGGGCCATTCTCAAACCACCACAACCACCAAGCCCATGGTGCTTTTAATTTGGTGTTTGCTTGGTTTTTACTTCTCAAAGCCAGAAAGCTTCCTGTTGGTGCTTCCTAGTTTTCCACTTGTCACTTTTTGACTCTCTCTCTCTCTCTAAGAATCCTCCAATTACAAAGAGAAAAAAATGAACAAAAAGTCTTGTATTTGGATGACTTTGCCAACAGATGGCTACACAGATAGGTTTCCAGAGGCTGTGAACATGACCGCTGATAAGATCCCCTGAACCGCCTCATGAGGTTCTAGCTACGCTCTGTGTCAGAAGTGAGAGGTGAGAACATGGGAAACTGACCAGGGTACCTGGTGCAAAGAAGTCTGGGCAATACCATGCAGCCTGGCTCCTAAAAGGGTGGCCTTGGGGATAAATCAGCCACGTATCTGGGGAGAGGGGAGTCCCATTCAGTGCTCCTTCCTGAATTAGAGCTGTCCTTGCTCTGCTGTGGACCATTCTCTTCTGCCACTTAAATGGCTTTTTGTGAACTGAGTGGAGGTCTGGGTTATAGTGGAGACTTACAGTAGAATCTAACAGCTCAGCTATAAGATTATTGCAATTATCCTAGACTCTGAATACTATCGCATTTGCATTTCAGACACTGAACTCAGAGGGAGACTGGAAGAGGTTAGTTCTGTGTGTGGCTAATAATGAGGGACCAGGGATAAGACTAGACTCCTTATGCCCCTGGCTAGGGCTGTAACAGGCTCCTGATACACAGTATGCTGATGAGATAAAGCTCCCCTGTCAGGCTATTTGCAAAGGGCTCGGAGAGCACACTGCTTCAGCATCCCCAATCCCTTGAAATGGATTCTGTCAATTTGTGTGGACAGGAAAGCAAATTCTCACCTTTTAAAAGTCCCTCACTATGAGACACACTCCACATTCTGACCACTAGCTACATCTAGGCATAGGCCACCTACTGATCATTATAAAAGGCTCTACTTTGACCTTTATAAAGGTGTCTACTTTGCTAGCTTTCTGTTACTGTTACAATTTGTAAAGAGAAAAGGTTGCTTTTGGCTCACAGTTTTTGAAGTTTTGGTGAGTGTTTAGTTATTTTATTCCCTTTGGGCTTTTGATAAAGAACACAAAACTATTCATCTCTCAACCAAGAACTAAAGAAATAAATGAATAGATCAGAATCCTGTAGCCCTCTTCCAGGCTACATGCTCTGTGACCTGCAGACCTTTGTCCGAGTGACTCCATCCACTACATTCCAACAGTACCAAGCCTTTAACAAATGGGTAAAACCCTAGCATCTCTTGTGTCTTGAAATAACAATGGAATACAGTCTGAGAAAGACTTGTGCATCTATGCATCCTTTTTTGTGCATGTGTGTACATTTGTATGTATGAGTGCAGGTATGTGCATGTCATGGCATAGGTGTGAACTTCAGAGTATAACTTTTGATGTTGGTTTGTCCTCACCGTCCATATTGCTTGGGACAGGGTCTCATTGGGTTTTGTTTGTTTGTTTCCTGCTCACACCGGGCTAGCTAGTCATGAGCCTCTAAGGATTCTCCTGTGTCCTTATGTCTTCCCACAGCAGTGCTAGGATTACAGACATTCATGGTATGCCTCTGGCGTTTATGTGGGTTCTAAGGATTTGAACTTATGTCTTGCACAGCAAGCACTTCCCCTCACTGAGCCATTTACCCACTTCTCCTGTATCCTTTTAAAACCTGGGTTGCGGCAACATTCCTGAAATTGCAGCTAATTATAAGTAAACATGGGCTGGAAGCAAGTAAAAGAGAGGCCTTTGGATCTCTTGTTGTCTTTTAAAGTTGTAAGATCCATGGTTAAGTTCTTGGTAAAAACCCAAGCGTGCCAAACAATAAAACAGGCTACAGTGACCTTGAGATAGCATGTGTGAGTCTAGCCTTCCCTTCTTGAAGATGGTTAGTCAGATTCGGTACAGTTCGAATATAAGTCAAGTTTTCATTTCGGGTTCCATTTTGGGTTATTTATATGTGCAGTCCAAGGAAGTCCGCAGGAAAAGAAAGACTGGCTGGGCAGGGGGTGTCATGATGGTAGAGTATGGCTTACTTAAACTATACCACAAGTCTGTGACAATATGCATGTTCATAATAACTAAGAATTTTTGAGTGCCCACTGCTTTCTGCTAAAAAGCATCATCCTAATTATCTCATGGAATTTTTTACAGCCACATTTTAAAGTGGATGGTTCATCTGTAGTTTTAGAGTTATACCCCATGCTCAGAGCAGCTTGCTGATAAATGTTTAAGATGCTTGAGACTCTCTCTCTCTCTTTCTCCTTATACTCTGACCACCACATTGCTCTGCACCTGTTTGTTTTGCTGTCTGGGATGGCAAATCAGTCTTTCCTCCTTGCCTACTGTGCTTGGGTCTTGGACTGCAATTTGAGTGATGAACTTGTTGGGAAATCATGAATTAGTTGTGGTACATACAATAGACAGAACATTATGAAGGAATGAGAACATAGGACTTACCAGCCCCATATCAACTTATTCTCATTTTACCCACGGAGACTTCCTCTGCTGCCTAGGCTTCAGTAGAACCTGTTTTTATTACTAGGCCATGTTTGTATTTCTAGCCTGTCAGTGGGCTACTGGTTAATAAAAAGGAGACCACTTCATATTAGCGTCTCATCAAAAGCAGTGCCTGTCACCCATCAGGTCTTCCTTTCAGATGTTTTCTTCATCAATATTGAATCCTTAGAAGATGTTATATATGATGAAAAGGATTTGGGGATCATGAGAATTATTTCCTGCTGCATTTGTTGTTGTAAGTAAACCTTTGTGTTAAGAATCTGGATGCTGGGGCTGTGGAGATAGCTCTTTTGCAAAGAGCTTGATATGCATGCGAACTTGAGTTCAATTCTCAGAACCCACATTTAAAAACACCCAGGTGTGACAGTGCATACCTCCCAGAACTCTCTGGATCCATAGCCAGCCAGCCTAGCCTAATGGAGAGCTTTAAATTAGTGAGGGACATTGTTTCCCGAAGCATTTAGATATGACCCATGTGCACATCTGTGCATACCCTGCCTCCTACCACGTGAATCCTGAGTGCTGAGTGACTGACTACCCAATATTAAAGATTTCCTTTCTTTTCTTTTTTTTCGGATCAGCTGAAACAGAGGAAGTAAACATTGTCTAGAAATATCTATAATGTTTTCAAGTAGGTCAGAACCTTCAAATTCTTCATGTTTTATAGAAATCTGAACATATTTCTAACTCTTCCAGACTTAAGATTTGTTTTATTTTATTTATTGCTGAGATTGGACTTTGTCCCATGAGAAATCACTGAACAGATTTAATTTTGTATATTCTTTCTTTTGAGACAGCCTATTTATTGTCTGCCAAGATCATCCAAAAGAATGAAATGAGTTTCAGCTTGAGATGGAGGACCTGAAACTTTTAGGTCAGAACTGACATTTAGGCGCCTTTGTCTTGTTGACATCAATATTTTCATATTTCTCACCTCGAAAGAAAACAGCTTGGTATTGATATTTTAGAATTAAAGCCACTCCATTTTATTGATGGCTGTTATTTTCTTTTGTTCTGATATGAAAATGTCGTTTGCTTGGGACACTCTGCTCATCTGTAAGAACTAGATAGACACAGCCAACCAGTGTTCCTGGTCACTTTAGTCATTACCCAGCCTAACTTGGCCTAGGGCATGAGAACAAGCCTCAGGGAATATTACAGATAGAGAAAGGGCCCTGGCTTCTAAGCAGTTCCTAGTGAAGGAGAGAAAATAGGAAGCTCATGCTGGGTGGGTTAAGCAGTAGACTGCATTCTGACCTTACCTCCTTGGTATCTTTGGCTAGCACTCAAAAAATTTCTCACAATTTCAGTTTCTGTCACCATAAAATGGATAGATGGACTTTGAAGATCTCTAAGCTTTAGCCAAGTCTGAGAATTTGGGGTTTATGTGTTGCCTCCATGAAGGATCTTGGGGAACTCTGGAAGCTGTTCCTCTAAGTCCCCAAATTCAAGGGGTCAGCTCTTTTTTAAAATGCTGCTTAAACCCCTTGCAGTGGCCAGAAATGTCAGCTTGATGGTCTTCCTGGTTTCACTGAAGAATTTGTATTCTCTATTATTCTATTGTGTGTGTATGTGTGTGTGTGTGTCTATGTTAAGATGATATCCACAAACTTTGGAAGCTTCCTTCTGTGAGATAGATAGATAGATAGATAATAGATAGATAGATAGATAGATAGATAGATAATAGATAGATAGATAGATAGATAGATAGATAGATAGATAGATAGATAGATAGGTAGATAGATAGCTACATGGATGGATATAGTTTTTGTCTGTTATCAACTTTGATGATGTCAGGCAGGGGTGGGAGGAGTCTTCAGTAGCTCCACTTCCTCTGTGTGGACATTTAAATTTATAAGGAAAAATGGGTGATGTGGGAATGTCTTTTTGTTTGCTATGAAATAAAGGAACTGTTTTGGCCTATGCCGGGCACTGTAGGTGGGAAATCGGAGCATAGGTAGGAGAAAGAGGGTGGAGTCCGACGGAGAAGTGATCCAGCTGCCTATGATGCAAGATGTAATGAAATAGGTGAGCCACGGGCTACGTGGCAAGACAGAATAATGGAAATGGGTTTAATTAGGATGAAAGAGCGAGTTAGCGATGTGCCTGAGCCATAGGCCAAACAGCACGAACTTAATATAAGCGTCTTTGTGTTTCATTGGGACTTTGGGATTGCTGGTCCAGATAAGCGATGATAGGTAGGCAGGCCTGAACCATAGGGCTAGGCTGGACAGAAACCTCTTGTTACAAATTGGTCAAGAATTGGCCAAGCTATTACAATTTATATGGCATCTATTTTTTTAGAAGAAAACCAAAGATGTAAAGTCAAAGAAAATGATACCAGCATCATGGCCTGGACAGGTTTGCAATGTTTTGGGAAGCACCACACCCCAGCCCTTCTAGGCACTTCTACAGTGGTTTGCATTAAGTTACAATACAGGGTCTATGAGGTGGCTCAGCAGATAAAAGCATTTGCTGACAAAGGATCTGAGCTGCCTTTGTCATTCTTGGGCGAGTTGAGTCGGTCAGTCCCATGTAGGCTGCCCATCAGCAGCTTGTATTTTTCGTAACTTTATTTTTAATAAAATTAGTGAGTATACCAGGAAAGAGTCCTAAGACAGAAAAATAAGCACCAGAAAAATGCCTCTGAGTTACTCAATTAAGTGACATAAACTTTTAACTATCTGTGAATGGCATGTCAAGGTAATAGACGGAATAGTGAACAATTTCACCGGAAACCTGGCATCTATTATTTTTTAAGACAAAACCCCCAAATTGACAGTTTTGAAATTAAAAAACTGAAATATTGGTTAGTGGGAGCACAGTAGATAGACTCCATAACATACTAAATTTAGTGTAAGATAAAAATCAGTGAAATGGAAGATGGACCAGTGGATGCACAGAACAAAACGATGAAAATTTAGCAAAAAGCATAAAGACATATAGGACATACTTATTCAAGCCAAAATCTGAGAAAAACAAGAGAATGACATAGAAGACACATTACCTAAAACTGGTAAAAATGAAACAAAAACCATCAGAACATGGATTCAGGAAGTTCTGCCCGTCACAGCCAGGATCTATACCCAACTGCACAACCAATCAATTTTTAGCAGAAATGATGGATGTGAAGAGACAATGGGATGTCACATGCAGATGATGTCAACATTTGAGTAAAATCAGGGCACTTTAAACCAACAGTTTTAAGGACCCACTGGTAGAAGAGCAACTCCAAATGAAGTAGTAAAAGAATGTACCCTAGGAGAAAAAGCGATCCCACACATTTGGAAAGGATGGAGTGGCAGAAAGGGTGGGTGTTTGCTGGGCTGAGATACAGTGGCTATAAAGTGTGTGTTGATGGCTGTTTAGAGGGATGGGTAGATAGAAGACCAAACAAACAAAATACTCCTTATATGCGTCCACATCAGGGCTCCTGCACCTGTGACTTGGGGAACATCCCAGAAAGACTGAAGAATTGGAACACCAGGAAGTAAGTCTACAGTGATGCCGTCTCTCCAACAAAGGGCTGTATAGACATGCCTGGAACAACGCCAGTATCGATGGGCATATTAACAGGGAATGGGGAAATTTTGCAGAGTCCCCCGCAAGATGAAGAACTACAGGCAGCTAATGATGACTGGGGGAAGGAGACTTAGCCCTTTCAGGGATGCAACCCCTTAATGTTTTTCCAACGCAGAGTGGTCAGCCTTGAAACCACCTTCATAGAAACAACGAAAACAGACTCAGCACTTTGTATTATGTATTTGTGCATACATATATATGTAACACTAATAATCAATGCTAAAGGCTATCAGTGTCTGAGTGAGGGGATGGCAGGGGCTTGAGGGACAGTAACTCTGTGGGGACAGGAGGGATAAAATGAAGAGTGATAAAATCTTATTTAACTTTAAAGCATATTTTAAGAAATTTAAATGAGGCTTATGGGCATTCACTGCTGAATTTTTCTCTTACATTTTGCTGTTGTAAACTTACAGAATAAAAATATTGAGAAATATACTGGCTAGTATAAATAAATTTTGAACACATAAAAACTCAGGATCTTTCGGATGTTTATGCAGAATTAGATGTAAGACCAAAGCCATATAAAAAGAAGGAAATTAAATGGAATTAAAGTATTATAAAGTCACAGCAGTGTTTGGGGGTATTTAAAGTTGTAATCTGCTGGACTGCAGTAATTCTGGGGCACATAATGTAAATTGTAGAGTAATGAGAAAAATAATATATGTAAAAGGTGAAATAAAATGGAAAAATACTTTATTAATCTAGAAGCTGCAAAGATGAAAAAAGGAGAAAATAAAATAAGTAGATTGTCCAGAAACAATTCTAAAATGGCGGGTTTGTGCCCAAATACGTTAGAATTCTAACTGAATGAAAAACAACTAAATATACAATCAAAATATAATTTTCTGCTTTTTCTTTAAAATAAAATCTAATTGTGTACTCTTCATAAATGGTGCTGTTTAAAGTGTAGAGCACAGAAAAGCTGAGAAAAAAAGATATACCCTGTAAATATCCAATAAAATAAGCTATATAGTTATTTTGATTAAGAAAATGCTGCAAGGTAAGATAAGAGCCATCATTAGAGAATAATAATGATATTCTAACAATAAAGGGGTCAGTTAACAAGGAATAAATAACGAGTCCACATTTGTATATAACTAATCACATAGCAAGCCCTGAGCACCATCTTAGCTCATTTTGTTCCAGCCACCAGAGACTGCCTAGGACTGGGTCATTTATACAGAACCAATATTTATCTCTTACTAGAAATGGGTTAAGTCCAATGTCAGATGACTCACATGTGATGGCTATTCTTGGCTGTCAGCTTGACTACATCTGGAAGTAACTAAAACCACAGTGGCTGGGCACACCTGTGAAGGATTTTTCTTAATTAAATCATTTGAAGTATGAAGACCCACCCTAAATCCAGATCTTTTGAGGTGGGAAGATCCACCTTTAATCTGGGCTACACCGTCTGCTTGCTGACACCTATATAAAGAACATGGAGAAATAATGAATATCTATGTATGTTTACTTAGGTATTCATTTTATCACTTCTGTTCCTCTGGAGAACTCAACCACACTGGGATCTTCTTGCCACAACACGGAAGAAGTCAGAAAAGCAAGATAATGCCCTTGAGGCAGACAAAATCACCCTTTGAAGGCTGATGCCTCATGACCTACTCTGCCTCTCTGTCCTTGCTTGGAAGTTAGGCTTCTAACGTGAACTTGAGAGGATATATTCAAGCCAGAGCAAGCACTATTATTTAATTTTTATCAGGATATTTAGGCCACAGATTTTTAAATGGGGTTCAACTGCATATGGGGTCCAACCACTAAATATGGAAATTGCAAAAATATGGCAAAAATATTTCTGAATGTTCAATGACATAAAAATTAGTTCTAAATCAAATTGATAGTGAATCTGAGTTGTTTCTAACTACCCTTGACCATATTCCATTTGCATAACTTCCCCACAGCCTTGCTCTTAACCCAGTGTGTACACTTTGCTCTGTGCATACTGTTTGACACACAGTACCAGAGCTCACTGCCAGAAATGAAGGGTATGGTGCATGCACATGTAATCCCAACAAGAGGGAGCTGAGACAGGTGGTTTTCTAGGCTTGCTGGCCAAACAGCCTAGCCTAGCCAGTGGGTCCCAAGTTCCCTGCATAAACTTGTCCCAAAGAACAATGTGGAAAGGTACTTGATGAAGACACCTCAAGTTGACCTCTGGCTTCCATTGTATTAACTCGTACACATACAACTCAAAATAATTTTAATAATTATAATAACACATAAAATCTGCTATTTGAGTTGCTAACATGAGTTTTATTAAGAACAACCATTAGATGAATACTGGCCTGGAATTAAGAGGAAGTTCCAGCCATTTCTGACATGTCATTAAACACACTCTGCCTTTTGAACATTTATGTGAGGCATTATGTCTTCAATGTTGACAACTATAAAAATCAAAAATACTTGTGAACACCTAAAACCATACACTTTTGACAAATAGTATCCCTAAATATACAAACTCACCCTCAGATGACCATCCTGTCGATATGTAGATTTGCTTTTGTCTTAAATAAATGGTAAACTTAAACCAAGTAATTGCTTTAGAATAAATTTCTTTCTGACATATTGCCTTATAATGTTTGATTATAGACCTGTCTTATATGCTTAGAGACCCCATGTTGAGCTCTTTGCTCAGTTAGGACAAGTATAGTCCTTTTCCAAGTCCACATTGGGACACTTACTGCAATTGGCCACATGTCGCCTTTTCAAGCAAGTGTCCACAAATGTCAAAGGGCTAGCTGCATTCAAGTCCACAAAGAAATTTAGAAGTCAATGCTCCCTGGTTTAAGAAAACATCCCACTAGATCTCTGATAATATGTTGGGATTGGGTGAGCCTGACAATCTGACACACAAGGGTTAACTAGCCAATCACCCCTGGTGTGCACTCTTGATCAAGGTATCACACATGTTAACTAACTACTCCTCTGGTGTGAATTAATAATACCTAGTCCATGGGCATATGTCTAAGGACTATGTTTTCAGTTGCCAACTGTGGAACAAGAAGAAAAGTAATTACAACAATGCATTGTTTGGGGTGTGATTTTCAATTACTAAATAAAAAGCAGGACTTGGGCAAAGCTATTGTGAAAACAGTCATTTTGTCATATTATCCGCATCCCAAAAAATAATGTGACTGCACATGCAATTTATAGACATTTCAACACTCCCAAATCATCGTTGCCCGTAAACCATTCTCTTCATTTCCAAGTAGATCTTTCCTTTATGGAAGTCTTCCTGGGCACAAAGGGAGGGAGGGGATGGGAGCCTGTCTGCTACACTTTATAATCTAATAAATGCCCTTTTTACCTAGTGTGTAGTTACCATACAAAGTGATGGATTCTTTGGGATGTTTCCCTCTCTCTTATCTCTCCTCCCCTTCACCAGTCCCCATTCTGGATTTTATGTCATATTTATGAATAAATGTATGTATATGTACATATGTGGTTACATTTAGATTCCTCATAGAGAGAGTATACAGTAGTTCGCCTTTCTTACATCGTTGCTCATTCTTGTTTCCTCTTCACTGGGTTTGGACACGTTCTTCCTCTATATGTATACCACACACATGTGATGTGAAGGTAGAACACACAGAAACATATGTGATATAGACATTATATGTCCTGCATATGAAAGAAATCCCGCAACACTTATTCCGTGAGTTTGGCTTCTCTTGCTTAGCATGATGATTATATTCTAATATGTGCAAATAAGTTTTTACTTAAGTACCATCAGAGATCCTGAAAATGGAATCAGGGGTGTCTTGTAAGCCGAGTGAGTGATGGGGTCAGCCTTTGTTGTCAGGGTTATTGACCCCCCATGCTTAACTAGAAGCTAGCGGAATATTATCATCTAGTCTACTAGGAGAAAGCTCCTCGAAAGGCATGGAGTTAAGGAATAATATGTCGAAAATAGAGTTAGTGGACCATATTGGACTCTGCTTACCCACAGCAAAGCTGGAAAAAGAAAGAGGTGGGAAGTCACAGCCAGTGCCAACCTTATTGTGTGTATGTGTGTGTGTGTGCATGTGCGTGTGTGCTTATGCATGTAGACACACATGGGGACAATTTCTCGGATGTTTGTGATGGGACTTGGACTTTCTCTTTTCAAAGATGGTTTAAATCTCTGTGGACTTTCAGGTTTTCTTTCTTACAATAATACGGTCATTAATATTTCACTTTCTTTTAGCCTGGGACTTTTCAATAATTTACTAGCTGCCTTTATAAGCTGTCTCTGAGAAAGGCTAATCTCAACCCACTGCCTCCTGGTTCCCCTTTTCCACGGTGCAAAATCTAAAATGCTCTGGAAAGAAGAGCAGTTCCTTCTTTCCTCTCAGTTACCTTCCAAATTTTCTTCTGCTCACTTGTGTTTTTCTTGTGTGTCCCGTGGTAAAGGGAAGTACCGATGAAGAGCAGATGTGAAGTTGTACTTGTGTGGGTTGGAGAAAAGCAGTTTGTTAGCAGGTGTCCTTTAGAAAAACCACAGTTCATTACAATCATGAGATTGCAGGTTGTCCCCAAAGAACTTTGAATGCGTCTTGTGCCGGCCGTAATTTCAAATCTCTTTTATTTTAATGTCAGCCAATAGTTGATGTTACTCTTTCTCAAAGAGAAAGATGTGTGGATGCTCCAAGCTGGGGGATGATTCTCAGTGTCCTCAACAGTGACCCATTTTAAAAATACAAGAGCATTAGACTAATGCTAGTGTGTGTGTGCACATGTGTGCACATGTGATGGGCTCTCCTTTGGAGAGAACTGCACTGCACAAATATCATCATGGCTGATCCAAACTCTCTTGAGTATGGAGATCTTAAATATAACAACCCAGATATACCACACAACTTAGTGAAGGCCACAGGCAAGCTAAAACAGGGCCTCTTACACTTCTCCATTTATGATATTTTCTCCAACATCTTTTTACACAATCCCTAATATATAGGTATATAAAATAGGTAAGCCGACCAAATGTTTACTTCACAATAATTCATAAATACATTCATAAGTACAAATATGAGGAGTATGGGGGTATAGGAAAGAATTCCTGATTCCTGATTTTCTATAACCAAACCATTATGTTCCCATAAGAACAGTGAACTCACCTGCACAGTAAGGACACTGATTGAAATCCCTAATGTGATACCTCAAATCTGAACCTAACTGCTTTAGGTAAGACTTACTGGCATATGTGGCATGAGGCATGTACCATGAAGCATCATGTTATGGGCTCAGAACCAAGGCTGCAGTGTAGTCACATGATGTAATATGCTGAGCATGACTAGACACCCTGGGTTCATTACTTGTGTGATATTTCAAATTAATATTTCAAATTAATTTTTAGCCATTTTATGTTCAGAAATGCTTTTTTTTGTTGTGAAATTGCTCACAACCTCCACATTCAATTTACAATGCAGAGGTGACCCAGTTTAAATATCCCTGCTTCAGATACAACTTGTGCAACTGTATTTTACAGGCAGAAAAATTGCTATATTATTTTATTTTTCCAAGTCAAGTAAACTTGGTTAAATTCCTAATGGGAAGATCCATAACTCACAGATAAATAAACCTGTTTGCATAGCAGAGACTGAGAAGCCAAGCAATTTCCACTAGCAGATTTTCTATTTTCACTTAGGAATAACACAAGGGGGTCAGGACTCGAAGCAGCAACGCTATTTATGAAACCCCACTCTTCCTGGATATAGCGTATCAGCACACAGGACTTTCCCAATCACCTTGTCTGGGGGGATGTTCAACTGAACATGGGTCTTGTTTGGTTTGTTTGTGGTCTCAAGCTGGTGGATCTGGTAGCTGGTGGGAACTAAAGTCTTAGAGATACAAAGCTGCAAAGTAAATGAGCTATAATTATAATGCACAGCTTATTTTCTTACGTGGAAAATGCTTCTTTCTGAATTTGACTAAGGCATAAGCAAGTTAAGGTCGTTACTTCCCTGCATTCACTTTTTTTTTTTTCCTATCCTGACCACGTCAGATGCACAGTTGGAGGTGGGTGCCAAGGCTCAGTGGGTAAAGATGCCCAACTGCAAATCCTGATGAATTGTGTTTGATTCCATGATCTACGTAGTGGAAGGGAAGAACCAACTCTTGGAAACTGTACTCTAAGTGCCACATCCACAGCAAGCACACCCACAGGTACACATGCACACACACACACATACACACACACACACACACACACACACATGCATGCCTACACATACACACACACATGTGCACACCCATAGGTACACATACACATGCACACCCACAGGTACACACACATGCACACACACACACACACACACACACACACACACACACACACACACACACACACACACAAATAAATGAAGCACATCTTGTTTGTGAAGTTGAATAGTTCTTCCCATCTCCTGAAATACAGACAGATCCATCTCTTGTTAGGAACACAAGGAATTCCCAGTACTCTAGACATCTATTCCAGAATATGTGGACCAATGCAAAGATATTTCTTCAGATTGATATTATTATGGATGGCAGTTACTGGCTTCTCTTTGGAGAACTATGCAAGAAGAATATTTGCTAGGACATTGACCTCATTCCTTTGAGTTGGTTGGCTGGGTTGTGGGAATGATCCCTCTGTCCCACTGTGAGTTTTAGCGAACTCTGCTTCGACTGGAAAGTCAAATTGGTCAGTCATCCTGAATCCTGATTCCAGCATTCCTTTGCAGAACTAAGTTCTTCCCACATACTCTAAGTTTCTCCAGTTTAAAAAATTATGCAGCACTCTTACAAGGCACAAAACTCAAGACACTGTAGAATCCAAACGATAGGCTGAAAACTGGATTTGTTTTAGGTAACATATGAATAGCACCTGGTGTAATACATGTTATCATGCTCAGTGCCTAGGGCAAACTGGCGAGCGCCGCTTCAACTCTTGCCAATAACTTGTCAAATCCAACACAGAGTTCCTTCCAAACTCTCAGAAGAAGGTCCAAGACACAGCACCTCATGTAGTCCTCAGACTCTACTGAGGCAAGAGCTGGATCCCAGCCAATGTAAAAAAATAACCTCCGAATCAGGAGAATTCTGTAGTGCTGGGCAGGGGCCTCAGATGTCAGGATGCTAAATACAAATGTGATGAATTGTGTGTCATGCCGTACTTAAGAGTTAGAGTGAGGATAAAAGGTGAAATTTACTTCCTTCAGGAGGCTGGCTTCCTAGTAAGCCAGCAGCAGGCTGGAGTTATATAAAATGTTGCCCCATCCACGATAAGCCAAAAGGCATCATTTTATCCAGCCTAGGATTCAGTGATCCAAATGCCAGAGATCAGAAAGGCAGGCAGGCCATGCAAAGCAACTTGCAGATCTTGGAGGATGTGTAGATTAGTCCCATGGAGGCAGGATGCTGGGAAGGGATAGTTGTCACACAGTCAAGACATTATGAGGTACCATGATGCTGAAGGCACTGTCGAATGCTCTTTCTAGGCGTCCTGACAACTTTATGAGATTGGTACTGCCATTTTCCCATTTCAGAGACAAATACAAATTCTGTGGTTTACATGAGACCATCTGGAGTGATTCATTGTCTGGTGCAATGTTTGGGACTGTGGGACAAAGTCTTGGCTTTGCAACTTATGTGACCTGAAGGAAAGCTCTTAATATATCTCTTCATTCCTGTTTACTTATCTTTACAATAAGAAATATAATGCTATATACTCCATGAAGCTGGAATTTAGATGAAATAAATGGCCCTGGAGCTGGGCCTACATATTATAAGAACTATTTATATTCTTGTGGTAGTTATTTGTTTTTAGCCAAGCAAGAGCTTTGAACCTAGTTTAGCTTGATGGTGGGGAGGGAGCTCTTTGTCATTTTGTTTTGTATGACTTCCTAGAAGCAACTAGGTTAAATTTCTTTGCATTCTTTGCTAACAGGAGACCAGAAGCCTGCTTGTTCTAGCAGGGTATCTCAAGAGCACAGGTATCCTAAAAATAATTTTAATCCACAGAGAGCCTTTTAAATGGAGAACACTTGATATTTAGACTAGTAGTGAAAATTCACATAAAAATAAAACTGTGACCTGGAGCATAAACAATTGCATTTTTGCTAAAACTAGCCATATATTTAGAGGTATTTGGCAGTTAGATGCAATTTTAGTCCTTTATCAACACACAGACGGAGAATTGTTGAGCCTTTTGCTAAATCTGGCTCTGAGATGCTTCTGTCTTTAGATCCAGGCAATTGCTTCTTCATGCACCCATGCTGTTCCGATATTTTGGTACCAAGCACACTGCTGTACATTCACAGGATGCCAGCTGCACATCTATATTGTTCTCTAGGAGCTTGGCATGGACCATATAAAGTTATCATATAAACCTAGGATACCATTCACTTGGGAGGAAATAAAACCAGCCGCATCATACAGGAGGACAGGCAAGACTGCCTTTATTATCAGAGAGAACTTCCACCTACTGCTCTGTGACTACATGGTCACTACAGCATGGCTTCACCAAATCTTCCAACGGGAGATTTAAATTGATTATAGCTAAAAATAGATATTAACCAGATATGAAGATGTCTCACACAGAAAAGGCTCAAAGAACACCAGTGAGTTCCAGTTCTCTCTTGCCTCGAGAGACTGCCATGAAAAACTGTAATAATGGAAAGAAATGTTTATATACTCTTTTTTAAATTACACGTACAGTTTCCAGTTTGTCTTTTAGTAATTCCATCTAGATGTTCATGCATCAGGTCTTCCCATGAGTACATCTAACATCCAGGCCTTCCTTATACATGTTTGTCCGTACAGAGTAAGAGTGAAGCTCCCATAGCTATTTGAAGGGCCAGAGTCTAACAACTCCTTGTATATAATCAAGCCACCTTGCATACTGACTGAGTTTCTAAGATATTAACATGTCCCAAATCTACCATTTCTGTTCTTTAAAGCACTTCCTTTCCCCATAAAGATCTAACTAAATATTAGAAGTTTTGACCTTTTAGATTTTTTTTTTTAAAGAAGAAGTGTTTGATGGTCTGATTATTTTCAACAAAAAGAGATCTGTTCTCACATGTGCTGTAGGGAGAGAATTGCTCTGTTCTTTTGAGAGAGATGAAAACCCTCTCTTAAGCCTGCCAGAGTGGAGATCAAGGGCATGCTAGCTTGTCTTCGAAGGATGCTCACTGTCCATGAAAGGAAACTGGGTGGTAGTAGGAATATTGAAAACCAGTGGGTTTGGCTCTAGAACTTGATGTTTTATTCAGGTCTGTCTGCGGGGTGATTGTCTTGCCTTGTGACGATTTGAATATGTGTCTCTTGTGAGGATCTTCTGGTTCTTCTAAGGCCAGCCAGGCTCTCTTGTGACCTATTGTCCTGCCAGGCCTGTCCCTTTGTGTGACCCAAGATATCTTTCTAGACTTATCTAGATCTCAGTGGGCAGCATTACCCTTGGCTGCCTGTAGAAGGCTGTGTTCCGTGTCCAGGAGCCAAGTCATGAACTTTCCAAGGAAAAGAGACCCACTCTGCTCTGGCCATGCTCTCTGATCCTTAGGGACTATTTGATAAAACATCACTTTCCCAGATCTCAGAATGGTAGATTCTTCTCAGCAAGTAGGTCAAGTAAGGGTGAGGACAGGAAGTTGGGGCTGCATCCAGAGCAAAGAGCCGTGCCTGCGATGTGTTTGAATGGGATAGTTTTATGCCCATCCATGCTCCTTCCATCCCTTGGCACGGACGGCTGCGCTCTGGGTCTTCTTCCCCCATTTTCTTCCCCTTTCTTTTCAATTAAACTTGAGTGGTGTTCAGGACTGGTGCCATTTCACAACGAGGCTTAGAAAATGAGGCACAAAAAATAGAAACTGTCAGATTTAAAGTGAACACACCCTTGATTGACTTATGAAAGATAAACTACACAATGAATAAACCTTTGAAAGGCAATTATTTCACAATAACACACACTCTTGTAGAAGGAAGGAAGGAAAAGCCTACAGTAAGCATCTGTAATGCTTGGTGACTGCTTATAGTGACTGGGGTATAGTGTTCTCATCAGCCAGCTTCAGATCTATATTAACGGACAACAGAAGTTTTGAAAATGTGAAGAAATGTATGCGGTGTTATGTGCAATAACCAATATATCCTACAGTATACCATCATTTCTTCAGTCAAACCCCTTCTGAACAAGGGCTTAAAAATGATCACTAAATATAATCATTAATAAATTATGTCAATGTGTTAGGTTTGTATATCCAGTAACACAAGCTTCTTTTTACACATCTCTGATACCTTTACAGAATACACATGACTCTTTTTAGTTGATGTTTTTAAATGATTAAGGCTCTCTATACTCTGAGTACTCCCCATAGGGAAATTGTATAGGTAATTTAGATATGATTATCTTAGAGGCGTTTTCATCATTTATGACTATTTGGTAACCATTAGGCCCTCTTCCTTGGGTATGAGTATATATATTCTACATAAAATGTGCCCTAGGATCCCGGCAGCCAGTATGTTCCTTTTAGCCATTATTCAGCATAGTTCTGTATGTGGAAGGATAGGAAGCCCCTGCTGTCCTTGAGCATTAGCAGTCGATGGGTCTGCCTTCCTCACTGGCATTACCATGTGCTGGAGACAGAGTGGAGGAGAAATCAGCAAATTTCAGCCAGAGAACTCGGTTCATTTGACTGAAAGCTGTTTCTTCTGAGGATATCCATCTTAGATCCTTCTGATAGCCGTGTAAACAAATAATTTCTCTAAACTCCTCTGGGAAATAGTTCTTAATCCCATCAGCGTTGAAGTTCCTTCTCTGTCCAATGAACTAGAAGATGCCTGAAAGGTATCTCTTATTTAATCTCTATGATAATTTTATCTTTATATATAAGTTGATCTATTTTTTCCAAAATTAGCACATGGCCTTAAGAACTGTGTTTGTTTTCTACCTTTTTGGTGTCTTCTGAGGACAGTGAGATCCCCAAAGGATGTCACAGGCTGAAGGCAGCTATGGAGCCAACAGAACCAGTAGCTTAAAAAACAAAAGCAATAATTCTAAATTCAAATAAAATCTTACAAGTCTTTTAACATACAAATTTAATGAAAGTAGCGGTACTCTTTAAAGAAGGGGGCCACTTGGGCAGGAGAAATGAACTCTGAATCTCTCCTACCTCCAGAAGTCCCCAGGATTCCATGGCCTTTGATTTTCACTAGATGAGAGAAGCATTTGGAGATAAAAATAGTGGCCCAGCATTTTGATGAAGAAGGAAGAATTCGTTTTCATGACTTTGACACTTTGATGTCACCAGAGGATTGTGTATAGGGACTAGAAATTAGTGGTAATGAGCCTTGAACAGAGCAGGACACCTGGGATGTAGCAGGTTGAATTCTCAGCAAGCTAATACCCAAATGAAGGGGTGTGTGTGTGTGTGTGTGTGTGTGTGTGTGTGTGTGTGTGTGTGTATGTGTGTGCACGCGCACGCACGTGCATGTGTAGTGGGGTGTGATTGTTGGAGATGAGCACTCAGGATGAAAGGGGCAGATAATTGAAGAGAGAGAAAGTCAGGCTATCACGCAGGCTTTACTAATCTTGTTCAGCCCTGCAGGAACTCTCTTGACCATACATGGCCCAGGGTACTGTCTTACTGTCATCATCAGTGGTTACTGGGCAAGGGCCACCTCGAGGAAGCCAGTTCTCTCCAGCTTTCTATAACTAAGGCAAATCTTGAAAGGGCTCAGGGTAGGAGGTAGACTGTCCAGCAATAGGGCAATAAGTCCTCTTCCTTAAAGAAAGATTAAGAAGGCACACTGCCGTGTCCACTGTGTTGTGGCTCCTTGGGGTCCTGAACCCACAAGAGAGTAGAGAGTGCTGGTGGCATCTGATGGGCTACTCCATACTTCTGGAGATGGAAGGTGGAGATGGATGTCCAGTTCCAAACTACTAAGGTGTCGCTTTCTCAGTGTTTAGAGCAATTAGAGCAATGTGCTTCCAGATGGAATTCTGTCAGCATTGCCCAATTCCTTTCGTTTCATCAAGTTTAATAGCCGTTTTCATATTTAAGGTCTAAATTTGCTACAGTAGACAATGTGGCAGATTGTGAGGGAAAATGGACTCCAGATCCTCACTTACTGTAAGTCTATGAACAAGCACTTTGACTCTCCTGGTCCATTGTACCTGGGAGAACTTGGTACAAAAAGCAACACTTTAGAAAATATAAGATGTTTCTTAAAGTCTCTCTCTTTTCACCACTCCGGACATTCACTAAATTATTCTGTTAGTGTGTTTCTCAATGTTTAATGTGTGAGTCCTCACATCTCTTTAAGACAAGCAAATAGATTCTGTTCTGCTAATTATTTTGGCAGACCCTCTCCAGAGAGGGTTTCAAGTTGCCTTCTGCTTCAAGCAATTAGGTCATTGCTCTCCACGTTCTTGGGCTCCTGTACACCAGTCCCTCTAAAAGCCTATTGGCAGTACTGGATTTTCTGCCAAGTCTACCTCTTTCTGGTTTTTTCTTCATTTTTTATTTTATTAATCTCCTGTGTAGATGAACCTTTTGCAAATTTTACACTTCATTTTTCACTAAGTCATAACCCTCCCAAACCCCAGGCATTTTGATTTCCTTAAAAAAATGTTCTCTTTACTGTGAAATGTATCATGCATGTAAAGTAATACATGAAATACTGATAAATACTCAGTCTAAAGACTCATAACACACACTATCCACGTGCCAACTGCTCAAGTTAAGATATTATCTTATGATTTGCTTTTCAAATTAATGCTCAGGCTCTACTTGTATCCAGAACTTGGGACATGTATTGATGATTGACAGATCATCTGGTCTACATAGAGTTCACCATCATTGACTAGGCATGAAATCCATCAGCCTGTAAATAAGTACAGTGCAAAAAGTCATTTGCAGTAAGAAATACAAACAGAAAGAGATTGAAACAGTTACTTCTAGGATGGTTGGGAATGTTCCAGAGTATATCACTTAAACAGAGGTGATTTACTCTGGAAACAAGGGCATTTCAGGTAGTATGTTAGTTTTCCCTTACTGTACCAAATGCCTGACATCAATGAACTTAAAAAGAGGAAGTGCTTGAGTTGGTTCCGTGTTGTGGAGGTGGCAGGACGTGGCCAGGTGGCTCCATGGCTTCTGGCTTTAGAATTTAACATGGTGGGGACAGCATCATGGAAGAAGCATGTTCATCCTCTGGCCCAGAGGGAAAGGGAAGAGCAGGAGACCAGAGCCTCACAATTCCTCTTGAAGACACACCCTCAAGACTAAAACCTCCTAGATCCCACCTGAAGGTCCCACCACCTACCAATAGAATCAAGCCTTGAATTTATGGGTCTTTGGGGACACTCACAGTCCATACTATAGCACAGAAAGAACATGTCATCTGTGGAGGTCCAGGTGTTGAGTGAGTGTTTCTGTCACTTCATCTGCTTCCACACTGCTCTTCTCCTGTCTTTCTCTCACTGTTCTTTACCATTCTTGCCCAGGTTTGGTGCCTGCATCTTTCTAAACATCCCTGTTCCCATAGACATCTCATTGAATGACCTCATCATTCAAGCTTTCCTTCATCCATTCACTGAACTCCAGGCTGCCTGGGGATCACTTCAGAGCTTGTTAAAGTACAGGTTATAGTCTCTCAAAGCTATTCAGAATTTGGGGGAGAGGGTTCAGGGACTCAGAGTTCTAACACATTGCCACCAGGGACCCCTAAGGTGGGTTCTCTGCAGACACGTGGAAACATAAGAAAGGGAGTATCTTGGAATGCAAGAGACAGTTGTGGAGACCTCTGAAAAATCAGTTTGCCATGTTCCCTGTGCTGGACCACAGTGACACCCCCTCTAACTCCATGCCAGCCTCTTTCTCTCCCTCCAGCACTTCTACCCCCACCCCACTTGTCTCAAGTACCTGCTTAGGGTCAATCTCTCCTGAGGGCTGTGGGCACACTGAGGGCCTTGCCTGAGTATGTAGAGCACCCTGAGTAGCCACGCCCACTCATCAAAGAGCAGCTTGTAAAATTGAGCATCTCACTGTAGTCTTTGCTTGGCTTCTGTGCTACATTTCTTTTGGAAACTATTTCTGCCCCCTCACCCCAAACCTAGCTGAGGAACTCACAGTCCAAGACAGTGACTGAGGCAGGAGGTCGTTCTTCCCTGTATGAACTCTGGTTACCAACAGCATTGGAACAGTTTTAAGACAGGTACACTGTGAACCTGGACACTCCTCATTTAAGGCAATCTGTGTGCATGCCTGTAGCTCTTCTTCCCCTACAGTGTGTGTGTCTGCAATGTTCTCTAATGGAGTCTCACACACATTCACAGAACCTTGGTCCTGGAGGCTTGTCTGCACAAGCGTGACTCAACATGTACTCAATATGTAAGTAAAGATTTTAAACACTTGGTTTTGATGGTCTGTTTTCCAGCTGCTGTCTTCAGAAAATTCCTGAGCTACTGAGGGTTAATGAGAGTTGTAGCAAGTGTTTTTCTGCTGGTCTTTCAGTAAAGATCCTTCTCTCTCTCTCTCTCTCTCTCTCTCTCTCTCTCTCTCTCTCTCTCTCTCTCTCTCTCCCTCCCTCCCTCCCTCCCTCCCTCCCTCCCTCCCTCCCTCCCTCCTCTTCTCCCCATTCTCCCTCCACCCCTCCCTCCCTGCCTGCCTGCCCGTGCCCCTCCCTCTGGCTCTCTGAGATAGCAGCAGACAGAGAGGCTGGTGCGGCTCTGGGGAAAGAGTAGCTTTGCTTGCAGGAACTGGCAGCATTTCAGTCAGCTCCTCTTGCATCCCACCCATGCAGTGTTCTGGGAGGGCAATGCAATGTTGGAGCAGGGACTGACCTGCACCAGGAGGGTGGCTGGGAGCTCAGAGAGGCCAGGGTTTTGGCTTAGCCAGAAGCTGGAATCACGGAAATGGTGTAGCAGGATCTGCTGTGAAAGTTCCCAGACCCCCATGGATTTCAGAATTTCCCAGCCTCTTCTTCACCTCAGCACACTCTTCCTGCCTCCTGAGATGGCCCCAGATCGGCAGGAGGCACTTGAGAGAAGCTATTTATTAGCAGATGTGGAGAGATGGATCCTCTGCTTGGTTCTTTAGCCATGCTTTATCAGTGATGATGGATTGGAAGGCAGTGTGAGTAATGCAGTTATGTATGTTCCTCTAGTGACGTGATCTGTCTGATGTGCTTTTTGTTTTGATTTTTTAATTTTAACTTTCTCAGTGAGTTTCCTTTGAGAAGTGTGAAAGCCAAAATGTGCAAAGTATGGCCAAGAAGTTAGGAGGGTCCAGTTCATGTGTGCTTTCTCCTTATGTAATTGACATTCGGAATCCATACAGCCCAATCACACACTCACTAACTGTTGGCACAGAATCTGCAAACGTTCATGCAAGGATGGGAAATAAGTGAGTCAGGATTTTGAACTGGTAGGCATTACTACAAGGGGACTTACTCAGGTTGTAAACATATTTGACATTGACTCCTTTTAGAATCAAAGATGGAATTGAAATGCGTTCTCTTCATAGAATCATAAAAATGAAGTTAGCTTGTAGCTCTCAGAACAGATTCTTTCTAGCTACATAGATGTGAGACTGATTTTTTTTTTTTTAAATAACTAAGGTTCAGAGTTGTCGGAATCTCCATGTGCTCCAGCTTTGCCTGAGACAGCCCCCTCCCTTTCTCACACACTGGGTCTGGGTTGCAGGACACTGTCGAGGTGAGAGCTGGTCATGTTGTGAGAGGTCGTCCATCTTTGTGTGTGTGCTAGACTTTGATTCAAGCACCTCAGTAACCGAGTAGCAGCAAATCGGTCTGATGTCCCAGGGTGGGGGAAAATGGCCATCTAAAAGACCAAGAACTTAAACATATGATTTGCTTTCGTGTCTAAAGCAAGGTTAATTCTGCAGAGGAAGCGCCGTTTAGTCTTTGTAGATTAATAGGTAGTATTTTCCTGGGGACTTTTACCACCATAAGTCACTAAGGTATGGGTTCCATTCATTGAGGATGTTTTTGATTTTAGAGACAGTTCCAACTTTCTCTTTAAAGTCTTTCTAGTAGCGTGACTAATCCTGGCTGCTTGGAGCTGCTTGGATCTGGAAAAGGGTCTCTAACTGTGCTGCCCTGAGCTCTCTGCCTTTCTGGATCTCAACCCCAGGCAGAGCTAGCTACTGCTCCTCCCACCTACTGCGCCCCCCCCCCACTGTCTCCCACTCCTGTTCTTCCCTCTGAATCTTGGGCATGAACGCCTTCTCTAGATGGTCTGGGAACACTCCCAGCCCAGCCCTGGACAGAGAGGGTGGACTGGAGAGCAGCACAGCTCTGCCAGTTGGGGACTGACTGGGCTTAGTGGATTCCTGAATATTAAGTGAGTTCCTTGAGCAGAGAATGAGATCAGACCTGACCCAAAGTGGTGCTAACTTTATTAATTGGAAGGTAACATTATCAAGAGTCTCCAAGGCCCTGAGGGGAATCAGCCTAAAGCCAAAGGGAATCCCCAGACTGCTCTGTGATTCTTGCCAGCCAAATATACCTAGGACCACACCTTCTAAAATATGTCCTTTGTTATCAAGGGGAAATCTGAGACAGAAAACACATGTTGGCAGCATCACGTGAGAGCCTTGGTGCACGGAGTGGTTATATCACAAGGGGAAAGGCTTTGAACTCCAGAGCTGTTTTGTTTGGGTTTCTGGTTTATATGAACTCTGTCAGATTCACGCATCTGGAAGAGGTTTAGAGGGGAGGGTAAGAACCTAGAGCAAAGCATGCAGGGAAAGGGAACACCATTAAACATTAAATAGTCTGAGTCAGATTTGAAAGAATTTTCTTACCTACAGTCCCGTCATTGCGCTTGTTTTTGGTACCCCATTAAGGTAGGTATTGACTGCAAGCTTCCTGTGAGTGAAGAGGGATTATTTCCTAACACCGTTTGATTTGGGGCAGAAGAGGGCAGTTTCTCCAGAAATTGAAAAGACAGTGAGGCCACGTGTCTGCTAATTTTAATAGAGCACACATCCCTGTCTGGCTCTCGTCCCTCTGGCCCATGCTTCTTGGTGCCTCTGAAGTGTCCCTGGTGAAAGGCCTTCCGTCCCCCTGGACCCTCTATATTGAAGGAGAAAGATCGGCAGCTAAGGGCAGGGTTTTGATGGAGGGTGGAGCGTCACTTTAGTGGTGAATGAATAAAAAGAAAAAGGACAGATATGCTGATACCTGCAAACAGTCTTTGAGAGGCGGCGATTGGTGTTGGAAAAACTGCTGAGCAATTAAAAAAAAAAAGAGGGATCAAGGTGAGAAAAGAAAGAGAGAACAATCTGGGTGTCCCCGAGGAGCTTCAAGTAAAGTCCTCTGAAGAGCCCACACGGTCTACACTGGTCAGGCCAGATGGTTAGAGGTTTCACACTTACCAGAACCAAAGACGGGACAAAGCTTGCTTTAGGGTCCGAAGTTCTTGCTCAGGATGGGCTCCCTTCTCTCTGATTTCACTGTGTGGGTAGGTTTGTCTGCCCAACCATCCTTCCTGCTTCCATTCTGTGAAGAAGGGTTCTCACAAAGTATGGCCTGAGAGTTTCATCTTTAAAGATCCGGGTCACCGTGGAGACCCCTTTGTTTCTCTTATTATACATAAGGTATGGGTTCTAAGTCCCCTTCTTTGTCCCAACTGGTCCTTCCAATTTTTACAGCCTCTGGTACGTTTCCTCATGAGCTCGGCTTCCCTTTCTGCCCATCTGTACTGCAGAGAACCCCAAGTTTCCAGTGTATCAGCTGCAGAGTGAATCCAGTCAGAGAGTACATCTTTTCTCAACCTTACCTTCCAACTTTACCCTCAGAGTGACAGCAGGCAAAGCATGTCTTTGATAGATTTGTAGAATAATCACATTTAATAGCAATCTACCATATTCCTTAAAATTGCTGGTAGTAGATTTGAAGTGTTATCACCTTAAAAATATATGTGAGGTAATGCATATGTGAGCTCAATTTAGACATTTCTTACTGTGCACACATCTTAAATTATATTCTATAAACATATATACATATATAATTGCATTTGTTATCTTAAAAATTCTTATCATTAGACTTGTAAGAAGAGGAAAATTGGGGCTGGAGAGATGGCTTAGTAGTTAAGCACACTGGCTGTTAGTTTAGAGTTCATGGATTCAATTCCCAGCAACCACGTGGTGATTCACAACTATCTATAATGCGATATGATGCCTTCTTTGGCATGGAGGTGTGCATGAAGATAGAGTCCTCAGATATGGAGGAGAAGAAGGGTGAAGGGATTTGACGTGTGGAAATGGCTGTGGAAGTTTCCCTGATCAGAGGAAAAAGTTGCATTTTTCCCTGGATATTTTATCCCTCAAGAGGCATGCCCAACTGCCCAACCTTTTGACATCACAACATAACATTGTCATTTCTAAGGGTCGCACTCAAGAAATGTGCAGTAAAGTTACCAAAATAAATCGCAAACACATAATGTTTTAAGCAGGTCTATGATTTGTCCTGGGCTGCATTCACAGCTGTCCCCAGCCACACACAGCCCAAGGTCACAGGTCGGATGTTCCCACTCTAAGTCAGTGGAAGAGCTGCTGTTACAGGTAACAGCTAAACTGTGTAACTGATACTTATTGCCTCTACTTGAGCTGCTAATCTGTAAATTGCTTCCAATCTCTAAGCTCCTAATTTTCACAAGAGTGAAATATGTGTGAAGCTTCTTGCATGTGTTAGCTTCCCAATACTGTAATACATTCCCGAGATGATCAGTTATAAAGAGGCAAGGCCCCCGAGTGTGCTAACACTGACATTCTGAAATCCCTTCTTTCTAAGGGATTCCTGTGTTACCTGCCTCCCCTGACCCTGACTACTGCTGTCCCTCTACACATTTTCTCTTTCTTTTCTACTTTCCTCCTGGGAGCCTCCTTTACGGCCCTAAGAATAGTCTATCTGCAGTGCTCGGCCCACGTGTTTTTCCATCTCACACACTGATATGTAATATCATCCTCGTCCAGCCCTTGCAGTAGACTATAATCTCTGGGAATGGCACTTTTCCTTCGGCTTTGCATTGAGACTAGGGCTCTTTTGCTGCTTGGCTGTGTGATGGAGGGGAAATGGCTGAAGAGGCTTTGCTTCGCCTCAGTGGCAGGTCTTGAGTGAACGGAAAATGAAGCAATGTGGCAATGTGTATAAAAACCTCAGGTGAGTAAAGGAAGGGGTAGTTGCCTTCAGGCACGAGTCAGTGTGAAGATGAGGTCCTTTTAGCTCCAATTTTTTACTTAATATATTCAATACTAAGATTAACTTGTGTTATTGAAAAAAAAAACCAGCATCTTTTGTTAGTGCCTTGGCATTGTGTCCAATTCTTTGTCATAGATGGAGGATAGACTCTGTGGGCCAGAAGTTCTGATGTTTGTGTCTCTGGAAGCAAGACAACTTTCATTTCAAAGTGACAGCTAAAACTTGAGAGCCAGTACCCCTGGGAGGAGCCTTCTGTCACTTGGTCTTACCCAAGTATAGGAGAACAATTTTATACTCTGCCCTGGGAAGATGGAGACGTGAAATTGGTTCCTAGATGAAAAGAGGGGAGGAGATGAAGAGATGGCTCCGTGGTTAAGAACACTGGCTGTTTTCCCAGAGAATCAGAGTTCGATTCCCGGCACCCACAGGGAGGCTTAGAAACCTCTGTGACTTCAGTTCCAAGGAATCCCATGCCCTTATTTGACTTCTACAGGTACCAGGTGTGCACATGGTACACAAGGCATACATGGGGCAAACACCCAAACATACATGACATTAAAAAATGAAAATTTAAAGAAAGGGAGGGAGAGACAGAGGAGAGAGGGAGGAGGGAAGGAGAGAGGGAGGGAGAGAGGGAGGGAGAGAGAGAGGGAGGGAGGGAGAGAGGGAGGGAGGGAGAGAGAGAGGGAGGGAGGGAGAGAGAGAGGGAGGGAAGGAGAGAGGGAGGGAGGGAGAGAGAGAGGGAGGGAAGGAAGGAGAGATTGGGGAGGGAATGAAGAAGGGGGAGGGGAAGAGAGAGAGAAGGGGAGAGGGAGGAAGGGAGGGAGGGAGAGAGAGAGAGAGAGAGAGAGAGAGAGAGAGAGAGAGAGAGAGAGAGAGAGAGAGAGAGAGAGAGAGAGAGAACAGAGCCCAAGGTATCAAGTAGGTACCAGGTTGCCTACTTCACAGAATCCTCTTCATGGAGGTGTGTGGCTAATAGAGGAGCAAAGCATTGGGTCTGACCAACATGAGTCTGGATTCCAGCCTTGATGGGTCCTTGCTGAAGTCTGAGGTCTCTCACTTCCCTGCTGGTGTCACTTCTGTGCAGAACTGTCCACAGCTAAGGAGAGTGACGCCTGCTTGTTCACCATCTTTGAGCCCACCTTGGGGGCTGAAGCAGGAGCCGACCCTTTTTATGTAGAGTGGCTTGTGTTTTTCTGCAATACTCTATGAGCCCATGTTCATGGTGAAATAGACCCTTTCCTCACTGTAAAAATGTATTTCCCTACAGACAATTCCTTTCAAGGCAAAACAAAACAAAACAAAACAAAACAAAAAACCAAAAAAAAAAAAAAAAAACCAAAAAACAACAAAAAAACCACAAAACAAACAAAAAAAAAACCCCAAAACCAAACAAATGAGCAAACAACAAAACATGTTTGACAGAAAGGGTGTGGTTCCTGTGGCCCGTTCTGATAAAGAGCCACAAGATGGTCTAGGGGAGCCATGGAGTCCTGCACTGTGTACAAGCACGTGCTTTCTTAATAGGCCACTCAGTAGTTATACAGATGTTCATATCTGTCAACAGACAGACCCACAGCAGCTGCTTTTGCCAGTTGGGCCAGTGCTCTGTGGATCAAGTTCAGGCCAGCAGGCTGTAGAGGTTCATTTTCATACTTTCTCTTATCCCTGGATATCTTCACAAATGAGCCGCCTGCCATATTTGGGTGCCGGTGAGAAGGTGTGGCCACAGCCTAAAGGGCCTTTCTCTGCTCAGCGTATTGGTGCTCCAAAGGGACATGGAGGATTCCTACAAAACCACACATCCAGGATGTCAGTTCATAAATATGTAAGGTCTTTGCTTAGGTAATAAGCTCAGTTGCCAAAATGGTCATTTGCACACTCTCTTTAGCTGAACGCAAGTCTCCTGCCAGACAGTCCCTGGATACTGAGAAAGGAAGCTAGGGGATGAGGCTGGGGAAGGAGCCAAGTTGATGGCATGGGCTACTCTCTATGCTGCAGCCTTTATCCTACCTAATGTTTTGTGTGGGTTTTTTCTCTCGCAGTATTGGATTAGTGTGTGCCAAAAATGAAGTGTGTGGTACTCAGAAAAGGGTTTGGGATGAGTCTGGACAGAGAAGCAGGAAAAAATGTGGTCAGCATTTAGCTTTTGGCAGCAGAAACTACATCTATAGAAACTTCCATTTTTGTTTGCATCGTGATTAAAGCTCTCAGGATCTTAATACAAATCCAGTCAATCATTTGATATTAAAATCTAGGTCTATGGATCAGATGCAGGCTCTGAAGCAGATGTGGAGTGTAAGAAGACTAACTGAGCATTTAATGCATTATAGGCATGTTGTAAGGGTCCTGGGATTGGGGCGTGGGTCTAGGAAAAGAATAACTAAGACACTATCTGATTCTGCCATGGTAGCAATCGGAGTGATTCTTACCGTTGGGGTGTAAGTAGAGACCTCTCAGGGCCCACAGAAGTAGAGAATGAAATCTCTTTGGTAGAGGGTCTGGAAGGTAGAGGATGTGACTGGGAATTTAAAGTGGAATTATCATGAATTTCTGTTTACCCACACTAGCATAAAAGTGGATGGTACTTTGCAACTATATGCGTGATGATTAGAATTAAATATTTCTCAGATTCTCAGGCTAGGCAGTGATTAGTGACAGGCCACATTAAACAGACTATCATAATAATGACAAATAGAAATTGCACCACAGCAGCTGTCTGCCACTGTGACAAAAACTCCTATAAAAATCAGCTTAAAGGAAGAGCGGTTAATTTTGACTTATGATTTGAGATTAAATATATGTCACTTTGGACTTGTGACAAAACACATCATCACAGGGAACAACACAGAAAAAAGACACCCACTTCATGGTGGCTACAAATCAAAGAGAGGAGAGAGGGGCCGGGATCCCGGATACCCACTTCAGAGCACACCCCAGTAATCACACTTCCATCATCTAAAGGTTACAACCTTACCTAGGCCTTTCACACATAGAAGATCCAAATTATCACAGATAAAAATAAAACTCTCAACCACATCGCATCCTTACAGCTTATTGGAAACAGTACATCATGGGTCCATGAAGAGGGGGGCATGAGAATTGACTCAGCCCTGTTTTTATAACCTTAGTTTTCTGTCTGACAGAGGACAGTCATTTTTAATTACAAGAAAATTGATTATACTAATATATATGAATACACTAATATATCTGGAGATAGTAAAGCTATTTTTAAAAATCCTTTCTTGGATAAAAGAGGTGTGGGAAGAAAGCTGGTTATGAGAACAGGAAAATGAGTCCAGCAAGCCTGTTATCACTTGAAAAAAGCCTGAAGTTGTATCCAGGAGACTGTAGTAAAAGCCCAGGATTTCACAGCAGCCTGTGTGGGTCAGTCATCCTGTCTTTTCACAGTAGTCAGAAGCACTCTATCTGCCTGCGTTCTGTTAACTGGTTAAGTTATTAATCTGCACTTGAAAAACTCAGAATGAGGGGAAGATCCTGGTGAGCCTGCTGAAGCACCTGAAGTGTGGGATAATGACTTGTACACTTTTATAGTGAGCTGAGTATCGTGGTAACTGCAGGAGCGGCATCTTAACCCTGCGAGGATCCTTAGAGCTCATGTGTTTAGCTGATTCTTCAACTCTGAAAAGCAGAATTCTGGATGGAAGAGATCTATAGCAAAAGACCACACTCCTCCTATACATTCTTGAATTCATGCATTGTGTGTGTGTGTCTGTGTGTGTGTCTGTGTCTGTGTGTGTGTGTGTGTGTAGGTTCAGTGTGTAGATGTGTGTATGGAAACCAGCTGTTCATTCCTCAGGTGCCTCCATCTTTTGTTTAAGAAATGGTTTCTCTGGCCTGGAATTTCCTAAATAAATTAGGCCAGCTGGCCAGCAAGCAGCCAGGGATCCACCTGTCTATGTGTCCCACCTCACCACGGCTGAGTTAACAAGCGTGTTCACCCACACTCAGGTTTTTTTGTTTGTTTGTTTGTTTGTTTTTTGTGGGTTATGAGATTTGAACCCAAGAACTCATGCCTGTATGGTAAGAACGTTATCGACTGACCTCTCTCCAGGCCTTGTGCATTCATTCTTTCATTCAAAATGGTCATAAAGCTCTTGCCACCCACAGGACAAATACTTGAGTCAAGATCTTGCTTTACTTTCCAGGAGCTTAAAGGATGGATGCATAAACAGTGTCCTAACCATGTGATGAGAGAGAGCTTTTAGCCTTCAAACTACAGAAAGCTATTTCCAATAAAACTGGCAATGCTCGCTTGTGCTAGAGAACCTAGCTTAGAACAGTCATACTTTTCAACACTCATTAAGAAAAAATGGTAAAATTGGTATTTGGCTTACTCCTCATGTGCAGATGAATAGGATTGGAGTTGAATTGTCATTTCTTGATAGGCAGTAAGAACACATTCAAGTACAAGATTATCATGGGTTTAATGTCTTTGCAGATATAATCTTGAGAAACAGGCATGGTGTTGTATGCCTTAAATGCCAGCATAGTAATGAATGCCTGTAATCCTATGTGGTACATGCCTGTAATTCCAGAAGGATGGTGCATGCCTGTTATCTCAGTATAGAGATACATGTTTGTCATCCCATCATGAAGATACATTTTTGTAATCCCAGCATAGCAGTGCATGTCTGTAATCCCAGCATAGTGGTGTGTTTCTGCAATCCCAGCATAGCAGTGCATGTCTGTAATCCCAGCATAGCGGTGCATGTCTGTAATCCCAGCATAGTGGTGCATGTCTGTAATCCCAGCATAGTGGTGCATGTCTATAATCCCAGCATAGCGTAGCGGTGCATGTCTATAATCCCAGCATAGCGGTGCATGTCTGTAATCCCAGCATAGCGGTGCATGTCTGTAATCCCAGCATAGCGGTGCATGTCTGTAATCCCAGCATAGCGGTGCATGTCTGTAATCCCACAACTCAAGGGACAGAGGCTGCAGGATGAAGTGTATCAGGTAAGGCTGAACTTAGTAAAACTCTGTCTCAACAAAATGTACATAAAGAAAATGTAATTCTGAGGGAGAAAGTTTATGTTTCCATAAAATAAAGTACACATCCGTCTGTTCCATGCAAATATGAGTGATTTCTCTGGGCAGCACTCTGCTCAGAGAGCTATGCCAGCAAGAAGCCAGGGAAACATGGACTTGGAAGTCCCCCTGGAGAAGAGAGAATCAACCCTCTCCGGCTAACCTGGCAGCAAGTGATTTCTTTTCTAAAGGTCAGAAATGGAAAAACAATCATCTAATCAAATTGACTTTTAGAATTAACTATACAAAGCACAAATTCACAGCCTCTGATTCTCAGAGAGCCTAGCGGCATATTTATGTCAACAGACAACTTAAAAAGAAAACCTCCCTCCCAAAGGCCTGCCCAAACACATGTTGGACACAAATTAATAGTGATGCAGAAAATTAATTATAAGGAACACAATTGTTACATCCATTCTCTTAATGTTACAGCCTAGAAAATAACGTATTACAAAAGGTTTCTACATCATTATCACCTAAAAGCGAGCAAACATTAAAACAAATGATAAACCCATTCATTTATTTATTCTTTAAATATTTGTGTAGTGTCTACTATACCAGGCACCATTCCTTAACCCATTGAGAATCTCATATAATGTATTTTCATCATATTTACTCCTAAATCCTTCTAGTTACAATCTCACTTCCCTAGTCCCCAATTTTGTGTTCTTTTTGGTCTTTGATAACCCATCAACTCAAATTTGAGTTGTCTGCATATGCTTTTCTATGCACATTCCACTGTAGTTGACCTACCAAGAACCACACCCTTAAAGAATATGGACTCCCCAGAAGCCATCATTTGTCCATAGGGCCCCAGTTATGGGTGGGGGCTTGTCAACCCCTGCCCTCGCTAGCCTGGTTGGCTTGACCTTGTTCAGCACCGGCAGCTGCTGTGAGCTAACCAATACAGTCCCTGTCACGCCCAGAAGACATGTCTTTTGTTCCACCCTCGTCATTCCCTGACCCTTGGAATCTCTCCCTCCTCTTGGTTCCTGGGCCTTGTGGAAGTAGTACTATGTAAACGTCCAGTTTGTGGCTGAGCACTCTACTCTGACTCTTATTCTCTACACTTTGATGAGTTGTGAGTTTCCCTGGTAACCACCATCTGCTCACAAGCTTCTCTAATGGGGTCTGAGAGATGTACCATTCTGTGGGTAGAGAGAAATGACCTTAGAAGGCAGTTTTGAGGCTGTGTCCATTTAGTGGGATATCTAACTTATAGGTGCTACAAACAAAGTCCTTACTCTGACAGAAGTTTCATTAGACCAGACGACATAGAGTACCAGCACTGGATACCTGCTTCTTCTTTTGGAGCACCATAGGACCAGTGAGCACATGAATAGAAAGATGGAAAAGCAAAGATCCTGACAGTCTGAGAAGTCCCCATTTTAAAGGGACACATTAAAAACTCCCTACCCAATACAAATAATCATCTTCCTTACATATGATTAAATTCCTGTTAATGTATCCTGACAGGCGTATTTTGAATTATATACAAATGCATCCCAAAGCAGCTCTACAGGGTCTCTGCATTAGAGCCATCCTTGGATAAAAATCACTCCACTTAGACCAGTGTTTCCAAACTCTATTATGGATCAACTCTAAGGTTGATCCTGTCAAGAAGGATTGCAGCCAGATTAATTTCTTTTGTAATGTCAATGACTTGAACAAACCCTGTTTAACCCTCTACTGTTCAGGCATTCATTCATACAACCATCCATGTATGCATCCATCCATTTATTCACATATGTGTGGTATGCACTGTGGGCCAGGCAAGTTGGGGAACACAATTATAGAAATCAGAGCTGGCTTGTGACCTTGAAAAGCTTTCAAGGTCATGCAGCCAATTATAGGAAGCGATGTGTGTCTCCTTTCTTATAGTGACTTTAATATAAGAGGCACAGTAGTCAAAAGTTTACTAGCCTTCATGACCAGTATGAACAACTTATCCCCAGTGCATTATGGAAAGTGACACTAGCCACACTCAGCTTCAGCCCTGGAAGCTGTGTCCATTTACTTGACGCAATGCTTTCATTTTTGTATGCATTGATTTTGCATAATTCTTTCTAAGTACCCCCAAGACACAGCTTATACTAAGTTAGCATTGACCGCCCCTTTTCTTTTCCCTGGCCACTCTTGTCTGAGGATATGAAACAGGATGGGGTAAGTGATCTCCTCCTGTATCCAAGGCTAGGGACACATCATTGATTTCGTGACCACAATTTACCAAATAAAAAAGTCCTCTTTTCTGACTACCCCTCAACCATCATGGTAACCAAAATTCAAATTCAAGATGACCAGGAACCCAGAGTGGCATGTATCAATGTCATAGCCCATCTGATTGGTGGTAAACAAACTAAGAGCCGATTCAGAGACAGTGGGATTGTGCTGGCTAATTTTATGTCATCTTGACACAGGCTAGAATCACCTGAGAGGATGGAACACCCTGGTTAGGAGAAGACTATAAGATTGGGCTGTGGGCAAGCCTGTAGATCACAACTCCTTCGGCAAACCTCTATCTCTAAAAATATTTATATACAATTTATAACAGTAGCAAAATTACAGTTATAAAGTAGCAATGGAAATAACTTATGGTTGGGGATCACCACAACATAAGGAACTGGATTAAAGAGTTGCAGCATTAGGAAGGTTGAAATCCACTGCTGTAGGGCATTTTCTTAATTAGTGATCTATGGGGGAGGCACAGCCTATTGTGGATGAGATTATCACTGGGCTAAAGGTCCTGGGTTCTATAAGAAAGCAGACTGAGCAAGCCAGTAAGCAGCACTTTCCATGTCCCCTGCATCAGCTCCTGTCTCCGGGATCTGTCCTGCTTGAGTTCTTGTCCCGACTTTCTTCAGTGATGAACAGCAATGCTGAAATGCAAGCTGAATAAATCACTTACTCCCCAACTTGCTTTGGTCATGATATTCATCACAGCAATATAAACCCTGACTAAAGACAGGGCTTCTTTTCTGATGCCCTCATTACAACTCATATATTTAAAATCTGTGGAAGAATCTCCTAAAACACATTTGGGATATAGCCTTCATATTAAAATATCATATATGTATATAATAATAGCAATGACAAATGTCTTCTGGATATTTCTAAGTTCCAGGACCTGTCAACATCTGCTGTCTTTACATGTGAACAGGCATGGTCTACACGTTCTGTTTTTGACGTTCTGTGTGTGGACATCAATTTAATTTTCCTCACAATAATATCAGGCCTGGTGGTTTATTCTAAGCTGAACACTCAGTGTCAGAAAATTATAGGAATAATTAACATGGTGGTAAAGTTGAAATATTACTTTAAAATCCATATGGCTGCTTAAAATAGCATAATTAGGACTGGGGGATGGTTCAGTTGGCCATGCAAGCATGAGGCACTGAATTTGACTCATACATAAAAAGCCAGGCAAGGTGTGGCATAGTCTTGTAACCTTAGCATTTATGGGGTGGACAGAGACAGATAGAGCCCTGAACCTCTCTCAGTGGCCAGTCTAGTCAGGTGACCCTGCTTCAAGAGACAAAGGCTGAGAGAAGTCTAGGGAATAGGCCCAATGTTGACTTCTGGACTTGACAGGCATGTGCATGCATACCTGCACATGCAAGCATATGCACATCACAAAAATAAAAATAAAACAGTATAATTATGTTTCAAATTCTGCAAAATACGAGGGAACTATTTAACTTGGGAATCTAATAACTAAGAATGTCCACAGAAAAATAATTCACTTTGAATTTGCTCATTTCACCATATATGATACGTCTATCGAAATTAAAAATAAGACAGTTAACTGTGCGGTTAATGTAATCTGGGTCACTTTATGGAGTTCACTGGGGAATTTTCAATACATCTTTCTTTCTTCTTGATCGATTTCACTATTTCTCACCATCTGTTTCCAAGCGATTTCCTTTCTTCGCAGCTTTATTTCATCATTTGATAATCCTTTAAAAAAACATTAAGTAACTATTTTTTATGACAAAGAAGTATGAAAGAATGTGAGAAATAACTTGGGACCAATGAAATAAGTACATAAGAGAACTCCATTGCTTTGCCTCATTTTAAAATTCTGTCTTTCTTGTCCTGGCCTCCCCCTCTGTGCCGGCCTGTGCTGGACATTGTCCCTAACAACATGAGATGCAGTGATAGACAGGCAAAGTGGGGCAAGTGGGGAGAGCCTGTGCTTAGTCTCTCTCTACTTCCTCTTGATGGAGACAGGTACCCAGACCTCACTCTCTCAGGCTACTTCATTGCCTAACTGCCAGCCCCCCTGAAATTATCAAATAAGCAAGTATGTGTCACAAAAAGCAAATTATAGGTCTTTGTAGCAGCTTTCACACAAACTTTGAGAAAGTATTTCCCCGATAGTCTGTCTGGTTGGGCCGTGATCACTGTAGACTTTCATCCTTTCTAGCCTGATCTTACTCATTTCTACAGTAATCTAACCTGTGCCACCTGCTCCGTGGGGACTGTGTCAGCCTCTAGTAAAACCAGACTGAGCTGCTTCCTTGCCTCTGCTCCAGTTCACTGGATATGGCTGGCACATGCGTGTTATCGCATGCTGTGCTTCTCAACCATCTGTGTGAACGCCATCCCACCGTGCTTTCTGGTGGCTAGATAGAGCAGAGCAGTAGCTCTCTCACTGCTTCGAACAGAATACACAAGAGAACACTTTACAGGAAGAAACGTTCATTGTGACTCATGGTTCCAGAGGAGTGAGTCTGTGGTCACCTGACTCTGTGCTTCTGGGGCTAGAATGTGTGTGTGTGTGTGTGTGTGTGTGTGTGTGTGTGTGTGTGTGTGTGTGTGTGTGTGTGTGTGTGTGTGTGGTGTGTACGCACGTGTGCAAAGAGGGATCAGAGACAAAACACCCCTAGAGAAGAGACTACCTACCACACACCTACTTCCTCCAGCTATATCCTACCTTCTAGTGTTTCCAGAGCCTACCAAGATATCACCACCAGGTGAAATCTAAGGCCCTACACAGGAGTCTTTGGGGGAAAGGGTACTTTATAACCCAACAATAATAAGGGTGGTGTAAATTTCAACCTCTTAGACTCCAGTGAGGCTGCTGAAGTACCAACAATCTGTAACAACTGCCAGGAATCTAGGGGAGTTCAGCCTTGCAGTGGAGACTAGGCTGAGAGTCTGACATACTTCTTGTTCTGTTCCATACCATTGCCATGAGGAGACCCCATTCAGACTTAGTTAATGATTTCTCCAGATTCCAATATAGTAAATAATTTTGAAAATAAAAATATTGCAGGGAAGAAAATTGCCTCCCTTAGCAAATGAAACTTATATTCAAATTTAATTAACCAAGAAACTCTCAAACCAGATAGCATGTCACCTAGCATTGACAATTAATTAGTTTTGCTCTGAAAAAACTGCAGGTATTGAGCAAAGAGTTATGGATTAGGCTTTGTTTTCTCTGCCAACGCTGCTCGTTTCTAGTTCTCACCCCTTGACAGCAGTTTGCAGCTCCAGGCAATGCTTTATATCTAAAGTGTGTGACTTCATGTCAGTTTTTAATTTCACATAATCAAAATACAGAGGAATGGGCACAACGTGATATTACTTTATAATGAAGACTTTAGGAGTGAACAACATGACCACTTTCCTAGGAAGGAATGGCTCCCCTTGGCTTATAGGTAGGTGGCCTGTTTCTGGTAGACCATGGAACATCTTCCTTTTAACTTCACATTAGTGTACAGATAAGTGATTTATCCCAATGTAATGAAAAGAACATTAAATTCATTAGAACCTTGAAATTAGATTATCTGGAATATGAATATTCCTTCAAGGAATTTTAATTTGGGTTTGGCAGTCCTCATGCTGTGGTAGATACACATACATCTTTTATGCACAACCATAAAAGTCAGGCACTGCATTCTTCAAGGAGCAGCTGTAATTTACCTATGACTTTCTCTGCCTGTAAGTTATAAACAATCTAAGTAACAATATTATAGAGACATGGTGTCTTAGTCAGTGTTCTGTTGCTGTGAAGAGATACTATAACCATGACAAATCTTATAAAAGAAAATATTTAACTGGGGCTGGCTTATAGTTTTGGAGATTTAGTCTATTATCATCATGGTGGGGAGCACGATGGCACACAGGCAGACATGGTAGCTGAGAATTATAGGCAGAACGTCTAGACAGACAGCAGCAAGAGAGAGACACTGAGCTTGGCTTGAGCTTTTGAAACTCCAAGGTCCACCAACCCCAGTGACACATTTCCTCCAACAAGGCCACACCTACTTCAAAAAGGCGACACTTCCTAATCCTTCAGGAGTAAGGCCACTCCTAATGACCTAATTCAAATGTAAGAGCCTGTGGACACCATATCTATTCAAACCACCACACATGGTTTCATTAACTCCATTTAATATGGGTGTCAATTTTCTAGGACCCCTTTCTTAGAGAAGACAGCAGTAATGCTTATTAACTAAAACCATTTCCATTTGGCACTGAGTGGGATCTATAACTTGCATTTCCAGTTACTTGGGTCTGGTGTTTACCATTTTCATTTGTGTGTTGAGCCAGATTCACACAGGTGTGGACAGCCAGTTTGTTGTTTTATTTTGTTTTTTAAGTCTCTGGAGTCTTGGTATCAAGCATCTTTGGGTCTGGGCAGATAGGAACAGAAAGATCTGCAGACATGGGGATGGGGTCTTCTGAGCAGAAAGGGTTTCTAATAGTGCCCTTGCTTTTTGCTATGATATAATATAATATTCTGACAATAGTATTAGTTCCAGGCTTGTTAGCCACTACTTCTGGGACCAGCAGTTAAATCACGTAACTGCTAACACTTCTTTTTTATATAACTCATAATTTTCGATTTAAATACCTTCTCTGACTGACTCATGGCATCAGGTCAGGATGGATGTGGTGACGTAAGGACAATACTTTAGAAAACCATAAAACCTCCCATGCTTTCAGCACTATTTAGAACTCCGGGCTACTTAACCTTGAGATTTGCCTGTGTTGCCGTAATTCCAAGGTTTGGATTGATTAAGAACAGTGTGTGGGCTGGAGAGGTGGCTCAGTGGTTAAGAACACTTAATCACTTCCTGAAAACTGGAGATTCGTCCCCAGTACCAGTGGTGGATGGGTCACAATTACGTGTAACTCCAGTTCTAGGGCTTCTCACACCCTCTTATCTACTCTGTAGGGATTCCATTCACACAGACACACACATACACACACACACACACACACACACACACACACACACACACACACACACACACAGAGCGCGCGCTCCAGTGTGGCCCTATGCTGTACCTTCAGCAGGGTGCAAAGCTAGCAGGCAGGTCTGGGGGCTGCCGAAGAAGGTAAACATGTGGTGTCCGTCTTCAGTGAGCCCACAATGCAGAAGACACCAAAACAGGAGGCCACACTGCAAAGGAGCCTCTAGTTCAGAGCTGAGCCATAATTGCTCTAAGATGCATTGCTCTAAGATGCCCCTTAAACAAGGCAGTGTACGGGTGATGAGGTGGCTGGGTTGATTTGTGAAGAGACAAGTACACAGCTGTTCTCATCACTGGTGGAGTATTCACTTGCAAAACACAATCTATTTTCAAGTTATAGCATACTTCCTGACTCCCTGTAATGTTTTAGGGTGATATTGTTGGAGGGTGATGGCCAGCCATGTTTTACTTCCTAGCGGTAAATTTTTCTGAAGTCAGGTCATGAATTATCTTCCTGCACTAATGAAATGGATCATTTGCATAGAAATAAGAACAGCTTCAACACCCATATGTTTTTTGTTGTTTTGTTTTGTTGTTTAAGTCTCTGGAGACATGGAAATGCCCTTCCTGATAGCCAGTTAGGAAACAGAAAGTGGATGGGGAATGGGGGGTGTTCCTGATTGTAGAAATTCCAAAGTGAATATGGTATATTTCATAGTAAGCTAGGATGCTTTGAAGTGGGTGTTATTTCAAGATGAGGCATTGCTGGTGTTTGTTACACCTGGACGAGTATCTTAACTGCTTCTAGAGGGTCCACCTCGAAACCACAAGCTCTTGCTGCGTCTTCTCGCTATTTATAACCTGTTTTATTATTTTCTCTCTCAGTGTCATTGACCCCATGGATTTCCCGGGAACTCTGGTGATCTGTCATGTCATTGCTCATTACCAGAGAGTCTTAATCCTTAGAGCATTGAAATATTTCTATAATGGCACATGAGTCCCAATGGCATCAGCCATTTTCACATTAAATTGTAGCTTGGATTGTCCTTCACACACTGATGGAGGAGATTTGACTGCAATGGCCCCACTCCTGGGTCAGGACCCTGTCTGGGCAGCAGGTGTGGCTGTGTGAAGGCTTTGTCATTTTTCAGTTGATCCCCAGTCCATGAATTATCTGAATTGGGTTGAGTAGACCTTGAATGACCTCTTAATTTGTGTAAATACTCTCTTGACCTTTCTGAGCATCCCACCCTTGAACGCTCCCTCAGATAAGATGAGAGATTCTCAGGGCATGCTTATCAACATATTCTGGACAGAATCATAAAGGGATAAAGGTACTTAAAAGTAATTGTGAAAGGAGAATGTGGGGGAGGTTATGGGAGGGAGAGGGGAGAACCTTATAAAATACACTTTGTTTGAAAAATGCCACAAAGGTATCTAGTATTTTGTATGCTACACTGAAAAATAAAAAAAAAAAAAACTAATAAATTAAACAAAAAAAGAAAAATTTCTAAATTTAAAAATAAGACTGTATTGCTTGATTTTTCTGACCAATCTTTCAGGAAAGTTCTACTTCTTATGAAGCTAGTAGTTCTTCAAAGACCATAATCTATATTGTAGTAGTCGTTGGGCATCAAGGATGGTAGGCTCCAACTTAACTCTCTTGAGATACACTGAGGATTTCCATTTAATTTCTCCACACTTCTGAAAATCTAGCTTTTCCATCTAATAAATAGTCTATTGTACAAATGTAATAAATGAGAAAAAATTCTTAAGTTTCCACTTTGATTGACAGCTGAGACCTAAAATAGACCTCCCTATTGAAACCAGTTAAGGACCTGACCACTGAGAATAGGAGACCATCCAATGAGGGTGCCATCAGTTCCAAGGAGCTTTCAAACCCATACTGATGTGGTAGGAGAGCAAAGAGGTGGTGAGGAGGAGTGGCAAGCTCAGAGGGAAGGACCATGTGCTCACTGTGGACATCCTCCATCCCTCTTCTCACATGGATCGTGCTTAGCAATGGCGTCATTTTCTAGATACAGACTCAGTAAATATTAGTTCCATCCTGCTAGGGAGGTGATCTTTTTCCTTGAAATAAGCACTGGAAAGTTCATGGATTTTAATGGATAGTTAAAGAGTTATGCTGGAATGAATACCTTCAGGAAATATGTCATGCTGTCCTTTGTAGAAACAAGACAGGTAAAATATGTCCTTTTAGGTTAATTTGCTGTTTGAAAATTTACTGAACTGCTTTCCCTAATATGGGGGAGGGAGAAGAACTCACAGGGCATGCATGGATTGTGCAAAGTGCACCTCTCCACAGAATGTCAACCTTCTTAATTCTTTTGTGACCCTCTCTCCTTTTATGTCCCTGCATAATGCCATTATACGTGAGTGATTTCTAGACTTTAACCTTCTCCTATCTGTGTGTCATTGAAGTGCTAAATAAAAAGAGCTGAAGCAGCTGGCCTCCACAGAATTGGAATATATAGGACAGATCACAGAGCTGGTTATAATGATGTCAGAATTAAAGTGCCTTTGTGGAATCTCTGGCTATAAGGGACATCCCATTTGGTTCAAATTCCTGAAATTTTCCCAATTTTAGCTATGTACACATTTTACAAAGAAAATAATTTAAAAAGTAGTCTCAAAACAATTCCCTCTAATCAAATTCAGTTTTTCTTAGTGGTAGCCAGTGAGGCTTTCCTAAGTAGACTAGCAATTCCAGGAATCGTTCCATTCAGCCTCCATGCTGCAAACACAGGAAATCACCCACCTTCTCACTGCATGTTTCCCGCTCGGGTATTTCTTTAGGACACTTTCAGTGACAAAATCATGAAGCTGATTTATCAAGAATGGGCTCTCTCACTTTTAGAAAAATCTCCTCTTAATTAGAAAGCCAATATACTTTTATGTTTCACCTAGTGTTTTGCCCTGGTAGATCTTGTTCCATAAATCTAATCCCTATTTAAAGATAAAATGGTTCAATGCCAGGTCCCTCCATCTAGAGTCAGTCCTAGCTCTAGTACTTATTATGTTTCCCACTGACACACTCTTCATTGGTGCAATAGACTCCTTATGACACTATTTAGTTTCCTAAAAGAGCCTTTGGTATTTTTCCTAAATCTTGCTATGGAGAAAACAAGTCTTGGTAACAGTCAAAGTGATGTTAATGGTAATAATAAAAGTGATAATGATGTGCCAGATAATATGTGAACACACAGTCAGAACTTAAGCCTACTTGGTGCCGTGGCAAAATACCCTGGCAAAAGAAATTCATGGAGGGTATGGCATGTCCATCATGACAGGAGATATGGAGGGTATGACTTGTTCATTATGGTAGGAGATATGGAGGGTATGACATGTCTATCATGGCAGGGGATATGGAGGGTATGGCATGTCCATCATGGCAGGGGATATGGAGGGTATGTCATGTCCACTATGGCAGGGGATATGGAGGGGATGACACGTTCATTGTTGTAGTGGAGTCATGATACCATGAGTGTGAGACATCTGGGGGCACATTGCATCTGCAGTCAGGAAGCCGATGAATGCTAGTGACCAGCACACTGCCTTTGTATTCAGCTCAAGACCCTAGCCCATGAGCTAATGCCATCCATGGTTGCGACGGGTCTTCCTACCTCAACTACCTAACTAGATAATCCCTCACAGGCATCTTAGAGATGCATTCTTAGGTGATCCTGGATCTCTAGTTCTGGTCAGGGTTAAAGGAATATTAACCAACACAAAACTGAAGAAGCTGTTCGTTCCCACTCAGGTTAGGTACTGAAAGGGCCTCTGGAGATGACTTCATTTTGTGTTAAGTAGAGTAATGCCTTCCTTATAATCTCTTCCTATAGGATTCAAAAGTAGCCAGTAAACATATTAGCATCCTCGCTTGATAGGCCCTTCCTTCCGTTTGCCATTTGTTTCTCTTTGCTGTCTTTTGAGATGGTCCTTCTGTTTCTACTGTGCCCACTGCTCTTTCTGCTGAAAACTGAATGAACTTATTTTCTTCATAACTAATTTTAGAGGTCCTTTTCCTTTCTTTAGTTTTTCTCTTCCCCAGGGTGACCCCATTTTTTCGCCCACTTAGCCATTCACCAACATGTTTGTGCTTCTCACCCTTGCTCTGTTGGGGTTTCCTATTCTTTAAGGTGAACTGACACTAAACAAGAAAGCTAAGTAAACCATGTGCTACATTAGAAGGTCAGAGTCTTATCTGGGACTTGGGGGTTGGTACCTTTCCCGGTGTATCTATTTCTACTCACCTCCACAAAGGGAGAAATAACAAGTCAAACAATTCCACTCAAACCAATCTTTAGAAACTAGTGAGTTTATTAGAGTTGCTCACGGGAGCATGGTGAGGGGTCACTCACGGGAGCATGGTGAGGGGTCACTCACGGGAGCATGGTGAGGGGTCACTCACGGGAGCATGGTGAAGGGTCACTCATGGGAGCATGGTGAGGGGTCTCACGGGAGCATGGTGAGGGGTCACTCACGGGAGCATGGTGAGGGGTCACTCACGGGAGCATGGTGAAGGGTCACTCATGGGAGCATGGTGAGGGGTCTCACGGGAGCATGGTGAGGGGTCTCACGGAAGCATGGTGAGGGGTCACTCATGAGAGCATGGTGAGGGGTCACTCACGGGAGCATGGTGAGGGGTCACTCACGGGAGCATGGTGAGGGGCCACTCACGGGAGCATGGTGAGGGGTCACTCACGGGAGCATGGTGAGGAGTCACTCACGGGAGCATGGTGAGGGGTCACTCACGGGAGCATGGTGAGGGGTCACTCACGGGAGCATGGTGAGGGGTCACTCACGGGAGCATGGTGAGGGGTCACTCACGGGAGCATGATGAGGGGTCACTCACGGGAGCATGATGAGGGGTCACCCACAGAAGCTTAATGAGACATTACTCACAAGAAGAGCACTGGTGAGCTGTCACCACAGGAGAAGGGCTGACCTGGGTGGTGGGGAGCCTTATCACTGCACAAAACCCACCCCAGTATGGGTGTTCCTGGGATGTCCCATTTGATTTGCAGATGGCATCATGAAGTCTTCTCTCCCAGCACCTGTGTGCTGCCCAAAGAACTCAGGGATGGATCTCATGACCCGAGTCTTGTGAATTCCCTGAGCTTTGTGAGCCTGTCTCTCCCTACAAGAGCCAGCAGAGAGTGAGCAGTTCCTTTCCTATGGCTGTTAGTAGGTGTCACCTCTAACCTAGTGGCCCAAAGTGACAATGATCATTTATTAGCTTTCATGGTTTCTGGGGTTGGATTTTGAGACAAGACGTGAGGTTTCTGTCTTCCCCTTGGTAACTGAGACCCTAGTAGAAAATGTGACAGGGATATCTAAAGGACAATTTACTCACAAATCTGTCCTCTGGAGTCCCACACATGTGACCTAGCTTTCCCAATAGTCTTTGCAAAAACCTGGTGACTCAACCTTAAAGGTTGCAGAACAGCTTTTTACATTCTACAGACCAAGGCAACTTCAAATTCCCTCTGAGAATATAGGAGGAGGAAGTCAGACCCCACCTCTCAACCGTGGAGCATCAGTGCCAATTGTGAGGACGTATTGACAGAACCATCTTTACAAACCACTGTCTTCTATGGTGGGCAGGGTAAATGTGTGGATAGTGACATTTCAACTAAGATTTAGGGGAGGCAAGGGAGTGAGTCACATGATTGTCTCCCTGGAGCAGAGCTAGGAACCGGAAGTGAGAATGTCCTGGGAGTGTTTGGAGACTAGTGTGGGTGGCCTAATTTTAATGTTTATTGCCTAACAGTCAAAGGGAGCAAGCAGCATGTGGTGGGTGACATAGAAAACGTCAGCATCTGAGGCGGATTAGGTGTGTTGTGTCAGACAAGGTCTGGGTTCCTGAAGAGCAGAGCTGTAGGGCTGTCTTATTCGGAGACAGGGAGGGGTGAGCACCTAAGAGCTGTGCAGAAGACGATAAGCCCCTTAGTCTCAGGGATGGCAAGTTAGTGGTGTTTATTGAATACTTAAGTGAGAGTGTGCTGAGGAGGCATTGGATGAATAAATAGGGAGCTCTGGCTAAGCTGGACAAAACACTCACAGGCTAAGGATGTGACTGCACACGAGTAGGGACTGAGCCCCACGTCCCCTGTACAAAGGACACCAGAAGAGAACGGGGTGTCCTGGAAGCTTAGGGGAGGAGGAGAGTTCTTGTCTCTGACAGGTCCAGGTGGGGGCTGAGACTGTGGCAGCCATCATGCAGCTATTGTAACCATCTGAGCAGTTCAGAGGGTTGGAGACAGATGCCTAACTGAAGTGAGCTTGCAGAGGATGGGGGGAGGGGCTAAATGAGAGGTTGACAGGTGGCATTTGCTAGAAATTTGGCTCAAATGAATAAGGACAGCACCACAGTTAGCTGTGAAAGTATCATGTGAGCTTTATTTTTCTAAAATAGTGTAGAGCTCCTGTGTACTGTCCAGATGGATCTAGTAGGGAGCAGAGATGGGGTGCGTATGAGGGACACCCCTGCGTACCATCTTTGTGTGTGCTTTAGTTACAAGAAAGCCTGCTTCTCTAACTGTGAGTCACATGAGATGTGTGTATGTGGCAGAGACACCACCCCTCTAAGCTGTTCCTTGGTACCAGCCCTGTCCCAGTGAGTGCCCACGGTCACAGCCAGTCTTTTTCCCACTCTGCAAAGAATCCTTGATGTAAGGGAATAAGTTCTACATTTCAGTGCTTTCTCCATACACATGCGCACACACACACATACGCATATATACAAACACACATACATACACACATATATACACATACATATACACACTCATACATACACACACATACACACACATACATACACACACATATACACACATACATACTCACACAGACACATACACATACGTATACACACAGACACACACATATACATATACACACACATACATATACACACATACACACATATACATATACACATACACATGCATACACACATATACATATACACATACCCACATATAAATATACATATATATACACACATACATACATATACACATATAGGCACATACACATATACACACAGACACACATACAGACATACACACATACATACACATATATACATATACACATACACACACATACACACATATACACACACATAAATATATATACACACATACACATACACACATACATACATATACACACACATACATATACATATACACACATACACATACACACATATACACTTACACATAGATACATACCTACATAGACACACAAACACATACACACATACATACACATACACACACATATGCACATATACATACATACATAGACATATACACACATACATACACATACACACATATACACATACACACATACACACATATACACACATACACACACATACACACACACCTATATATTTATATAGAAAGATATGGTGCACTATACCAGGAATTGATCTAGAAATAGTCTAACAGGATGTGTACAATGCGTCTGTCTCACACCAGTATTTGCCTTGTTTATATCTTTTCTATAGCAGTATCATCATGTCCTAAGTGTTACAGTGCACTTGAATGATGGGAGATGTGGTGTGAATAGCCAATGTTATTAGTGATGCTGGCAACCACACCCTCCCTTCCACTGTCCCCATCTGTCCCCTTCCGTGCCACTTTGTTACCTTGACACCTGCCTCTCTTGTACTTTCCCATAAATAGCATTTTGTACTTAACTGCCCTACACAAGAGTCCATTATCCAACTGAGGAGATGGTAGTCTTGTACCCTGCACCTTGCTCTAGCGAATAGTCTGGCTCACCATTTCTCACACCAGTATGCTTTATGTCTCTCCAGTGCACTGGGGGCTGGATTTTGCTTCCACAGACAGAGCATGCCCTGATTGGTCACTACCAGGTTCTTCAACAGACTTGCTTGGGTTTTACAAGGTGTAAAAGTTTTTAAATGAGCTTATACAGTTTTTCTTAGTTTGGCTTATGGCAGAAAATTGGGGGTGGGGGACAGTAATTAATGGACTAGGTGCTGTGTATCCCCCCAAAGATGACCCACTTCATTCATGTCCAGACTGAAATTTGTGGAGAACAAACAAGTCTTTGTAACTTGTGATCTTAGAGCCGCATGGGTTTATAGCGCTTTTCTCCTGTCTCCATGATTCCATAGCTTATTAATTAAGTTCCTGTGCTGTAGCAAAGGGCTATGGGGTACTGAGAATGGAGGGATGGTTAAGGGGGAGCTTTAAGGGAAAGGGGAGAAGTAGCTAGCCCAATGCTTATGGTTATAGCATCATCTCTTCCTTCTTGTCCCCATGCAGAGCTGCCCAGAAGTTAAATCTGTCATCCAAGAAGAAGAAACACCGGCCTTCGACTCCTTCAGCTGCAGAGGCTCCGCTCTTTGCCACCAGCTTCAGCGGGATCTTGCAGACCTCGCCTCCCCCGGCCCCACCCTGTCTCCTGAGAGCTGTGAACAAGGTGAAGGACACACCTGGCATGGGCAAGGTAGGTGCCAGCTGCTGCCATTGCCATCTGTGCTGGGGACGAGGTGGATCTGGGCAGGGAAGGAAGAAAGTAACTTTGAGCTTTTGTTTGTGCTAACGAGGAAGGGGGTGCCGGGGATGAGGAGACACAATGAAACTGGTTTGAAGGTAGCAGTGTTCACACCTTCTGCAATTTTATTCACCCAGGGTCAGTCCTTGATTGAAAATAACCATAGAAAGTCTATAAATAAATCACAAAAACTCATAATTGCTTTTACTGCTATACACAGTTAGAGTTTACTGACATTCTTCTCCTACTGTGTCTGGTGACTTAGTGGAACTTTAATGTGGGGAAGTGACACAGATCTGTGAGGTCTATCCATTTCTGCCATTCATAGACTGTCTTAACTAAAGACCATCAGGTTTTCTTTGGTCACACAAATTGCATCATACATTAAGTTGTGGATCTGACTGGATTTGGGTGGGGAGGGAAATGGCTGTTGAACAGAAAGACACAGAAGCCAGAAGCAGAGCCACCGGGAAATAAGGTGAAGACACTCCTTAATTTCCCTGTGCCTCTTCTGAATCTTTCTCCCGTTCAATGAGGTGGTGACTTCTGCTTCTGAACCAGACCACCTGTGTGAGTCCTGGGGGAGTGTTTCATACTTGACTTTCCAGCCAAGAAATGCAATTTAGAGTTGTCACAGGGACTTAGAAAGACACAAGGGAAGTCTGTCATAAGATACTGCCAGGCCACTTATATGATAACTTTATTTCTGAATGTCAACTCTTAACTCTTTCTCTCCCAAGACAAATGTCTGGGTGAAGTAATTTGCAGCTTAATCTTTAGTGAGACAATAAGCTGGGACTTATGAAAACATGTAGCTCAAGAGATAAGTGATTCTATTTATTATTTTCACCAGAGTACAAATGTACACAGAATGTGGGTCCTGACTTTGGCCTTGGGTTTTGTCTCAGAAAGCAGTTGGTCAATCCTGAAAAAAGCACAGCCACCCTGTATAGACTGTGATTTTACTAATTTAGTTGTACCCCAACTTATGGTCTCCAGATGACCGTGGTTCCTACAGGATGACCCTGCATCCTGTGCCCAATCTCCTTCTTTCTCTTCTTTCTATTTCTCCTCTTTCCAGTGTATACCCCAGTATCACCATCCCACTGGGAAGCACTTCCGCGATGATCTTCCCCAAAGTGAATTGATTTTAAAATGAGGTCAGAGAGAGCAATAGTCACTGTAATAGAAAGCATCCAGTTTGGGAATTTCCCACTATGTTTCTTGGCAGACAAGTGTCAGCTGAGCTATTTTCCAGGTCCAGAGGTAAAGACAGATCTTAGGCAACAGTCTGGGGGCTTCTCCATCCTCACACTATGTATTAGCCAGCAGAATGGCCCAGATTGAAGGTATGAGGGCAGAAACAACTGGGAAAGGGCCATGGTGTCTACACTGGAGACGTGATAGCTGTGAGGGGAGCTACTGAGAGCCGTGGGTCTAAGTGACTGCAGGGTTCTTCTTCTTTAATTGTGGTAATTGCACACAGTATAAGCTGACCCATCACAGACATGTTTAAGTATGCACGGACATTTAATTTGTTAGTGTGTTGGGACTGGAATGTCAAGGTCAAAGCCCACTGCTACCCCTTTCCTGCTCCTACTTCTAATTAACAGACCACTCTTACTTAACTGTGACCATTTCCATGGCATCTCTTAGGAAAGGTGTCAGATACTTGGCCATCCTGGGGTAATCATATATTCCACGGTGGCTCTACCTAGGACGTGTATAGTAGAACCATCCAGAAATGCTGCCTTCATCTGTCACTTTGGCATGACAGTCTATGTGGAATTTTCTTCAGGTGGACCTAGGCCTAAGCCTTCTGTCTAAGGTCTCCTGTGTCCTTTGTCCATATCCCTAAAGTACTCACTGGAATGCTAAGATCCAGGTGGCAGGACACTAAGGTCAAGGACCAAAACAGTGGAGAGAGTTTTTGTAGCCAGCAGTGACCAAGCACTTGCAGCAAAACAGTATGAATGTCAAGAGCTTTGGGATAATCTGGACCTTACTGGATGTAACATCTACATGTAAGGGTTACCAATGTCCAATGCACATCCATCCCTGGTAGTATAATTAGCAAGTCATACATTTAGCAATTGATATTAAAGGTATTATCCATCTTGCCATTTGCAATTCAGAAATACAGCCAAAAACACAAGTTTGCCATGGAAATGTTTGGGCATCAGCCTGTGAGTCATGAGAGAGATGGTGTGGCTTCTGTCTGATCAGTTGTCACATGGCAACTCCCTCCTCTTGGCTGACCCCTAGGGGATAGTGACAGGGAGGGACTATGTCTTCTGAGAGGTAGAAGTAGTAATATACTTGCTATGTTAAAACTGCGAGGCCCTCTTCCCAGATACCTCTTTACATTTTTCTATCTCAAAGAAGTAGAGTTGAATTTAAGACGGATCATGAATAATTGATGCTGCTTATATGTTTGAAGACTGGGTTGAATTGCCTAAAACGACTTCACGTTCCATGCCTTAGTCTTGGGTACCTGGGATACCTTATTAGGATCTTCAGCTCTCAGAACAGCTCCTGGCACAGTGCACCTACTGTGTGTCAGGTCCTTCAGTGATGGGCAGAAATGAGTGCCTGTCATCATAGCACTTAAGACCTTATACCTTCTTCCAGGCTATTAAGGAAATGGCACTGATTCAAACCAATATGAGGAACCCTAACTCAAGAGCAAGCCAGAATTACTGACTTAATATGACTAAATGTACAAAGGACTAACCAACATTAATTGGCTTTGTAAAGACATTCTTAATGGTCAGATACAAGTGATTAGTGAATCAAGGCAGCTTAGCCTCCATTTATATTGCATTGATTTGGCTTATATGTAAATGATACTTGTAATCTATTTGAAAATGGCTTCTTCTCTCATAAGTCAGTAAATGCTCTCTATGAAATCTGTTTGCACAATTAATTAGCAGGCGTATTTAAGGTTCATTTGTTAGTATGTCACCGTGTAATGTCAGAGCTCTTCATCTGGGGTTGCAAGGTTCCAGAGAAAATTCTGTCGTCTGTGTAACCCTTGGGTTTTCTGCTCTGGTAGTCACATTTAAAGGCAAGGACAGCAATGGCTGCTGTGCTTCTGAATCAGTGACAGTCCAGCTGGAGTTTAGTTGACTCTTGCCTATGTCACCTGACCCTGTATTGTCTCTGTTTAATTTCAACTCTAAGCTTTTCTTTGTTTTGTGTGTAAACTAATAGCACAGAAAAGAAAGAACTGCCATGAGTGTGTTTGTCCAAACTTTGGTCCTTTGTGCATTTATTGACATCTTCAGGGCAGAAGTCCTTCAATTACTAAATCTTTGTGACACTCTGTAGAAGAGATGATTCTTGTTCAGCTGATGTTCTGAGTACAGTGAGAAAACAACAACAAGATTTTTTTTTAAATTAAAGTAAGACTTCTTCAAAGGTACCAATGTAGCTGTTATTCAGTTATTTAACAAGGAAAAATGGCAAGTGCGGTTTGGGGAAGCGATTTCAGGTCTTACCAAGGAGAAAAATCTCCTGCCTTCCAGCCTGAGAAGGTCCAGGTCATTTAAACACATGCAAATGAGTCCATTCCTCATTACCATGTCTGCCCTTTCCCCAGCCTAAAGCTTTTACCAGGGAGAGGAGCAAAGATTTGAGCCTGTCTTTAAAATTTATTTCAAGTATATATGAAATAAAACATTCAGATAGGATGGAAAATTCTGGCTCTCAGCAGCCACTCACTGTCACTACCCCACCTTCAATCCGAATGACAGGGAAGTATATTGCTCCTATTTTTAGTATATTGTTGAGGAGAAAGAAGAGGTAGGCTTGACTGCATAAATAATGCACATTCATCACTATGGCTCTCTTGATGGCTTTCTAAATTAAATTGTTAGCTCTTCCGGGAAATAGACCCATGTGACCCTCCACTCCCTAATTGCAATTATGTTTTTCCATGTGAAGTTGATTTGGGTTGCTTCAGCCGAATACACCGAGTTATGATTGGTTGGGCAGGGATCCCCCCCCCCATTCTCTCTGCCTCTATGAGTTTGAGCCTTTCTCCAACCCATTTCCAGAGGAAGGAGATGCAGAAAAGTGGTCCTGACTCTTTTAAGCTTTTCAGGATTTTTTTTTCCACATGGATTCAGGCTTCCACCCAGCTCTGAGATGTGCCAAACTCCAGGTGTCACTGAACCCTGGTAGAAGCCCAGAACCCAGGAGTTCTCTTTCAGGGAACGTGTAAGACCCAAGACATAGGATCTTTTCTCTAGAGTAGCCGTGCTACTCTTACATCCCAGAATTCTTCATTTCTGTACAGGGGAGAAGACCTCTTAAGAGAATATTCTCTGTTAAAGATCACTATAGAAAAAAGTCATAGAGTCAATTACAAAATAATTGTGGAGTGATTTGTGTTCTTCCCCAGTAATATGCTGCCTTTAACTCTGCTGGTGGGGTCATGTGGCTGCCATTTTCCATCATATTCTCTATCTGATGGGCTAGAAGGGGTAGACAGCACCTTATCATCAAATTCTGCTATGACAGACCATAGCTACGTATGAAGACATTATTGTCTGGTCTCAGATATTTTTGCAATGCAATCTGGGTGAGAAAAACTCAAGGCTGTAGAGGAGATGCAGCTCTGTCTGTGTCTTCTGTCCCAGCCTTCCTTCTTAGCTTTCCTGAGGCATGATGGGAAAGGAAATCATACAGCCAATTTCTTCATGGAGATTGCACGTTTTCAGATTCACTTCACTTTCCATACTGCTTTTCAGGGGGGGAACTGGATCTTCTGGAGAGTCTCGGGCATATAAATACCTCCAGGCATTCATCCTTCTCAAGAAATGAGTGAAGGCAAGCCAGAATTCAGATTCTGTGTTTCCAGTGAGGGCATTTTTATAGCTTTCTTCATTGTGAGCTTCTTGGGAGAAAAAACTTCATTGAAAGGCTCTACATAATTTCCTTTAGTGCTGTGAGGTTCTGGGTGGATGCTGAGCACTATGGGGTCTGTCCTGAAGGGGAGCTGAGGGAATCCTGAGAACTTGGCAATGAAAATACCATGTCCCCGGCCACACCCACTTGTCTAGGCATGAGTTAACCTGAGGAGTTATATCAAAAAGGTGTCAGTGCCCAAGGCTGGCACCCCGTTAAAAAACACACACTGTGCACATTCACAATTTCCATAAAATCCATTTGTCTGACCCTGTACGATCATATAGTTTATGAGGAAGCTGAGACATGGGGTAGGGGAAGGAATTTGTGGCCATCTGCGGGACTTGAATGAAAACTGGAAATTAGAGTTTGAATTCAAATAAAGGCTTCTTCAGCTGCTTTCCCGTGATGTTACTCTTCTCCTTGAATCTGCTGGCTCTCTCTCTCTCTCTGTGAAGAGGATTATGATAAATGGACTTCTGAAAAGCTAGCAACCTTCCCTGCTATTGGGGATAGGCCTGAAGCTTTCTGGAATACCTGTAATTCCCAATTAGCACTGTGACTTGTGGAATAAAAACATGAGATAACATGAAGAATTTTCTCTGGAATAAATGTCACTGTTTAAAAGGGCACTATAAGGTGGATTATAAAGCAGGATTTATTTATTTATTTATTTTAGTCAGTCTTGATCCAAAACCTACCTTTTGTCAATCTGAGGACAATTAGACAGTCATCGATGTCACGAGAATGGCAGTTCTGTTTTAAGCTTACATTTTCACTGTCTTGTTTCCTATGTATTTCCCTCACCGGTGGCTGAAGTTACATGATTTGCTGTAATAATCACATCTAAGTGTGATTGATAGCAAGGTTTTATAAAAGAAATAGGAAATCCAACACTTCATGTGTTGACAAGTTTGTCCTGGTGCCTAAGCCACTGGTGGATGCTGCCCTAGCCTGTTGCCGATTTGCATCAAATGGAAAATATTTTCAGAAATTCCTAATGCTTCAGTGAGCTGAAATGTATCATCGGGGATGTGAAATCATTGGGATGCATTCCTAAAAGCAAGGCACATTTTCTTCAGATTGTTAAATAGTTGCTGAAATCAAAATTCCATCTCTGTTCAGAGCCACATTAACCCTGTGCATTCTCTCTGTGGCTTTGAGCCTTAGCTCTGTTCTTCAGTCTGTAACGATGACTTCGAAACACGGTGATGATCATATTTGGCTGCCCAGGTAAAGCATCCAAAAGCAGTGATATTTTGGAAGTGCTAAGCACAGATTTCCATCAAAGTTGCTTTCCTGTTCCCTTGATTAGCGGTGTGCCACAGCCAACAATTCAGATAGCAATATTGCCATGTGGAGCTCAGGGGAATTCTCTTTACCAGCAATGACTATTTGCTGGACTGGAAACACTGTGCTCGATACCGCTAATCGGAAGGGTATTTTTGCTTTTGGTTTGTTTTCTTGCTGAAACCAGGGCTGTAAAAATCAATGTCCATTTTGTAACTGAGAGCTGGTTGTAGCTTCAGCTCCCTTTGTCCAGAGTGTGGCATAAGAGGATTGTACCATGCATGGAGAGCCCCTGAATGTGGCAGGATCCTTGGCCATCAACTCATTACTAGGGCCTAACAATGAAAGTTTATACCACCACCCCAGAGCAGTGCCCCCTGCCCCCTGCCCATACTTTGCAAATCTACACACACAACTGTCATAGCATAGCAGCTAAGGCCGTCTGTGGGTGAGGAGCAGAGGACAGAGACCAAGTGGTGAGTCTAGCTCAGCAGATAGAGGAGGTGGTAGCAGAATGGGCACCGGTGGAGGAAGTACCACTGGGGGACTTTCATTGCTGAAGGGTTGTCTGGTCCCATTGAGTGTAGTTGAGAACACTACATCCGCAGCCATAGACAAGTTAAAAATCTCAATGTCTATTTAAAGGAACATGTTGTGAATTGGACGAGCACTGTGTTAAAGAGTCACCCTCCTGTTGCTGTGATAGAATAGCCTTACAGGACACGACCTAGAGGAGAAAAGAGCATATGGGCTACACTTCCTTATGGCACGGGAGACAGAGCAAGAGGGTGAGGCTGGCTCAGCAGTCAGGAAGCAGAGAGAGAGAGAGAGAGAGAGAGAGAGAGAGAGAGAGAGAGAGAGAGAGAGAGAGAGAGAGAGCCTGAATTCTGACTTCTGGAAGGGGAGCATTTCTAGAGTCATACTGGCTCATATTTCTTCCATCATGAATCACAGGACCCTCTGGATCTCAACCCACCTGCTTCACCAGACATGGTCGGGTGTCCATTTTCTGCGTCATCTCATGTATCTCTCTGACTGTCCCCTCTTTTCTGTTGGGCTCCATGTATTATCCGTGTTTTGTTTGTCTTATCCTGCAGGGTTCATTTGCAGTGAGTTTTTTAGGCTCTATTGGCACAACCAACTCTCACTTCAAAGAAACAAAAGAGATGGTTTATTCTGGAGCCAAGTAAGAGTGACCTTGGTCAGGAAATATAATTTCAGGTCCCCCTAGATACCATGTTCTAACATGGTAACAATTCCATAAACATTTCACAGTAATAGAACAAAGATAATCATAAATCAAGACACCTTTCAAATGCATTGGTGAGTACATAAGGTAGATGGAGCACAGAGAAGCAGAGAGATCTCAGCCCAGATGCTCTCTGGTAGTGTCCTTAGTGGAAAATCAAATTCTGTTATTACAATGAACTTACCTAATGGTCACAGAGGTGTCAGTTCACACACAGAGGGGGGCAAAATATGGTTATGAAGGGGACTGAAGATGCCCCAAAATAATTTGACTCCAGACTTGCAACATTCCAACATCTCTGCCTCACTGAAGTTCTGATCTGTCAATCAGCCCTTGTAGCTACACTTTTCTGGGAATTCCTGTTTATAGCTCCATACAGCTTGGGATCTTAGTTGACAGATATTTCTTCCCTGTCCCTGAGAATGATTATTTGTACACATGTGTGCATGTTAGCCATATGCTTGGCGGTGCTATGTTCTGGATGTAGTTTGTTCCCTAAAGGTTACACACTAAAAATTTTGTCTGCAGTCTTGCCATGTTGAGAGCTGATGGACTGGTTGAGAGGTAGGTCTTAATGAAAGATAATGAGGTTATTGAGCTGTCACATAAGGAACAGATTAATAGAGTTTCTTGGAACCTCATTTAGTTCCTTGAAAGTGAGTTATAGTTTTTTCTTATTAAAAAGGGAAGCATGGACCTGAAATCTATCTGACTTCCTACATGGCTGTATAATCTCTTTTAATAGGCTGTCATGTTGTGGTGTAGCCAGGAGTCCTCAGACTCAAGGTAGCGTGGGTGCCACAATTCTAAACCACTAAGCCTTAAATGAAACAAAACTCATTTTCTTTATTAAAGTGCCCAGCCTCAGATATTTTATAGTAATGGAAAACAAAGTAAAATAGGCAGTTATAACATCCAAAATTAAAATACATTAAATATAGAGCATAGCAGTCATATGTGATTTCCTCTGCTTTGGCCTAAATCAACTCATCTTCTATTGATCCTCTGCTCATGCTCCATCCATCCATCCGTCCATCCGTCCATCTCTCTGTCCGTCTGTCCATCCATCCATCCACCCATCCATCCGTCCATCCGTCCACCTGTCCGTCTGTCCATCCATCCATCCATCCATCCGTCCATCCGTCCATCCATCCATCCGTCCACCCGTCCACCCGTCCATCTGTCCATCCGTCCATCCGTCCGTCCATCTGTCCGTCTGTCCATCCATCCATCCATCCACCCATCCATCCATCATCCATCCATCCATCCATCTGTCCATCTGTCCATCCATCCGTCCACCTGTCCAGCATTCATTCATTCATTCATTCACTCACAGTTTTCTATTCCCTATTTTCTAAGTTCAAATTAATTTAGGGGGGACACTCAAATAAATTAATTTTTCTGCTTCCTTATAGAATCCGGACATTTCTATTCTAAAGAGTTAAAAAAAATTATGCTCTAGGTAGACAACTCAAACTAAAAGTACCTATTATTGTTGTCAGCACTCTGCCTTGACAGAAAAGACTGGAATTGATGCAGGATAATTGGCTTCCTGGCGTGCCTTCTCCCGTGTTCCTTTTGACTGAGGGCAGCATAGTATTCCTGCAGCTGCTCATCCCACTGTGGGGACAGACAGTCACGCAGCAGTCAGGGAGGGCATGACTTTATTCTGTCTTTAACACTCTCGTGTGCCACTTGCACAGTGTCCCACGGTTAGTTTGTGTGAAGTGGTCACAGCGGCGTGTAAACAGCTTTGTTCACACAGGAGCTTTAAAGAGAACACAAACACCCTTGCTTAAGGCATAACTCCTCTGAGATGGTATCGTGAGGAAGTGGTACTTTGCAGAGGTGTGAAGCTGTGAGGGGCTTTGTTCAAGGTCAGATCATAACCTTTTGCTGTTCTTGAAACAGCCCTCCATCGCCATGGTACCTGTGCATTTCCCATTCTTCTTTGACTGTCAAGGGGAAATGCCATACGCTAGAAATTCCAGCGTTTTCTAGTCTTTCTTGAGTTTGGCTTGTTCATAGAGGATTTCTCCAAGACATAGGCAAGACCTTAAAGTTGTCTTCAATGGTGCATGTCCTTCGAGGCGGCAGAGATGAGTCTGTGGATGGGAGGAGGGACGACATTAGTTAGAACTCTGCTTAGTTTTAAGCAAGAGAAAACCTGTCTCGTCCTGTGAATGATTGGGGAGCCACTTTGGCAGTGGCAGACCAGGAACAGCTGAATTTAGGCTCTGTCTCTCGACTATGCATCTTATACATTGTGATACCATTCTTCAGTTCTGACCGGTGGCCCTAACAAGTTCTAGTAGTTCAGAGTCATTCTACACTGCAGCCCACCAGCAGGCTCCCATCCTTCACAAACCTTAGCAGTATAGTCCCCAAAGAGGGCTCAGCTCAAGGCAGACACAAAGACAGCAGGCATGGAGTGGGTGTCAGGCTGAAGGTGTCACCCCAGAGAAGGCTGGGTAGGTATGCAGGCGTCAGTCAAAGTAAACGGAGCACTCAAAACCATTAGGAATGAAAGCCCTAAACAGGTGTGACATTACTGTGCTTGAAACACAGGTGAGGCGCATCCTATACCCTTTGCCAGAGTAAAGGGGAGTCATTTACACATGCTAAGTATCTACTGTATGCATTTATGCATACAGAAGGGGTGCACCTGTGTGCATGGAGGTTCCAGGTCATCCATGTGCTCCCTCAGAAACTGTCCGCCCTGGTTTTTGAGACAAGGTCTCTCACTGGCCTGGAGCTCACTCATCCCACTAGACTGCTTGGTGAATCCCAGGATTCCTCTTGTCTCGGCCTCTCAAGCACTAAGATGACAAGCTTGTGCCTCCATGGGTAGCTTTTTGCATTGTTGCTGGGGATCAAACTGGAGTCAGAGCTTGGATGTCACTCCCTCCCTTATATAAAGAAGTTTCCCACAAATCCCCATGGTCTCTTGCTGACCCATAATACTCCATGCTAAACTTTAACAGCATTTCCTTTTACTACCTTGAGTTTTTCCTCATTCCCTGGAGGGTGAGAGCGCCTTGACTTCCAGGATTGCTCCTGGTTGCTCTGTGTCCCCTGATCTCTCCCAAAACATGGAAGGTGATGAATAAACATTTACTCATTCAGAACCCCCCTCGTGATGGCAGTACACAGAGCCACTATGAGATGGTTGACCTGCCTTTCCTCTCTGAACATTTCCTCGAAGTCACTTCTGCATCCCTCTTTACTTGAGCTACGTAACGTGTGAAAAAAACATTTATTTGCACTGCCATAGGGAAGACTGTACCAAGTGCCACTCATCTGCCACCTTACTCCAGGACCCCAGGCTTGGGAAGTGATGATAATATAAAGGCCAGTGAGTGTATCTTCCTGGGCAATTTAACGTTTGAGCGCAGAGAACCCCAAATCCTCTGTACGAGGCAGAGTTCCCATGCTGATGGACGAAGAACCGCTCCTTCCTGAACTTGTTTGTACTCACTGGAAGTCTCTGTGTGCTTCCTCTAAACGCCTGTCCACAGTGCTGAACTTAGATTTGGAGGAATTCTGTTCTTCCTGCCAAATTTTGTTCAAAGGATTCTGATTTGTTGGATCGGTCTATTTCAACTGGTATTTTCAACGTTTTAGTTCAGATAGGAAGTCGTAATTATAATTAAACTTTTCTTTGGGGCTCCCACCCCAAATAATGACATGGAGACTTACTGTTAATCGTGAAAGCTTGGCCTTAGCTTAGGCTTGTCCCACTACCTCTTATAACTTAAATTAACCCACATTTTGTTAATCTACATTCTACCATGTGGCTTTTACCTCTCTCTCATTTTGTGTGTCTGATTTATTCTGCTTCTTGATGGAATCTCTCTGGCATCTAGATTCCTTCTGCTTTTCCTCTCTCTCTCCTCAGAAACCCCACTTATCTCTCCTGCCTAGCTGTTGGCCATTACACTAACCACAGCAATATGTTTTCACAGTGTACACATATCCCACACCTCTTAATGCCACATCAGATGCTGCAGACAGGCAGGCCCCTTTGTGCCTTCCACCCTCAACAATCCTCATCTGGCCCACAAAAGGCTGCTTACGTCACAAGGACCAGCTCCCATGTCACCTGCCATTCTTCTTTGTCCCTCCAAGTGCTGTGCATGTGACTGCCACCCTCACCCCAGCTCATGAATTGCCTGTGAAAAAGGGTCTTAAATATTCACCACCACTTTTATTTATTCCTTGTAAAACAGAAGTGCACATTCAACTCAGTGTATTGAGTATCTGCTATCCACAGGGGAATGCACCTCCTTGGAAGAAGACCCATTTGCCCCCTGGGCATAGATAGGTCCTGCTTTTAAAGACTGTTAGGAGAGGAGATACCCTTTCTAAGCCATATATAGATATTGCCTCCAGTGACTTCTCCTGTGAATAAAACTTTAGCTGTGATATTGCTTCATTTTAATTCTGCCATTCTTTTTGGAGGGTTGTCATAAAGTTTAGAGGTTGCAGGATGCTATCCTAGGGCTCTCTACCCCCAAGTATGTTACAAAAACAGAAAAAAAAATCCTCAAACTTGAGTGGAAACATCTCATTTACTCTGTGGGGGTTCTTGGAGAGCCTGTAAGTTTCTGATGAAGTGTTAAATATAGACCCGACAGGCCAGCAGCCTCCACCCTCTGAGGCAATCTGACTATAGTTGTGTGACAGACTGTCACGCCTGCTATCAGCTGCACCCTCTTTTCTGAGGACAGCCTTCTCTCCAGACCTGGCTGTCATCACCTGTCAGTCCCCAATACTGCAGTGTTTCCTATAGGCTCTGGTGACCAGCCCACAACAGCCAGTTGCTAGTGTCTTAGAGACTCCCATGTACCCGGAGAAGAGAAGCTTAGATTCCGTGCTTGCTTTCCAAGCCATAGCTCCCAAGGGGAGTTGTGGAGGCCGTATGTACTAGCCCCAGGGGACACCTCTGTGTCAGCAGCTAGTGTGGACTCTGTAAGTGGGTAGTCTCCACCTCTCTGGGAGAAGAAAAAAAATGCATTAGAGCCAGGGTGAGTGCTGCCTGGAAGGTATTTCACTGGGTGCCCTGGGGAGTGGCATTCTTGGCAGTTTAGAGGTGGCCCATTCGTCAAGATGAGCAATAGACAGAAAGGAGGCTGTGCTGAAACCCAGCAGTTTAAGACTGCTTCCAACTTGATCTTGGCTTGTTCACAATGAAAACGCAGTAGTGTGGGCAGACATTGACAGTCAGTGGGTGGGCAGAAGGGGGGGGAGGACATTTGGTGAACAGCCTGGGCAGCTGCAGGTACAGAGGGAAGCCATTTGGTGTGAGTAGTCCTCCTGCCCCCAGTGAAGAGGCAGCCTGAAGGGCCAAGGCACCAGCACACAGAAGCCAGGGCGTGAATGTTCACACTAAGGGGGCAGATTGGTTTGCTCAGTGACAGAGCCTCAGATACTACCTTAACTCTGACTCAGCATTGGGATTTGAATCCCTGTTGGTGAAGGTACAGCTTTCTATTTCTTCTGCTAATGCTACTCTTTCAAGTCTGGGGAGCTGAGCACACTTCAAAGTGTGTCCCATACAGCAGTCCATTTACATACACAATGTATTTATATATATATATATATGTATATATATATATGTATGTATATATACCTGCTTATTTACATATGTGGAACATTTATATATTAGTTCCCTTACACATACAATATAGTCATATGCCAATTTGTTTATAACACGATAGATTTGCATACATCAGCTCATTTACATACACAATACATTTACATGTTTCATCTGACATTTATACATTTATACACTAACTCATCTCATTTCTATACATCAGTGAATTTACACAGCAGCACATTTACATGCACCAACTTATTTATATATGTATACTTTCCACACCAACCATACATAATATAGCTATACTAATATCCCATTTGCATACACAATATGTTCACACAGACTAACTCATTATGTATAGTACCTTTACATACATCATGAATTTACATATAAAACATGTCTACATGCATCAGCTTATAACATTTGCATATTTTTATACACCAGTCATTTACATACACAACTCACTGGTTTGTATGTGTAAGACATTTCTATACAATTACTTATTTCTACACATAAAGTGTAATTACATATGCCAACTCATTTACATATATAATCTTTTACTCACTAACCATTTCCATACATTCTACATTTACATACGTTAGATCATTTCGCATATACATTTGCATACCTAAACTTATTAAGATCATTTCTCTTAGAGATGAGAGTCCTGAGCCTGTTTGTTGCTCATATTACCTCTCTTGATTTGACTCTGGTCCATTGTACATGTGTACACATCGTAACGGCCACAGGGTGTGAAAATCTATCTGGTTTACTAGTCATTTTGCCAGGCAGCCTGATCCCCACAAACCCCTGCCTAGCAGTAGGCTTACCCCAACGGTTCCCCAACCCTCTGCAACTCACCCTCCCTCTGTAGAGGTTTTCTAGAACTGTGTCTGTCTCCCCAGGCAACTGCACATTTGCCGGATTTTTGCCTGGATGGTATAAGTCCTCAGTCACTGTCTAGGCTCAGACTGTCTTTTTGTGTTGGCTCTTGTTAGGTTTAAAGCACTATACAGAGTGCCCACCTCCAACAGCAAAGCCCAGGAGCTTCTTACGCAGCCTGAAGACCGTGTGTAGGGGGCAGAGAGAAACTAGGAAGAGGGAGAAGGGCAGGACTTGGCATCTAGCTCAAGGGCGGCATGGCGGGATAATTTACTTGTAACTATATTTACTCTGGAAAATGAACTCTTCAAAAAGCAAAACCTTCTGACGAAGGAGGCAGTTGTTAGGTTAGACCCTTTCCAGAGGAAAAGCCTCACATTAAGAAATGGGAATGTTAGGGATGATTTAGCAAAGATCTTACGGGTGACTGCTGTATTTCCACCCCTGGCTCAGGCCTTGGGTCCTGACTGTCTGTTCTGATTTTTATACATGATGTCCCCTTGGTGTGTTAGCCAGTTACCATTTGTATAACAGTTTCTCAATAGACCTGTTTGCATATGACCACCACGTCCTGCGCTTTCCTTGATTGCTCCTCTATTCTAGGGGTTCTTCCAGAGCAATGGTCCTCAACCTTCCTAACGCTGTGGGCCTTATTATAGTTCCTCATGTTGTGGTGATCTCTAACCATAAAATTGTTTCATTGCTACTTCTTAATTTTTTTACTGTTATGAATCGTAATGTAAATATCTAATATGCAGGATATCTGGTATGTGACTCCTCCAAGAGATCGTGAGCCGTGGGTTGAGAAGCACTGCTGTGGAGACGTGGGTAGAATGAACCACGTTCCTCCCGTTCTCAGGCTGCCCTTTTCAAGCACCACTGTGTTGTCTTGCCATCACTGGTCCAGCTCCACCACAGAACAGAGAGAATTTGAAGTTGTCACTACTGAATCTTTGCACCCTGTCACTCTCCCTGTCCCCATGCCCCAGCACAGGTCCTTGCTCTTAATAACGTGCTCGTTCCAGGGATGGCTTTAAATCATCAGTACACGGTTCTGAAATGCATGTGCAAAATATAGCTTCTCTTCCTGAAGACATCCTCTAGGTCCAGTCGTGAACCTGATGTGTCCCCTCCTCTAGAAGGCCATAGAACTTTCATGCCTTTTCTCTCTGTCAGCTGGAGAGCGCTAGTGAAGTCCTGAGTGAATGTGTGCTGTTGACACGGGCGCAACTATGGCAGAGAGGCACACGCCTCAGACCTATGGGAATGGCAAACCTTCCCAGCGGCTCAAAAGGATGGCAAAGCCTTCTTGGGATCCTAGTGTGAGTGTTGACAATGTGTGCAGAGAATGTCTAATATAACTCCCCCCCACCCCTGGTTGTTTACAGCCTAAAGATTGTGTTCCTACAGAGGCTGTTTCTAAACCTTAGTTAAGTCTACCTCCTCGTTTGGCTGTGTAAATAATGGACTCCTTGTTTATCCAGGGTGTGGCTGTGGCTTCTCCATCAGAGAGCCCAGACTCCACAATCTCAGCTTTTCTGTGTTCATGTGTCCATGTTTCTATCATTTTTTCATTCCCTTGCTATTTCAGGTAGGTCAGTCTCTGAGCCATGAAGGATGCAGTGGTCAGCACAACCATATCCAGTGTCTGTTCCCTTTTCTAAAACTTACAGTGATACAGCTGGACTATGGTTATCAGGTGAATAGGTCCTAAAGGCTCTGCACAGTCCATTCTGCAGTATCAGAATTCAATTCCCAGCATACCTCCCTGCCCAAAAGGCCTCTTCCTCTGCATCTTGGCTACATGAAAGCCTCATTTTCCTTAACTATACCGTCATCCTCAGTGACCAAGTAATTGCTCCATCTGCTAACCTTTCCCTTCCTGGTTGACCAGTTGTCTCTGTTCTAGTCTCTGTTTCTATCCATGCCATGATCTTTGTCCTGGTCCTCTCCTTCTGTACTGAGCCCTTCTCCAGTGCACAGTAGTGCTATAGCATGGTTCTGGACAAACGTCCCTTCCTTTTCACACAGTAGGAACACTTGGAGTTACTCTACACAGTAACTCCAAAGGATAAGAAGAGGCTAGATGAACTGAACTCCTTTTCATGATGCCCACGCAAAACACCTTTTCCCACAGACACCTATGTGTTGGTATATGCATCCCTTCTCACCGTGACAAATGTCACAGCCCCTAGGATATTCTGCTTTCCAGAGTGATATAAGAAAGGAAAGGTGAATTTCAGTTTTTAGAGTTTAATGTGCTAAAGTCTGAAGGCAGTTCCAATAGTGCCACTATAAATGCTGGGGTTGTGGGTGGGTCCTAAGTACAATGACTTCTGCCTAGGCCCTGAGAGAGATTGGCTGGTCCCAGTGGCTCACGTTCCAACCAGAAAGGAAGTCGTAACAGTGCTCTACCAGACATTATCCATTTTTGAAGATAAAACGAGAGCCTTTCCTTAGCAAGAGCCCCAGTAGTAAAGAGTCTCATGAGCCATGCTTGTCTTCCTCAGCAAGACATCTAGCAGTACGTGCAGAAGGCCATCTACCTTCCCCTGGCCCCAGTAGCCAGGCATATTGCTTTCAGTAGTGATGTGCTAAACAGCTGTGGACAGGGATGTGGAATTGAATGGGGGTTCTGTTCTCAGTGTCATTTAAGGGGCATGAGTGTGTGTGTGTGTGTGTGTGTGTGTGTGTGTGTGTGTGTGTACATGTTCATGATCATGCGGATGTACATGTGTGTAAATATAGAAGCCAGAGGTTAATATCGTGTATCTTCTTCAGTCATTTCTCCCCTACGTCTCCCTTTTTGGAGGCAGGGTCTTTACTGAACCAGTTTGGCTAGACTAGGTAACCAGAAAGCCCCAGGTATCTGCCTGTCTATGTTTCTCCATCTCTGGGAAACCAGATGCACACAGCCACACCTAGCTTTTAATATGGGTTCTGGGAGAGTCCTAACTCAGGTCCTTGAATACTTTAACCACCAATTCATCTCTTCATCCTTACCTATGACTTTGCCCACCCCACACTGCTACTCTGTGGATTGACAAGAGGTCTGTCCAGTTGCGAAAAGTTATTTGATTCCTAGATAGAGAAGCTGAAAAGCCAGCTTTCCAGACAGACCCGGCCTCTTGTCCCAGTGATACCACTGTTCCCTCTCAGGTATAGACTGCCTCACAGTTTCCTGTGGACTGGCTTTTCTAGTCAGGTGTGTGTCTGCTGGTATTGTTCTTCTGCAGCCAGGTAACTGCTTCATTTAGTCAGAGTGACTGGCCCTTCTCTGGAGTTTAGAAAGCCAGACAATCTCTCTAAAGAGGAGTTACCACACCAACTCCCAGGAGCAGAGAAGTCTATTCTAAGACCTCCTGTCTTTCACAGACAGTCTATACTGCACAGAGGTCACCAAGCATCTGCAGTGTATTGACACAGATTCTTCTGTAGGCTTGTAGTTCACACACTGTGAGGACATTTGCCCTTGTCTGCCCTTGAGAGAAACAGGAAATGGTTTCCCGGTGAGAAATCAGCCACTTCTAAGAAGAACCAGACTTCCAAAGAGGCACAGGCCACTGTCAGAGGGGCTAATCATCCAAATGACAGACACGCATGGCCGGCTTCCATCTTTTAGCCACCTTGCTGGAGACCAGATGAGCAGGCTGTCAGCCCTGCAGTGGAGAATTCTGTTAGAACAGCATCCTGAGGGAATAGCTTTATCCGGTAAGGATAACAAGTGAGGCCAATGCACACAAAGCCAGAACTGCAGGGCTGTGCTTCATAGGTGCTACATGACCTATATGACTAGGTTATCTGCCTCTATCACCCTGGTGCAGTGGCCCCTAGGCAGGACTTACTTTTTGTCATTTAACTTGCAAGGCTGCAGGTCACATTCAGGAGGTGGAGGAGGTAGATGTTTTCACATTTCACACCCCATGTGATTCATCATTTTGCTTTTAACTCTCATGGAGATAGATATGCCATCATACCAGGGGTGGTTGGTTGGTGGAGTAGCCCTGCCAGCAGGGCCTTAGCTCACTTGCATTGTTCCTGGGCCGTTCTCAGGCACACATGCCTATACTGCTGGCACGGCAGCCATCACCTCCCCCTGGGCCACCAGACTCTGCCTTTATGCCCTCTTGTTGCTGGTCACAGAACATGTGGGGTTGTTGCCATGGCATCTGGCTAGAAGCCCTTTAAATGTTCATACTCAGCCATAACCATAGAGACAGAAAATAGATTAGGTTCCTAAGGCTTTGGGGGAGAGGCATCATGAGTCACTCTCTGAGGCATGGAGTTTCTTTTGGGGTTGGTGGGAAAATCATGGAAGCTACATTGTCGTGATGGTTGTATATTTAAATATATTTAAACACATGTGTTCATGCACACACACACACACACACACACACACACTTTGTTTAAAGTGGGAAATTCCATGTTATGTAAGCTTTGTCTCCAAAAAATTTAAAAACATCAAAGTAAAATAAAAATGAAAAGCTAACTGTGTAGTCCCTGTTCCCTGGGAGGAATCGACCGAGCATCTTTGCCCCTTGCTCCTTTTATCTGTCCCATGCTAATTCCCAAGTTCATCTCAAGATACAAGGCTTGCCATATAGCACATTGTTTCTTTATATTTAGTATGACCCATGAAACCTCCATCTGGACAAAATCTAACGGAGTCACCAGGCTCCCAGGCAGCTCAAAATCCCAGGTCTCTGTCAGGAAGCACCCTCGCTAGATGAGAACCTGAAAGCAGATCCCATTGTTCCCTGCCACCTGCTCAGAACACTTCGATTTTGTGGTGTGAATTTCTTTATAAACATACATGTCGACAGAGTTCTTGACATTCTGCCCAAACCTGAGGAGAAACAAAACCTTCCTAACTGAATGGAACACACACAGAATAAGAAACAGAAGCAAGAAAGAAATCACAAGAACTTAAAAAAAAAATGAAGGAATCTACCTCATCATGGTCCCTGATGGCGTGTACAGGATGCTTAGGTACAGATTTAACCAAAAGTAAAACACTGATCTTATGCATTAGAACCTAAAGGCTTCCCTAAGCCACAATACGTCTTAAATAAGTGGATGAAGATAGGTCTCCACTCAAAGTCAGCTTCTTCTGGTCACCTCACTGCTCGGTTTTGCTTTGTAGAATTGGTCCTGTGTTTTGTTATTGACCATTGGCTGAAGGGGAAACACAGCATGTCTGTATGTCCTTTGGGGAAATGATGGTTGACGTATGTTACTTTGACCAGCTTTAAAGCAGACCTTATTCAATCCAAATAGGTACTCAAACAAGGAGGGCCGGTGCATACAAATGGCCCCAGAGCTGCTCCAGAAGGAGCCCATGTTAAACCCATTTACTCTAGGACTAGTATCTCCCCTGGAAAGTTCTGGATTTCATTGGTGGTTAGAATTCACTTGTCTCTTGTTATGATAGGGTCATTGGATGCTTTATTTCTTCAGTCTCTGTTTGCAAAGGCCAAAGAGGTACCACCTTCTGTGACCAGCACAGGATGATAGGGAGCTAGGGTGGCATTTCTTACATCCTGACATGTGACAGTTCAGTGGGACACCTCTGACCACACATATCTCCTGGTTGTCATGTATCCTGGTGAGAACTGGCCACCTGTTGTCCACTTCGGTGTATGGCCACACAAGGGGGTTCACTGAGATTTCCCAGGCTTCCCATGTTCTGGACCTCTGAATCTACTGTAGGGATAGGGAAGGGTTCCTGTATCCAGATCTTCCAGAAACCCATTTCCTCACAAATCACCACTGACCATTTTCTGATTGGCACATAGTTTAGACAAAGAAGATTTTGTGTGTATCACTTCCCACCAGACTCTCTTAAGCGGAAGCTGGGGATTTGGAACCTGGGGTTGTTTTTCTGCTCATTAAATGAATGCGTTGCTGGACACCTTGTTAACATGTGCAGTTCCTCATGTCTTTATTACATGAGGGACTTCCTGAGCCATTGGGACATTCTCTTACAGTTAACTTGAGTGACTGTGATCCATTTATATACTTCAGAAAGTTAATTTTTTCTCCTCAGAATCATGTATAATATGTGGTTCACATCATCCAAGCTTAATGTAAAATTATATACTTTCCCAAATACTTCATCTATATTGCAGAACCTAGTCTCTGAAATGGTTTTTAATGACATAATTTCAAACTTTCATTTTAGCATATGAGAAAGCAGAGATACAAAGCAGGGCTTTTCAATGATGGCACTGTTAATGTTTTGAGCCAGGTAACTGTGTGACTGGGTGGGTGGTGCTTGGCGTCTTAGAAAATGTTCAGCAGCCTGTCTAGTGTCTGTCCTCCAGATGACAGAAGGACCCTCCCAGTTGGGGTCAAAGGCATCTGATAACATTATCGCATGTTCTCTATACTTCTGGGGCAGAAGTAACAATTACAGGACAGGCCACAGCAAGGTCACATGGCCCTTTATATCGTGATGTATTTTAGAACCTTGTGATAAGTGTGTTCAGGATGAACAGATTTAGGGAAGAGACTGCAAGGGTCCTAGGAAGCCGACCATCTTGGTATCAGCACCAGGGCCAAAGCTCCGCCTGCCTCATGAATATCAGCTCCCTGAATTCAACCCTCTCATGGGAAGTCTTGATTCAAAGCTGAAGTTTGAGAAAATACCTAGTTTATGCAAAGGTTCTTCTGTATCTCTCCTTTCAGACACCAATTTAGAGGTCATATAGGACCACTAGGTATGAGGAGCCATGCAGTTCCTGGTCCACTGTCCTTCTGATGGACCGTGACAAGCAGAGTTAGAGGGACATCAAAGCAGAAGATATCGAGAGTTCAAAGCTAAGCTAGACTCTGGGGCTGGGTCTGAACCCGTATCTCCTTTGGGTGACAGTAAGGGAAGTCTTGGGGCTCCAGGTGGGAAGGCTGCTCTAACCGTTGTCTGCAGAACTGTCCATGGCTGTGCAGCACCACTGGCCCTGTCCCATTTAACTACCCGAGTCTTTTGTCCCAATGACACTGGCCCTGCTGAAACTGAAGCAAACAGAACTTTTATACCAACTTCCTTTCGGCAGGAGAAAGAAGCTCTGAGTGGAAGAACTGCATGGAGGGAGAGTTTCTGATTGTGTTACCAGAAACTGATTTTGCTCTAATAAATCACTGCGTTAGAAAGCTCCTTCTCAACCTTTTCTGCTCTGCTTCCTTTTTATAATTCTTTGAATGAACAGTATTGTCTGTGTTTCTGACTTTTATTTCTTCCCTAGCCACCTGGTCATAACCCACAGGGGAAAACCAAAATAGATTGATTCATTGCCATTGCCTCATGGATCATAATGCCCCATTTTCTACCTGACTAGAGAAGAACATACGAGAACCTTTGCACAAAATAAATAAGTGAATGGTTAATTAATTGAATAAATAATCTGTATTTACCTCTAGAGTTGGAAAGCTGCAGAGGATGGGGAGAAAGCAAGTGGGAGCCAAGAAAAATCTTGATGTACACTAAAAACTGTCTGAGGTGATCTGTTAGAGAATGGTCCCACCTGAGGGAAGAAGCTGCCTGCCCTCGTGGTAACTGAGGCTTCACACACACACACACACACACACACACACACACACACACCCCTTGTTTCCCTCCTCTACCATGCATGCTCTTATATCTGGGAGTCTAGGAATAAAGCAATGCCAGTCTTCAGTCACTCATCCCTCAGCAATGTTCTGAGTACAGTCATGAACAGCGGGGAAGCACTCTGACAGGATGAGCAAGGTTTCACACTTTCCACCCTCTGCTCTATCACCCTTGGTCTTCTGCTTGCCTGTGAGCTAAACCAGAGGGTCTTCTCTTTCCTCTGTCTGCTCTAAGGACAGTCACTGCCCGGAAACTGAACTTTACATAACTACCCATGAACCTACGGAAATAGAAAACAGAGCATCCAGGATTGTGAGAGGGAAGTGGTGTCAAGCAAAATTAGTAAAGGAACTAAATGTATGGATGGGGTAGAAAACCAAAAGGTCTAAGCTAGGAGCCCAGACATGGCAATAGCAGATCCCAGATTCCCCACTTCCCCAGGTACCACAGAGGATGGAAAAGAGTAGAGAGTGGATCTGCAGGGCGTAGAAGACATTGGCCACCACAGACCAAGCCAGTCTCTCAGCCTAGCCTTCCTCATTCCCTGGGACTCACCAATCTCCTTGTCAGAGCCCTGCCACACTCTGCTTTTGGAGAGAAACCTAGAGATCATTTTCCACCCTCACCTCCTTCCCTGTTCTTCCATGCTGTAATAATGGGCAGAGTCGCTCAAGGCTATTTCAGATAATCTCATTTGCCACTGACAACACGAGGCTTGTTCTGCCATTAGAGTGACATGGGCCCAGAAGGAAGAAAACTCTGGGTTCATTTTCTTTCATCTATTTTCCTCAGTTGCACACCATCTTTCTCAGCAGCCTCCATCTCTGACAGTTCTGGCTGTGTAGGGCACAGTGACACAGTCATTACTTTGGCCCATTGGCCAGCTGGGTTATTAAATACAGATTCCATATGAGAAGAGAAAAAATTATATACATGTGAGTGTTAACCTTTTGGGGTTTGGACTCACTATGCAGCCCTGGCTGGCATGGAACTCACTATGCAGCCCTGGCTGGCATGGAACTTACTATGTAGACCAAACTATCCTTGAACTCACAGAGGTGATGGTATTAGACAAGCAGGTGTTGCATGAATAAAGGAAACTCAGAGCCAGATCTCAGGGAAAGGCTGAGATATCAAAGAGAGAAAACACCACAGTCAGATCTCACCCAGCTGTCTTCCAGCTTCCTCAGCCTCACTCCTACTGGCTTCTTCTGTCTGCTCTGTCTTTCTATGCCTGCCTTAAATACCCTCTTTACCCAGTTCTTTCACATCCAGGTTAAGATTAAAGGCATAGGCACTACCCCTGCCTGCCTGGGAGCCTGGAACTCCTTCTGTAAACTAAAATGACCTCAAACTCAGATGTGCTGGGATTAAGGGCATAGGTCACCACTCCTGGATATTCCCTGTGCTGGGATTAAAGGTGTAAATCACCACTCTCTGAACCTCCCGGATTGACTGTGGGTAGATCCCTCTGATATTTCAGACCGGTTTTTATTAAGTATGAAACATATCCCCACAAGTAGGTCTCTCGAGAGACATTCAGAGCACTGTTTCTTCAGACACAGCATCAAGGCTCAGGAGACCCACGAGAGTGGGATCTGTTTGAAAAATATTCTCCAGGCTCTGTATCCACCTTAGCTTGCCCGCACCTAAATTCTAACCAGGGACTGTTGGAATCTTTGCCTTTAATCATGATAGCACTAGGTTTTGTTGAAGATTCATCATCAATCACCATAATGATGAAAATAGAAGATTCTATGATCTTAATTACTTCTATCTCTTGTCTTTGCTTGATGACTTCCAAAAGAAAGCTGGAAGTCGGGACTCCGTAAAGAATAGGGTACTTGTTTGGAATTGGGGACTGAGGAAAAAAATGGCCAGCTTCTCTCTGCCTTTCCTACTGCAGTGACAATCGATAGAAAACATGAAACAAAAGTCAGGGGGCGGGGGCATGTGTGGATTGTCTGTGAGGCAAGGTAGCAGAGCTGTGCCATGAGCAGTCCCCTCCCAGGAGATAGCCGCTTCTCCGGCATGGGACTCATGCCAGCATGGGATTTCTAGAGAAATTATAATTCTTTCAAGTGTGGTTTTTAAAGGTCCCTTTATACAGCTACATCAGCACCCAGAAGACTGAGGCAGAAGGCTTGTGAACTTGAAGTCAGCCTGAGATACATAGCTAGACCCTGTCTAAAGGAGATGAAAGAGAAACAGGAGGAGACAGAGGAGAAGAAGGAAGAAAGAGAGGAAGGGAAAAGAGAAGGAGGAGGGGAAGGAGGGAGGTGAGGAGGAAGAGAGAATATAGATTGACAAATCCATGATAGAGGGCTGTTGGAAGAATGCACTCATTCTGCGTAAATCTCTGACCAGAATTAGTGTGTGTTTGTGTGGGGTGTGGGGGGGGCACTTCTATTTGCAAGATGGCCAACTGGGCTTCAGTCTTAGAGGGACCACAGTCTCATTCACTGGTTCTGATGGATCTCTAGGGTGGAAGACAATGGTGTCTCCAAAATGTCTGACTGCTGGATTTGTAGATGTCACTAACTTCTCTGGACCTCAGATACTTTTTCAGGAAATAGCATGGTGTGCCAACACCCTTCAGTTGGTTGAGTAACTTAGCTGTTCCCCAGCTCTACAGTACTAGCAGGTACAACTATATGATGGTCCTTCTAAGACTTAAACAAGCATCTTCATGGCCTTTGGAAGTCAAATCTATCAGACATACAAAGAAGAAGGATGGTAAACTTCATGTCACCCAGTACCAGCCTGATGAATACCAGCCCACCTCAGCCTGCTGAGTAATTAACAGGTCCTGTGTGCAGAGAAATACACAAGTTGTGAATTTATGATGTGCCTACCAAGGGGGTTATTGTGTTTGTCAACCTGTCAATAAACTACACTGTAAAGATTTGAATAACAGAGCAGAACAGTTTCAAAGGAGTTGTTACAATCCATCAGTTAGTAACTTACAATTTTAGAAAAATCCCCCAATTATACAATTTTGAGTTGTTTTACACCCTACCAGACAATTAATCTAAAATTAAAAGTCCTCCATACTTAATCAGAGCCTGGGCTTTTTGTGTGTGCCTGTGTGTGTGCGTGTGTGTGTGAGTGTGTGTGTGTGTGTGTGTGTGTGTGTGTGTGTGTGTGTGTGTGTGTTAAAATATGTTTCGATGAGCTAAGCCACAGGATCATGGGGTGGGGGGCGGGGGGGGGGAGAAAACCACTCTAGAGAGTTCCATAAAACTTGCCAAGGCAGCTGTAAATATATTCATGTGAGGTCTGTTTTGTGTATAATTTATATGCAATTGGCCGGCTTGATGGAGAGGATTTATGCTACCATGTTGCCTCTTCTTTCCAAGTAGGCAGTGTGGCAGAAGGGCAAACACTGAGCATAGAACTGCAGCTGGGCTTGACTCCTATTGATTGAATCATCTTCCTTGAAATTTAGGAAAGCCATTCTGCTTCTTTTTAGCTTCTCCTCTGTGAAAGGGCTTCTGTGAGTAAAGCAGAGATTGGCCATCTGTGGATAGCATTGAGTCTGAACCATGCATGAGCTGAGACTAAGTATGTAACCCCCCCAGTAGCTTCAAAGCACCCCCGACAGAACCACACTCAGAACTCGCTTACCTTCATTCACCTTTTATAAATTCAGACTCCCAATCCCATGTTCACCCAGTGAGCATCGCCATCCTTTCCATGCTACCTACCTCTAGAGATACAGGAATGAAGGAGTTAGCGTGTGAGGGGGCTGCTTTCACAACACTGCAAGTCCTGAATCTAAGGTGTCATTATTTACAGAGCACTCATCCATCAAATATTTTTATATCTCCAGAACCTTTCCAGGCAAGATCCACTTCTGACTCTTCCAACCATGCTTTCTAACTTCTATCATGCTTTCTAACTCCCAGCTTAAGAACATTCTGGATCTGCAGGAATGAATGCCAACTGTATGAAAGGCACCATCAGTAACATTAGGCTGTAAAGATGTATAAGTGGCAGGCTCCTGTACCTCCCCAAATCAATCTTATTAGTTTGGACATGTGGGCTTCACTCACAGCCTAACTGTCATATTTAATCTCCAAACATGATAGCAGTCACAGGGCTCAACCCACTGAAAACATTTTCAACATAAGCCACCTGCCACTGTCCGATCCCACCCCACACCTTCATCCTAAACTCCGCTTTCTGAGGAAAAGTCATTACAGACTACAATACTCTATGTTTATAGATGAATGTTTCTTATCACAGATGAGAGTTTATTAAATCAGTTTGTTCTGAGTGGAAGGCACCAGAAGCCTTTTCAGTGCTGCCCGAGGGCTCTTTGTTGTCTGGATTATGTCATAGACAGGTACTATCATAATAAGATCCTCGGTACTTGATTGGGCCTCAGGATGGATCTGGGTTATATCATCTTTATTTCCAGTGCTGGCACACTGGCAGGTTGCCTGTGTTTGTGTATCCAACACTGTATAATACTGTGTTTGCTCTGCCCCATCAAGGGAAGCATATGTTTTTCGTGACAGATTCCATCAAATTCAAATGTCAATCTGGAGGAATTAGGATTGACTGAAATCATCCTAAATTCCATGCCTTTAAAATCTATTTTCCACATGAAATAAAAATTGAACATCCGTGTTAGTCTAAAGTAAAAGAACTTATAGAATGAATATCTATATTTAAAGAAAGATAGATAGGTAGATAGATAGATAGACAGACAGACAGACAGACAGACAGACAGACAGACAGATAGATAGATAGATAGATAGATAGATATTAGTAGGTAGGTTGGTAGGTAGATGGATGGATGCTTGGATGGATGGATGATAGGCAGGCAGGCAGGCAGGCAGACAGACAGACAGACAGACAGACAGACAGACAGATAGATAGATAGATAGATAGATAGATAGATAGATAGATAGATAGATAGATATTAGTAGGTAGGTTGGTAGATAGATGGATGGATGCTTGGATGGATGGATGATAGGCAGGCAGACAGACAGAAAGACAGACAGACAGACAGACAGAAAGACAGACAGACAGACAGAAAGACAGACAGGCAGACAGACAGACAGACAGACAGACAGATAGATAGATAGATAGATAGATAGATAGATAGATATTAGAAGGGATTTATTAGGTTGCCTTACAGCCTACAATTCACTTAGGCTGGCTCACAGAGAGGAGGCTGAGAATCCAGTCATTTTCTCTCTGCAGGTCCCAATCTGGCACTGGAGGCCTAGAGGACCCTTGAGAGCCACTAGTCTGTAGACTACTGTTGAGGCCTGAAGAAATAGCTTCTAATATTGGTGAAGGAAGGCTGCAGCAGCAGGGTAGTGGACTGTGCAAGCAAAGGTGACAGCAAGCAGATAGAGTCAGAGTTTCCTTCTGCTGCAGCAGAGAGTGATGTCCACATTTGGGAGGGGTCTTCCTTGCTTCAAATGATCTGATTAAAAAGTGATGTCACAGTAGTGTCCCAGGGCTTTAGTTAATTTCAGATACAGTCAAGTTGACAACCGAGATTAACCATCACACCATTCTACTCAACCATGTGTACATATTCATTCTAAAATTGTCAAATAAAAACTTTAAACATTATCCAAAGCATATTCTCTCTCTCCCCCCCACACTCATTCACTGCACATTTGTGTGTACATTTATACACAAATGCTCACAGTCAAATTTGTGTCCACACACACACACACACACACACACACACACACACACACTATCTTAATTTATGTTTCAATAACAGCAGCAGCAACAACAAAAAGAGCAGTAATGGTGGAAGGCAAATGTAATGTAGGAGCTGTACCACTTTCAACAGGAAAGCTCCTGAACCTGCTCGTATGAGCTCGTCAAGTGCTAACACAATGCAGTTTCACGCAGTTCCCTCAAGCAAAGCTAGGAGCAGTGAAAAATCACTAGAACCCTTCCATTCTACAGTGCTGGGGGAGCCCTGGGCCATCTGCATGCTAGACAAGCTACCGGCTTCTAAGCCCACCTAGAGCCCTGCATTGGAAAGTTCTTTCCTGAGGTATTTGAATCTTAAATAAAGATCGCCATTTCCAAGGCTCTAACACTCACAGTCCCTGTGGTTTTGGTTGACAGTGGAGCTTGAGGCAAAGTCCTCGAGAATGAGTCTGGCTTGCCTCATGGGTAGTGATTCTCCAAGCATAATCTACATATAGGTAGACACAGGCTAGAAATGCCAACTATCAGGCTCCACCTAAGACTCCCTGAATCCGAAATTGTGAGAGGGGTCCCAGTAATCTTTCAACTGAGTGGTGAAGTCTTAAAGAGTTGTTTTTAAGTAAGAAAACTTGAATCTTCCCTCCGTACATCTATGAAACCAGTTCCCTGAAACCTGTGCTTACTTAAACAAAAATGTCTCTCCAGGGAGTTGCGGTCTTAAGGTCTTCCAAAAACTGGCAGAGTGTCTACTGCTCCTTTATGATGCAAATCCAGTGGATCAGAGTCCAAGTGGAGAAGCATCCTATTGGTGCCCTTCAATGGAGAAGCCAATACCACTGTCCCTTCCTCTAGAGAAAAGGATGTTTATTACCCTGCTTGATAGCTACCATCAATATATTCTGTTGCTATGGTTAGGGGAGAGCTACCTACATCCTGTAGGTTTTTTTCATGACAAAATTTCTCTTCTTCAATGATCTGAAGCAGATTTGTCTTAGGCTCCTTCCTTGAATCTAAATATTTTGTCATATTTAGCTTCCCTAGGTGAAAAAAAAAAAGGGCTGCTCATCAGCATTCTGCGAATATTTATCTGTTGACTGCTTTGTTATCCCCCAACACACCATGCCACAGGAGGCTGCTACTAGCAACCAGGCGCACATTTCCACAGGACTCAACATAACAACCGTGGTCAGCTCCCCAACCTTGCATTCAACCACTCTTCAGTCTGTCCTCACACTCGAATCCTGTGCTTTCAAAGTAAAAGTTGTCTGTTTTCATTCTTACCTACATTACTGCCCAAACTGGAAGGAAGCCCATGACCTCGTGAGCATTGCTTTACAGAGGGAGAGACCGTGACATGTGGAGATGTGTACTATCACACAGAGAAAGGACCCAACCTCTTCTCCAGGTCACACTGCTTCATGGTCTCCCTGGCAGAAGTGGCTAGATAAAGCCTTCATCTACATCTGCATCCTGCTCTTTGAGGTAGCTGACTCTGTACAGTGCAAAGACCCTGCCAAGGAAGCTAGCTCTCATTGTATGGCCATCATGGCTAGGGATCATCATGCCCTCAGATGACAGTTGCTTCTGATATTTCCTTTACACGCTGTGTGCTGGTAAGGCTCTGGAAGTCTCAAATATAGGCAATAGTCTTCTGATCAGCCACCCTCCATTTGAAGTTTCCAAACCCATCAGAAGCAGAGGGGAAGCTCCATGGGCTCAGTTTTTTAGGTGAGGAGGATTGTCACTGTTGTAATTGAATTCTGTGTTGCTGCTATTAGCTTGGTTCTTAGCAGACAAGGGAGGGGCTGGGGGCAGGCCATGAGTAAGCAAATAGCACATTTATTGGGTACTTCTGCCCTTGTCTTTAGCGGATCATAAACACACAGTTGAAGGAAAGCCAGGGAGTACACTTTCTATATTAGGTGGTCTCCTGCTGCCAAGGCAGAGGGCGGTGAGAGAATTTCAGGGATCAGAAGCCCACCCCAGTGTGTGTGTGTGTGTGTGTGTGTGTGTGTGTGTGTGTGTGTGTGTGTGTGTGTGTGTTTGTGTGTGTGTGTGTGTGTGTATGTATGTGTGTATGTGTGTGTGACAGATGAGTCACATTGGCACATGCTCCTGTCTTCCAGCTGGGTTTCACTTATCTCTTCTTACCAGCATCTCCTTCCCCTCCTCCCTATGTTATCCCTTCCGACAAGATGGCAGCAGTAAGTGTGAGGCTTCCTGGGCTAAGGTGAGAATTGGAGCTGCCTTGGTCCCGAGATGAAACCCTTAGAAAGAAGTAGTCGTGTTCCCTTTTTATCATGTCCCTCTCCCTTATGACCCTGTCACTAGTGCTGTGCTGAGCTGTGCGACCAGTCCGTGCTTTAGTGGATGGAACGTGTGCACTTGGGAATGTGAGGCTCTCCTACAAAGCACTGTGAGAGAAAGAACTGGGGTGGCCCTGGCTAGTTACTCTTCCTTACTCTTGAACTCCAAGACCTGTCAAGGAACGGGGATCTGGGATGAAGACATGGTGAATTTCCTTTCTTCTTGCTCCCTACGCTCCTTCTCTCTGTTTGTCGGGTGGACATCAGAATGCAGAACTTGTTCAGTGCTCTACTGAGTGTTATGTCAGGCTGCAATGGAAATTAAATTTATATAGAACCCAAAGCTTTCGATGAGATGATTCCAGGTTCTGCCCTTTTGACCTCAAGGCTCCCTCTGATGTCTTTTCTTTTGGGATAGTTCTGGTTCTTTTCTCCTCCCCCAGACTATGGCTGAGAGCTCCAGGCTCCAGAGAGACAGAGCTTCTGTGAACACACATGCTCATGGCCTTTTTAGAAATGGATCCCAGTCTCCCAGCAAGCCCCGAGACAGAAGCCTATTCTCTGCCACCAGGCTGGATATGATGAACCAAGCGGCTTGTACGCTAAGCTACCTGCCCTTTGTCTCCAGGCAGCCCTAGAAGCCAGACTGACACCCCCTTCCCCACTCCTGCATCTCACACCAGGTCCTGTGTAGCTATCACTTATTCATGTTACTATCAGGAACAAACAAGATTGGCTCCTGGAAGCTACCCGTGTAATAAAGCCTGGGAGCAAATGTGGATATTGTTCTTCTAAGGAGGGCTCATAAAAATAAAATGGATTAAAGATACACCTGAGAGGAAGATTTCTATAATTACGTGATCCTGGGTGCTGACATTTTTATTTTAGATAAATATGTACTTATTATAGAATTTGTTTGTCTAGGTCAAAGACCAGAAGCAATGAGATATTGAGATTTTGGGAAGGGGGACCAGGAGAACCCAGCAGTGAGGTACTAGAGACAGCAAAGCAAGTGTTCTGTAGTGAACTGAAGTTTTCCATTTTTTAGAGAGTGTTCCAGAAGGAAAAATAGCTTCCCCATTGTCTGCCTGTTGTTTTTCAAGCCGAACAAAAATTCTCCAGTGACAGCCCAGGATGTATCAGCAGACACACTGCTTCAGGGTTGCTCGTGCATCAACAGGTTTGCCACTCAGCTCTTCAGTGGTAACATCAGCATTGATGGGAAATGGGGACTTTGTTGATAGTGAATGACAAAAACCCAAAGTGGGCACATCTAACTTTAAGAGGTAACTACTGTTGTGTCTCTCAAAAAGATCTCTTCAGTGCTATTTTGTGAACATGTGGTAAGGTGTGTGTGTGTGTGTGTGTGTGTGTGTGTGTGTGTGTGTGTTGCATTGCTAGGAATTAAATCCATTGCCTTTCACATCTAAGTAAGTGCTGTACAGCTGAGTCACATCCCAGGCTCCACTTTTCCCTTTGATTTTGAAACAGGATCTACTCACTCGCTAATTGTGGAGAATGACTTTACACTCACAGTATAGTCCAATTGGACCTTGAATTTGCAGTCCTCCTACCTTAGCCTCCCAAGTAGCTGAGATTACAAGCTTACACCCATGGGTATTTCTCCTTTCTTCTTAGTGTTCAGAAAATCTCCAATCATTATCAGCCAGTATTTATTAAAAATCAGATAAGAGGCAGAGGAGGGTGGGGACTGGAAATCCCAGGCTTAACTTTGATCCTTTAAAAATTAGGTGGGCTGATGACATCCTAACAATGTGGTTTCCTAAACAAGATAACAGCAGTGCGGATGAGGGAATATCACAAATTTTCTGATGAAGAGGTACAGGAAATTGATGGCTACTTAGGGAGAATCAGTCTTCTCCAGAGAGAAGTCCCCATAGATTATCCAAGTCCAGTGGTCAGCCCTAAATTCATAAACATATGAGCAATACTACAGAATCTCAGCAGGGGGATTATGTTACATTGTAAATAATTGTCCTGCCTACTGGTTTAATAAAAACACTGATTGGCCGAAGGCAGACCGGAAGTGTGGGTGGGGCTACTATACTAAGAAAACTCTGGGAACAGGAAGAACAGAGCAGAGATGCCACAGAGACACCAGAGATGCCACAGATGCAGAGGACAACTATGCTGCTCTGAGAAAAGGTACCGAGCCACATGGCTAACAGGAAAGAATCATGGGTTAGTTCAAGAGTAAAGAGTTAGCAAGTTATATGCCTGGGCCTTAGGCCAATCAGTGTACAATTAATATAAGTGTCTATATGTTTCAGTGACACTATGGGACTATAGGTCTGGGCCACAAGGCTAGGCCAGAATGTCTGGGCCAGAAACTTATTACAACCAGCTATATTACATATTCATGTATTTATTGTATATAATACTATATGTGATATGTATAGTATTAAGAAGAGGTCATGCAGTTGAGGGTACACAGGGAGAGTTTGAAAGGATAAGGTACTCACAAATGAAATTCTCAAAAATCATAAAAATAAACTCTTTAAAAAAATAAAAGTAAAATAAAAGTGGGAAAAATGATAAACCATCTTCGAGGACAGCAATGTACCCAAGGGTAATATTGAGCCATACATGATGTCATGGAACACTTCAGTTTTCACTAAAATTCTTTATGCAAGAAAAAAAGAATGCTGACCTTGGGCAAACAATTAGAAGATAACAACTTGGGCCTGTTGAGCCACTAGATAAGCTGGGAGAAGGGATGAGCATCTGGAAGGTCTCTAGGAGCGGGCTCTCCCACTGCATTCTGGATGTCATTCCACAGGACAATACTTACTAGTTGAGATCTTTGTTCCCAAGGCTTTGCACTATTATTTAATTAATGACCATGCAAATCTTTATGAAGATGACATAGAGCAAGGGCTCATAGCCCTAAGTGTACAGAAGCCAATGGCTGTGGGGGCCAGTTGCTTGCAAAGAGCAAGAATTTTGGTGTGAGGTCATCCAACAGGGAACTTAAGGACTGCCAGCTCAGATCTGCCTCCCTGTGGGTTGGTAACTGGGAATTTCTACAGGCCAGAGAGGGGAGGGGACACTTGCTGGGTCGGCTCCCAAGAGCATCTTCTCCTTTGCCTTCACATTGTGTGCTCCAGGGTGGTTACCACATTCTGCACAGGACAGCTTAAGCTTTTGTTGTCAAAAGGCAAGGACCTGGCTCCTTTTGCATGTGTCTGTTTTTAAAATTCTCATTTCAAGGCACCCTTGAATAGATTCTGAAAAGCTTTTTATGGAAAACAACATAAGAAACTTGGTTATTTGGGACATTGTGTCTGAATATGTTTGGCTATTAGCTAGTTTCAAATGGGACTATTGTCTCCATTTCGATATGCGGAGACTATTAAACAATATATTGGTCATCACATTGGCTACCAAGAGCCAGAATCTGTCTGACTTCAAAATTTATGGTCTTTTCAGTTGCCCAGGTACCTCAGTAACGGCTGTGAGGAAATAATACTAACAGTACCAAGTGTGTACTCTATTGGCATTGGCTCCATAATAACCATAGTACTCTGATAGCTAGCATCCTTCCTGTGACTAGTTTATATACCAGGCACCAAAGAGATTAAAGCTCTTGTCCATAGATACATATCAGCAAATGATCTAGATCTCAAACTCTGAGCCCTTCTCCACAGCCTGTGCCCCAGGCACCAAGCTCTGTGTCACATAAATCACAGGAAACTGACAGTGAGATCCTTGACATTTGAGTGAATATTCCAGGGAAAACTTGGCATCCCACAACCCACCTCCATCGCACCCAAAGATGCCTGTCTAAGGTTGTCAACACTGGCTCATCGTTTTAAAATAAGTTCCCTGAACAGAATGAGCTAGGGGTTGGAGTGTCTTCTAAATCAGCTACTGTCAGAGTTCCAGTCCTTTCTGACAGACTGGCCCCTGAGATGTGTCTGTCTCCACCCTCAGCTGTGTGGCCTGCTCTCTCCCAAGCCTACTAATTGGCGTGAGGGACTCTGTTCCCAAAGCTGCCAGCCATTAGTAGTGCTTCACAGGGAAGGGCTTTTCTCCCCCCACCCCACCATGTTTCACAGTCTCTGGCTGGGCTTGCCTGGTGACAGATGCTAGCTGAGGAAGAGCTTTATAGAATCTTCTAGGCTCCCTCCACTCCCCGAAGCACTTCTTTATTGAGTACATCTCATTAGCAGGCTCTATTTTCTGGTCTCTCACATGCTCCCTTACACTTAGCTTTATTGTGCCCTCATTTGTCACCTTCCCCAGCCTGGCTTTTAATAATGTAAATCTCCCTTCTGATGACATGGCTGCTTATTACTTACTGTCTGGCACCATACAAACTCACCTGATGCTACCTCTGAAAAGCTGAGTCCCCAGAGAAGGAATAGGCCAGCTCCTGACCATGTCCTCAAGGATGCTTCAGCCTTGCATGCATCATGGAAAAGAAGCAGGTCAAGGTCACAGCCAGGCAGTTGGCTTTGGGACAGTCACTGGAGTAACAGGACCGTAAATCCCAATGTGGAGCTAAGGAGGATGGTAATAACAAGGGCAGCGGGCAGAGCTGCTGTGGGGAAAACACACGGAGAGCAGATAAGAACCTTCACTAAACTACAAGGTTTGTAAAACTCACAAAGAAGTTATAGCAAGGGTGCTGGTACTGAACCGCTCTTGTCAACACAGAACTGACTGTCCCACTGCAAGCCTGAGTGCATCTCAGGCTCCACCTTCCAAACATGTCACAGGGATCTGAACTTTCTCCAGGTAGATAAACAAAGCGTCACTCTTTGGACAGTTCATGAAGGATGACACTGCATTTTTATGCAAAGAAATTCAATCCAGCGGGTTCCGTAACACACAACTGGACTGTGGTTCCAATCTCCGAGGTCTCTTTAGGTATGGCTCTGCAGTCCTGTGATGATAATGAGGCTTTGATGGAGCCATGCCTTTGTGAAATATTGCTTAAGAGTTCTAACTCCAGGGAGAACAGTTGTCTCTGGTCTCTCCAGCACTCCTAGTGATGGAGTTATTTACAACAGGCCGTACTAAGTCCAACAGGCCCTCCTGGTCTCTCCATTCTCCTCATACCTTTCAGCCTCAGGAAACCATAGAGATCCGCTTCCAGGGAAAGCCATTTCAGGGCCCGGAAGAGTGCTGCCTGCAAAAACATAAGAACCTGCGTTCACATCCCTGATACCTTTAGAAAAGCTGGGCATGGACACAGCCTGTAACCTAGGTGCTGCGATGAGGGAGCAGAGATAGAACCACTAAGGCCTTACGGCGGCCAGACTGAAAAATGACAGCTCTGGGTTCAGTAAGAGACCTCGTCTCAAGAGAATAGTGATTGAGGACACCTGACATCCTCCTGTGGTCTCTGTGGTTCTGGCTACACACACACACGCACACACACATACACACACACCTCACACACCACACATACACACGTATACACACACACACACCACACACACATATACACACACCACACACACCACACTTATACACATGTATACACACACACACATACACACACACCACACACACCACACATATACACACATATACACACACACATCACACACATATACACATGTATACACATACACCACACACACACCACACACACATATACACACACCACACACACCACACATATACACACGTATACACACACACCACACACATATACACATGTATACACATACACCACACACACCACACATATACATACGTATACACACACCACACACATATACACATGTATACACATACACCACACACACCACACATATACACATGTATACACACATACCACACACACATACACACATATACACATATACCACACACATACACACCACATATACACACCACACACACGTATACACACGTATACACACACACACCATACACACACATGTATATACACGTACACACACACCACACACACACATATACACACGTATACACATACACCACACACACATACACACCACACACACATACACACACACACACACACAGAGTGAGAGGAGGGAGACAATTTTTTTTGTCACTTTTAGAAATTTTATCAGGGAAATATATATACTTTCATCTTGTGTAAAATCTGATTTTAATTTACTTTAATGTTATTGCCCATCATGTATAAAGCTAAGGAGACTTCCTGAATAAATAAGAGGAGAAAAAAACTTCATATTTGTGAAGTACAGCACTTCTTGTCAGGCTATCAATGTATCTTACATTTTGATATTTAAAGAGAAAGAGGCTCTTTAAATAATGACTGGAAAATTGCATCTTTAATCCCTTGCAGTGAGTTTTTAGAGATGGACACTTCATCAAGGTCTTTTACCATGTATTTGTCAGGATGTCATAGCATGGATGGCTGTGGAGTGTTGCTAGGTTTCTTGATACAGCAGACACTGTGTGTGATGAGAAGAATACACTGGGAAGTGTACACTGCTATCTGCCATCTCTCCAGTGCCATCAGAATAGGGCAAAGATACTGAGATCACACAGGGTGAGCATACCCATACATTACCTGATTAAGACAGAGAAGAAAAGAATTAACCTAAGAAATACCTTGTTTAGCCTTTAGGGGCTCAGATCAAACCTTGTATGGATTACTCACCTTAAAACATGGAAGTACACATATGTAAGTTTTATGGGAAGAAGGAGAAGAATCATGTTTAACTCATCATTTTGTATGTGTGTGCTTCATTTTGCTTTACAATATTTTCATGTGGTGGGAGGGTATGCACATGGGGGTAGGTGTACAAACACACAGAGGCCAAAAGTTGAATCAGACTAAGTTGGTTGGCCAGTGAACTCTGGAGTTCTCCAGATCTGCCACCCCACCGCACACCAACCCCACACTAACACTGGAGTTACAGGGACAAACCGTCATACCTGGCATTTTAAACATGGTCCTGGGGATTAGAACTCAGATCCTCAGACTTGCACAACAATATTCACGGAGACATTGTTTCATACTCATCTGGAGCTACTTTGGTGTACACAGTCTGTTTTACAGCAGTAGATCTGGGGGAAAGCAACCTATTACCTCCCCCTCCCCCAAGCCCTGAATTTCTGCCTTCATTTCTGAAAATAATACAGCCATCCCTAAGTATTTCTGGGTGACTGAGCCTGGGAACCCTGCATATTCTATAGTGCATAGATGCTCGTCCCATAAATCTAACGGCACGATGCTTACATTTAGCCTATGCAATTCTCCTGAGCATTACTTATAATTTAAGGCATCATGTACCTGCTGTGTAGATGGTTTCTGTGTAGATGCGATGCTGTAGCATTTGGGAATTGATGTCAAGGGGAAGGAGTCTAGCTGTTTAGGACACGTGCTTTTTCTCCTGGGTCTTCCTAGTCTGTGGTTAGTTGGATGCAGGTGAACCCTGCAGGTGTGGGAAGCTGTCTGCACTATTTGGTTCCGTGTACTGCTTTACAAGCAGGTTTTATGGTTTTGATCTCCCCATCTGTTTGTCGAGGGAGATATCACAGCAGGTCTATCTCAAGGATAAGGATGCCAAGGCACATGCGCCATGCATTGATGGTGATACCAGAGTGAGGACCCAATCCCACTCCTGGTTTGCTCTGTGCCCACAAAGCCTGCACCTGTGAGGAGTAAAGGGCATCTATTAAAGACAACAGACTCCTCTGTGACCCTCTTAAGGTTCTTATCTTCACAGCTGGATCTTACCTAAAAATTGGACCCAGGAAAGGCCCTCCCGATCTAGCCCACGGATCCCATGGCTCTGCTTTTCATCCTTTATCTCCTTTCTCTAGCCAGGAGCTGACCGCCTCGGCTCAATCTTCATCACATATGTGAGGTTGAGGACAGGATGATCCGTGTTCTTGTTACCTGCCTCCATAAGGAATCCTGACATCCCATGTCTGCCATTGGCTCCGGTGTGGAAAAACTGGGTCATTCTTGGTTGGAGTTAGTGACTGTCCAGCTCTGCGGTTTAGCCGTGTTCTCTAAATTAATGACTTCTTAATGTGTACATGTGTGCTTACATCCATGTGAGATAGTGTGTGCACGTGCATGTGCATGAATGTGCATATGTGTATGTGTTGTGGGCTTTGTTTATGTTAGGGAAGCATTTGAACACTGAAATACCCAGCGACCTTTGCTTTTAGGTCCTCATCTGGCAGCCATTCCTCTCTTTTCCTCACTATTATTCATGTGGTGGCTTTTAAACAACTTCCTTTTTTTTTTTTGAGACTGAGTCTCATTACATAGTCTTAGCCATACAAGTCAGGCTGGGCTCAGATTTTCAGCATTCTCCTGCCTCTGCCTCTGAGTACTAGAATTGCCAGCATGTATCACCACATCTCACTAATGAATCTATTCGCTTTGCTTTTGGTTTCTATTGGGGAAAGTTTCTATACGAAAACCTGGGTCCCAGAATGAGACCAAAATGATGTTAAACAGAATCTGAGTCAGTCGCTGCATCCATACCTGTTGCACAAACTCTAGTTGTTACTAAGTGAAAACGCAGAGACAGATATCGGGAAAAGCTGGAATATCACAGAGAGAGAAACAGACCACAGTCAAATGGCACCCAGCCAAGCTATCTTCCAGCTACCTCAGCCCCACTTGTCGCTTCTACAGAATAATTCTGTCTTCCTACGCCTGCCTTTTAAGTACCTTCTCTGCCCAGTTATTTTACTTCTGTGTTCAACTCTGCATCATATTCCAGAGTTAAGATTAAAGGCGTGGGCTACTACTATTTGGTAGTTAGGCCTTGAATTCACAGAAACACAGAAAGATACCTGTCCCTGGAGTTATGGGATTAAAGGCAGAGGTCACCACTCCAGGTCTTTTCCATGCTGGGATTAAAGGCATGAGTTACCCCTCTCTGACTCTCCTGGATTGACTGTGGGTGGATCTGTTCTCTGATATTCCATTTTGCTTTTATTAAATATATAACATATCACCACACACACCTTGACCGGTTTCTCCTGAGCTGATTCTTAAACGTGTGTGTTATAGAGATTAGAATATGGAGGTATAAAGGACTGGAAAGATGCAGTGGTTCATCTAATGCTATACTCCGTGACCTTGAGTAGGAAAACCATCTTTTTTCCCAACGTTGATTACAGCCAAGTGGCTGAGCAGTCCTGGTTTGCACTTGTCTTTGAAGGACTTTCAGTGTGTTCACATCAGTGAGCTCCTGCAGGAGAGCAAATCCTGAGTTCTTTGCTCCTTATTTCTTTGTCTAGTCTTTCTGATTGGTGAGGGATCCTTGGAACTGCCAGCCTTCCCAAAGCCCTCCTGAGTGTGATAGTGAAACCCAGGCCTCCAGGCCAACAGCTTCTAGGGAGAGAAACAGACAACAGAGTCTCACTAGGTCTTGTTGGGGTGACTAGGGACCAACAGCAGTGTGTGCTACCCTGACCGTGTGTAACAGTGGTGGCAAGTGATGGCCCCTCAGCCTTAAGGCGGGTAGCAGCCGGCCGGCTGTCACCTCCTCCTTGATGGAGGGTATGTGCAGCTTGAAAGAGTGATGTTAAGCCCCACTCAATGAGTGTCTCACAATCCCTTTCTCTCTGGCCTTAGGATGCCATTCACTTGGAAGTGCTGAAAAGATTAGTGAGCAAGACATAAAGACAATGGCTGCCCCGAGCAACAGCTGCCTGTACCAACCACTGAATAATTAGACAAATGAAGCAAAGTGGCTCTCAATCAGAGAAGGCTTTTGCCCACAGTCTCCCCTCTCTGGGTGTCTGCCCCTCCTTTTCTCCACTCAGACTGTCCCTTTAGCTATCTGATGCCATTGTCTCAGGCCTGCTCTTGGAAGTGATTGTGGTCTTGACCCGGAGAGCTGAGCTAGTCTCTGAGTGTATATGGCAGCTTCTACACTCCAGGAGGAGTGAAGCGGAGGGCAGGGTCGAAGATGTTGCCAAGAATCTAACAGTGTTTGCAACAAAAGCCAGGGCTGCTGGCAAGAAGTCCGAGGAACTTTCTTGATCATAAGTGGTGTCTCTTAAGCTCTTTAATTACAGAGGATTAAGCAGGAAGTGGAGTACAGGACTAAAGGAATAATGATAAAAAGGAGGCGAAGCAGAAAAACCCAATTTCCTTCCAGGAAGGGGGAAAATCCTCCATTTATTTAAATGAATTGCAGAGAAAGGAATGAAGTGTGGTATTTTCCCTAGCTCTGAGTTCAATGGGATTTTAAAGAACTGTGTATCTCCTTAGCTAGACATAAGGCTGGGTCTTTAGCTCATCTGCAGAAAAGGGGCCATGTGTTTCATTAAGATGCAGGCATATGCTTTCCGTTCAAATGGCTGCCCGAGTCAGTGCCTGTCTTCCTTCTTCTCCGCATGGGCTTCTGCCTAGCCCAGCTCACACTTCACATTCAGTTACCTAGAAATGGCATGCAACATTGCAAAACAGAAAAGCAGTGGCCCATGGAGCTTCATCAGTTCTGCCTGGAGTTGCAGCATCCTTGACTTGTGTGGTTCACAGCTGGATATGGAGAGGCACTTATAGGAAGCCTGGGGCCCAGTCACCTATCAGAAGTAGCTATGTGGATACCTGCTTGTAGCATACCACAGACAAAACTATTCATGAGTAGAGTTAAAATCAGGTTATAGAGAGCGATGAGGACCAAGGACATGCCCCAATGTCAGATTATAGTAGCTATTGTCAAGTACACAGTGGCTGTGGGACTTGAAGGCTCTGTCCTGGTAGGACCCTAGCCATATCTTGTACTTACTAATGATTCATAGCTATAGTATCTGTCCTGGTGTCTTTTCTGTGTGACATGGTGCCCAGAAACTGGGTCAAAGTATGTAGTTTTATCATCAGTGTTATCTTTGGAAAATAACAGTCAAGGTCCCGAGAAAGGCAGGTAAAGTAGGTAGAACACACTGGGGAGTACAGCAATTGAATCCTCTGTGCACTGTGCTCCACATTCAGCACCTCACACAGTGACACTATGTCCAAGTCTCACAACATAGGCTAAAGTGTATGTCTTTGTTGTTATTGACTGTCACCCTGATTCAGTCTAGAATCACCCAAATAAAGAGCCTAAATTGAGTATCTTTACCGGATTGGTCTGCAGGCATGTCTGTGAGGAGTTGTCTTATTTATTAATTTGCAGAAGGGCCTAGCCCATCATGTGTGGTACCATCCTTAGGCAGGTTGTTCTGGGTTATATACAAAAGCTAGCTGAACCAACAAGTGATTCAGAGAGCAAGCCAGCAGTGTTCCTCCAAGATTCTTGCTTTAATTTCCTGCCTAAACTCCCCTCAGTGATGTGCTATGACCAGGAAGCATAAGCCAAATAAATCCCCTCCTCCCCAAGTTGCTTCTAGAGAGAATATTTTATTACAGCAACAGGATGAAGCTATAGTGCAATAGTGTCTAATATCCATTTCCTCCACTGTAAAATCTGGACAAGTGTCCCCATGCTCTGGGTCGCCAGGGAACTAAACAAGATCATGCAGATGATGGCACAGGTCTGTTATAACACAGCTCATCACCTCCAAATGGCAGGAAGGATTTTATGGTCTCACATAGGAGAATCATAGTTTTAATCCTGGAGGTCAACCACATCTTTCATCATGACACCTAGCCTCTGTTCTACACTGGAGTATGGCGATTATAAAGAGAATCATAGGCAGGGTATGGCACCAGACATCTGGTAAGTCTGGTACCCTTGGAATTACTCACAGTTGATCTTTGTACACTGAAGTTTAGTCCACAGGCTCAGCAAACAGGGCTGAGATGAACAAAAGGATGACCTCACTCCACTGTGCACAATATGTATTATTCTTTGAACATTCCTGGATGTTTGAAATGTTTTATGAAAACATCTAAGACTAGGGGTTTGGGAGATGGTTGGAGCCAAAAGAACTTGCCATGAAAACATGAGTACCAGAGTTTGAATCCCCTGCTCCCAGGTAAATTTTAGGTAGGTATCCCAGTGTATGAGAAGCAGAGATAGGGGATCCCTGGAGAAAGTCTAGCTGCACTAGAATACAAATTGCCTAGTTAATTGCTAAGCTCTGTGGTCAAATGATAGACCTTTCATCAATATATCTGGTGGAGAGTGACCAAGGAAGACTCTCAATATTAACCTTTGGCCTTTTATATAGGCACATGAGCAATCGCATACACTTGTACTCCTATACATGGGTACCCGTATGCATGTACAGCACACACACACACACACACACACACACACACACACACACACACACACACAGAGAGAGAAACAAATTATAACCATGTCTTGCCCCAAAGCATCATGGGAATTTCATCAGTTCAAACAGCTAGTCAGAGGACAAGATTTAAAAAATTATCCTCAGGCATTCACAATTTTCCACATTACTAAAACCACTTGTCCCTGAAGCTATCTGCCCCACCCTACACATTATGTGTCCTTAAGCCTCGCACAGTACTTAGTATATAGTAGATAGAAAAAAAATGCCTATCACATGCTGTACTGAGTAAACGACATAATAAAAAAACCAGATAAATCCATCTCCCTGGACTGTAGCCTTCAGATCACTGCCTGCCTCCAACTTGATTTCTGTCCACTTTAAGACTGCAAACCAAGTGGTCCTTTTCCATGCCTGCCACTGTCCCCATCAATGGGGTGGAGCTGAACTGGTCGTGAGCACTAGAGATATGTATGTCCCATGACTCTGAAGGTGGGTTAGCATGTACTGTCTCCCAATTTCAACAGAGACACACTCTTACCCTCTCAAATGAAGTTTCTCTGTGCTCACGTAATGGGATCCCAAATAACGTGTTACAAACCAATCTTTTATCACACGTCCCCCTTGGAATGCATTTCAAATGCTGGCCATTAAAAACAGGCCGTTTCATGGGGCTTTAATGATGACACTAATAACTGTGGATTTTTGTCTCCCAAAGCCCTGATGAGCTGAGCTGAGGAGTAAATTATGAAGCTAACTTTTATGTGCATGGTTTATTGATCTTTGAGCTTCAAGGGAACGACACCAGCCCCTAAAGTCTGACAGTCCAGATTAGCTTTTCATCTATGTAATTGGGCCACTAGGGCACAGTTAATTTTTAATTTATATTAATAGGAAGACAAAGAACACAGTGTGCCTTCTCTGCATTACAGTAATGGACATATCAAAATAGTCTACCTGGTAATTATAAATAAACCATCCTTCCCCTGACCCAGTGCGGATTAGCTTGCTGATTCATTGTGTATTTCACCATAATATATCACGAGAAAGTTCACGACTGCCGTGAATATTTATACTTTCCAGTGCAGAAGACCACTCCATCATTAGATAGCCAGCTCTCTAATCTATCTTTGGTTTTTGACAGGTGAAAGTCATGCTCCGCATCTGTTCTACATCCACTCGAGATACCTCAGAATGCAGCTCTTTCCTAAAGGTAGATCCACGGAAGAAGCAGATCACCTTGTATGACCCCCTGACTTGTGGAGGTCAAAATGCCTTCCAGAAAAGAAGCAGCCAGGTTCCTCCAAAGATGTTTGCCTTTGACGCAGTTTTTCCACAAGATGCTTCTCAGGTGGGTAAAAGGCCCTTCCAAGCTTGCATAATGTTGATTAATGAAGTGTGAACTGGGAGGATGTCATCTGAGACACTCCTATGGACAATTTCCTCCCTCCACGTCACTAAGTTTCAAAGTCATTCTGAGCTTTCCAGGATACCCCAGCTCTTCTGAGTTACTGGTATGGTGGTTTCCTTGGGTAGAACCGGTGTGCTGGAATTCCACAAGTGGTATCTTTGGAGGGCTGAAGAGATGGCTCAGTTGGTGTGCTTACCACATAAGCATGAGAATCTTGGTTCAAATCTCCAGAATCCATAAGACAAGTCATGCATGGCGATGGAAACTTGTAATCCTAGTGCAGGGGAGATAGACATAGGGTCTCTGGAGCTCACCAACCAGCTAGTCTTGACAAGTGGATGAGCTCCAGGATCAGTAAGAGATCACACACAGGGAGAGAATAGCCAACATCTACCTCTTGCCTCCACACATATTCACTCATGTGTGTATACTCCTGCACATGCACACACACCATGTAAGGCCATGTAAGGAGGGAAAGTATTTCAAAGCCCTGAATTAAAGTCAGGCAAATGTCTCATACCCATGGGGAGTGAAAAGCAGAACTATAGTCCCAGTGAGGAAATGGGATGCTCAGAAGGGAAGCTGAGGTTGGTGTGTATCCTGCGGCCAGGATCAGTGGAGAATTGTGTTGCCATATTAGTTAGATGTTGCTGTATGACCAAGCCTTGGGTTCACTCTTCAATGCCAAAAATCAATGTGTATTTACATGTGAATAAACCATGTTATCGGTAGATGGTGGCCTCTTTTGTCTGCATAAGCATCAGGGATGCATACCTTTCTGAGAAACTTCAGGTACTTCCCAAGATTTATGGAAAACTCTTCAAAATATGATGGTTATGGCTACAGTTGATCTGAAGTTCATAGCTCCAGCAGATACCATTTGCAGCCTGTTAATCTGTGTTATATATGTTTTCAGGGGATACTTGTGTACACAACTCCTGTCTGCCACCAACAGGCAATAGAATATGTGGGTGCCATCCTCCAGGAAGCTGAACATTGGTTCTCAGGTTTAATCATAGGAAGATATGGTCCTTTGTGATTACACTGTGCTATTTCTCTGTTCATTTCAGTTTCATGTCATACCACCCAATGGGTTCAGTAATTTAAACCCGACACTGGGACTAATAAATGGCCTAAAAATAATTTAATTAACAGGGGTAAAACTTTTCAAAAGCTATCTGGGGAAGTTGTAAGGATTCCAAAGCATACCCTAAATTAAACCTGGACTATTAATGAATTTTAGATTTATTCCAGAAAAAAAGAGCCATTTTTTATTGCTAGTCTTTGTTTACATTTCTTGCTTTGATCTCAAGGCTCAAGATGCTCAAAGCTATGCTATCACAGACTTCAGAACGCTCTGGTTTCCTTGGGTATCTAACAGTACCAATTTCGATGTAATTTTGTGGTTCTTCAACAACTTTTATATACTTTAAGCCATGAGCGTTCCTTTGAATTCTTTTGGGTAGGAAGGGGAATTTTAAGTTCTTTTCATACTACAGATGAAGAAGCTGAGCCTCCACAAGTTAGCCTTTTCACCTTAGTTGCTGACAAGATTTTCCCGGATCCCACCACCTCCTCCTGCTCAGTACAGCAGGTCTTTGACTTGTCAGTGATTTATTTTTATTTTCTAGCAGCATGACAATGGACTTCTCACTCAGTTCTCTGGGTCACAATATCCTTATATGCCATATATATATATATATATGATCTTCCTCATAGGCTGTTATAATAGCAGGTGCTCAGTAGAGGTCACTTATCTTTAGCATTATGTCATCATGATTGTTAATCTGACACCATTGGTTGTAGCCAACTCAGCCCCACAGGCTCAGCACCCCTTAAGCCTCAAGGCACAAAATGAGTAAGTGTGCAGAGTGGCTTTGTCTGGACCACCTGTTCTTACATTTTTATAGTCTCACACTGTCTAGCAGGGTAGTCTGGATTGCGGACATAGCAATATTCTGGACCTAGATGTGCTGGCTTAGAATTGAGGCATCAGCATTTCCACTGTATTTACTGACCCAGATTCAAGGGTCACTCTCAGGTCCTCGCCTGTGTACCATCTGTCACTGTGGTGACCTCAAGCATCTATGAACTCTTTCTTCCTCTTTGTAAGATCATAATCTCCTTGGCACTGAATAACAATAAGACTGGTCTTGTTCCTTCTTGCCATTAGGAACCTTCCTTGTTACACTCCCCCAGCCTTGGCAGCATGGCTACCCACTGTTGGTACAAAGTACTGCTGGATCTGGCTTAGGAGGTGGTGGAGGGGACTTAGACCTGTGAGGCCTTGGGCAGAGATGTCTCTGCTGTGTCCTTCTTTGGGTCTATGGGGAAGGACAGTGGGGAGTTTCTATGGGTCATTGTCATCCCTTAACAATCCAGCAAAGGCAAATCTCTCATAATTTTTTCTTCTCAGTGAGCATCTCGGTAGAAGGCCTACAAGGGAGTGTATGGACCACCCTATCTATGCCCTATGAGGGCTATTCCTGTGTCTCTACTGTTCCCTGGCCTCTGTACTGGTGACTCCAATGTGAGTTCCACACATAACCCAAATTCTCCTTGGTGACATAAGACTCTCAAAGTTCATATTATGCGTGGCCAAGATGGCTGGAAGTCTCCCAACCCCCTCCTCTTTTTATACTTAAAGGCAGGCTCTTAAGCAGCAGTTTCTTCCTGCTCTTGCAGAGACAACTCTGGCCAATTCCAGAACACTTCTACTACTTCAGTCTCGGCTTTAATGCAGTATTGGCTCCTGTTGCCTCGGTCCTGGGAATTGTATAAGATCTCATGGTCCTCATATAGTCCCATCCCTCCATCCCCTTGGCTGAGGGGAGCCCCTGAAGAGCTGCTGAGGCGACCACCCACCTCTGAACAATTGACAATTTTGGGGAGTGTGGTTTTTCAATTTCAGTTTTTGAGAGAAAAATTGATTTCCAGTACTTAGATTCATTGCGCAGCTGCACCATGGAGCTGAATAACTACATTCATAGCCCAGGCTGCTGCTTTCGGATTCCCACTGGGAGGCACATTGCTCTGAAGTCTGCAGAGCCCCCGGCATTTGACGGCTCTCAGGGCCTCTATGAGCTCTGACGCCAACCCTGAGACAGAAGTGAAGGCAAGGCAACAAGACATGGAAAATAATTCTGTCCTCCTGCTGCTGTGAAAGTCTCAGACGCTAACTGGAGATTTTTCGAATCTCCAAGGTGGTCCACAAACTTGACTCTACATCTTTAGTTTGCAGCATGCACTGTTGCTGAACATTAATGGGGAGAGGCAAAGAAGGAATTGAGAACCTGGTCTTTGTGTAAAGACTGTAATAATCACACTGAAAGCGGGGCACACTCAGCTAAAGAACGCCCAAATAATACATTAGTGCATGGCAATTGATGCTGTTTACAGTGAGGGTATGGATAGGAAAGAAGGTTTCCAAAAGCAGGATCTGAGCAAAGAAAGAGGGATGGGGAGAAAAACACGTCTGCCTGAATGTTCCCAGTTATATAAGAACTAAGATGTTCCTCGGAATTTCTGTCCTGAAGTAGTAATCATGCATTCTCCCCTAGTGTGATTGGCTTATTTCAGAAATGTGAGGTATGGGAGTGTAAGTGTGTTTGTGTGTGTGTGTGTGTGTGTGTGTGTGTGTGTGTGTGTGTGCGTGCGCGCGTGTGCACAAAGGGTCAGTAGAGAGCTGAGTGCCTTGTCTCTGAGGCTGGAAATTAGGAATGCTAGGTGACAGAGGGGAATAGGGTACAGAACCCATTCTCCCACTGAAGCCTGTGCCTAATTTAGCTATATAAGGCTAGAGGGTGCTATCATTTAGTGGAAGAGAGGTTTGTAGCCAATGGGTTTTGTACACAGGCTAGCAAAGAGTGGAAAAGTCCCTAATGTTTCTGACTTCCCTTAGGATTCTGTGGCTGAGGCTGGACCATCTGGGAATATGGTGACTCTAGAACTCTAAGCCTCAGAAAGACAGACTCACTTCCATCATTGAGTTGCCTCATGGTGTTACATGATGCATGTGCCTCCTCTTGTGTCTTCCAGGCTGAAGTATGTGCAGGAACGGTGGCTGAGGTAATCCAGTCGGTGGTGAATGGAGCAGACGGCTGTGTATTCTGTTTTGGCCACGCCAAGCTGGGTGAGTGAAAAATGCTCATCATGTTTCCTGTTACCTCATCCCTATTCCAGGGTTGGTTCTAGAGTCCTCAGTGAAAGGAAGGGTTAATACGGATGGCATTGAATAACCAACCATGTCTGACATTGAAACAAAGGGCAGCTTCAAGTCTGAGAGGGGAAACCATGGGATAGTAAAAGTGTTCCTACTCGTTCTAGGCCATAGGCAATTCCAGAAGGTGAGCAGGAAAGGTGTATATGTCCTAAACAGAGGGTATCTGAGGAGCAGATTTAGGTGGGTGGAGCTAATCGAAGAATCTCCAAGCAGAGTTTAATGTGGGAGAAGCAAAGCTGTCCTTGCCTCCAACATCCAGCTCTGTGAGGGGTCTTCCCTGTCTGAGCATGTGGGAAAGGCACCCCAGCTAGTCCTGCATATGGCTTAAATCCTCTTTACACCTTCTCGTCCCAATCTATGGTCATCTGTTTGCTCCCAGACCTTGTCTGACATGCAGAAAGAGTTAGTAATTTGGGAAGCTCAAATAAGTGGTCCTCAGTAGAAGGGTTCATCCTAGAGGCCTTGCAGAGGGCACAGATGATCAGAGGGCCTTTCGGGAGCTCCCCCCCACACACACATACACACACTTCCTTCTTCACTTTCTTCACTTCTTGATCACAGATCAAAGCAGGGGTCCTGATTTTAATGGAATTTGCTCACGCTATAAAAATAAAATACACAGCATTTAACTTGGGAAAGGACATAAAGCACTAGTGGATGGATTTAATCTGTGTTGTGGCTATAAAAAGGATTGTAATGGTAATGGAAAGCCCCAGTTTTCTACTTCTTGTAGAAAATGCAGGAAGCAGATGGCCTGTGATGTATAAGGTCCTCCTCCAGGTACCTTGTGATTTCATCTTGTCATTTGTTTGGGCTCTCAAGTTTTCTTCGAGCTGTTTCATCACCCAATACAAGGAGACATTTGCTATTTTTCTGGTCTGTTCATTCCTTTGCTGGTCTTCTTCCCAGTCTCTCACACCTTCCTCTGTCATCGGCATCTGTGTTTCTGAGGCTATAAAGAGTGACGCCTGGTCTCTCCAACTGTGTTTCCTTCTTCTCCTGCTCCCACAGGGAAATCCTACACTATGATTGGAAGGGACGACTCTATGCAGAACCTCGGCATCATCCCCTGTGCTATTTCTTGGCTGTTCAAGCTTATCAATGAGCGAAAAGAAAAGACTGGGGCCCGATTCTCAGTCCGGATCTCAGCTGTTGAGGTGTGGGGGAAAGAGGAGAACCTTCGAGACCTGCTGTCTGAGGTGGCTACAGGCAGCCTACAAGATGGACAGTCCCCAGGCGTGTACCTCTGTGAGGACCCCATCTGTGGCACCCAGGTAACTGCTTTGGAACCTTGGTTTACGTGGTAGGTGATTCATCTCTACTTTGGAGGATGGGGCATCTCAGCCCTGGAACCACTTACCATGTAAACTGGGAAAGGCTTATGAGTGTTTACTTTAAAGTGGACTGGAACTTTATGGCCTGCAGCTGTGGGGCCATCTGTTCACCCAACCTAAATATTTGTACCTTGAATCTAATTGACAATGAGCAGGGACTACAATTGTCATAGCTTTGGGGGGGAAATTGAATCCACTTTCTTGACGCCTTTTGAGAAAGAAAAAAAAAACAGTATAATCTTTCTTTTGTTTAACAACAAACTGAAATATTTACTGCTTTGCACAAATAGCTGCACCCGTTCCTGGGGCTGTTTATGGCTCTATAAACTGTGTTTCTGGCACAGCTTTACAACCGGATTAGCTGTGCTGTGGGAAAAACTAATAACCGACTTCTAATTAGAACCGTGATATAATTGCTAGAACCATGGAAGCCAAGAGAAACTCTTGTTTCCCTTTTCAGGAAGTTAGGCCTGTGGTGAGGGTCTCTTCCTTTTGCTGCTTAACACAGGGATGATGTGAGGGTTCCCCTGGCTCATATCAAGAAAGTCTGCCTGTCTTCTACAGTAGGCTTCCCAAGTACCTCCTATTTCAGAAAGGTGTTTCTTTGATAAGATGGATCATTTCTGTGGGTGAGGATGTCCCAGCACCAGGATTACACCCATCTCTTCAAGCCTGACCCTGTTCAGCCTCTGCTAGTAGGACTCAGAACCTCTCAGTTTCCTTTAGAAATCTCTGTAGTGTGCACCAGAGTTGCCTGGAGGACTTGTTGAAACTGACCACTGAGCTCCTTCTCAAGAGTGTCTGAGTCCTTTTAGGGTCAAGCTCATAGCCTCCCCCCCCCAATGCGCATTTCTAACAAGTTCCCATATGACCCAGGGAACTGTTACTCTGAAGCATGACATATGTTCAGATACTGTTTCATAGCCTTCTTGATGGAAGCAGGAGCACCCTGGCCACCATGCCTGCTGAAGCTTGACAGGGTACTCAAACATGTCTAGCTTAGATTCATTCGTGAACCTACTAACAAAAGTTCTCCTAAGTAAAGATTTGTTTAATGGAAGGTAAATACGTTAAAGAAAGTAATGGCCTATTGAAACTTTTCTTTAATTTGTTTGTAATTCTTTAGTTTAAGTCTGACAATCATTTCAAAAGCACACGTCTGATAAATTTCCTTCGAAGTTCAAGGCTTTTAAAAATGGTCTTAGCTTGCAAATTCTGCCTTCACGAAATATTGCTTCTCACAGCTTTAAATTATAGGGATGGTTAAAGTCAGAGTAGAAAATTGTCATAATTTGTACCAACTCAAAGACATGTTGCAAATCAGTTCCTTGAAAAATCAAGGCTAAGTCAGGCTTGCACCTGTCGGGCCAACATTCAGATTGCTATGGAGAAAAGACAAGGCATTTGAGGAGGAACAGGAACTCTACTGGAAGTAGATTTCCTTCTCTACTGCAAAACGGAGTTCTGCGATTTAGACCCAGGTTTCTCACAAGATTTAGACACAGTGCCCACTCCTGTTTGCTGTGAGCATAAATTCAGGAGCTGAAACAAAAACTCTTAAATATAAATAAGACCTTCAAATTTCTTAGGTGTTTCTATATGCCTTTTATACATTGTTCCATTGCTATGAAAAGATACTCTAACAAAAGTTACTTGGCAGAGAAAGCCTTTTTTAAAAGATGTATTTTATATATATGTATATGTGTGTGTGTATATATATGTATATATATTCATATATTCATATATATATATATATATATATATATATATATATATGAAGAGGGGACCATGTCTCATTACAGATAGTTATAAGCCACCATGTGGTTGCTGGAAATTGAACTTGGGACCTTTGAAAAAGTAATCAATGTTTTTAACCACTGAACCATCTCTCCAGCTCCAGCAGAGAAAGTCTTTATTATGATTCCCAGTTGAAAGGACCAGGACATCACCAAGGCAGCAGGAGCCTAGAGCATCTGGTCAAATCACATTCACAACCAGGAATCAAGAGCAAATAGATTAAATGCATGTTACCATTCAGCTCCATTTGTCTGTTTACACAGCCTAGGATCCCAGCCAGGGAATGGCACCACCTTCAGTGGGTGGGTCTTCCCATCTCAATTATGTGATTAAGATAACCCTAACAGTCATCCCCCAGGCCCATCTCTCAAGTGATTCTAGATTCTGTCAAGTTGACAATTATCACTAGCCGTCATAATGTTAATACTTCTTGTTTATGACTATGCTAGTAAATGTGACCTAAAATTGGCTTTTGTTAAATAACTGAGAAATCAGAAATGAACACTAGGCAAGTCTTTTCCTTGTCAGATATAAAATTGCATTTCTCAGCACCTGTCTCCCATCTCCAAAGTCAAGACCTAATCACATCTCTCAGGTTAACAGATGAATGGCCTAGAATGTCAGTTCATAAAGATGGGCACATGCTACCACCACACACCCATACAGCCACTTGCTAGCTGTAAAATAACTAAAAACGAGCTACATCCAATAAATGTGGTCAATATTAATTTTCAGAAGCAAATCAACTAAGTTGGGCTGCCTCCACTGTTAAAACACTAGCCCCAAAGGATGAAGATTAGCATTTCGATCCTTACCACTCAGGCAAATGCTGGGTGAGTGTGATAGATAGATAGTCCACCTGTAATTCCGGCCTCTAAATGGTTCTCAACCTTCCTAACCCCCAATCATAAAATTATTTCATTTCTACTTCATAACTGAAATTTTCCTACTCTTATGAATCATAATGTAAATATCTGTGTTCTTCCAATGACTGTTCAACTCCAAGGGGTCCAGGCTCACAGGTTGAGAACCACTGTTCTAAAGCAAGACCAGAAGTTCTACAGTGCGGGCTGGCTAAGAGACTATATCTGGAATTCTGGGACCAGTGGAGATACCCTCCCACCGTGAATAATCAAGGATAACTTCCAGTGTCAACCTCAGGCTTCTATATGCACATAAGCATGTCCCCACACATGCAAACATGCATATATACCCATGCATGCTACACATAGATGAAAATAGAAAAGGGGGGAAATGACTATGCTGAGAACGCCCCACGTGTATAGGACCTGGTTTCAGAAGGACTTCTGGCCTAACGGATTGGACTGAGTCTTGCCCATGCAGGAGAGAAGCCTGAAGTTCTCTGCTCTTGCTTTCTCTCCTCCAGCTGCAGAACCAGAGTGAGCTGCGGGCCCCCACCGCAGAGAAAGCTGCCTTCTTCCTGGATGCTGCCATTGCCTCGCGACGAAGCAACCAACAGGATTGTGATGAGGAGGAGCACCGTAACTCCCACATGCTCTTCACCCTGCACATCTACCAGTACCGGATGGAGAAGAGTGGGAAGGGCGGAAGTAAGTCCATCTCAGCTGGTTCCATCACTGGCAATGGCCAGCAGTATCCCCACACCTAGGGCAGCAGCACCCTTCCTTAGCAGAGAATATGGCACTCACTTAAAGCTCAGTGGTCTAAAATTCAAGATAATTGTAGATTTTAGGCTTGAATTTACTTTTGAGTTGTACAGAGACAAAAGGTTAGCTTTGGCAATAATAACTGACAAATGACATTGCCTTAGATGTGTAAAAGAATGAATTTAAAAAGTAAACAGCTGCTGAATACTTTCTTTCTGTTCTAAAGTCCTATAGGGCTCACCACCTGTGTTAATCATAGTTCTCTAGAATAATAGAACTTATAGAATATGTGTGTGTGTGTGTGTGTGTGTGTGTGTGTGTGTGTGTGTGTGTGTGTGTGTGTATACACTTATAAAATAACTTACAGGCCGTGGTCTAGCTAATCTACAATGGCTGCCTCTGGAGGAAGGTCCAAGAATCCAATAGTAGTTGCTCAGTCTATGAGGCTAGATACCTCGGCAGGCCTACTGCTGATATCTTGAAGAGGTGGATCTAATGCTAGTGAAGGAATGGATGTTTTAGCAAGGAGAGAATAAACAGGCAAAGAGCAAAAACTTCTTTCTTCCGTGACCTTATACAGGCTTGCAGCAGAAGGTGTGGCCCAGATTAGATCTGGCTTAAAAATCTGCATTAAATGTTTGTCTTCTGACTTCAAAGATCCAAATTAGGAATAAATCTTCTCAATTCAAACTAAGCAGAAATCCTCATAGGTATGCTCTCTATTTGAGGGTTTTAGTTAATTCCAGATGTAGTCAAGTTAACAAAGAATAGCCGTCACACCACCAAAACCAATAGTAAGCCACTAGAGCACCTCCCAATATGGCATCTACCATAGTTCACCCTAATGGCTAGGAAGTAATAGTTTGAATAGTTTATAAATTATACTTTGAAAGAACTGCCAGGTATGGCTGTTTTCCTCTGGGTTGCCTGTTTGTGAAATCACATTGTGTAAATGCGGGCACAGTACTGTTAAAAAGCCACATTGCCAGGACCCCAGCTCTGTGGTTCATAGTCCTAAACTGGCTCTTGTCAAATCTAGGGCTGGACTTGAAGCCATTATCCATCTTTGTCTGTCAGTAGCGTACATTCCCAACTCACCAGAGTTGGGTACCAACACTTAACTCAGTACCTCTGCATAGCAATCTTGGTCCATGCACCAAGTTGACTCACTAGGTTTTCTGACAAGACATAAGCCATGAGGCTGGGCTGGTGAGGCAGGGATTTGTATAACTCTCAAGATCATCTTGGTAAGGCTTTCCAAGCTTAAGCAGCCGGCCTCCAGTCTTCTTGAAAAATTGTCTCAAGAACAGTGGATGCCAGGAAATCAAGAAAACCTAAGTCAGGAGAAGAACCTTGGCTTGAGAATTAGAAGAAGCCATCAGCAACCCTATTTCAAAGAAAATCTGTTCAACTGAGACCCACAGAGAGGGAAGCTCACCCTAGTTACTCCTCAAGTGTCCATGTTCCAAAGACAACATTCCTGAAAACAGTTCTGTGGATTTCCTGGTGTCCTGAACTGGAAAATCTCCTTCCCCATCTCACTACCTCCACAGACCTGACCTCTCCCACTCTACCTACTCCTTTGGGTTTGTGACTTTGGATGTTCTAATTTTCTGAGACATTGTCTCACTATTTAGCCCAGGTATCCTTGAACTCACAATCCCCCTGCCTCAGCCTCCATAGTACCAGGATTGCAGCAGTGTACCTAACCACACCTAACTTAGTTTCCATGTCTTAGATTCAGGTTTATTGAGTAGTAATTTGTATCCAGTGGAATTTATCTCCTTTTGCGTTTTTAGATGAGTTCTGGCACATCCATACAGCTGAGCAACCAGGAGAATCCAAGGTGATATCATTAGCTTGGAAAGTTCTCTTTGCCTTTATCTAGTCCTTTACCCCCACCTCTAGTGCCTGGCAAGCACTGATCTGTCTTTGTCTGTATTTGACCTTTATCCAGAGTAGTGTGTGAATCAATCTGAGGCCCAAATGGGTCCCTTTGCACCTCACAGTTCAGCACAATACACTTGAGATCTGCTTCTCTTGGTTATTCATTTATCTTTCTTTTTTCTTTGCTCATTTGTTTTGACTGGCCCTAGAGACCTGCCTTGCATTCCCACCATGGGGATTGAATAAAAATAATCCTATCTGTGACTGGGGTTCCACTAGCCAAAACCACTTGTATAGGTCTGGAAAGGAGATGGAGAATTCCCCAGTAATCTAGAGACCCTGGTTGTCACTTATCACTCTGGATGTCCCCTGGGAAGGGCACCATTAATCTAAGACCAGATCTCCTTAGACAGCCTGCCATTGGGAAGGTTTGACTGGGGAACAGCAGGACATGTTGAATGGGAATCTTAAAGAACATTAATTCTCAAAGGGAGTTCACACCATGTCAAGCACTTCCATTTAGGATAACATTCTTGAGGCCGGAAATAGGAATTAGGATGTGGAATAGGAGACTCTGAGCTCAGAAATCTGCAGCTGAACTGTTTTGCCCTGCATTCTTGGGGGCTGGCTGTAAATCCTGCCCTCGCTGCTTGTTCTGGGTAATATCTTAGCAGAGTGGATGTGAGAGTTGGGACACTGTTTATTTAGTTATTATCAATACTAATAATCATCATAGTCTTTAGAGAGTTCTTATCTGGTCAGCAAAGGGAACTCCCAACAGCTCAGGTCCCAAGACAAGGGCTCCCAAAGGTATAGAATGAAGTTTCTTGGTCTTGCCTGGCTCCACGGTCCAGCTACACAAAGGTACCAAGCAGAGAGAACAATGTTCTTCTAAGCTGTACACCAAGCCAGCAACTCCCTTTGGTCTTTCAACTTTTAATTCTTGATCTTGTTCACAACTTCGAGTCTGAAAACAATGAAAATGCACAAAGATTTCATGAAGAAATTAAAATGTAAAATTTTGAGTTTTTGACTCCACAACAATTTAAAAGAACATTCCCTAAAACTGAAGACTTGCCCCCAAGTTACTACCAAATACTAAGCACTTACTAAATACTTGAATAACGTCCAACTCATCTTTTTATTTTTAAGTTGTGCATGAAAATTGGTTTTAAATAATAAATTCAGGCAAAAGGAAAAGGCAGGTGCCCCAACAGCTTCCAAACCTCTCAAGTACCTGTCCAGCTTTGCAGCAAACAAAATGAGGGATGGGGAGGGTCAGGCTACAAAGGGCAAAGGGCAAACCCTCCCACCTGCCAGGCCCCAGTATCTCAAAGGCAAAGGATCAGACCCCACCTTCAGGTCCAGTAAGATTTCAGTGGATTTATGTGGCTAACCCATAATTAGAAGATTTGGGGTGTTGTTTAAAATGGAAATTTTGTTTACTTATATATAAATTATAATCCCTGTGGACTTGGCAGCCAGAACTCAATTAAGGGAAGGTTTATTAATTAGTCACCCTGCAGGGAAGCAGGAAGCAGGGCTGTTAACCAACTGGGAGAGGCTTAGCTTGATGATGGATTCAGAGGCGATCTCTGCTGCAAGGAATAAATACATAGTGAGAATATGCTCAGAGTCTTAGACCTATCTATGCATTGTGTGTGCGCGCGCACGTGCGCGCGCACACACACACACACACCCCTAAACCTGTAGATGACTTAGACCTTCTGGCCAAGACATAAAAGAACATTCTTTGTTGACGTCTTGCTGTTTTGTACATAGCATCGGGTTGGGTTTAAAATTGCCAAGACTTTTGTAGTATTAGCCGAACCAGTTACAGGTTTGCAGGCTCCATGCACATTCAGCATTGGGAAGAGGCCTCTAATGAGTAAGTGTTGCTCCTCATAATGGACACCCTGTCACTTTAGGGTGTTGGGCTGTAGCAGACTTTCTTTTGGGCCACCAACCAGCTCCCAAATCATGACACGGAGGCTTGTTGTTAGTTATGAATGCTCAACATTATCTTAGCTCATATCTTAATCTGTTTCTCTTTATGTTTTGTTTCTCAGTTCCTACCTTTCTTTTCCCCTGCTGTCTTCATGGCTTACCAGCCGGAGACTACCTGGCTTCTGGCCCTGGGCATATTCCTTTTTCTCCCCCATTCCTCGGCCTAGATTTCTCCTCCTACTTATTCTCTCTGCCCACCAGCCCCACCTGTCCCTCTCCTGCCTTGCTATTGGCCACTCATCTTTTGATTAGACCAATCAGGTGCCTTAGGTAGGCAAGGTGAAACAAGCGAAGTACATCTTTGCATAACCCAACTAATGCAGCATAAACAAATATAACACATCTTTACATCATTAACAAAGACAGCAGAAACAAATGTAACATATATTTACATAGTTAAATATTCCCGAATACTGAGCCAGTGAAGCTAGTTTTCCTTGTCCTGGTCTTTAAAAGCATCGTTTATATGGGCTGGTGAGATGGCTGAGCAGGTAAAATGCTTACCACATAGACATGAAGACCCAAATTCCCTTCCCAGAAATCATGGTGGAAGGGAAATATGATTCCGCAAATGCCATAGCATGCACCATACATACGCTTAATAAAAACAGATGCTTTCAAAGCATCTCTTGACAAACAATCTTGCAGACATCTAGTGTCCACTGACAAGTGACACGGATATGTTCATTCACCTTGCTTCCACCTGGGAAACAGTTATGGACTAGACTGTCCACATACATGTGAATGAGTGTACATGAACAGACATCTGTGCCTACACTCATCTGGTCACAAGAATAATCAGACAGTTTTTTCATCTTGGCTTTCTCATAGCAGTCAAACACTCTCCTTACAAAGATTATGGAACGACATAAATCAGCCATGTCCTACCCAAGGCTGTGTCGTTACACAGCTCTAAAGATCTATCATTTGGTCAGTAAATGTGTTTCTAAAGAGGGTGAGCTCATCTTAGTCAGCGTTTCTGTTGCTGTGAAGAGACACCATGACCATAGTAACTCTTTTAAGGAAAACATTTAAATGGGGTGGCTCACAGTTCAGAGGTTCAGTCCATTATCATCACAATGAGGAGCATGATGTTATGCCCTACATCTTGCAGGCAAGAGGAAGTAGTCTCAGAGTCACACTGAGTGAAGCTTGAGCAAAAGAGACCTCAAAGCCCACCCCCACAGTGACACACTTCCTCCAACAAGGCCACACCTACTCCCCAAGGCCACACCTCCTAATAGTGCCACTCTCCTAGGGAAGCCATTTTCCTTCAAGCCACCACAGCCCCTCCCTCCTGTCCAGCAGCAAAGCATTGACCAGGAAGATGACTGTACACTGGGGAACTCCCATCTCCCTAACCAGAGTCGATTATGAGTGACAGTACCAACTCTATGCTTGTATCTTTAATCTTTTCACCATCAATGTCAGAGCTACCTTACCTTTGGATGGAGGGGAAGGAAAGAAAAAAATAACCGCAGACTTTCTGAGCCTACTTCCTCCATAAGAGCCTCCTCCACACTCCCCTTTCCACATAGTACTTTTCTCTTTAGAACCCCAGAGCAGCCTTTGTCCTGTTCTGTCTTCTATTTTTATGTCCCATGCTTGTTGGGCTCCACTAAGCTATGTACTTCCTGAAAACAGAAGACTCTGATGTTTGTATTGGGTCTCCATGATGCAGGTCCTGCATCTGCATGCTGATACTAAATATCTGTGTATTGTATGCAATGGAATGTATGTCATATTTTAACCCCGACTTCCTCTAGCATCTAGTACATCTAGTTTCAGGAGCAAGTTCAACTTGTTTGGATTTTGTATTACTAAGGGATAAAACATACTCTGAGTGTGCAGGTCAGGGCTACTTCAGAGATAATAGGATCTGAGGGCTCTGGCCTAATGAAGGTTTAATGCCTTGATTGATTCAAAATTTGAATAGACAGTTAAGAGGTGGAAGAAATCAAAGTGGGACCTTATTGGAGGAAGAAGGTCACTAGAGGTTCTAGCTTTCAAGGATAGACTTTGGCCCTAGCCATTTCTTGTTTGTTTCCAGGCTACAATGAGGTGAGAAAGTCTCCCCTGGCATACATTCTTACAACCAGGATGTTCAGCTTTGCCTTACATTGGGGCCAGGTAACCTATGAAACGGAGCCAAAATTTATTCTTCTACCTTTTTGACCACCTGTTCCAAATATCTAGCGACCCACCCTCATGCCACCTGATGCTATGGGGGTGTCACACAACCAGAAGTTAGTCAGTTCACAAACAAAGTTCGCTAAAGAGGGGAATTGCATCAAAATATACATTTTCACAACAGATGTATGTTTATTTGTAGATCTTAGATACAAACCCATTTGCTGCCAACTGGATCCAGCCCTATTCTGGCTTCTTTTCATTTTTCAACTCTAATTTCTGATGCACATCTAATTTAACTTGAATCGTTCCTTTAACATATCTTCCCAAAACATTAAATTATGTATAAATGTTCAAATTTGTTACAAAATAATATTTTGTTGGTTTCTGTATTGTTTAGATTTTAGTTATAATAAATGCAAGTGTCACAAATATCCAGTCTTCTGGCAGATAGACAGTGAGTCTTTTTGGAAGAAAAGTACTTAGGCAAAAAAAAAAAAAAAAAAGTACGCATTTGGCTGTGGCTGTCAGTGTCTTACTGGGCAATGGAGAGTGTGACTAACCCTAGACTTTGCAGTATATGACAGTTGTCTGGAGAACTTTTTAGGGAATCCTGGTGCCTATGCTGCACACCAACCCAATTAAATGAGAAGACCTGGGAGTGGGGGAGCAAGCCTGGGAGTAGGGGGCCGGGCCTGGGAGGGGGGCCTGGGAGGGGGCCCTGGGAAGGGGGGGACAGGCAGCGGGAGTTCTTTACAGGTCCCTGGTGATTCCAGAGTGCTGCCAAATTGGAAGCCATGTTGATGTAAGACTAGGAAGAGGCTATGCGTATTTTAGAGTTCGCTTTGGGTTTCCATCTGACTCAGCATTACTTTTCAATGAAGTCATGGGTGATCTGTGGATCTCACTCTCGGTTTTCTCATCTATAATTTCAGTCCAATTTATGCATAATGTAGGCATTAGGTGATATTAGGAGAATTACTCCCTGTGGAGAAAATAAGGTATGTGGGTAACTTGGTTTGGTCCAACTCCAGACTTAAAACATAAAGAATTCTGAGCTGAGGATGTAGCTGAGCTGCTGGAATGCTTGTCTAGCATGCACAAAGCCTGAAGTGATCGACAGAAGCTCATAAACTGGATACAGTGACACATGACAGCACACAGGAGGCAGAGACAGATGCATCTGAGGTTCAGAATTATTGTCAGAAGTAAGTGTTCAAGGCCAGCCTGGGATACATGAGATCTCTTTAAAAAATGAAGTTGCTCAAGACAGATTCAACTATGTTCCTTTAACTCTTGTGTCCTGGATTTCAGAAATCTGAAAAGTCAATTAGGAACTCGATTTTTACCTGTATTAATTATTACCCCTGTTGCTCAGTCGTTGAGAAATTATTTTCTCCCTGGCCACTTGCAGTGATGGAGACATATGTTAACGCTGCCAAACAGTCCGTGCCCACTAACTTTGTACCATTCTAGATTAAGCATCATTTGTGAAAGTCAGATTCTCTGACCACCCAATGCCAGTGGGTATAGGGCAGAGAGCAGCTTTTTCCACTGTGTGAGGGTGCCTCTCATTCTGAGTCACGCAGATAATTACAGGTATTTTCTAAAGCTCTCCAGCACAAGCTAAGGCACCTTTTGTTCTCTGTGTTCTGTTTTACTGTGTGTACATTATACATTTTATTCCATTACATCAAATGGACTATTAAGTCTGGAAGTCCAAATTGGTCTCTGTCTTTGGCCTTTCATCTGAGATGTGTGAGGAATACCTAAGCCTCTCCTGTCTATATAATTGGGCTGCAAAACAGATGGCATTTTGTTTAAAAATAACTGTTTCCCCGACACATCATTGCCATGAGCCAATCTTGCATGATCTGAAATAGGATAGAAGAGAATATGGCCTTCCCTTTTAAGGGGTTGCTCCGGGGACAGTTGAAAATAAGCAAAATGAACTACATTCATGTCTAAAGTGTGGGACCAAGCTGGAGAAACTGGAGGGCTCAGTCAGTGCTGCACTTCCTGGAATGTTCACCAGCAGCAGCAGGCATGGGAATTGAGGCTCCAAGATGATTCCCCCATGTTCTTATCCAATAGTGAGTCCATACCTTGTCCTTATGAATGGTCTTTGGGTTCTTCCTACAGGTGTTGAGGTAGCCAGATGTGTATACAACTGTATATACCCAGGTGCTACCTGAATGTCTCTTATGTGAAGCCAACATGTTGGGGATGTGTGTGAAGAGTTTATGTACATGTGTGCTAAAGGAGCACACCGTGTCTTCCTCTGATACTCTTTGCCCTGCTCCCCTGAGACAGAGCCTCTCTCAGGGAACCTGAAGTTCACTATTTCAGTCTGGCTGGTCAGACAGTTTCTGGGTTTTTTCCCTACCTCTAGCCCACCCGGCAGTGTGGGCTTACAGGCTTCCATAACCATTCCTGGTTTCTTATGTGACTGCTGGGGATTCAAATTCAGACCCTCATGTTTGCATAACAAGTGTTCTCACCCAACAGGCCACCTTCCCAGTCCCACATCAAGGAAAAAATACATAGTTCTTTTCACATTGCTTTGGAAGACGATTATTCTGGATGTTGACCTCTCATTTGACAATTTCTAGGCTTTTCATGACATTGCTGTGTGGTCTTCCTTCTCTCTGAGAAGAAATTGGCCGATGTACTTACCTGGTTCCATTGTGTGGAATATGCTTGTGCTCCCTGGGCTGTTTTTCTTTCCTCTTTCGGCTCTGTGCTCTGTGTAGTGTGGCTATTATTTGCTTTGTTACATTTGTTCATTTTACTTGTTCCTGAGGCTGACTGAGCTTTTTAGATTTGTGGGTTAGTGGTTTTCATCATTTGGGGAAAGTTTGGATCATTATTTATTGAAACATTGTGTCTGTGAGACACTCTGAAAACCCAACCATGTACATTTTAGACAGCTGAGCTTGCTTGCCCTTTTAATCTACACATTGGTCAATCTCACGCACTCTCTCTCTCTCTCTCTCTCTATATATATATATAGATATAGATATATAGATATATAGATAGATATCTTGTGTACTTTTATTTTTATTTCATTTTGAAGATTTATATTGATATATTATGAAATTTATTCATCTTTCCTTTGTTAATGTATAGCTTGCCATGAACTCTCAGACAATTTTATTTTTATTTTAATCTCATAGAGGTTATTATATACACTTTTAATTGAGACAGATCTCGTTATGCAGCCCAGAGTGGCCATGTCTCTAACTAAGTGTTTGAACATTGACACAGAGTGGCAGTGACTGGTTTTCATTGCCTCCTCTATGGATTCTAATAGTTATGCTTTGGTGAGTTTATTTCAAATACCTTTTCATTATGGGCATCATCTACCTGCTTCTTCTCATGCCTGTTAATCTTTTCACACGAACCTTCAGATTTTCCAATCTGACAGTTGGGACCAGGCACCCCTGGCTTTCCATTATTAGTGTCCCATGTGCATCTGCTGATGGCTATTCAGCTGAATTATCCAGCCTCCTAGATGTTGGTTTCTATCTTTCTTGAGCTCAGGTAAGGCCACCAGGCTCTGCCTGGCTCAGGTACGGCCACCAGGCTCTGCCTGGCTCTTTGCCCTGAGCCTTCAGCACAGTGAGCTGAGACCAGGAAGGTCTGCTTTCTTTGTTTCATGTGCCTCAAGAGCCTCCCCTGCTAATGTCAAAAAAAAAAAAATGCTATTTTATACATTCTGTTGATTTTGTTGCTGTTTTGGATACAAGACTGAGCCTGGTCCCTATTACTTCATTGCAGCCAGAATCCATGGGCGAAATTCTTAACTTTTCTGAGCCTTAATTTTCTCATCTACAAGAAGAAGATGATAGCGTTTATATGATTTTGTGTGGGAACTGAATGAGATGGATGTCTGTGCACCTGGCAGTTGGCAGACACTCAGTGAATAGTTGGGTCTTTCCTGCCTTTGCACCTGGATCTTGCATCTTCCAAATTTCTCCTAGAGTTACCAACCCAATTTCTGGCTGAGCTTTTGCTTGGCTACCTGTCAATGGCAAACTAGATAATCATAGGTGAGCGGCTCAGGTTTTAACTTAGTAAGTGACAGAACTCCATTATCCAGAGGACAGTCGAGTAAAGCCCTTACCCTCCTTCAGTGAACCATCTGATCTACAGGAATTATTCTTTTGTTTGTAAAATAAGTGAAGGTAGGTTTTGGAGGGTGTGTGGCACAGGGTAGACAGAATTTAAGAGCACTGATTCTGTTTGAAACTCCAACTTGAATTGTTTGCGTCATCAAATGTTAATCTTTTTCTTTCTCCAAGATTTCCAAAGAGCTCCGTGAAGAATAGCAAATGTGCTTGCTGGCTAGACCTTACCCTCTCTCTGTTTTTCTTCCCCTCTTGCCTTCTCCTGGTGCCAGTGTCTGGAGGTCGAAGCCGCCTTCATCTCATCGATCTCGGCAGCTGTGTGAAAGCTCTCAGCAAAAATCGAGAAGGAGGCTCGGGGCTGTGCCTCTCGCTGTCTGCTCTGGGCAACGTCATCCTGGCTCTTGTTAACGGGAGCAAACACATCCCATACAAGTAAGTGACTCTCCTGCTGAATAGCAAGATGGTGTGAACAGAGTGAGTCTCTGTCCAGGAGGGCTTCCCTAGGAGGGATGCAGCTAAGGCTCAGTCTGGACCGAGTTATGAATTCAGTGACAGAGATTATCTTTAGCTAACGATGGTGCATCATCCTCCAAGTTGGGAAGTGTTGCAGATACTTCTGCACAGTTGTAGAAAGCTATGTCATTGGAGGCCTCCAGTCATGGTTACTATTGGTGGGTTTCTGTCAGGATCCCATCAGCGTATCTGTTCTATGGTATTGCAAGCAGTGACCAAAGAGCAATGGGTCATCCAGGTTAAGGCCAATCACTAGGGTACAACTTACTCATTAGATATGAATTTCAGGTAAACAACAATTTCAGTTTAAGTATGACCCCATTTATTATTGCGTGGATGTCACAGGCATCCTGTATGTCGTCTGACATCCCTACTTAGGAAAGCTTTAAAAGCCTGGGGGCATGACCATGTCTCATCCCATGCAAATGTTTACTTCATTTACATGATCCTTCCCTTTTTACCATCACTGCCCCAGAAAGAAAAAGCCAGTGCTTCTCCCACTCTGGTGCATCCCTAATCATGCCTTGTCTCTAGTGCTCATGAGTGGTCCAGCCGTCCTTCCCCCCACCTCCGTTGCCCAGCTCAAGTGTGTCTAAGTAGCTAGAGGAACCTCCACGCATCTTAACATGTATTTTATGTGCATCACACGAAAATAGGGTGAAGGACAGGTGTGAAAATCTTGAGAAGGCTATCTCCGGTATCAGCCAATGATCTGGTTTGGCTCCATTTTATTCGATTTAAGTGGAAACAGTATTAGCCTCACAGAGTTGTCATGAGTAAATATGTAGGCAATATTTTATTTTAACCCATAAAAATTCTGTAAATGCAGATTACTGCTGTGGAAGGGAAAGGAAATTGGGGTGTAACTGCAGTGCCCGAGTTTCAAGAAAAGCTCTTGCTTTCTCCCTTCCTCTGGTCCAAGCTGATAACAGATCCCCAACGCCATACCCTATCAGGAGGAGCATTCTGGATGCCTTCAGGGGCTCATCTGGTAGCTAGAAGCTTAGTTAGTTCTTGAAATTTGGAATCCCAGGTAGAGAAGCGCCAGCGTGCTGTTCCTCGCCCTTGTAAAGACCATTTCTTATAAAAGGATGATGTCAAGGTAAGGGTTTGTCAAGTTTCATTTTCTATGATTTCCACTGTGAAATAGCCTAAAGGTTGGTGGCTTGGCAAGAATAAAGGTCATTGTGGGATAAAACCATCGAGGCTGAAGATCCTCCAAAGACTAAAAGGTCCTCCAAAGACTTAAATGAGAATCATGCCTTTGAACCTGATACGTTTCTGGGTCATCATGCAGATACAATTCAAAATGCCACCTTGTTACGAGGTCACTGGCTATGTAATAGATCATTCCTGTTTTATTTATAAAGAGTGAAATAAAATGATTTATAATTTTAATAAATAATTATCTGTTCAAATGTTGATGGTGGACGGAAAGGTGGATAAATGTAAGCATACGGAATTTTTTGATTAAGTGAAGTAACTCCTTTCTGACTGTAGTTTGGTTACATTGTAAACAACTAGGGAAACACTATGAGTTGTTTTTATTACTAGCTCAAGGTCTCTTGTTAGATTAAACATATTTTTAACATCAGTTGGTCCTAACAGCCAACCACCTGCCCTCTTAGGAGAACAGACAGACTGTAATAGACTATCGCCAGACTCTCCAGACATCCTTTTGCTTGGTTCTAGGCATCCCTTCCTAACGTTTCAGCCACACAAGTGATAAGCAAATGTTTCTATATTGTATGTAAATACAGACTTAACATAAATATTGTGTCTACATAATACCATGTCATGGAGTTGTCCCCTAGTCCTGACAGTCATTATCTGAGGGCACAGATTCCATCAGTGACCCTGATCCTGCCTAACAAATCACCAAAAGCTTGCTGGGCTGTCCACAACTCAGTTTCAGGAAGCATGGTGGTCTGGCCAGCCATGTAATGACCAAGGTTGTTGTCCTGTCACCCTTTGGTCCCTAATAACTGTCATTGCATAAGCTTTGTAAGACTTTTGCTCTGACATTTTCTTGGATTCTCAGCCACAGCATAAATTTCATATTTGGTGTCTGTGAGTCTCATTTGCAAACTGATTGTTTAATCAACTAGAAACTATTCTCTTTCAGAACAAAGGACAGTAAGACAGATTTACTCAAATCTGCGAGGCACTTGGTGAGATCCAGCAGTATGGCTTGGGAGACCTTGGCAGTTGAGGTCACAGGACCGACCAATGCCTTCTCTCATCAAGCTCTGCCTGGTATCTATAGGTTGCCTCTGTACAGCAAGGTGTTCAGCCCAGTCCAGTGTGGTCCACATTTCCTTTATGAGACCACAGCCCTCCAAAGTCATGCTCTACCACATTATGTTAGCAGGCTAACTTCCTGAGCATCTTATCTTTGCCTTGACTTCCCAGGCAGTTGGATCTTTCTTGGCTGCGTAGTTTCCTAGTATTCTGTTCACTTTGGGGGGGGGGGTCCTAGAAAAATCAAACTTCATATTCTTCCAACTCTCCAAAAACACAAAACCCCACCACTGGCCATCTGTCACCCTGGACACCTCTGCTCAGTAGTAGCATTGCCTGTGCTTCCTTTGGGAAATCAACTGGAATGTGCACGGAGGGAATAGAGTCTCCATTTCTCTTCATCATTGTACTGGACCATTTGTCATGTGAGCATGCCTGAAAGTGAGTTGGGATTCATTACCCATCCTAGGTGCTCCCACGGGCACCCTAGATGTGCCCTGAATGGTTCTGACTCTGCAAATGACAGGCACAGGCAAGGAGTTCTCCACTTCAGCCATTATGCAGTGCAGACTGCCTGGCTAGTCCCAGTGCTATTCATTTATCAATCTTAAAGGATGACATCATTCAGAAAAGTGCACGGAGGAGATCAGCAAGGGCAACAGCCCCCCTAGTCAGCTTCTCAGGTCAGGAAGCACAAACTGCTCTCTTTAATGTCAGGGGGTCTTACTCCCTGGGAAATCTGTCCTTGTTCTGAGGTTTCTGACAGCACATTTGCAAATTTCCTTCCAGGCTCCTTCCTTAGGGTTGTTTGCTAGTCCTCACCACTTCCTGCACAGTGAGGTGCTAGGAATCTCCACAGTTAATGGAGTGAGGTGGGGGGTCGGGTGGGAGCAGAGGCATTCTCATACTACAAACCAGTGTTCCGTGTGTCCACCTTTGGAGTTGCTCCGTGAGGAGTCACCAAAAGGATCTGTCAGGGTGAAGTTGGCTTCAGCTAAAGCACTCGCATGTCCCCAGCCCTTCTGAGGATCACAGACTTTCTAGCAACTCAGAAATTCTAAGTCAGTTCCCTACAAGAGAGCTTGGTCTATTTTAGATATTTTCTTGGGATGGGTACAGCCCAGAGGAAGCACATCCTTCACACAGTGGTCCCTCAAGCCCTGAAGCCCCTTGACTCCATTTATAACGGACACTGCATTTGGAGAAGCCATTACTTTATTAATCTACACAATCTGATATAGGTAAGGGCTTCTTACAAACTTCCAAGAAGCCAAACCACCACACTTGGGCCTTTGCAAAATGAAGCTTTTCATTGAGAAAAGAAACAAGACTGTTAAAGAAACAAGAGACTTCTTTTTAAGTGCAATTTTTTTCATGAGTTGTCAACTGGGAATGTTTATGAAGTGAGGGAGGTTAGGGTTCTTGTTGATTGGATAATGAGAAGGGAGTAGGGTGTTGGAGAGATCTCCTGTGTGTGCCTAGACCAGTGCTTCTTAACCCTCCTAATGTCGTGACCCTTTAATACAGCTCCTCATGTTGTGGTGACCTCCAACCATAAAGTCACATTTATTGCTAGTTCATAACAGTAATTCTGCTACTATTAGGAATGATGACGTAAATATCTTTGTTTTCTGGGCAACCCTATGAAAGGGTCGCCAACCCCAAAGGGGTCACGACCCACAGATTGAGAACCACTGGCGTAGGGATGTGGTTTTTTCTTGGTCTTGGCTCTGTTCTGGAGAAGTAATAGTCTGTGTGTGGAAGGATTTTAGAGTTTGCGACACACCAAGGTCATTGACTGCTTCTGCACGAGTCCATTCTTAAAAAAAAAAAAAAAAAAAAAAAACTGCTTTCAAACTGTCCTGGAGTTCTGGAGGCTTTTTTGTGAATGCCCTCTTAATCTCTTTGCCATTTAAGGACTTCAGACCGAAAACCTCACATCTACCTGCTCATTTTCCCAGTGTGTTTGTACCCTGTTTCTAAACCACAGATATTTCTTGCTAATGTCTGGACAACCATTTAATAAAGTCACAGGGAATCATCTGTGATGCCCTCGGGCTCTATTGCTAATGCTCTTCTCTGGCAACTTGGTGACCGTCATGGCCACTTGTGACTAAGCCCTGTGGAAGGCCCTCTATTCAGATTTTTTTTTCTATTCCTGCAGGCCTGAGATCCCCTTTTACTCATGGTAGGTCACTAGCTTGCTCCTCTTCCCTCTCCACTGCTGAATGGCCCCACCAAGCTTGAAATGCATTGAAGCTAGTCTCTTACCACAAGCCCCCCCCCCCCCCCCCCCCCCCGGCCCGGGCAGCACCGGAAGTCTTCCATCTCATCAATGTGCCAGAACCTCCTTTCACAGCCCGTAATGGGAAGCTTGCCTCCTCAGGCTCCTCAGTGGGGTAAGGATCCAAAGTTATTCTAAGGACAGCCAATGGGAGCACCTGAGCACAGCTGTGCACTCAAACCAGCCAGCAACACTAGAAATAAGTCAGTGAATGGAGTAGGGGTGGGGAAGACAGCTTATCCTGAAATGTTAATACCTCTCCTCATTTCAAAGGCAGTGGGGTGCAGATACCTGGAGACAGCAGGTGCAGCAGAGTCTGCAGTTTGAGCTGCACAGGGCCACCACTGCAGTGCAGGCATTCTTCCTCCTGGCTTTAAAAATCTCATCACTCGCTCTTCTGGTGTCTGGGTAGATTTGGGGGTTTCTTCGCTTTCTCAGAACTGGAAACGTAAAGGTGTGGGAAACTGGAGGATGTGTGGGAAATGAGCAAGTGGCATAAAGTGTTAACCATGATGCTCTGTTCCCCCATTGTCACACAATCCTGTTCTATGGGTTTGAATGTAGATTACTTACAGGTACCATAAAATTAAATAGATATTTTCCAGAGAAAAAATGCAAAAGAACATCAGCTGGAAGATTGACTCAGATAGCATGAAATTAGGGAGAGCGCCATGTAAGGATCTTCGTGTATGAGAGATGCGCACATGTGCATATTTAACCTCCTCTAAATGCACATTAATGCTGGATTATCTCCTCCTGATTTATGGGAAGAACATCAATTTAGAACTATTTGCACAAACTCAGGATACCAGTTTATAGCATTCCCTGTTTAGAAATAAAATAACCAAAGTCTCAGGTTGCCAGGCAACCACAGCAGTGATAATTCTTGGTATTACTGCTTTTAAAACATTCATTTTTTAAATACATTTTAATAACTGTTTGGAAGCAAGGAGAGTGAGCTCAGAGCATCTCTGGGACACAGAAAGAAGTTTCTGGGTTTTTTTTTTTTATGAGATTTTTCAGCATGTCACTTTTTTATTCTTCCCTCCTTGCCTCTTCCCTGGCCGGTGGTATTTTCATAGTTCATTACAGAGTTTACAGAGACTGTTATTATTTTCTTAACAGTCCAGGCAGCAATTGTCCGTTTATTAACTGCCCCAGCTTGATACATGCAAGTCATTAGGAGAGAAATGATGTGATGTGGGACTCTCTTAGGCTGTAGTCTGGATTCCACCATCAGTTTTTAAGTACCAAGTCTGGCCCATCCTCTCTGTTCTGGAGAACTATTCTCCTGAACTAGGAGCAGAGTGTTGGACCCCCAGTGTGGACCAGAACCTCTGGGCAGCAAAGCCATCCCAGGTGATCTTTGTTCTGCCCATTGCCACTTTAAGATAATGAAGCATTATGGCTTGAGGACTGAATGGGAGACAGACAACAACTCCGTCTCCCCTTGGGCTCCAACTTAGCTTGACTTTTGAGGTTCCAAAGGGATGTCTCTTCCTTCTATATCCTGAGCCAACTGGCTGGCAATGCAAGAGTGGACTAGGATTTGAAACCTCATATTCCATCACTACCAGCAGAATAGAGGGGGCTCTCGTGCCCCTCCACAGAGGCCCCGGGACTCAGACTGGGATCAGCAGCCTTGGGTTCCTTCCCCAGACAGCCATGGTAGTCCAGAGCAGAAGGCAGGGTGGGGTCTAAGGAATGAAGGAGACAGATGGTCAGAGCTGAGCGGCTCATTCCTGATTTCACATTTACCATCCCAATAATCAGATGTTCTCACTCCCATGAGTAAAGAGGCAGAAACAAAAGTAGAATTCACCCGCTCAGCCTTTCAAAGGGGAATAGAAGCTAATTTATGAACTGCCAGATCAGGGGAAGAAGGAGAAAATTGTTTCTAATACTTATTTTCTGGCTTTTCAGCTACATAGCAGACAGTTAGCACAGCGTATAAATTGGTTCTTCATGTTTCTAAATGAGAACACAGTGATAATGCCGCTTATGCCACTGAGGATATTTTAAATGCTTTAATGGGTGTCTATGACTAACTCAACCCCCAATCTTATGGCAAAAACTGTGAAACTGAGGCACAGAAAGGTTCACACAGCTGTTAGAATGTCACTGTCCCCCTGTGTGCCATTGCGACCTGGAAGGTTGTTGATATTTAGTGAGTATTTATAAACAGATGTGAAATGTCCATGGATTACATGTATCCGTAAACCCCGAGTTTAGAGGCTTCTGAGAGTGTAGACTGGAGAGGAGTCAGAGAGTCCAGTGTGTACATCCAAGTGGTTTCCTTGACTTTACCTGTTTCTGTGGTGGCTAAGCTGAGACCGGGGGCTAGGTCCCAGTGCTGAAGTGGAACATGAAATTTGGGAGAGAAAGAAAAGGAAGTCCCTCATTCCAGACCCAAGCCATAACCCAAGGATCAATCAAATGTCACATGACAGTGTTAAGAGCTGAGCCTAATAATACAGGCTCGTAATCCCAGCTAGAGGTAGAGGCAGGGAAATTGCAAGTTCAAAGCCAGCCTGGACAGCTTACTATGAGATGCTGTCTCAAAATAAAAAGTAAAAATGGTTGATGGGGGAGGGATGATAAAGAGTTCTTTGTTAGCATATACAGGCCAAATTCACCCCCTAGTAATGACAACACACACACACACACACACAAACTATGTTCAGTAAGATGCCCTTGACCTAGAGCTTTTGTGCAGTGGAAGCAGGGCTCTGAAGGCTTGCAGTGGATCCCAGTGGCCTGAGTGCCTCACATCTCACGTCCCCCATCAGTAGTAAAGCTGAATAACCCCATAGTACCTTCAACACACAACTCTCTTACTTTGCCTGGGGTCTACTGCAAAAAAAGTAGGTCCATTTCTCAAATTGGAGAGTTGAGTGCTATCCACAGTTGATAGATGGGACCACAGTTGGGGGTTTCCTTCCCTTGGATGGTGGTGTCTCTCAGGGATTCCTGAGTGTTCTCCCCAGGCCTCTGTCAGTAGAAGAGGTTATCATCTTCTGGGTCCTGAAGTTTGGCTGTATGTTAGTTACTCAGTGAAGGAATAAGCAGGAGATGTGAATGATGCCAGGATTCACAGTGACCGCATTGATGAGCTTCCTCATTAATGGCATGGAGTAGAATAGTTGGGAACTTCCCTGGGTGCCAGATCAGACAATCACTGTCACAACTGAAATTTGTCAACTTTCTTCACTGGAAGCTCCTGATGATGCCACCTGGGCTGGCAGAGCCACACTCAGGTGAGGGTAAAAAACACAGATGCTAGCTCTGCTGGTGGTACACTGGTTCAGTCCTCACTTCCCACCTTGAAATCAGGATTTCATTCTCATCCTCCACTTCGGGAACAAAAATAGATCCCATGGGTAAAATGTCTAGGGGGCCCTTTGAGAACATATGTTTCAAAGGTGGAAAGGCCACTGTGTGAGCATATTCTAGTTTTATAATCCAGGGCCAGCTGGCACCATCATAGCATTTCATCTACTCTAACATGTAAAGCAGGCATCTCTTTTGGCCAAATATATTATAAGTTCCTTTCATTACATTGCAGCCTTCAGCCCACGTGTCTGGCACACAGGGCAGCTTCCTGATGCAGATCTAAAGGAGCTTAAACTCTCTGCACAAGGGTGAAGTGAGATTTTAAGGAAACTAGAAACTTACTGAAGTTGAGGGCACTCAGAAGTAGCTGTCGCAGAACCCCCAGTTGCATCTGTTTATCCTACCAACCAGGTGTGATGTATTTTATAAAGACATCTTTCCTATAGAACTAATGATGGTGGCCACACTAGGAGATGCTCTGAGGCAGAACCCCAGGTGTAACATGTTGAAGAAAACCATCTGTGTGGACTTAGAGAAAGGCTTTCTTCTGAAGAACTTTACATAGGTGCATTTGATAGAAATTTCATGTTGAATTTTAGATCCCAGCTGGCTCATAATATATAACTACTCTTCATGGAAGCCAGGGTTGTTCTGACCAACAGGAGGATTCTGGCCCTCAGGAACCAGAGTTCAAAGGACTGGTTCCCTGGGATCGGAGGGAGGATACCAAACACGTACAAGAAATAGCCGGAGAAGTGTATGTAGAGCCTAAGTACAAATTGTATCTTAACTGCGTTATTCATTTTGATCACGTCTCCATTCAAAAGTATGCACTAGGTCAAGACCAAAGTAACAGGAGCAGCATTGGGAACAGTACAGCAGGTGACAGCTCGGGGAGTGAGGGCATGCAGCATGAAACACTCAGGTATGGTAGGTGATATGCACACTAGCCCCTAACCTGAACAAAGAAAAGGAGGAACAGAGGAGGAGGAAGAAGCCATGAGGATCTGCTGTCTCAGCTGAAGTGGCTAAGTTACCATCTCCCTCATCATCTACCTTCCCCTTACTCCTGCTCTGTAAGCACATTTTCCTGTCTCCCCACTATCCATCCCTCGGAGCCTGAACCCTCCACAGCTTCTCTGCCATGTGCGGTACTGATGTAGAGCTCGGATGATACCCATCATGACAAACTACTCAGCTAAATGAAACTCCAAACCCACAGCTTATTGTTATCTTTAATGATAACTAATCATCATATCACAAGTCCTGTTCATTACAGAAAGCAAACAGCTGAAGGAGGATGGCTTGGGGTTAGCCCGGGCCAGTGCACAGAGGAGCCCCAAATGCCCTTAGGCACCCTGAGGGCTCTGTGGTTACTCAAGGATAGCTTGATTTAGGTACAATTAAGCATTAGGAGGGATGGAGCATACAAATGAGTCAGGGCTTAATTCATTAAAAAACTGTCTTGAACATTAAATGGGCTTCAATCAGAGTATCCAACCATAAATTCTCACCTGTTTCACAACTGGTTCAGGCTCAATTGAGCATTAATAGATTTTTTTTTTTGGTGCATGCAAATGAGGTGATAATTCATTCTGTTGTGTAATTGAATAATTTTCAAATAGATTTATTCACAGGAACAGTTAAATTGTACCAAGGTGTCTAACGTAGCTCATAGCACTTTAACCAAAGCAAAGCTGAGTTTCATTCTGACACAATAGAGGCTGTGGGACAGATATGTCTAGTGAATTCATTACAGGTTTGAAGAGCAGTCGATCCTAAGGCACCTGACGATGTTCATTCAGCCTTTGAGAGCCATGACCCCACTTGTTATTTGCTATTGTTTCTCCTTTCTTTCTTACTGTTACTTATATGTGGGGTCAATAAAAATTTTCAGGAAGTGATTTCTGAGTTTGGTGATCATGATTTATAAGCATACTTCCTTCAGTTTTGTGCCCTGACATGTTAGCCTTTCTGAGAGTTCAATATGTTAGCCTACTTGGTGAATTCTAGCCCAGTGAGACTCTCTCTCTCTCTCTCTCTCTCTCTCTCTCTCTCTCTCTCTCTCTCTCTGTCACACACACACACACACACACACACACACACAGCTCCTATCTCTGGCCTCCACACACATGACTCAAACACACATATATAAAAGCACAAGTGTGATTTTTTTTAAAAAAACATGTATTCCTTCATGTTTCCCATGGCCTACCTAGGAAACCATCTTCTCTATGAAGCCTTCTTGAAGATTGTCTCTTCCAAAATGTTGTTCCAGAACAGTCCTGTCTAACTTGTCACAGCCATGTCCTCTCTGAAGGCACCTCATGCCACATTTGACTTCTTTGTTTACACTACTCAGTCCCCTGGCCTGTGAGCTCATCTCAGTGACAGCCTCTCTCTCAGGCTTATTCTCACTTGATCTTAAACCTGTGTCTTTAACAATATGAGAATCAACAAATGAGAATCAACAACATTTGCCTTCATGACCAAAGCACTACCCAGTGGATCAGCAGGTCTTCCCACTCAGACTGCTTAAACACACATGTAAGTGCCCTGTTAACTCCTAGGAATGCCTGGCTGTATTTCTGAGGCCTGAATGTCTTTTTCGTGTGTGTGAAGACCAAGGATCAGCCAAAGAGCTGCACGGTGGGTAGTGAATAGAGTCATTCCTTGCAACAAGCACACTCTCAGAGGCATTGACACACTTGCATCTTTCCACATGGTCAGAATTTAGTGAGTAACAGTACAGTCTTACATCGAACCAATTCCTTTGTCTTTTATTCACTTATATTACTGGTCTACTTAATTGACCTGATCATTGGCAATCATAGTTCCTCTTATTCCAGGCTTAATTATTAATATTAACTCTTGGATCCTAATTACCCTTAATACAATTCTGAGCGGGTGTGCATGTGCATGTGTGTGTTACAGAAAGGGTTAAAGATGTTGGCAGTATTCACGGAGGCCTTATTGAAGGTAAGAGCTGGGAGTTGATGTGGATATGAAGAGAGTCGTTGCATGTAAGTCATTAAGAATCCTATCGCAGCCCTGGGTCCAGGAAGAGAGAAATTTAAGGGGCCACATCAAGTAAGACTATGCATCCAGGAGACTGTTGCTCTTGCTCCATGGCAGGTGAACTAAGTGTTCAGATGATGGCTGGATGGCTCAGTATGAGTTCTCTACTTTTATATGTCAACACAAAAGCCACAACTCTCAGCTCAGTCGATAAGAGATAGTTAATTCTGAAGCCAGATATGAATGACCATAAACACAGGTCTAGAGCACCCCAAATTCCATGTTCCAATGTGAAAGCAGTTTCGTGAAAGTTTTTATAGTAATGGAGCAAAGAAAGTCATAAATCAAAATGCTTTCTAAACATATTTGTAGGAAGATTTACTAGATGGCTAAAGAAATATGGAAAAATCTCAGCCGGAAGACTCAGATGCTGTCTAATGACACATAGCCATTTGGTTGGTGGAAACGAGGGTTTTCTTAATCTAATACATTTAGAAGGTTTTTATCTGTTAGCCACAGGATACCTGAGATAAATTATAATCAGACTCTGTACTTGTAACATCCCCACCTCTCCACAGTCACTGATGATCTAATCCATTAGTGAGCTTTGTAGGTTTCTGTAGGAAGGGTCAGCTTTTCTGAGAACCTTCATTCATCCAGATGATCCAGGTTGCACCCATTCATTGGTCTGGTGTGCTCTGAAGTTCACAAGCCAGATTTTGCTGTCAGGTTTTGATAGGCCCATGTGTCCGCATGTTTTCTGATGTAATTAACCCAGAGGTGGTGGTACGTCACTTGCCTGACTTGCTGAACTGTTGGTCTGTGGACAGACAGTGATGCTCTGCTTGCCCAAGCACCTCAGTAGCAGCTTTCCAAGTGGGACAAAACATGACATTTTGTAAATGGAGTCACTCAGGGTCTGGAAGCCACGGTCCTATGTAGTATGGAATAACTTCAGCTATGGCTCTCTGCTATTTTCCAAAAGTTTTCGTTGTCCGGGACCCCCACATTTTGACATTTGTCCCTCATCTCTACAGGTTGACTCTCTGATTCTGCCTCCTTTCCTCACAGCTGACTTCCTCTATATCTCTGTCACCCGTTATTCAGTCCTACACCATCCTCTCCCATTCCCCTTTTGGTCAGTCTGGCTGTCTAGTTATTTAAAGTTGAAGGCCTTTAAAGTCCTGCTTTTTAAACATAGCCCAAGAAATTGGTCATTCCTGGCCATTTGCTGCTGATTATTTCTTTGAGCCTCTTGGTTCCCTTAACGATGTTAATGAACTTTGTTGTTTACTTGAAGTCCATGTGTGCATCTCATCTGCCATCTGTGTTTCCTGCTGCTTCTATTTCATGGGACCTCCAGTCACTGTGTGTTTATTTTTGTCTGGGGACTGCTCCTTTGCATGGGCATTTTATTCATGAGACCTGGATAAGGAGAGTTTACTTTATGGAGTGTTTGTAGCTAGTTCTACAAGGTGCCAGTTAAGGATAATCTAAATTGTATTCTCAGCTTGAAGTATTTTGGACCACCCAGATCTGGAGACTCGAGCCTGGGTGTGATTCACACAAAGGTTCCAACTTCTTGGGACAATTTCTTTTCATCATTTAGTGTTTGGTTTTTCATTTGTTTCAAGAAAAGCATGTCCTCAGTTTGTGAGAGGGGCATTGGTTAAGGAAGGGGAATATCCTAATAAGATGTCCCTGTTAGCTAGGTCTGGGGCTCTGTCTTCTGCTTCACATACCAAGCTCACCCTCACCCCAGGCCACATAAAAACCAATGCCTATGAGAGCAGCTGGCTGGAAAACAGCTTCCCGGTGAAAGCCAACGATGCTACTCCGCTTCTGAGTCCCTGACTTCAATTGCTCCTTGGACTGAGATCGCCCTTACTCTTTTGTAAGCTCAACAATGCATTTAATATGATTTTGACAGCTATCCACATTGTGTAATTGTGCTTGGAATGGTCTCTCTAGTGATCCAACCTGTTCTTTTTCCTTGTCTCTTACACATTCTCTCTCTTCTGAGTAAAGGGACCATATAATTGATTATCTGGAATGAAGACTCTTTCAAAAGCGACAAAGGATGTTCCATGCAATTTAACATTTTGAAGTATTTTCTCACAAGCCTGGGAACACTGGTGAGCCACAGAAACAGTCCATCCCCTCAAATTTACCCTCAACACTTCTCAGCCTGTTGCCCAAGATCAAGTGCAAAATTTACTCGCAAACAGTCATTTAAAAATGAGAAATATCTCCGCATATCAAAGAAAAACAGTTCAAACTTCCTGATTGCATTCCTGAATGTTAAAGAAAATAAGGAGAATTTTTCAGCTATAACTTTATGTACTTTATTCTGCCTTTGTCTTACCTGGCTTGGCTTTTGCGATACTTCTGATTGTTCATGTCCCTGAAAGATCCATGTGTGAAAGAGAGGCTTGGTCCCAGGCCACAGTGTAAATGGTAGTGGGAGCTTTACCAAGGGGGGTCTAACGGGAGGAAGTTAGGTCATTGGGGAGTGCATGTGAAGGGGGTATTGGGACTCTGTCTCCTATTACTACCTCTTGCCTCCTGGCACCTGAGGGGTCATCAAGTTTGTTCCCCACAAACGCTTTTCCACAATATTTGACCTTAACACAGGCCAAGAAGGTGGACAGACTGTGAGCTGAAACCTCTGAAACTGTGAGCTCAAACGAACCTTTTTACTTTTTAAGATGGTTACAATATCTTTGTTATAGTCACTAAAAGGTAACTAATAAAAATCCCACGACAGTGGTATTTTCCTTAACACTGAATTTTCTCAACTATTGTCTTTAAGCCCACAATAAAGATGTGATAATATATAAAATTATCTGTGTATTTTGATAACTGTGGCTTCCCTTTCTCTTGGCAGACTATCACAGTTTAGATAAAAGTAATTAGGAATTTGTGTGCCCCAAATTCTATAGTGTGTTTCTTTCAATAGGATGTATTTTTCAACCAAGACAAAATTAGTTCTATCTACAGATTTTCTCATTTTAAATCTTTTATGTTGTGTGAACACTCGTCCTCCATATTCCAGGGCCCTCTGTTTACAGGTTTTGTTTTTAATAGTTATGATCCATGACCAGCCTCAAAGCCTGAGGTTTTCCTCTTTCAATTATTGAGCGCTTGATTGCAGATTATACAATTCAGTTTGGACAAAATTCAATTCTAATTTAGATGACTTGTTTCCAAAACTTTAACACTCAGATTCAGCCATGAAAACTGCTTTGTTGTGTGGACATTAAAGCTATCAGCAATTTTATGCTATTTCATTTTCTTCTTTAAAATCTCAAATATTTTTCAAATCCAACCAGTGACAGGAAGCAAAGAGAGAACTGTGTGCTCCCTTGATGAAATGGGGTCTTTAAGATCCAACCAAGCTTCCTCATAGGCATTTTACCATCCCATTGCATTCTGATGGAATCTACTGAATTTTCACAACTAAAGCCAATATTTCTCTGTGTAGAACTGTGTCTCACTCAGCACAGTTAGGAGTTGCATGAGTCTATCAGTTAGAAATAACATTCATAAGAAGATGTTTCTTAGTTTAGCAGGACTAATACTGTAAAGTGTGACCTCTTAGACACCACACACTTCTCACATTTGTCTGCCAAGCCGAGGATAGAGGGCCAAAGGATCTACTCATACCACAGCTGTTAATTATAATATTTTTTAAGTGAGAAATCTAGGGTCCCATAAGCAGATGAGATATAGGATAATCAGCACAAAATAAAGACGCCTGGCAGATGAGGACACATAGGCTGCTGACTGGAGTCCTGTCCATCTCACACGTGTTTGTGTTTTAGGGCAGATAGAAAGCCCCAGCTATCAATGCATGCTTGCTGAACAAATGACTCCAACATTATCTATGTGTCTAAACACGGCATTTTGTATGCCAGTGCAAGGGACTAAGAGTGGAGGCCCTTTGGAGATTTGTAACAAGGTCTTCCAAAATCCCACAAGGACTGAAGAGATAGCTTAACACTTAAGAGTACTTGCTTGCTGCTCTTCCAAAGGACCAGAGTTGGGTTCCCAGTACCCACCTCCTGTAAATGCAGCTCCAGGAATCCAATGCCCTCATCTAGCCTATGTGGGTACTCATGCACATGGCAAATACTCACACAACCACATTTCAAAATTATGTATTTTAAAACCCAAATCCCACCACACAAGTGGCTGCTACCTTTTCTTACACTGAACCCCAATCCAGGGTGATATTTGTCACCCTTTCTGGATCATATACATATTGTCTATGATGTTAGACTGTACCAACCTGTTTGACCAGCCCTTTCAACCCAGACAGACTTATAGAACCCAATGGTTTTGGCCTTGTGAACTTCATACTGCTGTATCTACCCAAGCAGTCATAACATAGACCACCTCACAATGGGCTTTACCAGAAGGCACAATAGTGGGTCTGTTGGTTTCTCTTTGGGGACACTGTTGTGCATGCTCTTCAAGAGCCTTGGTGCAAACATCCCTCCTGTGATATACCGCCAGGATTGTGATATATATAGATCTTATCAGGTCAGCTCAGGAGGCTGAAAAAGCCCATTCTAATATTATATACGAGAGACCAAACTTTGTAGGATGCAGCTCACCCTATCCCCAGTTCAGTAATATCTACTCGGCTTTCGTTGGCCCTGGTTCCTGTGGACAACAACATCTAAGAGCAGTGCTCTTCAACCTTCCTAATGCTGAGACTCTTTGATACAGATCCTTGGGTTGTGTTGACCCACAGCCATAAAATTTTGTTGATACTTCACAACTGTAATTTTGCTACTGTTATAAATCATAATGTAAATATCTGATATGCAACTCCTATGGGAGTTGAGACCCACTGAGAATTGAGAACCACTATCTTAGAGATTGTGGAGTTAGGAAGTTTCATGGGGTGAAAACTTCCTTTAATGGTTAAGTTTAAACATTAGATCAATAATATCTGTAGGAAGGCAGCTCTGTTAGACCTGGTGCTGGGTCTGGACATAGGGAAAATAGACATTTGACCCCATTCTGTAAGAAACTGGCATCCTCGATGGTATTTGGGATGCCTGCCAGCCGATGGAGTACCTTTCATGGCATTATAGAAAAGCAATGAGTTTGAACTGGGAAACCTACCCACCCTCCCCAGTTCCCTCTCCCAAGACCACTTCCCCTTCCTCCTAAAAAAGAATGGCCAAAGGAAGGCAGGTGTGATTAACCCCTAATCTGTAACTCCCCTGTTAGCAAGACTTTGAGAAACTGGCCCATTGAGGCTTTTTCAGAAGCGAAGAGCAGAGGCAGAGCCCTTGCTTAGCATGCGTACGGTCCTGGGTTCTATGCCCGCCTCTAGAAAGAAGAGGAGGGCTTCAGTCCTGAACTCAGATCACATTTATTATGTATTGTAAAACTGAGTAACTTGCTTTTGGAACCGTGAGTGGAACAGGGCTTCGTATGTGCTTGGCAAGTACTCGGCCACTGAGATAGTCCCAGTCCAGAAACAAACGACTACTTGTTACCTAATTCTAGCAGCAACAGCTATCTTATGTCCAAACAAAACTAGAATCAGAGGGGGATGTAATGTTATAGTACAGTACATTTAGCGATGTTCCATGCCGTTCTGACATCCCTCATCCACGTGTCAGAGGCTGTCTCTGAAGTTACTAGTGTGTGGATGCTCATCTGTGTCATGTCTTTCCTCAGACTTGTACTTGGGGTGGAAAACAGCCTTCAACCCATGTTTTAAAATTCCTTTCAATTACTGAAGCCTCCTTGTCATGTCAGTGTAGGTGGTCCATCTTGTGAGAAGCCTGGGATCACGTTTCTCTAAGCCACGCGTGATACCCAGAAGTCATTCCAACAAACATTGCCCTCTTCAAATTTAAGTTCTACTTAATCTCAAAAGGAATGTAGCCAGGGAAGCCCATGGCCCATGTGTGGGAAATGGCTTTTACATTCCCAGCTGGTGACTGGTAGTGGCCTACAAGTTATAAAGATCTTGTTGGATACATATCCTTGAACAAAGTAAATCATATATTGGAAGAATTTTGAGCCATACACACCGAAAAGTTAAAATCTGAGTCTGAAAAAGTATTACATAGAAATAAAGCGTTCCTTATACATCAAAATATTCTGCCAAGAGGTTTAAAACAAAGAACAGAATGAGGAAAAATATATTTTCAGAGGGGGCTAGGCATGGCAGCGCACACCTTTAACTCCAGCACTCAAGAGGCAGAAGCAGGTGGATCTCTGTGATTTCAAGGCCAGCCTAGTCTATACAGCAAGATTTGGGCCATCTAAGACTACATAGTGAGGCCCCACTAATATTCAGAACTTATAGAGCTTGTCCTAAAACAGAATAATAAAAGCAAATAAACAAGGGACAAAGAACTTCAATAGAAGTTCCTCCATGGAAGACGTACAGATGGTCAGGAAGCACATGAAGACATACTCAAGGCTCTGGTCATTAGAGAAGTGCATTTAAACTTAATAAGATCCCAATCCACGTTGGTTAGAGGAAAAGTGAAAGTACGTTTTAGATCAGAATGTGGAGAAAGTGATGGGCTTTACAGCAGTAGGGTACCTCAGCTCTCCTATAAACATATGAGTGCTTCAAAGGACGTTGGTCAAGAGTCAAGCAGGAGAGACAAGACAAGGCTCATTCCAATTCTGAATCTCATATGAACTCTTGAAAGCCTTCCAAGGCTGACTTCACAGAAAAGCCATTTGTAGACCTTTGGGGCTTAGCTCAATGGAGAAGTGCTTTGCTAGTACCTGTGAAGCTCTGTGTTCTATCCCAGCACCATGGGGGCACTTGTGACCCACCCCCCATACTCCTCTCTCTCTCTCTCTCTCTCTCTCTCTCTCTCTCTCTCTCTCTCTCTCCCTCCCTCCCTCCCTCCCTCCCTCCCTCCTTCCCTCCCTCACTCACTCACACACACATACACCGTTTTGTCTTACCCATTCTTCAGGCTGGACCGTGTCCTTCCTGACAGGATGTGTCACTGACCACTGGCCTCTCACAGTAAGCATGTGTCAATTCTCTTAGATAGGTTGGGAGAGCCCAGGAATGTGCAGCCTGATGGGGCAGAGAGAAGAGATCGTGGCTAGTGCAGGGAAGGTTGAAACACAGTCAAGCATTTGCAAATGAAGACTCCTGAGATTCATATTCACATGTTCTCCGCTAATTATATAGAGAGAACATTTATAATTATCAACATAGAATGGGCTAGGTTGACTCTGAGGACTAAAAATAGTCATGATCCTAATCTAATGTAACCATCATGCCTAGCTGCTTATCTTAACTTCCTTTCAACCGTTCCCAAAGAATGTGCCAGGGAAGGGATTCACGTGGGTTTCTAGAGCTACACAGTAAATCAACCACCATTCCTACCTGGGATACCCTGTCTCATGACTGTTTGCTTTCCTCTGTGAGGAGGGGGCGGGGGAGGCAGGGGTCAACATTTGCTATCTTCCTCAATCACTGACCACCAGCCACATTGTTTGAGACAGAGTCTCTCACTGAACCCAGAGCTCACTGGCCAGGCCAGACTGGCTGGCTAGTACGCTCAGGCATCCACTTGTTTCTGCCTCTCCAAGACTGAGATTGCAGATGTATGCCATAGTACCTGGTGTTTTTTGTTGTTGTTATTGTTATTGTTTTATTTGTTTGTTTGTTTTTTAATGCAGGGAGGTGGGGTGGAGATTAGAACTCAGGACTTTGTGTTTGCTCAGCAAATCCCATGCACGGTGACACCACCCCAGCTCCCTACCTACTACATGTAGCTTTGATGTCAACTCTGAAAAGGAAAGTCACAGAATGAGGTACAAAAAGAGGCCCCATCAAAACGCCACATCCAACACATACTACATCTGCATTTGATACCTGAAACTCACAATGAAGCTCAAAGGAAAGCATAAGAATAAAAATACTTCAGACACATAAACTTAGAACTAAGGATCCTTGGGAGATATGGGACAAGGTAGCAGGCAGAATGTGGGGGGAACCAGAGAAGAGACTAGGTAGAGTAGGATTTTGTTGGATCAAAGATTCCATTTGTAGCTCCGTTTTCTTTCTTCTCAAGAATTCTGTAAAAATCCAAGGTCAAGGACAGAGGTGAATAGAATCAGAGAAGTACCTCAGGTTACCATGACAACGTGAGTCTCGCCTCCATCTCTATGTCTCATCGGGCCCTAAGTCCAGTTTGGATACCAACAGAGGTCTCTGAAATCAAGATGAGCATGTACTTCTGACCCAAGGATGATGGGAGGTTGAAAGAAAGCAGAGTTCCCAGAGTTCAGTCATCTCCTCTTTACTCTGAAGATGTGTGACAGCCCCTCTGCAGCGTGACTAAAATGGTCCCTAGTCTGCCCATTGGGGAAGCTGCCATAGACCATTGCAGAGGCTGGCGCACAAGTATCAGGACTGTACAGATCTCTGCAGCCAAGCTTTGACAGTTAATGGTGACAAGACGTGAACTAAATAAGATTTTTGAAGGAGGTGAAGATCTAATGTGAAAAGCCTTAGGGTGGTTGTTATTCTCTTCCTGTGGTTGCTTATAATATAGCCCTAAGATGGACCGATGAACAATCTTTTATCTATTTCAGGCCAGTTTTCATGCTAGATACTTGTGGAGAGTTTTGTTAAATCACTAAGCAAACCTTCACAGCAGTCTTTACTTTGTTAATATACGTCATTTCTGGTAGTTCCGTAACTGAAGGGACCGCTGTGCACCTCTTTACTTGTCTAGTAGTTTGATGTATTGGTTGTCTGTTTTATTCTTTGGGACCAATTTTGTTTACTGTGATGACATTCCTAGTTGCTGGTTATGCCAAAGTGAATATTAATGAATTATGTAATGTTTCCATTTTCCATGAATCTATTAAGTTGTATGTATTGTCTGAGTAAATATAGGTTAAATAAAAGCATAGTTCCTACCATTAAAGTGCTTAGTCTCTTGTTAGACAAATTTGTGAAAGTCAAGAGCTCACAGTTTAAGGACACATCCCCAGGATGCAGCTCAGCCCAAGATTTCTGGTTATTTGGGTTCAAGGACACAAGAGATGGAGAAGAGTCTCTGCCTCACTTCTGGCACCAACTGTGTGGTTGGCAGGTACCATGAGCCATCAACATTCGGTAGAAGAACTTCCAGAACTCAGTAAAAGTGTTCATGGATTTTACTTACAACACAGTAAGGCTGAAGTCTCTAATCAGCTCCTAGAGGAGACATACAGAGCAGTGTTCTAGAAAGTTCCAGATATAAGTCTTCCAGTATCTTCAGGATATGTTCCTGTCCCAACATCTGATATGACAGTATACACTGGATATCACTACCAGTGATGTTGGTGTGAACTGTGGTATCTACAGTTATTATTGTGGTTAGGTACAACAATTTCTCACATGGTTGACTCCAGTCCCAGAGTGATTGATACCATGGCCCAAAGCCATGATCCTAAAACCCTAGAGTTGATTTTAAAGAATGCCAGGCTTGACTCACTCTCCTCTAAAATCAGATGTGAATGCCCTCCAACCTAAACAAAAATTGTCCTATTGGCTGTCACAAAGATTATCTCCCAAAGCTCACAGCAAAGGGAAGCTCTTGTGGGGGCCAAGCTAAATTATTTGATCAAAGAGGAGATGATAAATTGAGTGACTGTGGAGCAAGGGAATGTGGCTCAGACAATAAAATGCTTTCTGAAAAGGCATGAAAACATGAATTGAGATCCCAAGCACTCATTTGCAAGCCATGCACAGCAGGACACATCTAGAACACCCCCACCCCAAAATGAGGGGGAGCAAGACAAGTAGACCCCTGGACATCGAGTCTAGATGAATCAGTAAGATTGAGGTTTAACAAGAAAAAAAAAAAAAGTAAGGTGGAGAATTGAGGAAAACACATGACATAAACCTCTGGTTTTCATACTGTATATGCACACACACACACACAGACACACACACACACACACACACACACACACACACACACACACACACACACAACTTGGATGATAGGGGCTTATTGTGAACTCCAGTGACCAACCAAACACTTGAAAGAGCAGAAGAAAGAAAACTGAATGTTCCTAAGCGGCAGAACCCTTGGGAAAGACATGATAATATCTCTTAAAATATGAAAACCCCCTGAGAACAATGAGTTTGTTCTTACTCTGTATGATCCTAGAGGACAGAGCTAGTGACCCTCAGTCGATGTATAAAAATTGAAGTTAAATATAAGGAAGATATTTCTACTAATTAAGACTATTTGAAAATCTTCAGGCTGCCCTCAAAGATGGCAAATCCCCCAAGTTAAAAGACATCCCTGCAAAAAACATATCACACATTACCATGACAATCCTTTTGTTAGGAAATGCAATGATCTCTCCTATAAGAATCTTTAACAACTCTATTACTTTATGACTCTATAAATGTTTTTCAATCTTGATGAAGGAGTTTGTAGGCTATTTATATACTGATTCTGAGTGTGTGAATTACCTTTCAAATTCCCAATATGGTACTTGGGTGTTAGGGCTGCAGAATGGATGATTCCCTGAATAGAATATAAATTTATGATATGTAGAGTAATTTAGAGTCTACTTCATGGGCATCACCAGGTTGCATCTTGTACTTGTGAGGAGGAATGGGCTGTTAAATAAGTAAACAATGGAAGGTTTCCATGGAATGTCTACCATTTGCTGAGCAACTCCACACTTGATAAACATGTTAGTGGGTATGTCTTATTGAATACCATCCTTGCAGAGCACTTTTTTAACTCTGGCTTCTTCTGGTCACATGTTCAAGTTACACTGCATTTGCTTCTTTGGTTGAATTGTTCACTATCGATAACTAGTCTTTTACAATAAGAAGTTTGATTAACATAAGCTTTACCTTAATTAAATAAGTTGAACAGCAGTGTTTAGTACTAAATGGATTCATGTGGCCCAAATTTCACACAGGCTTCATCTCTAAATACACAGCAGTAAACTGCTGAAGTTATAGCTCAGACTTCACAGACTCTGGCTCATACCTGCAATGTAAAATTATAGCTCCATAAACTCTTTCCACATAGTATTTTTGGAATCCCCTCAAAGAAGTCCATAAGTGCTTCTCATGTGCATATTTATTTTGTGTTAGCTTATCACTATAACAAAATTCCAGAGGCAATCAACTGAAAAATGAAATAAGTTTATTTTGGGCTAACAGTTTCAGGGTTTCCAGGCCATGATTGAGCAGCCCCATTGCTTTGGGCCAGGGTAAGGGAAGGGCATCACAGTGTTAAGTCATTATCCATTTTTAGATTGTTTTTGTGTATGACATAAGGTCCAATTTTATCCTATTAAATGTGGCAACCAAGTTTTCACAGCATCATGATTTATTGAACACCCTGTCTTTTCTCCCTTAGTCTATTCCTGATGCTTTTGACAAAAACAGTTGACTATATATATTTGGGTTTATTTCTAAGCTCAGTGTTCCCTTCTGCTGGTGTCTGTGCGTCTTGCCAGGATCACACTGCTGTTGTTTACGGTTTTGGAATAAAATTTTAAATCAGCAACTGGAAGTTCTCTAACTTTATTTTTCTTTTGTGTAATTTCTTAGCTACTTAGGGTTTGAGGCTTTTTTTTTCTATTTCTGTAAAATTTCTATTGAGATTTTGATAGGTATTTCACTTAACTCTATATAATACTTGGGGTAATATTGACATTTTAACTGTATTAATTATTTTTGCACATGCTTCTGGAGTACCTTCCCATTCATTTGTGTCATCTTTAATTTTTTCATAGATTACTAAAACTTCTGGTATATATATAAGCCTTTTACCGTCTTGATTAGATTTACTCCCAAATCAGCTTTTATTTTCACGTCCCTTTAAAGTAGATTTGCTTCTTTTGAAGTACCTCCTTATTTGTGTATAAAAATGCCAGTGGTTTTCGTACATTGATTTTCTTGTGTGTGACTAAAGACAGTCTTATCTCTTCCTTCCCAACCGGTCCATTTTATTTTCTTTCTTGCTGCATTGTCTAAGGCTTCCTACACAGTGCTAAAAAGCCATGGTATGAAGAAACACCTTTGCTTCCCTCTGATGTCAGTGGGATGGATCTCTGTTGATTTCATCTCCCAACTTCACTGAATCCAGTAGCACAGAGTCTTCTGGGTTTTCCACATATAGGACCAAGTGGAGATAATTTTACTTCTTCCATTCGTATTGGGATTATATTTATATATTTATTTATTCTTTTCTTTCTTTCTTTTTTTTTTTTTTTTTGCTTTCAAAGATGACTTGTTCTAGTAGGGCTATGCTTAATAAAAATGGCAAGATAAATGCCCTTGAGCCAGATCCATAAAGGAAACACTTTCTTCTCCCCACTGATTATGTTAACTGGATTTTCCACAAACACCTTCACTATGTTGAGAAACTCTCCTTTTATTAACTAAACTGTTAGGAGTTTTTATAATTAAAACATGATGTTGACTTCTATAGAATATTTCTTATTTAGTTGGGACGATAGTAGAATGTCCCCCTTTGGTCTATTAATGGGATGCTTCATTTCTTCACTTGTGGAGGTTGAACTAGCCTTGCATGCTAGAGACAAATCTCTCTTGACCATAATGTATACATTTTATGTTGATTTGGTTTACTAATGCTTCATTTTACATCACTACTTATCATAGTTGATAAGTCTTTAGTTTTCTTTAATGTCTTTATCTGGCTCAAAGGTATACCTTGTAGCTTTAGCTTTTGGAAGAGCTGAAGAGATATTGCATCATTTTTCTTTGAAATCTTTGAATTCAGCTGTAAAGCCACCCAATCCTGGGTCTTCTTTTGTTAAGAGATATTAAGTGCTATTTCAACCTCCTTTCTCCCACCTCTCCTCACCAAATAATATACTTGAGGATTTTCTGCAATTGTTTATGATTGTTAAAGCAATGTGTGTGCATGTATGTGTGCGTGTGTGTGTGTGTGTGCATGTGTGTATATGTGTGTGTGCGTGTGTATATGTGTGTATGTGTATATGTGTGTGTATATGTGTGTATGTGTATATGTGTGTATGTGTATGTGTCTATGTGTGAATGTGTGTGTGTGTTGTATGTGTATATGTGTGTGTGAAAATGTGTGTGTATTTACCCTGTAACTGTTGTAGTCTCTTTTCAACTAATTTCTGTCCTGAACTTTACCCTTTCCTGTTCACTAATTGTGGAGACTCCTCTGCCCATCCTTCTGCCCCATCCACTCCTCTGGCTTCGTTCCTTCTCTTCTTCCTTGAGGTGCCATGTCAGACTGTTGCTGGGACAGGGCTCTGTCTTCTGTTCAGTGTAGCCATCTATTGCTATGAAGTCTGTGGCTGGACTTGCTTTCCCAGCCATTCCATGGGCTTTGGTGTGATGGTTTCCCACTCTTAGCAGTTTCAAGCTGTTCTTCTATTTCCCATTCTGTCTTTCTTTGGGCCTTTGATTGTTTAGGCCCATACCACTGTCCATATTTTCCCTAAAATCTGGAGACATAACATCAGGTCTGATATGACCTGCACATGGCTGCAACGACTTGGGGTTCCAGGCTGGGGATGTTCAGAGGGACTATAGAGCCGTAGTTCTGAACTCGGGGTCCCACAAACCTACAGTAATAATTGGGATTTGGTCACAGTTCACTCTCTAAAGCATAATTTGATACATATTTCCCAAAAAGGTGATTGACAACACCAAGGCATACCCCAGCAGCTTAGACCAAGAGCACTGGGCTACTGCTGTGCTTCTTACTGGGCTGGGGATGAGCATCTCAACATACAACAGTGGCCTTCTTCCAGGGCACAGATGTAACTGGGGATCCAGAGGTCAACATGGCACAATAGCAGCTTAGACCGAGTTGAGGCCACGTGGTAGGATCACTAGGCCCCAGAGTTGTGGCACATTGGTAATGCCCCAGCAAGCACAGAGCTGTGGCCAATGACCAGGACAATAGTTACACCACCATGCAGCACAGCAGGGCTCTTCAGCAGCTCAGACTTCATGGGTTCAGTTCAGTTCCCAAGAATCAGGATGCTATAGCTGCTTAGTCTGGAGGGCAGGTAGCGACAGTTCACCAGTCCTGTTTCCTTAAGACTGAGCTGCACCACTAGCTCAGCCCCGGGCGGGCAATACAGACACTTGGCTCAACCAGACACTGGGTCCCTATGAGGCAGGGTACTAAGTTAGCTCAGGTGCTGGATGGGGTGCACAGTGCTGACTTCTTCTATGGGGTAACTCAGTAGTTCATCAGGAGAACCCCAATTATGTCTTAGTGCCTATAAGGACTGCAGGGGTCCTTGTGGTGAGGACTTCATGTGACCAAGTGTGAAAGTGTGGCTACAGCCCTCCTTACTACTGTCCCCTCAGGAAAGGAGTGTGTCTAAGCTGATCTTGACTAGAGTTCCAGGCAGAGATGCTGGAGCCAGGGGTGCCCTTCCTCTGCGTTTGTCCTGAATGTCTGTGTTCTGGCACCCTCATTTAGTTTTTTTTTTTTTTTTAAATCAAAATATAGTTATATACCCGTAGACCTGGCTTTCTTTCAGGATATTCTTAGGCCATCTAGTCAGCCATCTTGTTGATGTCAGTTACCATTAGCTTTTATTGAATACTGTCGTAATAGGTTTTCTGTGTTATTTGTCTGGTTGGATTGTGGGTTCCTTAAGTATAGTCAGACTCTCTTACCTGAGTCGGTTGCTGTTCCACAAATGTTCCTTATATGAGCAGTTGACTCCCTAATGAGATAATTGGTTCAGTAGACACGAACAGCCCAGCAGCCCCTTTGCCAGGGCATATCGCCTCTGCATGTAGCAGGAAGTGGCTTGAGTTGTGACAATGGCTAGGGACTGGTGCTCCAGCTATTTCTAAAGCCAAGTACTTTCTCTCTTTGTCAGTTTCTGTGGAATTGACTTTAACTATTCCTGCATGAAACATCTAAATAGACACAGGGGCAACGTAGACTCTGTCTATCAAATACAGATTATAGAATCTTATGGAACTTGAGGCACATTCAGTAGCTAATGATGCTTCCATGTGTCGTTACTGTTTATCATGGGCAGACATTCTTCTCCAAAGGGCCAGGTAAATACTGTGAGTTTTGTTATAGCACCTATGAACAACTAGACAATAACACTCTGTTTGTGAGAACAGGCAGTGAACCCACTTAACACTGCATGGTTTGTTTGCACCTGTTCTAAAGCAATATGTGTTCTTCAAGAATTACTGCCCAGGCATGGAGGCACATGCCTTTAATCCAGACCTCAGGAAGCAGATGCAAGTAGATCTCTGTGAGTTTGAAAACAGCCAGGATTCACAACAAGACTCCAGCTCACAAAAAAAATTATTCGTAATCAAATATGTTCTTTGGCTTGGGGTTATATTTCAGTGATGGCCACATGTTTAAGACCCTGGGCTCTGTTCCCAGCAGTGTAAAACATTAATTTGGTCATTATTCCTCTCTTTTTCTGCCCTTTTATCTAATAAAAAAGATTGTCTTCCTTTTAAAACAAGACTGCTTAGTCATTTTTAAAGTTATACATGTTCAGGACAGGCAGGAGCCAGGAATCTGTGTTCATAAAAGATAACTACATGGAAAAGTGATTCCCTTCTCAGGTGTGTTCCGCTCTGCCTCATTACCTGCCCATCCTATTGCTAGCCCTCCAGGGTCATGGGAGCCCATCTTGCTCACTCTAACCATGGCAGTGACCTTCTCCATGCTTCTCTTCCTGTTATGTCAGTCTTATCTAATGGTGACCATCATCCTAAAAACTCCTCAGAACCTTCCTAGTTCCTTCCAGAATGCCCATCTCAGCCTGTAACTGGCAGCCTTTGGTCCATACCCCTCCCTCACCTGCTTTCTTAGTTGTCTTTGTTCCAAGGCAAAGCATCACCATGAGGCTGAAGGAGCCACAGCTTCCTAGCTTTCTGTTTTACTCCCCCATGATTAGAGACCCATGTCAGTCTGGCTAGCTATTCTGCTGACTTTCTTTCCGCAAGATTGTAAAGATGTTGGTTGCCAAGCAACACACATGTTATGGCTTCTTTCAACCATATGAACTCTTTTCTCCAAAAGCCACAACTATTTGTCTACAACTGTATCCCACATGTGGATGGTGTGGTGCACAGGACAGCAGGCTAGTGTAATGTTGTATCGTGTTATTTGATTTGGGATCTTTTCCTAAAGAATTACACAGAGGTATCAGAAGAGCCGGATGTATGTGTCTCTGGCCACGTGCATTGATGTGCAAGACTTCCCACAAAGAACTTCATAGTTAAGTCATTTGGGTGGGGCAACATTTGCAGATCTCATAGTTGCACATTGGTTAACTGATAACATTTTTTGTAATCTCCAAGTCAATATTTCTAGTGTTTTTACAGTGACTTAAGGACAACACACAGGGTTGGGGGGGGACGACTGCGAGTCCCTGGCACACGTTTCTCACTAAGGTGTGACAGGGTGAATGCTGCCTTCTGTGCTTTTGAATGTTTTATGCTTTCTATCCCAGACTTCACTGCTTCCAATGATCACCTGGCATGGTACTGAAGTGCTTTCTAATAGAGTGAAGGCCAAAGAGGGTGCACTGTGCCTTGTGGAGAAGATATGAGCGTTAGATCAGCTTCTTTCAGGAATGAGTTAATCTGCTGTTGGCCGCAAGTTCAGTGTCAGCACATAAATAGTATAACAGCCAGAGAGAGGGAGAGATTTGCTTACTGTAAGTGAAGCTACTCCTGAGATGATGGTCACACCTAAAGTTCATAATGAAGCTATGAAAAAATGAAGAGACTGAGTTTTTAGACTCATCAGCTGCCAAATAATTAAAGAGGATGGTGAGCACCGTGAGAACAGTGGGCACCGTGAGAACAGTGGGCACCGTGAGGACAGTGGGCACCATGAGGACAGTGAGAACAGTGGGCACCGTGAGGACAGTGGGCACCGTGAGGACAGTGAGGACAGTGGGCACCATGAGGACAGTGGGCACCATGAGAACAGTGGGCACCGTGAGCACCGTGAGAACAGTGGGCACCATGAGGACAGTGGGCACCATGAGAACAGTGGGCACTGTGTGGACAGTGGGCACCGTGAGGACAGTGGACACCGTGAGGACAATGGGCACCGTGAGGACAGTGGGCACCGTGAGGACAGTGGGCACCGTGAGGACAGTGAGGACAGTGGGCACCCTGAGGAGAGTGGGCACCGTGAGGACAGTGGGCACCATGAGAACAGCAGAAGACCAAAGACGTCCACTGTCCTACTTTTCGGGACCAGGAAGTCACTGAACACTCTTGAAAGCATTTTATCATAAGGAAATATTGTGTAAACATCATTACTTATTTTAAAATTCCAGTTATTAAATAAAGTGCCTTTCAATAGAAACTTTACTCAAAACAAGGTAACCTATTGACAGTTGACCAAATTGTCATCCCCAAGAGGCTTGCAGGAGTCCAAACTGTGTATTTTCCTCTGTCAGCCATGGCCCAATGTCCCATAATTCACTGTTCATGGTACTTTATACTGTGTAACTGCCGTGAATTATAAGAGTTGACTGCATATGGTCATAGCCTAGTCCAAATGGAATCCATTTTCCCTGTCCTGTGGTTCACGCAGGTATATCATCTTTCCAAAGTGTGTCAACCTCCCTCCTGAGACATCCCTGCATGGTATACTTTGAAGGGAGTTAAATGTGATCAAATACCTCCACCTCTTTCTTCCTTTTCTATCCATGATTTTTTTCCCCTGTTTTATTTATAAATTGCTCTGGAGCTGGGACACAGCAGCCCATCATTCCCAAATGAATAACTTAATTGGTCCCAGGTATGAAAAGAAGTGATTACACCACCATCTCTTCTCCCTGAAGCCAGGCATAAGTTGTATGAAAAAACTCATTCTCCGATAAGTGGTCAGCTTCCCACACAGTGTCTGCTGAGAAGGTTGGTCCCTCTCCAGAGCATTCTGCAGGGACATGGACTTGAGGAGGGCTCCTCCCATCTGAGCATGAAACACATCCATAGGAAACCCAGAGACTATGCCCGCCTTTCAGATGGGATGCTGCAGGGATGGAATGGCATTTCCCCAAGTGAGTGCCTACATGTGGAGGATTGAGAAAGCAGAACCCTTTCAAAATCAGGGCAGGATCTCTCTAGAATAAGTACAGAGATGGAAAAACCTGTGCCATTCCTTCGTGTCAATTTTTGAAGAGCCTAGAAAGCACCTGTAACATCCTGGGCCTTGTTATAACTAACCAAGGTTGTGGTTCCACATGGCAACTGCAAAGTTCGCAGAGGAAGCCTTTCTAGAAATTTCTGCTTTCTGTTGCTAAGTGACTATTTGGACTTTGGACTGTGTCTGTTTCTCTACTTATGGGGAAAGCATGTCTTTTCCCTCAGTGATACTGGGTACTAATACCAGTGGGAGATGGGAGACAATGACAGTACATGCCTCTTGGCTATAAAGGGGATTTTGTATGTGTTGTAAACACATGAGACCTTGGTGCTTTTTCTATCATAGGGATTGCCTTTGTGCAGAAGCTCACAGAGAAGGACTATATGTGTAAATAGCGTGCCAGATCACTGGTCACAAAGCCATTTTCTCCTGATCTCCTCTCCTTGTTTCTGTTCCCAGTCCTCATTATGTGCGATGTCATATGCACACAAACAGACACACTAGAACAGCCCGTTGTGGCCAGGACAGAAGTGCCAAGGGAGGTGTTTGCATGAATCCCATCCTTGGAGTTAGAAGCACTTGCTCAGCTGCCAACTACAAATAGCCCCATGCTGCAAAGCAATGCTAATTAGTATGCCATTAAAAAAAAAAAAAGAAGAAGAAAGAAAACTACCACCCACAACCAAATAGCCACGCACAAACCTGAAGTCCTGCCTTGACAGCCAGCGTGAGGCATGGCCCGCTAATGCAGCCTTAATCCACTTTGTTTGGCAGGGAGAGCAAGCTGACCATGCTTCTGAGGGAGTCCCTGGGGAACGTGAATTGTCGCACCACTATGATCGCACACATCTCAGCTGCAGCTGGCAGCTACGTGGAGACCCTGTCCACTATCCAGATCGCATCAAGAGTCCTGAGAATGAAGAAGAAGAAGACCAAGGTAAGGGACTCCTACGTGGGAGGGAGAATACATTGGGGATGAGAACTGAATCACAATAGCCAATCCGTATCACCGGTCCCTGAGCATCAAGGACGATGCGAATGTGGCTGTTGCAGCCACTGTGTCAAAACAGGAAAGAATTCTAACCGACAGAGGAGAAAGTTGAGTCTCCTTTTCACGGTTGATGCTGTCCTGGGTCATCCACCCTGACCCCAGACAGGGACTAATTTAATACATTGCCACCACAAGATTTAAAAAAAAAAAATGTTTGCAGGGTGGTGGGAAGGAATCAGTCTTCTCCATAGTCCTGCAAAGGTAAGGACTGTGTCCAGCAAGATGGCCCCAGAGAGGGTGGTTAATGTTCCTTTCATGTGGCTACTACCCCTGTGTGTCCAAGAGCCTTCACGCTGTGGGTTTCTCGTGTTCATCTGCTAGAGTCTGCATTGTGCTGAGTTGAAATATGTTGGTAGGTTCACTTTTGGGGGCAGAAACGAAGCCAGGGCAGCAGAAAAAAATGGCAAGAGTATTTGAAGAAAAAGAAATACGAGCCGACTAGCAGTGCTTCAGGCTTTCACTTTCCTTCTCCCCTCTATTACTTTTGTGTATATAAAAGGCAAGGCTTCCTGGTCAGTGTTCTGAGGCAGGGGAGTAGCCTTGAGGAAATCTGATGGGGCCTGACAGGTCACCACCTTTTCTAAGTAGACTAATTCACCAGTGCGCAAATGGGGATTATCTGTGCACACAGTCCCAGTGAATACTGGCCCCTCTACAGGCTGATTTTCAAGAGCTCAAGGCCAGTCGGCAGCTTGCACCTGCCATATGACACAGGCTCCCTAGTAGGGAGAGCTGTCTCAAAAGAACCCTTCCATTAACGATTCTTTTGCCCACATTGTAGTACACATCGAGCTCCTCTGGGGGAGAAAGCTCCTGTGAGGAGGGCAGAATGCGCAGGCCCACCCAGCTGAGACCCTTCCATGCCCGGGCTTCAGTAGATCCTGAATTTCCTCTTGCTCCACTGTCCAGTGATCCTGACTACTCCTCCAGCAGCGAGCAGTCCTGTGACACTGTCATCTACATCGGACCCAACGGCACAGCCCTGTCTGACAAGGAGCTTACAGACAATGAGGGCCCCCCAGACTTTGTGCCCATTGTACCAGCCTTACAGAAGACCAGGGGTGAGAGCCGCCCTGCAGAGGCAGCAGAGGCTGCAGCCACCAAGTCAGAGAGGGACTGTCTGAAGTGCAATACGTTTGCTGAGTTGCAAGAAAGACTTGACTGTATTGACGGTAGTGAAGAACCCAACAAGTTTCCATTTGAAGAGCTGCCTATCCAGTTTGGCCCAGAGCAGGCAGATAGACGTGTTTCCTTAAGCCAAGCAGCAGGGCCAGATGTACTCTCTGAGTCTGATAAGGAAGATGATGGGTCAGACAATGGCCAGTTGGCCACCGACAGGGAAGGCACAGAGCTTCCAGCCTCCAAGGTGCAGCAGAATCGGTCCCCTGTGCCTTCTGTGACACGTAGTAGTAGCCCCAGTCCTGCCTCTCCTCGGAGCATCCCAGGCAGCAGTAGCCAACATAGTACCTCCCAGCTCACACAGAGCCCCAGTCTCCAGAGCAGCAGAGAGAGTCTGAATTCATGCGGCTTTGTGGAAGGCAAGCCTAGACCCATGGGCTCCCCACGGCTTGGCATTGCCAGCCTGTCCAAGACCTCGGAGTACAAGCCCCCCAGCTCTCCCTCCCAGAGGTGCAAAGTCTACACCCAGAAGGGGGTCCTTCCTTCCTCTGCCCCACCACCTTCTCTGAGCAAGGACTCTGGCATGGTCTCCAGTGAGTCCTTGCTTCAGCCTGATGTGCGTACGCCCCCAGTTGGAATGAGCCCACAGGTTTTGAAGAAATCCATGTCTGCTGGAAGTGAAGGCTTTTCCGGAACCCTGGTTGAAGATGAGAACCAGGAAGGTTCTCCTGCAGACTCAAAGAAGGAGATTCTGAGTACCACGATGGTGACCGTACAGCAGCCCCTGGAACTGAATGGAGAGGATGAGCTGGTGTTTACACTGGTGGAAGAGCTGACCATCAGCGGGGTGCTTGACAGTGGCCGCCCCACCAGCATCATCAGCTTCAATAGTGACTGCTCCGTGCAGGCCCTGGCTTCAGGCTCCCGGCCCGTCAGCATCATTAGCAGCATCAGCGAAGACCTGGAATGTTACTCTAGCATGGCACCTGTCTCTGAGGTGAGCATCACACAGTTTCTGCCACTCCCCAAGCTGGGCCTGGATGAGAAGGCTCGGGAAGCAGGCAGCCAGCGTTCTTCTATTAGTTCCTGGCTGAGTGACATGAGTACAGGGAGTGATGGTGAACAGTCATGCCACAGCTTCATAGCGCAGACATGCTTTGGGCATGGGGAAGCCATGGCAGAACCCCCAGCCTCAGAGTTTGTCAACAGCATCCAGAACACCGCTGTGATATGCCGGGAGAAGCCAGAGGCTGGCCCTGACAACCTACTGATCTTGTCTGAGATGGGGGAAGAATCTGCCAACAAAGCCACTCCCATCAAAGGCTGCAAAATATCTACACTGGGCAAGGCCATGGTCACCATCTCCAACACAGCCAACCTGAGCAGCTGCGAAGGCTACATCCCCATGAAGACCAACATCACGGTTTACCCCTGCATTGCCATGAGCCCCCGAAATGTGCAAGAGCCTGAGTCATCCGCTGCCGCTCCAAAGGCAGCCCCCAAAACAGCCCAGTCTCAGGAAAGCAAAGATGCCAATGCTAGGAGAGAGATGAAATTTGAGGATCCTTGGCTAAAACGAGAAGAAGACGTGAAAAAAGAGAACGCCTACCCCAGTGAGGAAGGGGTTAGGTGTGAGACTGTGCCAAGCTCCCTGACAACTGAAGGTAAGTCAGAGCAGGAGCAGAGTGGCAGGCCCAGCTCAGGTGAAAGGCTGAGCAGCAGCAGTGGAGAGGCATCTGCCTTTCAGGTGACTGATAACATTAGGAGGGTTGTGGATGGTTGCGAGATGGCCCTGCCTGGCTTGGTGACCCAAAGTCCCATACATTCCAACAAAAATCTAAAGTCAAGCAGCCTCCCCAGGGCATTTCAGAAAGCCGACAGGCACGAGGCCCTGGACAGCTTCTACCACTGTTTGGCAGACAGCAATGGCTTCAACGGTGCTCTGGGCATCCAGTCCTCAAAGGCGACACTGGAGAGGAAGGTAGCTTCACCCAAGCATTGTGTCCTGGCACGGCCCAAAGGGACACCACCTCTGCCTCCTGTCCGAAAGTCTAGCTTGGACCAGAAGAACAGGGCTAGCCCTCAACACGGTGGCAGTAGCAGCAGCAGCACCAGCAGCCCCCTGAACCAGCCAGCTACCTTCCTGGCTTGCTTCCCGGATGAGTCCAACAGTAAGACTAAGGATGCCAGTAGCAGCAGTAAGCAGCTCTTCAGCACCAAGCTGGAGCAGCTGGCCAGCAGAACCAACTCTCTTGGCAGGACGACAGTCAGCCACTATGAATGCTTGTCTCTGGAAAGGGCGGAAAGCCTGTCGTCAATGAGCTCCCGCATGCATGCTGGCAAAGATAGTACCATGCCTCGCACTGGCAGGAGCCTGGGTCGCAGCTTAGGAGCCTCACCGCCCAGCTGTGGCATCATCCAGTCTGCGGGGACCTCTCCCAAGGCCAGCCAGTCTAAGATCTCAGCGGTGAGCAAGCTCCTGCTGGCCAGTCCCAAATCGCGCAGCCTGTCCACCTCCACCACCAAAACCCTCAGCTTCTCCACCAAGTCCCTGCCACAGTCTGTGGGCCAGAGCTCCAACCTGCCACCCAACGGGAAGCACATGTCATGGTCTACCCAGTCTCTCAGCAGAAGCCGGGGCTCCGGGCTGGCTTCCAAACTGCCCCTGCGAGCCGTCAATGGGCGCATTTCCGAGCTGCTGCAGGGCAGTGCGGGCCCGAGGGGCGCGCAGCTGCGGGCGGAGGCAGAGGAGCGCAGTGGAGCTCCCACGGAGGACAAGCCTGCAGCTGCCCACCTACTGCCTTCACCCTACAGCAAGATTACCCCTCCCCGGAAGCCTCACCGCTGTAGCAGCGGGCACGGCAGTGACAACAGCAGTGTCCTGAGCGGGGAACTGCCACCCGCCATGGGGAAGACCGCCTTGTTCTACCACAGCGGTGGCAGCAGTGGTTACGAGAGTATGATGAGGGATAGCGAGGCCACCGGCAGTGCGTCCTCGGCCCAGGACTCCATGAGCGAGAACAGTAGCTCCGTTGGAGGAAGGTGCAGGAGCCTCAAGACCCCAAAGAAGCGATCCAATTCAGGTAAGTACTGGCACGGGCTGAAGATAGAGGCCTCGGGTTTCTGGAACCTCACCTCCCTTGTTTTTGCAGCATAGGGGGAGGGGCGGGGTGAGGTAGTGGAACTGGAGTCCTGGTACTTCCTTTCCTCAATGTCCTGCCACCTTTGACTAAGGATATAATCCCCAGAGACTTTCCCGAAGGCCTGGGTGCAGAGGGATACTAGCTGTGAGGATGTCAGAAGGAGCTCACTCTTGCTTGCTCTGCTTTCTCTCACCTCTGCCTTCACACGTGCCTGTTTCTATTCAAAAGCCGAGGATACTGCTGTCCAGTACCTTCTGGGATCAGTTACACCCCCTGCCCTCTGACCAGTAGCTCCAGAAGCCTCTATGTGGAGCTGGTGGCCTCCAAGATCCTGGATATCTCCCTCCTGGACATGGGGCATTTCATCTCATTGAAAGTGGGAAGTGGGATAGAAGAGGGCTTTTCTCCATTCCCAACCCCAAACACACTGGTGACAGTCACAGACACAGAACATTCACAGGTCTCCTGCAGTGCTCCTCCCCTAAGTGTTAGGCAATATATGCCCATGCTCTGTGCTGCCTACCTGCTTATAGGGGAACTCTTTGCCGTCTCTAGAAATATGCCATCAGAAGATAGCTCACATTTGAGCTACTGATTTCTTCCTTGGAGTTTGGGGTGGACATGTGATAGCAAGTTATGTTGGGCAAAATGAGATCAAGGTCAGAACAGTGGCCCGGGTACCGAGGAGTATGTGAGCTCAAAGGACAGTCAGGAGGGAAATGGGCAGAGACAAAAGCAAAGGTAACAAAAATAACTTAGATACCATGAAAACTTTACCTGAAACCACCATTTTTTTTTTACTAGATGCTGAAGAAATTATCAGTTCCTTAGAGCAGGAACTTCAGGTTTTTATTTATTTATTTATTTTTGATGAAACAATCTTTTTGCCTGGGTATACTTCTGAGCCTCTGTTGAATGAAGACAGCGAGTATAATGTCCTTGTGTCCACTGCCCTGTATGCCCTGCCAGATTCTGCAGTAGAGAGCTTTCTGGATCCTTTGCCCTGCATGCCAGTGCTACCATCTAGTCAGGATTAAGAGATGGGACGGCATGCAGGAATGGATCCTTCTCTTTTCGGCCGCTGCTGCTGCAGGTGTACGGCTTACACTACCTGCCGTGAGATTGCTTTTGCCTGTTTCCTGCCAGTTGTAGCCCCAAGCTCTGCAAGGAAGCAGTCCACAGGAGGGCTGAGATCAATGCCCATCATAAACCATTTGTCTTCCTGGGACCAAAGAATTCGGTCTCAAGGGATGATGTAAGCTTGTGGTTTCCCATCACCCTATGCCATGATGGAGAGAAGCCCATCCATCTGCCCAGCCTGTCACTGATCAATCATGGCATGAGACATGAGTGAGGATACTCCATTCCAGGCAGGCTCAGGCATTATCATGGCCCGTGCCTTTCCTAGCTGTGTGTTTCTGAGTCTGTCGTGCTCAGACTGGGCTCTTATTTTATCCTTGTCTGGCCTTTGCAGAAGACCCCCATGTAAGACAAGGTGACAAGTGACAAGTGCTTGGTACAACAAGGCAGCTGCTATGGCCCGTCTGTGGGGCCAGATGCCCTGAAATGCCCTGGTATTAGTTACTGAAAATAATAAAAGTTTATCTACATCAGTCTTTGTGGAAAACAAATATGCCAGTTTTTTCTAGTACTTGATTGACAGGCATTGTTATTACTGCTTTATTTTTCTCAGAGTTGGTCTTCAGAGCCTTGAAAACGTGTAAGGTTTGCTTCAAGGCTCACCTGTGTGTTCCTTGTAGAGCATGTTTATGTTTTCTAATTTAGTGTGTTGCTACCCAGCTACTGTATTCTTCCATCATCTCAAACTTTCTGGTCAAAGTTTCTTAATATATTGGTTTGGCTGTGATTCTGGCGTGAAGCAGGGAAGCAAATAGGAAGCAACATGCACACAACCCCTCAGAGAGGCAGTGAGCTCCGCACATGTCCTTGCTCAGGGCCAACTCCGCTCGTAACTGCTGCCCTCTGAGGAACTCCTCTGAGAAGGCTGTTGAAGGAAAATGGTGTGACATAAAAATGCCATGGAAGGTGCTGGAGAAGGGATTTAATATGGAGTGTCCCAAGGATTAGACCTCTGTGCTCAGCCACCGTAGATAGAGGGCTCGGTGATGGATACTACAGGGGAGATGTGCTCAATTCAGGTTAGGTGACCTTGTCTGGCTTATTTATGATTATTATTAAGAGAGATGCTGGATGTCATATGTGATCAACATAAATCACAAACAGCTTCTTTAGGAGAAATTATAAGACTCCTCAAAGGAGATTCCTAAAGAATAGGCCATTCCTCAGTCACAGGAGATGCTGAAGATTTAGAATCACAACGAAGGCAGCTATCATTTATCTGTGATCACTTTGCATTTGGAGAATTGGGGTGATTTTGTTGTTTTCTTACTGAAAAAGAATTATAATTGTGTCACTGGGAAATAACCATGAGCTCCCTGATTCTAGTGTGATAGAGATGTCGCAGCAGAATTCAGCAGGCATTGCTATCTGGCACCCCCATTCAAGCCCCTTCCTAGAGATCATACTGGTCAACAGCACATGAAATTGGGCTTACAACATGGTGTATTGAAAAGATTAAACTTGGGGCCATAAGCTATGTGACTTTTAATTAGCCTTTCTGGGCCTCAAATTTCTTATGTACAAGGAAAATAGTGGGTTTTGATAAATGATGGCCGTGGTCCTTCTGCTGGGCACATTATTAGTTAAGACTAAAAATTATAGTATGACATTCTTTTCCTAGGAAAACCCTATGTTAATAAACTTCATTTTTAGTTATTGTATTAGACAATTTTTGTTTACTAAAACCAATGCCAGAGATGATCATTTTAGAAAGGAGAAAGGCTTATTTTATTTCCTGAATTTAGTCGTGATCAGTTAACCTTGTTGATTTGGTGTCAGTGGTGAGGCAGCCTGTCTCAGCAGAGAGTAGATCGTGGAGCAATGGTTGTTGGGAGTGAAAGGGAAGAAGACGCCAGGTGCCGATAATTACATTCAAAGTCATGTTCCCCACCACCCAAGACCTAATATGTCCCACCTCCCAAATGTTCTACTGATTTCCAGTAGCGTCATTCAGTAGACCATACCTTTAAGACATTGGCCTTTGGGATACCCATGATCTCCATTGCAGCCGTGGTTGGACAATGGCCAAGCATCCTCCATTCTCGCAGACACAGCTGATGATATGGGAGAATGGGCAGCCTATGGAGCTTAAGACAGCTATGAGACGTATGAAAACCGAGAGAGAGGAGTAATAAAAAAGAGAGAGAACTAGGATCAGAGACATACTGTTACGTGCCACAGACCAGCACAGGAAGCTTTTAGCCATAGAAAAGGTCCCACAAATCAAAGCATCCAAAGATGGCTGTGAGGAAAAGGCTGTCTTGAAGGATTCTGAATCTTACATAAACAGATGGAATGGAGGGCTTTGGAAGCTAAGAAAATAAATTCTGGGCACCCAGTAAGTGCATGGTCCACTTGCTGCAACATAGTGGGGTTCATTGAAGGGAAACAACCTTAATGAGCATAGTGAGAGCCTGGAAAATGTAAAACCAGGTGACATTATTCCTTGAGCATGTGGGAAATGTCATAAGAACACCCAGACACATTCTATATATCTCTGTAGAACCATGCTAAAAGTACATGATGCAGCATCGTCGGCAATGGAGTCATTATAAACTCTCAAGAGGAACTTGTGTGAGTAGATTTTCATTGATTCTTCACAGTTCCTAGCCAGCCCTCCATGGTAGGCAGCATAAAATTGTGTAGCCTCAAGCTCTGAATTAGAGTGAAGATAACCTGGACCAGTGGGGAACAGTGTCTGATCAGCCAGTTAGGCATTTAAGTTGCTAACAGGATTTAATCGCCCTCCGAGTCCCTAACCCCACCACATTCCTCTGGATCACACTTGACTTACTTGGGTCCTTTAAATCTCATCATCTGACCCCTTGCTTTATATCATAACCACAGTGGGTTACCCTCAAGCCTTCTTCTTCTCACTTACCTTTTGTTAGCTTGAAGAAGTTTGGCAGTTGACAGGGTCCTTGTCAGAAGGAAGTTCATCCCACTGCAGGAGGCCTGGCCTGCTGCCACCAGCATCCAGAAAACCTGGGCTAGAGTCAGAGGATGCCTGAAGAAAAGCAATCCATGGGAAGTCATCCAGGGTGTAAGCACTCTAAGCTTATCCCATGCCTGAGCCAGCCCATCCATGAGCTTCTGTAATACAGAGAAGCTGCAGGGTGCCATTGGGTACCGCTGATTGATTTTTTTTTTTTTTGATTGGTTATAAGTTGTGGTTGGCAGTGTAGCCCTAAAATGTGGCTCATGTTTCTTCTCTAGATCTTTGCTATGTAAAAGTATTTTAAATATTGAGTCTAGTCTAGTCTGTGGGGTTTGTTGTTGTTTATTGTATTATTTTGTTTGCTTGGTGGGTTTTGTTATGTGTGAACACTGAGGTTTGATTGGCCAGTCCTATGGGTTACCATTTGCTGCCTGTGCTGAATTGAGCCCTAGGAATATCAGATCCGTTTCTTAGCACTGCACATGTATCTGTGACTAAGGATCCTCACCAAACCGAGAACACCCCACGTTGGCTCTGCTACTTGCCAGGTTTCCTGGTGTGTGGCCTGATTTTGTTTTAATGAGATCAAGAAATTCAGTGGATATTGGCATGATGGAAATGGAGAACGGGAGCTGAAGGTCACCAGAGGGCTTCTGAGAGATTCAACCTAGTCACAGCAGAGAAGGGCCAGGGTGAGGGAACCTGGTCACAGCAGAGAAGGGCCAGGGTGAGGGAACCTTTTTCAATAAATGAGCAGGAGAAGAAAGAAAAGTGACTGGCTCCTTAAGACACAGGAAGCGTCTTAGAGTAGGGCCCCAGAAGTGATGGAGGTCCCTTCAGAGGTCTGAAGCCAGGGCCTTGAGTTCAGAGTGGCAATCACAGAAGATATGAAGTGGATTAGTCTGTTCCAGGAGGGAACTGGGTGGGCCATGGGAAGGCCCTGCCTGTCCATCTAGAGCAGTGGTTCTTAACCTTCCTAATGCTGTGATCCTTCAATATGGTTCCTCATGTTGTGGTGAAGGACAACCAAAAATATATATATAAAAAACCATATATTATTTCATTGCTACTTCCTGTGATTTTGCTACTGTTATAATCATAATGTAAACATCTGTGTTTTCAGATGGTCTTAGTGACCCCTGTGAAGGTGTCATTTGAACCCCAAAGGGATCATGACCCACAGATCGATAACCACTGATAGACTTGAAAACTATGGTCTTTGGTCAAAATATTGTAACAGACTGCACAGCCTCAATCCCCCATCATCCAGGAGGTCTTGGCTCCGGCTTCACAGAGATAAGCAGGGCTGTAATGCTGGGTCGTGCACAGCCTCAATCCCCCATCATCCAGGAGGTCTTGGCTCCGGCTTCACAGAGATGAGCAGGGCTGTAATGCTGGGTCGTGTTCTCATTTTTGCATGGATGTGGCTCTTTCCTGTTCACACACTGCAGTTCTAGGGTATACCCCAAGCCAAGACTGTTCTAGTTTCCTTTCTGTGGCTGTGGCTCTTTCCTGTTCACACACTGCAGTTCTAGGGTATACCCCAAGCCAAGACTGTTCTAGTTTCCTTTCTGTGGCTGTGGCTCTTTCCTGTGTTCACACATTGCAGTTCTAGGGTATACCCCAAGCCAAGACTGTTCTAGTTTCTTTTCTGTGGCTGTGGCTCTTTCCTGTTCACACACTGCAGTTCTAGAGTATACCCCAAGCCAAGACTGTTCTAGTTTCCTTTCTGTGGCTGTGATTAACACCGTGACCCAAAGCAAGCTGAGGAGGAAAGGGTTCATTTCAGCCTCAGCTTACGCAACCAAGTCACAGTTCATCTTTGAGGAAAGTCAGGCAGGAATATCAAGGAGGAACCTGGAGTGAGGAGTCACGGAGGAAAACTGCTTATGGGCTCACGCTCAGCCAACTTTCTTTTTAAATTTTTTTTTTTACTTTTCTGTGTATGAATGCTTTACTTGCATGTGCCTGGTGCCTGTGGAGGTCAGAGAGGGCACCAAATCCCCCGTATCTTGAGCTATACGCACTTGTGAGCCACCATATGGATGCTGGGAATTGAACCTTGGTCCTCTGCAAGAGCAGCCAGTGTTTTTAGCCACTGATCCATCTCTCCAGCTCCTCAGCCAACTTTCTTATACAGCCCAAGATCACGTGCCCAGGGAATGGTGCCTCCCACAGTGGGCAGGCCCTCCCATATCAATCAACAATCAAAGACAATGAATGCCCCAGATGTGCTACAGGCCAATCTGATCTGGGAAGTTTCTCCTTGTTGTATCAGGTTGACATAAAAACAAAACAAAACAACAACAGAAAAACAGGACAAAGCCACAGATAGAAAATGCCCAAGGGGAGCCATGCATTCTGGTGAGTTGCTTGGACAGGAGTTTGGAAAGGAACAGAAGTATATTCCCTAAGGAGGAGGGGGTGAGGATTCAACCTCAGGGTATCACAGTCCCTCATACTAGCACACACTGTAGCATATTCTGACGCAGCAAGGCCATTTTCCAGTGTCAGACTCTTCTCCTGGACCTCACATGGCTGATGACACAGTAAGACAGTTGCTGATGGTGTAGAGACCCTTCTCAATGCAGGCTACTGGCAGCACAGCACAGCAGCATTTAGTGGGAAGGTCTGGTTAAAAGTTTCATGAAAGCCCTAGGACTCAGAGACTGTGGAGAGAGCACAGTAAAGTGCTTGCTGTCCAAGTGTGAGGGTCTTGGTGACTTCCTAAGAATCCACTTTTCAAACAACAAAAATGGATACATGCTTATAATCCCAATGCTAGGGAGGCAGAAAGGCAGATACTCGAGGTGTGCTGACCTTCCAGCCCAGCCTACTTAGTGAGTTATAGGTCAGGAGAGATCCTGTCTCAAAGGACACAGGATGGGACCTGAGGTTGACCGCTGACCTCCTTGTGCACACACAAGCATGTGCACAATCACACATGTGTACCCACATACCACACAAACATGCATATATACACAAATGCACAAAAGCAAGTACAAGGGATAACTTTCTTAGACCAAACCCGACCTGTTCATTATGGACAGATACCAACTCAAGCATTGGGTTTATACACTGAATGTCTACACATCTTGACCTTGTGTGTTGGCTGATGCATGCGGTGGGGCCCTTTAGGACTTCTACGTAGCTGGGGTTTTCTACTTCTCATGACTTTCTGTTGCGGACACTATCCCAGATCCCACCAGCAACCTAGAAGGAAGTAGTTAGGGAAGAAACTGAGTTCAGTAAATACTATCTTTTGAGGTGGAGATGGTAAACCATGAGGAAAACCCTAGGACTCTTCATGTGTGGACCAGCCCAGACTCTGTACCCAAGTTTCTCCCATGATGGCATAAAACATCAAGATCTCACTTGCAGTGCCCTTGTGAGTGATGAAGGGCATGGACTCTGCCATTGATACTCCAGGATCTGTATTCACAGAGATATGTGAGTTAAATGATGGAGGTTTCATCTGCTGGGATTGGGGTCCTTTGTTACACAGCAATAGCTAACTAATATACCACCCCACTACGCGACTTTGCTCAGTTCTGCCTCTAATCCAGAGTCATCTTGATAATGCTCAAGGCTGTCTGATGGGCACCTAGCTCTGCTCAGATACTGATAGACACCCTCTCCCACATTCTACCCTGACTTCCCCTTTAAAGGGGTATTTGCTGACTTGTCAGGGCGGGTGAGGAAAGGGGCGTCACCTTGCTACTGTCCGACTGTGCAAGTTATCATTTAAATATGAAATGTTCTCCCATTGATTTGTGCCTTTAAGGACTTGGTTCCCAGCTGGTAATGGTGTTTTGGGAGATTCTTTAGGAGGAAGTAGGAGACTAGGGGATGATTGATTTCCACTAGTGTTGATCATTGGAATGAATCAGCTGCCTCACATTCCTGCCACCATAGACAGAAGCCACTCCATCACTTTGTCTCCCCCCTACCCCATGATGGACCCAAGTATATATTCCTGAACCAGAAGCCAAAACAAACCTATCCTTGAGTTGCTTCTGACAGGGCAAATAATGAATGCAAAAGCTTTACCAAAATGAAGAGGGGTCACTTTAGGGGTACCTTCCACCTGCAAGAAGAACTGTCTGTAGGCCCCGTCTTCACCTTGTGTCCATGTGGACACTATTGCTTCCCTCCACCCTGACCTAGTCAGATCTGTGCCTCCTCCTGCCTTTCTGGTGCTCAACCCTGCTCAGCCACAGGCATCCCAGTTCACAGGGGCTGGAGCAGAGGTGTGGAGTGAGAGGACAGCTTGATGGAAGTCAGCTACCTTGACTGGACTTAAAAAAAACAAAGAAAACAACCAAACAACAGCCCATCATTTCATCCATTCCCATATAAAGGTGTTGGACCCTAGGAGACAGGCATTTGCTTTGCCCCCTGGGATTGATGTCTTTTGATCTTATAGATCATGGCCTACATTTTATTGAAGAATGGGGGTGGGGATAAAGAAGTGTGTGTGTGTGTGTGTGTGTGTGTGTGTGTGTGTGTGTGTGTGTGTGTGTGTGTGTGTGTGTGAGGGGGGGGGAGGGAGAGAGAGAGAGAGAGCAGGAGGAGTCTGGAGGGAAAGACAGGAATCTTTGTTGAGAGCAGAACATGTGTGCATAATCACAGAAGGGGAAGATGAAGGCCATGCTGTGCAGAATAAAGAGGCCTTAGTGTGCAGAAGGTGTTTTGTAGACAGTATTCACCATGCTCACTCAGGACCAAGTGTCATTCTGTGTATCCTGAGAGGGACGTGAAGGGGGAGCATCTTCATCCCCAGCTCCACAGCATAGGGACAGATAATCGGTGAGGAGGCAGCCCTGTACCTTGGCCTCCTTCATCTATGTTGAAGAGTCTTGGCCCCTCCTCTCTGAGGTCAAGGACTAAAACTTATACCTTCTTTGGTAGTCCTTGGCTCTTTTAACATTGCAGACAAGAATGGTTTCTTGGGCTGCAGAGATGGTTCAGCAGTTAAAATGCATGCGCTGCTCTTGTAGGAGACCTGGGTTCAATTCCAGGTCTTAGTTGTTACAAATAGTGTTCCAAAAATATGAGCACAGGTGTCTCTTTCATAGACATATTTCACTCTCTATGAATACATACTCAGAAGTGAGATGGTTAGGTCACACACCACATCCACAGTTAGCTTTGGGGCCATTCCTCACTGTTCTCCACAATGGCATTATTAATCTACATTCCCACAAATAATATGTGAGAGTCTCTTTTAATTTATATTCTTATCTCATTTCTCTTTTTCTAAAGACAAATACACTTAATATAATACAATTTAAATCGTGTATTAATTGTAGTGTACATTTATGCATGTATATGTCACAGTTCACACATGGAGGGCAGAGGATAAACTTTGTGGAGTCGATTCTCTCTGGGAACTGAACTCATGTTCCAAGCTTATGTAGACAGCACCTTTATCCCCTGAGCTAGCTCACCACCCTTCGGGAGTCACTCCAGCTAGGACATAATCATTCTCCATGTCATTTTGGTATGTGTATCTCTGGTGGCTGATGAGACTAAGCATTTTGCCATATTTATTGGCCATTTATAGTTTGTAGTTTGAGTTATGTCAATGGTACTTACCCTAGTGACCTAACTTCCTGCCGCTAGGACCAACCTCCCCAGAGTGGTTCTGTCGTCCCCTGAAAGTACCACAAGCCAGAAACCAAGTAATAACTATTAATACCTGGCCTTCATATATATGTATGAAGCAAGGAATTCTGGATCTAGGGAGGCAGCTTGCATAATAAAGTGCTTGCTATATAAGCATGAGGACTTATGCTCAAACCCCCAGAACCTACATTAAGGAAGAAAAGAAAGGGAGGAAGAGAGGGAGGGAGGGAGGGAGGAACAGAAGGGGAAGAAAATAAAGTCAGACACCCGTAATCTGTGCTGTGGTCACAGAGATAAGTGGATCACTAGGGCTTGCTGGCTGGCTAGCTTAGTAGTCTACTCAGCAGGTTCCATGCCAATGAGAGGCCCTGTCTCAGAACAAAGGTGGATGATGGTCAAAGAATGACCTCTGGTCACCACACACCTGTCCACATGTACATGAGCACCCGTCCCCTCACATGAACTTTCACACAGGAAGGAAATACTGAGGCCTCAGGAAGACTGCCTGCCATCTTGGTACCGTCTCTTCTCATGCAGGAATTAAATGAGATGCTTTGTATGCATCAGACAAGATTAGACTTTTCCCCAGGGAAAAACTCCATAAGTGATGGCAGAACACTCCGCTGCTGTGAGTGAAGCCAGAGGTTCCATCTCCAGCCCCAACCCTCGCATAGGGAAGAATGACTGATAGTGGGGTACAGCTTAGTCTTCCTCACAGAGTAGAAGGCTTCTTGGATGGTTTATGACATTCATCTAATACAGTGGTCCTCCAGGTACAGCACCAAACACTAGGACATTGTTCCCCTAGCAGAGACACCTCTAACTTCATTGAAACACCTAGTCCTGCTAGGATTGTGTCAGACTAGCTCATGGTTTTGCCTGCATACTCTTCGATGCTGGGAGTGCTTGGGGGGTGGTGTCTCTAAAGGTCAAACAAGGACTTTGCTCATCTTTGGATGAAGCAAATGATGAGTTAAGAAGCCAAAGGGATAGTAGGAGGCCGGAGGGTTTTAAACATGGCTCCAAAGCTCATGCCAGATGTTGTACATTAAAACTACAGCTAATAAAGGACGTTTATCAAAACCCTATGCTTGCCCTTATGCTCAAGTTAACCAGCATCTCCCGGTGGATTCTTCTTGTCTTAGGTTCTCAGAGGCGGAGGCTCATTCCAGCATTGTCCCTTGATACTCCCTCCCCTGTGAGAAAAACTGCCAGCAGCACAGGGGTCCGCTGGGTGGACGGCCCCCTGAGGAGCACCCAGAGGGGGCTTGGGGAACCTTTTGAGATTAAAGTCTATGAAATTGATGATGTGGAGCGTCTGCAGAGACGAAGAGGAGGCACCAGCAAGGTGAGGTCACTTCCTCCCCAGAGTCACAGTTCCCGGAAGGTCCTGCCCTAAAGAATAGAATTTCAAGAAGGCCCTCCCAGGCTCAGTGTGGACAGTGGGCGGTAACAGGTGCTATGTCCTCCTTTTCTGAAACACCTTAAGAGCTAACAAGTTGGGGCCTGGTTGATAAGGGAATTTTTTGGTTTCTTGTTTTGAGATTTTATATTCTAGTGTAGACCAACGTTTTGAGAGGCCATGCACCTTCTAGGTTAGAAAAGCCTTCAGTAATCTCCAGGAGTCTGGGTGTCTTGTCTGTTGAGGTCACAAGGATCCCTCTCATGCTCAGAAAGCTGGGCTCTTGTTATCAGCCTCTCTCACAGTCCTTCCTTCAGGAGGAGGCTATAGGGCTGAGGCAAAGCAGAAGGCCTTCTGATTTTCTTCCTCTCCACTACCCATCTCTTCCTCTGCACACAGGAGGTTGTGTGCTTCAACGCCAAGCTGAAAATCCTGGAGCATCGGCAACAGAGAATTGCTGAGGTCCGAGCCAAGTATGAGTGGCTGATGAAAGAGCTGGAAGCAACCAAACAGTACCTGATGCTGGACCCGAACAAGTGGCTTCGTGAATGTAAGGCCCTCTGATGCATGCCCATCCTTGCTACTGCTGTGGTCCCCAGTAACATGATCTAGGAGCCTCATGCAGGACAATAGCCATGTAGACTGTCTGCATCTGAGGCATGGGTCCCACGGGATGGAGATGGTCAGCAGAGCAGCAATCCTGTCAGGCTAGGGCAACAGCAGGCGAGTGAGAATTCCTGTGAGAGATGCCTTCTCTTGAGGGTCTCAGTTTTAAGCACCCGAAAGTGACATTTCTTATCTCCCCTACATTTGGCAGAAGGTCACTGACAGGAAGACCCCTAAGCTACAGGCTTAACACAGTTGATCTAGCCTAAAATGGACCAGGACTGTAGAACTCTTGACAGACTAGAATGTACCACCTCAGACTTGCTCAGGGACTGTGGGAGTTACCTCTGTTAAACCCAAAGCCCAAGTGATATTAACCACCTCATAACTTCACTGTACTTTTGAGAGATGGGTTGGATTGTCTCATTTATTTGTTCCTAACCATTCTATTTACTGCCCTGGCTACTACATTGATATAAGACCAATTCTGGAAGGCTTTGTCCATTGGTAAAATGTAACAGCAGCTTTATGAATTCTCTCTCCCCCAGTTTCCTGATTCCCTCCAACTCTCAGCCACCCACATCCCTTTTGGGACACTCTCCTCCTACATGACACCCCCTCCTGGTGCTCCCTGCTGGTGAGGAACCTCACAGGTGGAGCTTAGCAGCTTAGAATTGTGTCCCAATGAACTGGTTTAAAAACAGAATGGAAATGACATCAGTACCAGCTCCTGACCGTGCCCAATCAGGAGTAATTACCCATCACACTGTCTCTTCCTTGGTAGCCAGAGAATTCTACTGTTTGGGGTTGCATCTGTGGTTCTGCTCAAGGTCCCACAGGTCTGATTTTTGGATACTGGTTGTAGTTTTTATTATTATTATTATTATTATTATTATTATTATTATTATTATTATTAATTATTATTTCCCCCTACATGCTCTCTGTGTGACTTTGGGGAAGGTATTTGACTCTCTAGGTCTTGGTTTCCTTGGTGTGGAAAAGAAGAGTGGCTGGGTCTGTCTTTCAGGGTGGTTCTAGGCTTACATGAGTGTTTATGCTGCAGAGTTTGGCATCTGGTGGGAACAGCTGCAATTACCCCAGAGTTCAGTCAACTAGGTGTTCCTGCCAGCAGAGGCTTCAATGCCCGCTTCCATGGTACATGCTTAATTCTTTGGTAGGGGATTTGGACAAAGGCACAAACTCCCCAACCAACAGAGTTTTTATCTCAGGTAGAACGAGCCCAACGCAGGGATGAGGACCTGAGCTACAAAGCGACTGAGTCATAAACATACAACCGATGCCTCTTTCTCCTCCTCTGCGTTCACTTGCCTCTTCCGTGGAGCCTGGCTCCTCCCTAATCGCAGGGCATTCCCTTAGGCAGCATCCTTATTTTCACCATCTTCTTAGAATTTTATTCTGCAAGAGCAGCTTATGCCCAAGGCAGGCTTGAAAATGATCTTCATTTTCCAAACTCGCATTTTTTTTTCTTCTGGGATGCGAATGCACTTACATATCCATACACATGGGCCTCAGATGGTTCAAGGGGGAGATGGTTCTCTTCCTGCCATGTCAAGAGTCAGTAATTTTTTTTTTTTTGATGCTGAGAAAAACAATGGAGAGAAGATTACATGAAAGGAAAAGATGCAGATTATTTTTTTTAAGATAAATTTAAAACAGGAATGGGGGGGTGGGAATCACGGAGGCTGTGTGCTGATGCTCCCTGATGGGTAGCAGGCCATGCTGGAATGGTGATGTGCTGGGATCCACTTCTAGTTTTAGTTTATCTTTCTGGAGGCTCTTTAAGACGGGGCCTATGACATCACCTGATGCCCTGATGGTAGGGTAAGGCTCCATCTCAGTATACTGGGCTGTTTCTGGCCACAGTCCTTATTAGCAATATTACCTTGAACAAAGGCCCTCTCTGACTAGGTGGAGGGCTTCCCCTGTAAGGAGAACTTCACTGCTCTAAAGACCCTCCCGCTTCTGTAGCAGGGTGTGGTTTTGTACATCCATCTCATGTGTGTTGTTATTCTTGTCAGCAGTTCAAGGGAGATGGGAAAGCAGGGTAGGGATCCCATCACCTCCTCCACTTGTGTGCTTTTTAGGAAATAATGCCAGCTGAGGTGATGCTGCCCAGCTAGGAATCCACCCACAGCCATTAACTGCTATCCATGCTGCACTCCCCATGCTGACCCTTTGTAGTCCTCTAGAACTGGGACCAGGATGTCTACCACAGTGCTGAGCCATAATGGGACAAAGGGACCCCAGACCTCTACCTCTCAGGGAGCAAATGGGCAAAGACCTTTGGTGCTATAGCTTGAACCCAGTACAAGGCATCGTGGCTATATGACTCAACTTATCTTTTGAGCCTAAGGGGATTTTAATTATTGATATACATTTTTAAACATCATATATGTCCCCCTCCCCAGTGACCAGTGAGTGCCACTGGTAAAAGTGGGTCAAGTGATGGTTCCTGCTGACTACCACAGCTCTCAGAACCTCCTGAGAGACAGGGAGACTGGAAGATTAAGACTCTCTTCAGTTACATAGAGACTTAGAAGCCAACCTGCAATACAGGAGACCCTAAGCAGCAAAAACAAACCAATAAACAACAAAAAGAAAGGCAGAGTCAGGATTCCCAGCCTGAGGGGCAGCAACACATTGCACAGGAATGGGAATCTGCTCTTTCTAGGAAGGTGGGGCATGCATGCCACTCCACTTGGGTGACATCACATTTGAAAGGGAGACTCTTCCTGCCACAGTATCCAAGAGCTGCTTGCCTTGGTTAACAGAGTAGTAGAGTGGGAACCTCAAAAATCTGTGTTGGAGGCAGCTGAACTGTCTCTGAAAGTTAAGGAGCTATAAACCATGATGGGTGTGTGTGCCTTTCCCCAGTAGATGCTGAAAACCAGTTAGATGGGGAATTCATGTTATACATCTCAGGTGACCTTAGCCCAGAGGAGGGTGGTAGCCCTTCCTTCAGGTAACTCTCCCTTCTCCAAGAACTCATTTCTCTTTCAGTTGACTTGGAACAAGTCCTGCAGCTGGATTCCTTGGAGTACCTGGAGGCACTGGAGGGTGTCACAGAGCGCCTGGAGAGCCGTGTCAACTTCTGCAAGGCCCATCTCATGATGATCACCTGCTTTGACATCACCTCCAGGCGCCGATAAGGACCGGTGGGCTCCAAGCCATCAGTCCCCCGCTCCCCAGGACTTCAGCAGGACACCACCCTCCCGGGCCCTCTGTGCTGGCAACACTCAAGACACTGGGATGAGAATGAAGGTTGGTGGCAAGTCTGGAATGAGCGAGGAGCGAAAGGCGATGTTTCCTTTGTTTACTATAGGGAAGAAGGGTAAAGACACCAACACACGGAAGGCGGAAATGATGGGGAAACCCGTGGGACTAAGAAAGCACTTTGAGGAACCTTGAAGAACTCTGTACATAAGGACCGCTAGCGAAGAGACTCTTACCTTGCGGTTGTGAGGAAGGGGAGGGTGACGCGGGATTGCCATCGAAAGCAAAACACCAACAAGACGACCCAGAATGATGGATTAAGTGCCTTGCAAATCTTTATGATTATCCAAACATTTGTGTTCATACTTTTTTGTGTCCAGATGGTGCTAGTCAAAAAGAAATCATCAAAACAGAAACTCTTCTAAGTTTTTGAAATGTATTTACAGCTTGTTTTCTCTTGGTTCTGACTTGCTATTTGTTCCTAAGTAGCTGTGTTTGTAGTGATATTTCCTAATCAGTATTGCAGCTGAATAAATGTTAACTGTCCTTCATGGTTATTCTGGTAAGGCCACTCAGAACATGGAAACTGCATTGGCATGAGCAAGTGTGTTTCCCAACGAGGTTTAGAAGGCTAGGGGACAGGAGATGCCACTTTCCATGGGCAGCAGGTCAGCTAACAGCTCCAGAGTCAAGCTTGGAATGGTGCACATGAGCTTTAGTGATAAGAAGGGATGCCTTTAAGGGGGAGGGGCCTGGGTGACCTGGGCCCCTGTTCTTATTTGTTTCCTGTATTCCTGACCCCCGAAAGACAAGTTCATGTCCCTCACTGGTCCAAAGCCTGCGGATGGAAAGCTTGAACAGCTTCAGCACAACCCTGTTCTTGTCTTCGTGTTCTGTAGTGTTATTTGTGCAGGGTGGAGGTTGCCTGTGTTGAGACTCTTTTGGGCTTACACGGGATTGGAGACTTGACATCCATTTAGAAAAAGGAAGCTCAGGGTTGGAGTTGCATAGATTTCTGTCACTCAGGGTCCTGTCCATTAGCAAGAGGTCAGCTCTCACCTGTCCTAAAGCCTCTATAGCTTGTCCCTCAAGCCTTGGTGTCCTGAGGCAGAGAAAGGAGTCAGGTTCCTAAGTTCCAGAATTCTAAATATGCAGGGCAGAGCTGAATGAATGGAGAGACCTAGATCTTGCTCCCCCCCAAAACTGAAGACTTCACTCCCAAGTTAGTCCCCTCATTTCAAGGTTGGATATAAGGGAGTAGAGCTGAGGCATGAAATGGTCAGGCACTGGCTGACCACAAGCTGCTGGAACAACCAAATATTCTAAGAAAATCAAGAATTCTCCTCTCTCCTAGAGCCTATGCAGCCCACCTGTGCATATACACGCTCAGGATTCTGGACAGAGGACTCTGCATCCTCACGCTCCCACTAAACTACCCAATCCCAGATGCTTCCCAAAGAGAAAGAACTTTGTATTTGATATATATATCTCCCAGCACAGCATAATATGTGCCAGCAGAACTTACAGAAGCTGAAGTCATGTGAGTGCCATGGCACCTGATCCTTTACCCGGGCACAGGTGAGACCACCAACTTGACTGTTCTAGAAGAGGTCAGTCATGTGGACCAAAAGCCATAAGTCACAGGTTCTTCTTTGCACATTCCTAAGAGTCGACTCTTATGAAAAGGGGTCCCAAGCTGCTGGTTAGATGGTCTAAGCCCTGGAATAGCACATTCCTCCTCTGTGTATCCTACAGGTTTAACAAGTGTGTCTCCTGGGGAAGCAGGGCCTCCAGAGCTCTTCCACAGCCTCTCCCCAGTACCATTCTGCAGAGGTCCTGGGCTCAGGGCCCACCTAGACCTCATAACACATGTGTGCATGGGTCTACTTAGCAATGTTCTTGGAAGCTTCTGGACCCATAGGGATGCCAATACTATGAGCATCTGTTTTGATGGTTGGCTTGACATATATTTCTGTGTTTTGCTTTGTTTTGTTTCTCATGAAAGGCCGTGGTTTGGGAAAGTTTGTAAAAGTGAGCATGCCTAGATTTCTTTTCCCCAAGCTTGCCATTGGTCCCTATTGCCTTTTCTCTTAATACTGAGGCACCAGTGAATACTTTAGCAGGCCACCAACAGAGCTGGAGTGAGACCATGCTGACTAATCCATACAGAGAAGACTCTCCCTCAGCAGGTTCTCTTGAGAGAGTGGCTCTCAATTGGAGAGTGGCCCTTAGCTGCCTCCCATGGAGATCTGTTTGCATGTATTCGAGCACCTTCATGCTAAGGCACCAATGATGTTACTTTGTCAAGCCAGGTTAGCTTCCCCGGAGGCCACGCCCACATGGCAGGGCATCCCACAGGATCCAACAGGCTGTGGTGCGTGGAGATGTTTGTGTGAAATAGTGTACGTCTTTTGTTTCTTTTCAGATCCTGTCCCCCCCCCCATCCAAAGTAAGTTGTAAACATCTTCATCTACCATATTGCTTTATCTTAATTGATATCTTTTGGAGAACTTTTACATCCCATGATGCACTTTTGCCCTGCCCTACCTATGAGCTGCCTGTGGAAATACAAATCTTTAGGCACAAAGAAGTAGTCCTAACATCTTAAGAGAGTGCCAATGTGAGGTAGCTCCAGGTTTGGTTTGGAAGGAAAAAAAAATCACAAGAAGGCAAAGAGGATGCCAAAGATCTCACTTCTGCTTCATTATCTGTCCATAGAAGGGCTAGAATTGTTTCTTTGAAGTTAATATTTAGGTATATATGCCTTACTTAAATTCTGTTCCCCTCCCCCCAACTCTAGTCCAGTTTCAATGAATGTAATGTGAGGTAGAATCATTTGCAGCCAAGTAAAACTGAAAAAAAAAAAAGTATATCTAAAAATGTGAGGCAGGGGCATCCTTCTCCCAGGAGGAAATGCTTAGTTCATTTCACCTGGGGATGAAGAAAAGATGCTTTTCTGTTCCCAGGGAGCCTGCTGCTTTATCTTGGCTTTCAATGCCCCCCTAAGAGCTGGAGTCTTTGATCTTTTCCCTGAACCTCCTGGACACCCCAGGAAGCTGTTTCTCACTTTCATCTCAGACAAGAGTTGAAACTGGCAATTGTTACAACTCCCATTGCTCTTAACACACAGGGAGTGTCTGACTCAGATGCAGAGGTGGGTCCCCTAGTGACACAGCACTGTCCCGTGCAATGACCTCCAATCAGGAGAAGAGTGGGATAAGGACCACCATACAACCCCAGGAAAGAGGCAGAGGGTGGGCCGCAGAAATACTCACTGGGCAAGAACCAAGTTCCATCTGTCATGAATCAACCTTAAGCTTTGGGGTCTAATGCCCAGGAAGGAGCACTGAATGCTGTGTAGGGGGTACCTCAAAAGGACCTCCACACTCAGGGTGAGCTTGCTACAAGAATCTTCATTCAAGCTTTGAGCAAGAAAAGCATCTGCCACCTGGGCATGGGTCTCATCTCCGTAGGGAGCAGCCACCTTCTCTGGCCTTCAGATTCTCATGCTTCCCATTCATTTGAGCTCATTCATGAGCCTTCTTCCTAGATTTGTATTCCGAACCTTCTGTCTGCCCTTGAGAAGGGGAGCTTGGCAAGAGCCCACATTTGCACAGTGCAAACACAGCCTTTGCTAATCTGTAATTGAGCTCCCAAGTAAATGGTTTTTGGGTTCCTCATTCCACTCTAGTCTGTAAAAGAAATTATTAAAAACGAGTTCCTTCCAAAATTAAAAACAGATGTTTTTGAATGTTGTTCTTTCCTTGGACACAATGCAAAAACATTTTAGAGTAGTTTATCTTTGAAACCCAAAGCGAAGTCCATTGGAAACAGGTTGAAAACCCTGTGTTCTAGGAGTTGATGCTGACAAAGGCATCCACTCTCTCTCCTTGTCCCTGGAGCCTCCCTGCCACTGCCTAACAGCGTGGCCCAGCTGTTCACATTGAAAGAGGTGTCCTCAATGCTAACACACATGGGACAGCCCACAGTGGGGGAGGATGGGCATAGCTCCCAGTTCTCCAGGCTAAGCTAAACTGCTGAGGGCAAGTTTCTCAGACACAATTGGTGAATAGCTCTGCTTTTTTATCTCTACTTTTTTTTTTTTTTTTTAAGTGATAAAGCACAGTGTTCTTTTACATTACAGAGTTTCTGAACAATATCTGTAACCACTTTACAACATTACAAAGCTGTTTGCAAAAAAATGCATAAATTGTATCCTTTAGCTATCGTCCTGATGTGTCATACATATTTGAAATGACAAATTCTGCATTATTTCCATAAGAATGAATGCAGAATTCTAACCCAGGAGACTCTCTTAAATCTAGCATATCCTTTCTCAAAAGAAAAAGTTCTTTGAAAATTCCTATGAGTTAATTTATCAATTCCTAAATAAACACATTCTAATTTGCAGTGGACCTATGCAAAATCTGAGATAATGTCACAATATTGGATATAGTGTGGCACTATGGGTAGGCGCAAGCCTAATATTCTCTACCTACAGCAATTTCTGGTGTCACAGTTGTGGAAGTGAGTGTTCCAATCGCAGACTCATGCATTTGTTTTATATACACTTAAAATGACCTTCCCCAAAGGACTCTTCCTTCCTCTGTTCTCTATACTGCCAGCCTCCTACACTGCCAGCCTCCTACACTGCCAGCCTCCTACACTGCCAGCCTCCTACACTGCCGGGCTTGGTTTAGGAGACATTATCATTGATTCGTCACCTCCGAATCTTGTCCTGTAGCATCATTTGTGTTTCTGGATCTCTTTGTGCATCATGGTCAAGAATGCCCTCCATGTGTTCTGAGTTGAGGTTTGTGCTTTCTCAGTCTGCCGAAATTCTATTTTCTTTACCTCAGCAAAAATCTATGAGGAGAGACACGGGCCAGGGAAGGGCGGATGGATATGGATGGGGGTGGGATCTCCTGCCCTAAGTAAAGAGCTTTGCTTGGCTGTCTCTCTGGTAGGCAGCCAAGGGACTAAGACAAAGTCCTTCCTTTCAAGTTGGCATGGTGATGAAGTTGGAAAGCTGGTTCCATGGGGCTCAGGAGCAGAGGATCCAGCCTCCTCCGACTGGGTATCCACACAGCCCCTGAGGAAAGTGATGATAGCATTAAGTTCTACTCATCCCCAAGATTCCCAGTAGGTCCTCACCTTGGATAGATGTAGCCAAAGGAACCAGAGCATGTTAGTGAGTCTTATAACCTGTAATACTTAAGGCATGTGTCCCCTCACTGGATCTCTGAGAGGCAGAGAGGGGCGTGGGCCAGTAGTCTCATCTGAGAGGCAGTTAGAACTAGGAGGAAAAGCTTGGAGCTAGGAGGCAGGAAGCCAGGGCCGCATCTGGTGCATCGCTAGCTATAAACCTTGCATGAACTGCTGCATTTTGTGGAGGTGTCATAAAAGCTGCTCTCCTGGGATTATCAAAAAGGAAAAGAATGGCTTAACTGGAGGGACATGGTTTGAGAAAATTAGAAGCTCTCCCCAGAGCAGGGGAGGATCATACATAGATGAAGAAAGTGACATCAGTAGTCACTGACTGGCCCGGTTCACAGAAGGGTCTCACAGATACACCGCTTTGCACCCAGAGTGTGTACATGTACACACGCTGCTCCTCTGTGCCAGTATGTATACGTATGTGGGTGTGTCTGTATAGAGGGTGTGTAACACAGATGACGGATATAAGACAAAGCCCCAAGTCTAATTCTGTTTTCAACAGTAGACCTATCCGTGGCCTGGGACACACAAGCAACTTCTCTGGAACTCAGATTTTCTAAGTTGTAAAATGAGGACATTGTGGTACAAGATCACTGCCATTCCTCCAGCTCTGGCTGTGAGAGTCCACAATGAGTGATGTATGTATGTATATATCGATATGCTTATCTGTAGAAATGGGCCCATTAGGAAATTGGAGACAGGCCTGCCCAAGTGCATTGATTGGATCAGAATCGGTAACTTCTTGAGTCCACAGGCCGTTATTTAAAAAGCCCACGGTTGGCAATTGCTGTCATAGTTTCCATGTGAGTGTTTAACTGGGCAGAGGATTGGTGCTGTTTTCAAAATGAAGTTCTTAGCTCGCAAGTGTTAGCTGTTAATTTTTTAAACACAGCCATTTGTTCAATAGTCAAAATTTTACTATTCTGCCTTGGGCAGGTCCCCAACAGCCTGTTTGCAGGCTGGGTTTTGTGTATGGGCTTTTACATAACTATATAAAAGTTAGCTGTTGGTCAACATGAACAGATTGTCTGGAGAACAGTCCAGAAGAGAATTGAATTCTATAGTTCTCATCAACTGGTGACATGGAACCATTAAGCTATATGCGATTTCCTGGTGTGAAGATGTTCTTTGCTGGCTATGGTCTCTGACTTTGTGGCACATGAGGTATAAAATGTTGTAAAAAAAAAAAAAATCTGGTGTTTAAAAAAAAAAAATCAAACTATGATGGCATTAAATGTTCACTTTTATTCTACCCAGAGTCATGTCTCCTTCTCTATCCAGTAGGTCCTTTTGTGCACAAGGATATTCAATTCAAGGACCAAAGTGGGTCATCATGCTAACGATACAGCTTAGCCCAGTTGGGGGAGGGGTAAGGCCCCACAAATCCTCTGGGATTCACCTGTCTAGTCTCACTGTGGGTCTGTCCTCCAACAAGGCAGAGACTCAGGCAGAAATGAATGAAGATGAGGGCCAAGCCACTGAATCCCAGGGATAGTTCTCTGTCTCAGAGAGTCAACTGGCGTTATGTGGCTCCACCCAGTTCAGTATTTCTGGTGTCACACAGAATCAGGGTGTGCGCAGTTCTTGTGGATGACTTGAGCCTGAACACAGGGTTCCCCCTTACACTGGAACTTATCTCAGCTATGACTGAGCATATTCCAGAAGGAGAAAAAAGATCAGGGTTGTAAAAACATCTCCTAAAGCAGGCATCCACACAGATAGCAATGGGCATCTCCAGTCATGGGGTGTACCAGTGCCTAAAACACAAATCAGGGTTCTTAGTGGTAACACCGTCTCCAGAAGCTCAAGAACTGCTGGGCACAGATCACTCCCTTGGGAGAACAGAGCACACAGGGCATGGAGGGGATTGCCTCCAGTCTTCTCGATCCTCTGTTAAGACCTCCCATGCCCAGTTCTCCCTGGGTCCCCATGGCCTGTCCTGTCAGCTTGTCCTCATTTCACATCTGTCCCCCAGGGGTTGGCCAGAACAATGAGTGTGGTCATCAGAAGTGACTTTGTCTTTTGTAATGTCACAATCTCTAGATTGCTATCCACATTGTGTGTGTGTGTGTGTGTGTGTGTGTGTGTGTGTGTGTGTCTGTCTGTCTGTCTGTCTGTCTGTCTGTCTGTCTGTATGAGGTACATGTGTGTGACCTAAGTGTGGGAGCCAGAGGTCAACCTCACATGTTGTTCTTTGGGTACAGTTCACCTCATTTTTTGAGGCAGAATTTCTTACTGTCCTGGAACTTGCTCATTAAACTAGGTCATCCAGAAAGCCCCAGGAATCAAAGGTTCTGGGAATCAAACTTAGGTCCTCGTGCCTGTGTTACCAGCACTTTACTGTCTGGCCATCTTTCCAACCCCCTTCCATTTGTTTCATATTGTGACCATGTATCTGTCAGAAGCAACCTAAGAGAAAAAAAGGTTTATTTTAGCTTATGGCTTCATGATATAGAGTTCATCACGGTGAACCCACCAGGTAGGGTAGCTCATTCCCAGAGATCCTGAGCAGAAGCTGGTCCTACTGGGAAGCAGAAAGAAAGCCAGGCTACAGCCCTGCAGGCTGGTCAGTGGCCTCCAGTCCAAAGGTTCTATTACCTTCTTAAATCATGCTAGCACCTGAGGACCAAATGTTCAAACACAAGAGCCTGTGGTGATGTTTCACGCCCAACCCATGATGTCATTCTTTCCTATTGCTTTATCTTCAATAAGTTCAATCAACCTGCCCATTGCAATTCTGTCTACACAGTGCTATGATGCCCATGCTCTGCTAGCTGCTCTTGGGACTAAGCCATCATGAAAAGCCATGCAAGGGTCCTTCCTCCCGAATTAGTGGGTCAGGCTATTCCTGTTCCCAGGAAAGCTTTGCATTTTATATAGGGGCTGCCACAGTGTCTGAGGCCTCCACCTTTTCCTCCAGCTGAAGGCCTTTCTCAAAAATCCTTATAAACACCTGGGAAACTCGGAGTAGGGCAACCAAGACTCAGCTGGATGTTGTGGAGGCTGCTGGCCAAGCTTTTCTTAGCCCCCTTTCCCAGCATCCAGAACCAATCCAGAACCACTGGGAACTCAGCCAACACCACCTGAATAAAAGTCAACCAACTGTCTCTGGGATGATGCAGCAGGAGAGCCGGTAACAGAGGTACAGAAACTTCAGTTTTTGAGGAAGGTACTAAAAGACTGAATTTGGAAACCCCTAGTTGATACGAAGCCCACAGTTCACAGAGGAGGGGTAGCAGTGATGGTACCAGAGCGCTAGGCCCATGATATACACATCTCAGCCAACACCTCCCAACTGCTGACCAGCCCTGGTTTCTGGATTCCTAAGGCACACTACTCCCCAAGATATGAAAGCACAGTGTTTCTGAGTCCTGTGGAGCCTCTATAAAAGCAAGCATTGAACAAACCTTTATGAACCATCCCTTCTGGTCACTGGGATGAAATAAATCCTGGGCTTCAAGAGTTCTGCCTGACCACACACAGTTACCCACGACCAACAGGAGAATGCATGTAATTATCATCAACAGCAAAGGTCTCTGCCCATTCCTCCAGCGTGGACCAGGGTCAAGTCTCAACTGGAAATGTTTTCTAGAACACAGGAAAGCAGATGAGGGAAATAGTGGCACCGTGAGCATTGTCACCCGCCTGGAGGAGGTGATAGACAGGTCACCATGCTATCATGCTGGGGGAGCTGCTGTGTAGGGCCCATCTGCAGAGTACACGGTGGTTACTTTCCATCTGAAATTATTGAACTGCCCTCCTTCCTCCATGGTGGGACCCAGGAGCTGGGTTTGCTCTTCAGTTTTTAGACTTTTTGTTTTGTTTTGTTTGAGACCAAGCCCTGCTCTGTAGCCTAGACTGGCATGGAGCTTGCTACGTAGTCCATGCTGGGATTGGAGTCACAGTACCTTTCCTTCCTCAGCCTCCCAAGGGCTAGGATTCCAGGTGTGCTGCCAGAAGTGCCCTTTATTTATTTATTTATTTTTTAAACTGGACTTGTAAAGCTGGAACTAGGAGATTAAAAAAAAAATAAAAATCACCTTTTAGCACCCACTGTGAGAAACACTGCTGCTATGGTCATTAGTTTGATCTCTCTCTCTCTCTCTCTCTCTCTCTCTCTCTCTCTCTCTCTCTCTCTCTCTCTCTCTCTCTCTCTCTCTCTCTAAACAACCTTGAATAAAACCCTGTCACAATCCGTTTTCCTCTCAATCCCACCATGTGCACTTGCCGGACCAGCACAGCGCATGCTCCAGGCCAGCTGCAGAACATTTTATCACATGGGCTGGGTCCCATCCATGTGCTCTCTTCCCAGTCACAGACCGTGACCTTGTGTTCACTTCCTCCTGTCATCAGTTACACTGTCACAAACACACTGAGCATAAATCTCTCCTTTCTCTGACACATGCCTGAGGATAAATCCCGAGTTGTGAACCAGCCATAATAGGACGGCCCCAAAGACAGTCAGCTCTTCCTCCTTATGCCTGATTCATGCATTCATTTGCCTGTTCCTTCCACAAATGTAGAAAAGGGAGTTTCCACATGGGTTCTCACTTCCCTGAGAAGATACACCAAGTCTTTGGCTGGCCCTTCTACATATTTTAACAAAGGGCATGCACCTGTCTCTGAACTTGGCTTCTGGGGGCAAGAGGTGCTTTCTATGACTTAGCACGAAGGCACACACAAACTGATTTATGATGCAGAGGGCTTAGGCAAAGGGAGCAAAGGAAAGGGAATGTTACATATTAAAAAACAAACAAAACCTCTGTCCTGGGAATGTTCTCTCTCTCTCTCTCTCTCTCTCTCTCTCTCTCTCTCTCTGTCTGTCTCTGTCTCTCTCTCTCTCTCTCTCTCTCTCTCTCTCTCTCTCTCTGTCTGTCTCTCAATCCCTACCCCCTGGACTCTGGGCTGAGAAGTTCTGAAGCCAGGTCTTGGCTTGCTGCAGACTCTGAGGGCCCAAAGCATGTTTGGGTTCTCATGGTGTCAGAGCCAAGGCCTAGTCTGTCCTGTCTGGTTTCTCCTGGGGATTTTGCAATGGCTAAAGGCAGGCACTGTTGAGGAGTACAATGTGATCTGGTCTTTGCTCAGCAGGCCTAAGACAACAGTTGTAGTAGGAGGTTTCTGGCCTTGAATTTTGGGCCTAGCCTTAAGGTTTAGGCCCACAGACTCGCAGAGACAGAGACACACAGATGCATAAGATAGTTTTAGGCTGATTGGTCTAAAGCCCAGGCATATCACTTGCTAGCTCTCTACCCTTCATTTAACCCATGTCTCTTGTTCAGCCATGCGGCTGGGTCTTTGGGCTTCTCCCTGGCACTCAGCTCTGTGCTTCCTGTTCTCAGAGTTTTTCTTAGTCTGGTAGCCCCGCCCACACTTCCTGCCTGCCTTTGGCCAATCAGCCACCCAATGGCTTTTTATTAAGCCAGTGGGTGGGATAATTATTTACAATGAAACAATACAATCTCCTACATATCCCCTTTTCTTAAAACAAAAAGGACTCCAAATCTAATACTCTTCCTCCCCCCCTCTATCTATAAAAACTTATAAACAACACTGTAAATAAACACAAACATCCATAATCCATGTTTTGGGAATGTGGGTGTCGTTCTCTAGGCTACTTTCTGCTGAATAGGGGCATTGGCAATCTCATAAGAATCTAAAGAAAAATGTAGGATTTTGCACAAGTCTTTAGTGAAGTAATCTGTAAGGCTGGGTCATCTCAGCCAGTCTCCTTGAAATTGTTCTGGATGCAGAGCTCAGGAAACTTCAACAGAGGTGCTCTGAAATGCTGAGTCATCTGGACCATCCATTTCCATTGGAGATTTTTCATGGGGTCTTCCTCTATCAAACTTTATGTTCTTTATCCAGGAAGAAATCCACAGCCTCTCATTTTCTGTGAAAATAAAAAGAAAACCTCTTCTCCAAACTAGCATATCCTTGGATTTCAGTTTTAAAGTCAACTCATTTACAAAATATATAGGTTGAATTAAACCAACAGTATTTATAATCAACTGTCTTTTATCAGCTTTTACTAAGTCATTTTCAGTCAAGAGGCTTAAAGATAAGACCATAACATACAGTATCCAGACATTCTTTGTTTTTTCCATCTTTATGTGGCTTATTTTTATTTATTTATTTATTTTTATTTTACTCTATTTCTTTTTTAAGGGCTTTCTCTACCTTTTCTTTTCTTTCTAAAAGCCTATGTATATATATTTTCAACACACTCTAAACCACGTAGACTTTTTACAAAAAAAATGTCTTTATTGTATATTTATTTCTTAACTTTTTCTGTCTCTGACCACACCTTTAATCTGCCACTGTCTCTGACCACACCTTTGCTTGGCTAGGGTGATTAACTCCACCCAGATTCTTCTAGTTTCTTTCCAGATTCTTTCTTTCAGTTTCTGAACACACCTTTAATCTGCCAGGATTCAAGGTTGGTAGGATGGGTGGATAGCTCCACCCAGCTCCTAGTCTAATTTCATAGAATTTATCTTTTTAGCCCAGGTACTCTGGGTCCATATAATTACCAAGTAAAACTTTGTCATCTGCTGCTCATTAACTCCATTTAAGTGTTAGGTAGCAGGACCTCTTAAAAATTTCACAAATGTTTTGCCCCTAAGGCTGAATCAGGAACCTTCTCTTCAAAAAGCCAAGCCTCACTATGCAGCCGGCAAACAGAGCTGATCCAAGAAAATATCACCACTAGAAAGCCATCTTTGATTCTGTTCCTTTTTTGTCCTTATGAACAGAAACTTTAAATACATCATTTACAATGTTTTGCTTACATCTAGGCTCCTGTGAGACTTCAGGAACAAGCCATTTTATACCTTAAACTGCACTCCAAAAGCCCGCCATTGTAGCTCAAGCTCACATGCTTCACCAGGGCATCTCTGTACCACAGCTCACGTGGGAGACACAATTCAGAGGCTGCTTTGGACTCTAGACCATTTTTAAGATTTCTATGGCTTTTTGTGGGTATATTTGACCCACGTTGGGCTGCCATTTGTAGTAGGAGGTTTCTGGCCTTGAATTTTGGGCCTAGCCTTAAGGTTTAGGCCCGCAGACTCGCAGAGACAGAGACACATAAATGCATAAGATAGTTTTAGGCTGTTTGATCTAAAGCCCAGGCATATCACTTGCTAGCTCTCTACCCTTCATCTAACCCATGTCTCTTGTTCAGCCATGCAGCTGGGTACCTTTTCTCACAGCAGCATAGTTGTCCTCTGCTTCTTCCAGCTTCTCTCTGGCACTCAGCTCTGTGCTTCCTGTTCTCAGAGTGTTTCTTAGTCTGGTAGCCCCGCCCACACTTCCTGCCTGCCTTTAGCCAATCAGCGCTTTTTATTAAGCCAGTGGGTGGGATAATTATTTACAATGAAACAATACAATCTCCCACAAACAGTGGTTGGATTTTGTTCATTTTCTGACATTTTGGACAGAATATGAGTCACCTATAAACAATAGAAATGCATTTGGATCAAGGTTCAGGAGTCTGGAAGTCCAAAAACACAGTGACAAGGTCACAGTGGCACAGGAACAGAGCAACACAGGTACCCTGAGGAAGGACACCCGGGCCACCCTAATGATGTCATCCTGATGACATGGAAATTTTCCAATAGGAGTGTGCCAGGTTGGGGACGAAGGCCTTACTACATGGGCCTGGGGGTGGGGCATTAATATCTACACTCTTAGCAGTAACAAAACCTGAATGTTTTTCTGTAGGGACTTCTAGAGTGTAGTTAGGGTTAGTTAGGGCTAGAATTAAGGTTATGGTTAGAGTTTGGTTTAGGTTCAGGGTTTGGGTTAGTGTGGTGATATATTTTATAGTTAATATAAGCAGCCTGGAATATCAGAGGACAGAGCCATCTCTCCAGCCCCCCCCCCTTTTTTCCTGTGTGTTTTGTTTTTGAGACAGAGTTTTCTGTGTAACAGTCCTGGCTGTCCTGGAACTTGCTTCATAGACCAGGCTGGCCTCGAACTCACAGAGATCCTCCTGCCTCTGCCTCTCAAGTGCTGGGACCAATGGCGTGTGCCACCCCTGGCTGGTTGCTTCTACAGAATACCTGAATGTCTGCCTATGCCTGCACTAAATATCATCTCTGCCCAGTTGTTTCACTTCTGGGTTCAACTCTGCATCATAATCCTAGAATTAGGATTAAAGGTGTGAACTACTACTGTTCTGTTTTTAGGCTTTGAACTCACAGAAACACAGAAAGATCTGTCTCCTGAGTGATGGGATTAAAGGCACAGGTCACCACCTGATCATTCCCATGCTGGGATTAAAGGTATGAGTTACCACTCTGTGACCCTCATGACTTGACTGTGGGTGGATCTGTTCTCTGATATTCCAGGCTGATCTTATTAAATATAAAATACATCATCAATGGTTTAAGATTAGCCATAGGGTTTGGGTTAGGTTAGGATCAGGGTTAGGCTTTGTGTTATGATTAGGATTTGGTTATAGTCAGGGATTGATTTAGGGTTGGGGTTAGGGGTTAAGGTTTTGGTTTGCTTTAGGGTTAGGTGATTGATTAGTTTTGATTAGGGTTAGGGTTAGGGTTTTGCATTAGGGTTAGTGTTAGGGGTTAGGGTTAGTGTTTGTGTTAGGGTTAGATTAGGTTATGAATAAGGTTTGAGTTATGTATACAGTGAGAATTAGTGTTGTTTGGCACAGGGCTTGGTTTAGGGTTAAGGTTTTATTTAGCCTTATGGTTTGTGTTAAGATTAGGTTTGGGATTAGGGTTAGCATTAGTCTAGGGCTAGGATTAGTGTTAGAGTTTGCTTTGCAGTTATGGTTTTGTTTTTGGTTTAGGGTTATGCTTTGGGTTATTAGGGTTATTTTGGGTCATTGTTAGGGTTTATGTTAATTTTTGGATTTGGGTTGGTTTTGGTTTAAGGTTTGTGTTAGTGTTTGGGTTATGGTTAGTTGGTTCCTTTTTTTTTTCTCTTTTGGTCTTTTTGGGGTTGATTACCCAGCCTCCAAATACACACTCACACAGACACATGGACACATACACACACACATACTCACACTCACACACATATACACACTCACACACAGGGACACACACACTTCTTCTTTCTTCTGAATGCCCTGCCTTAGCTTGGCTTCTTTCTTGCCTTTTTTCTCACTTTATCTTTGCTGTCCTTTGCCTCTGGGCTTTTACCTTCTCTATTTCTGTTTATCTTCCCTTCTCACCCCCTTCCTTACTGTGTAGCTTGGTGGCTTGTCCCTGATGTCCTCTGTGGGAGATTATGTTGTTACATTGTAAATAATTGTCCCACCCACTAGTTTAATAAAAAGCGCTGATTGGCCAAAGGCAGGCAGGAAGTGTGGGCGGAGCTACCAGACTAAGAAAACCCTGAGAACAGGAAGCACAGAGCAGAACTCCAGAGAGAAGCTGGAAGAAGCAGAGGACAACTATGCTGCTCTAAGAAAAGGTACTGAGCCGCATGGCTGAACAGGATAAGAGTCATGGGTTAGATTAAGGGTAAAGAGTTAGCAAGTTATATGCCTGGGCCTTAGGCTGATCAGCCTAAAACAACTGTAAACATCTGTGTGTCTCTGTGGGTCTGCAGGCCTAAATCGTGAGGTTTGGCCTGAAAATCCGGACAGAAATCCCCCTACTACAGTCCTCCTGTCCTTCTGTCTTTCATTTTACCCTATCTATGCTGTCTGGCTGTCAGCCCCGCCCATCCTCTCTCTTGCCTCACTATTGGTCATTCAGCTCCTTATTAGACCAATCAGGTGTTTTACGCAGGCAAAGTAACACAGCTTCACAGAGTTAAACAAACGGAACAATAAATAATGCAACACATCTTTGCATCATTGAACAAATGTTACACAGCATAGACAAATGCAGCACACCTTAAAACAATATTCCATAATAGTTATGGTTAGTTTTAGGGTTTTGTTTTAAGTTTAGGGTTGCATTAGAATTAATGTTTGGGGTTTGGGTTAGTTTTAGGCTTAAGGTTTGTATTAGGGTTAGGGTTTTGCTTAGGGTTAGGGTTTGGTTTGGGTTATGATTTAGGCTCCAGTTAGGTTTCAGTTTGGGCTAAGGTTAGGATTTGGGTTATGTTTAGGTTTAGAGTTAGGGTTTTTTAGGGTTAGGGATAGAGTTTAGGTTAGGTTTAGGGTTAGGATTTGGTTTAAATTTCGTATTTGGATTAGGTTGGGATTAGGGGTTCGTATTGGGGGATAATGTTTGTGTTAGGGTTAGATTTAGGGTTAGAGTTAGGGATTAGGGTTGGTGTTAGTTTGGGAATAATATTTGGGTTTGGGTTAGGGTTAAGTTTAAAATAATTTTTATGTTCAAGTTATTGTTGGATTAGGGTTATATTTGGGGGATAATGTTTGGGTTTTGGTTAGGTTTTCTGTTTGGCTATGAGTTACTACACATGACTTACAGGTGTTAACTCACACTAACAATCCCGAGCCATGGATTCTAGTGTTTTCTACAGAGTCATTCCTATAAAATGTCTCAAGATTAACGTCTGTCTTTACACACACAAACAATTGTTTATCTAGAGTTCTTCAAAGGCTAATACCATCCTAATAACAGGATTGTCTTCACATGACATCCAACCGTGCTGGAAAGATGCTCCATGGTCTGCTCAGGACTCACCTGTTCCTTCAACCCATCTCTTCCAAGTGGTTCAGTGACAGAGGTACAAATCCCTTTAGGCAACACCTTGACAAGTGAGGTTGTTCCCAGATTCCCTTTTCCACACCAGTATGAGCCAACAGCTGGGAATAATTGCCTCATACTCTTTTTGGAAACTGTGAGCCTTACTCACCGTACTAACTCACATCAGCCTGCCTATCCAAGAGAAAAAAGGGAAATTATACCATCAATGAACAAGTGGGCTCCTGTCCTGTGGGCTCCAGTATACCTTGAGCTTCCTGAGATCACTTGCTTTGAGTTCCCAGGGAAGAGATGAAAAGGAAGGTGTGGGAGAGGTGAGGTGACTGTTTTCTGTCCCAGCTTGGGATCTCAGCTCTTGGTCCCCACCAGACAGAGAAGAATGGTGTGGCATTGGGTGGACCGGATTGTAAGGACGTAGCTAAGTCCAGCTAAATATTGCTGATGTCTGGCCCAGTGCACTCTAGAATGTTTCACCCATGCACATGCAATTCCAAATCAATTCTAAGTGTGAACCTGCCTGGAAGAAGCTAGAGGCATGAGAATCCCTGTTGTGAGGAGCTTTCATGTTTGGCTAAGGAAAGATAGTCCTAGGGTGGTTACTGCTTCTGAAAAGGGATGTTTTAACTGTAAAGGTGGCAGCTGAAGCCTGGCTAAGAAGCTTTACCTGCATTGAATTTTAATGTATGCTCTCTGAGAAATTATGGATTTGCCATCATTGACGTTTTCCACCACCTTTTGTTCCCTCACCGTGGATTTCTCTTCCTAAAATCCTGAAATGCTAACTTTAGCACACTCCTCAGTCAATGCCCTTTCCTTGGGCACAACCACTGATCAGGGATGGAGAGGCCACTCCACTATTGTAACCACCTGCCCTTTGTCCACACACTCACTGTCAGGTTACAGGTTTGATGTAGGAGTCAGGGGTAGGGAGTGCTCTATGAAACATGTGAAACAGAAGTTTGTATGCTGGAGCCACAGTGGCTGAAGAAGCCACAACCCCAGAAGCCTCAGGGCTTCCCATAACATAAAAAAGAGCATTCATGGCAGTCCTGACTCCAGACAACTGTGCTTCAACCCATAGAAATGACTATGACTCAGGGAGCTCTGGGGAGAGGGAGGATCTGCTGTGGAACAATGCTCTTGTACCCTGTGAAGATTTGTCACTCATATTGGGTTAATAAAACACTGTTGGCCAGTAGCCAGATAGGAAGTATAGGCAGGGTGACCAGACTAAGAGAATTATGGGAAGGGGAAAGGCAGAGACACCATCACCAGTTATGAACAAGACACAGCAGAAGCTAGATGAAAATGCCACACTGAGCAAAGGCACCAAGCCTTGTGGCTAATCATAAATAGAAATAAGTTCACGTAAAGTATAAGAGCTAGTTAGTAATAAACCTGAACTTCTTCTAGCTGAGCATTTATTGATGTAGGAATGTCTTTCTGTATGCTGTGAATAAAGGACTGTTTTTGGCCCATGACAGGCATTGTAGCAGTAGGCAGGAAATCGGAGCACAGGTGGGGTAAGGAGGGTAGAGTCAGACAGAGAGATGATCCAGCTGCCCAAGAATCAGCATGTAAGGAACGCAGGTGAACCACGGGCCACGTGGCAGGACAGATTAATGAGAATGGGTTAAGATGAAGGAGCTAGTTAGCAATATGCCTGAGCCATAGGCCAAGCAGCATGAAATTAATATAAGCATCTGAGTCATTTTGGGGGGGGTGGTCTAAGCAGTGGCAGGCAGCTAGGTGCCTGGATTACAGGTCTATGTGTCTGGACCTCTAGCTAGATGGGGCCAAAAACCTCATGTTACAATTTATAAATAATATGACTTTGTGTGTTTATTTGAGACTCATAGGCTGTGGGACCAGAGGGGACAGAAACTTCCACCTACAAGAAACATCCCTTTCTATGGTATTATGTTTGAGGTTGTCAGTGGTAGGACACCCCTCTCCATACCCTCCAGGGACATCTCTCTCATAGTTGGTGACAGCCCTCTGTGGTCATTTTATTTCCTTATTTTTGTAGTGCTGGAGATACAGGGAGAGGACTTGCCCATAATAAGCACCTGTTTGACCACAGAACAGCATACCAACCTCTGTGCCATGGTGTGTTTCCGACTCCTGTGGAAGTCTATTATTGAGTGCAGGGCCATGGTCTCCCTGCTCTGTACATATGCATGCTATTGGCTCTGCTTCTCTGGGGAGCCCTGACTAATACAGGACTTCCCTTCCCTGACAGTGGATCTGTTCTTTCTCTAGTAAAAACTCCCTTTGGGAGAGCCCAGAAAGGAAGGGGGGAAAGGAAAGCCTTCATTAGGACCCTCCACCTGGATGTCCACTGCACGGACCCTAATTACTGCACCTGAATTATTCTTCTGCTTGCAAAGGAGGGTGTCTCTAAGGTCCTTATTAAAACACACGGAGCTTCTTAAGAATTGGCAAAATGAAAACACAGGAGTCTTGTTTGAGCATAAATAGCTCCTGGGGGCAGCTGATCCCGGTTATATCCCGCCTGGGCCAGCTTCAGCTGACCTGCACCTCTGAGGGAAGACCTAGGAGGGAGACTCTAGGTGGAGGCTCTGCCTTTCACAGTCTTTGATCCTGAGCGCTGGCAGGAGGGAAGGGCTAGCTGGGGGCTTAGTTTGGGATAGTGGAAGGGACATAGGGGACAGCTGTGGAAAGTACGGGAAGGGGACTTGCTTCAGCTACTCACAAGCTAATTGCTCGAGTGTTGTTGGTCTTTGCAATGTGTCACACATCAAACACTGTCCAAACCCTTGTGGAGCTACAACAGCCTTTCAGTGCTCAGCCCTGACAAGACCAGTGGTGATGGCAAAGCCTCGTGTATGGCCTCCTTCTCCTTCGGTTCCTGAAAGCCCAAATACACCCTCAGTCCTCCCCTTCTGTGGTGAGGACTATGTGTCACCTGTCCCCTGCTGGCTTGAGAGCACCTGCCCCCATAGAGATTCTTCTGGTACCCAGTGCTTAAGAATTATGTATCGGCTGATGACCTGCAGTAAGCCCCTCAGTCAATGCCTGTTGTGACAGAGAGGCAAGACCCAGGCTCCTCTGCCAGAGGCTTGGAGCCCATAGAGGGGGAGGCTAAATAAGAAACAGCAATTTAATGACCTCAGCTTCTAGGTGGTGGGGTAGGTGTCCACAGCACAGAGAGAGCAGACTGGGAGAACAGATGTTTCCCAGGCATGTGGAGGAAGAGACAGGTCTACAGGGACCTTTGTAGCATGGACACACCTGGAGGAGGTGACCAAAGAGCTAGAGACAGAGCCATGCTGACGAGGAGCCTGGCAAACATGGAGCTTTCCATTAGACTAAAAAGGCTTTGCCCTCAATCCTTGTAGACAGGATGGAGAGTATAGATGCTTGCCTAGCACCCTCAAAGCCCTGAATTTAATCCCCAGCACCACATAAACCAGGTGTGGTACCACATGCCTGTAACCACAGTGACTCCTAGATGCAGGCAGGAAGGTCATCTTTGGGTACCTAGGAAATTCACATCCACCTTCAGCTACATGAGACCCTGTCTCAAATCGATATAAAATCACAGATGGACCATCTGGAAGGAACAAGACTCAGCTTCATATCGTAGGACATGGAGGTGATTTCTCCAAGGTTTAGGAGAGATGAAGTAAGTTGTCTAGACTGCTACCACAACACCCCCTTACCCTCCACCACCCCAACCTCCTCTCCCCTCCTGTATTCCCCCAGGATCCCCCACTTCCTCTCCCCTCTTGTATCTCCTAAGGAATTTGCATTCTTCCCTTGTTGTAAGCCTAAGCCACTTGCCTCATTTGGAACCTGTCCCTGGCCAGCCAGAAAGTCTGACAAACAGCAGCAGCTCCGAAACCTATTCAGAAAGTTGAGGGGAAAAAATGTCCTTAACTTGCAACTTTTCTATAATTTTGAGAATTAAAAAAAAAAATCCAAACAGAAATAGTGGTTTATGGTCAGTATTCATTGGCACATTGGTTATTTTATTATTTTTTTTTTTCAGTTTGACACAAACCAGGATCATCTGGGAAGATGGGATTTCAATTGGGGAAATGCCCCCATTAGACTAGCCTGTAGGATTGGGGCATTTTCTTGATTGATGATTGAAGTGAGTAGGCTCAGCTCACTGTGGGTGGTGACACCCCTTGGCGAGTGGGTCTGGGTTGTGTAATAAAATAAGTCGAGCAAACCATGGTGAACAAGCCAGCAGGAAGTTCTCCTCCATGGTCTCTGCTTCTGTTCTGACCTGAGTTCCTGCTGTGGCTTTCCTTAAAGAGGGACTCTAAGAAATAAGCCAAAAGAAATCTTTTCCTCTCCAAGGTGGTTTGATGGTTTGTTTCATAGATACAGGGCAGGAGATGATACAGTTTAATATAGTTTATTATGCATTCTTTCAAAAGGAAAAGGCAATGCAGAAACTCATTTCCCTCTAGTGGGGGCTGGAAGTCCAAGGTCAGGCTGTATTCATTGGATGACAGTGCCTTCCTCCTGGTCTTCGTACCTTGTCCTTTTCAGAACATTCAGTGTTTGTGCCCAAGTCATCACTTCATAGAAAGACACCCATCAGCTAGGCACCATCTGCCTGGTTTGCATTTAATTACATATTAAATCCCTTCTCCCTACACAGTTTACTCTGGAAGTACCCATGGTTAGGGCTTCAACGTGTTCCTTGAGAAGGAGACAGTTCAACCCAGTTCCTCCTTTGCTCCTCCACTTGTCTCTTGTGGGTCAAGTACCCTTTCCCTTTGGGGGCCATCAGGGAGGACTCTCTATAAAAGATAGTGGGGGTTTGAATGCTCGGTCCTCACTTAGTGGCCCTGTTTGGGCAGGTTTAGAAAGCGTGGCTTTGCTGGAGGAAGTGTGTCACTGGAGGACGGCTTTGAAAGCTTAAAGCTTGTACCATTTTGAGTTTTCTGTTTCTTGCCTGTGTTTTGGGATGTGAGATCTCAGCTGTTTCTACTGAGGTGCCTGGTGTCTGGTGCTTGGTATCACGCTTCCCAACGAACATTGCGGGACTCTTATCATCCCTCTGGAACTATAAGCCCCAATAGAACCTTTCTTCAGAGAGTTACCTTGGTCGTGGTGTTTTAGCTCAGCAATAGAGAAGCAAGAGCTCCAACTGTCTTTGAGTCCTTGGAGGATGAGAAACACCCACCCATCACACATTCATCCTAGAGTGATACTTTCTCATGCCAGGATGTGTATCTACAGTTAGACCGGAAGTTCTCACTGGGCAGAGACACCCTCTGCTTTCTTCCGATGTACTTTTCAGTTGAACTCAACTGCCAAGGAACAGGGAACCAGGCCTCTTTCAAGCAAACTGGGGGCTGGAAAGATGGCTCAGTGGGTGATGACATAAAACAGAATGACAACCTGAGTCACATTCCCAGAGCCTACATATTGGCAGGAGAGATCTGACTCCTGCAGGGTGGCCTCTGACCTTTTTTGTTTATAACACACACACAAATGCACACATGCACGCATGCACGCACACAGAGAATGTTAAAAAGTAAAGCAAATTAGAAAACCAAAGAGCTGAATATTATTTAATCCTTAATGTTAATTAAGAATTCATGTCCTGTATGAAGTCAACCCAAAGCTAAGTCCCATGACTATGTGCACATAATGCATTTTTTTTCTAGTTTTCTTTGTCTTTTTCCTTTTTTTTTTTTTTTGTTTGTTTGTTTGCTTTGGGAGGCGTCTTGTTTATTTCTTTCTGCTTTCTGCGAATTTGCAGTGCCCTGAGTCAGCTCTTCTCAAGTCAAATTCAGTTATCACATGGTATAGAATATACTTGGAGGCCCCCAACCCAGGCTCATGGTAAGTGGAACACAGTAGGACAATCATTAGTTCTCTCATCCTACCCATGGATCTGGGGATGGAATTCAGGTCCTAAGGCTTGTGTGGCAAGCAACTCTACCCAGTGAAGCACCTCATTAGCCCAGACTCTACATTCAAATCTTGACATCTCTTAGGAAGTATTTGCTGGGCAGATTTGCTATTTCACAGGTTTTACTTATGCACCACACCACATAGCCAGCTCCCCTATCTCCTACACACACACACACACACACACACACACACACACACACACACACACACACACACACACACACACACACACACACACACAGGAGTAAACGCCCAGGAATGCCTAGAGCATAAACAAAGCAATCAGAGTGGTTAATCCTTAAAGAAAGTCATTCCATCTCACTGGTGGTGGGCCATGCTTCTTGACTCAGTCACGGGGAAATCCCAATTCAAGCAAAAATAATTCTGTCTTCATTATTCTGTGACTGGGTGGGTGTCTATGGTAATGCAAACATCCCCTTTTGAAAGGAGAAGATATTGCACACGTCTTAATAACGCATTCCTGTCTGGGTCTTCCTAAAATGCTACATTAGCAACTGCATTTTATTGCACTGGAACCCGGCTCAGGCCCCCTGCTGATGCTCTTATGGCCCATTATTAATGTGGACCCCTTCGGGGGTTGTACTTTGGGACTCAATTTGCCATAAAAATTGTCCTAAGTGTCACCTTCGTAATCAGAGATCATGTGACCCATGAAACACATGGAACTGAAAGATGGAAATGAATGTCAAATAGTTCCTCTGTAAAAAGGCACTAAACATTGTCCTTAGAGATGGTGAGGGGTGAAGAGAACTACTCCCATCCTTCAGAGCAAAGGAGCCAGCCTTCCCAGTGAATACATAAGAACACCTAGCACACACAGTACTCAGCAACAATCCCCTCCATTGGATTTTTATTTTTTGAAACCTAAGTCTTTCTGTGCTTTCCATACTGGCTTTAAAGGCCTAGGTTCAAGCAATCCTTCTAGCTTAGACTCCCAGTAGCTAGATGACAGGCTCACGTGCTTCAGTTGGATTTTGATGATTTTGAACTTTTGAAACAAAAATTCCTAAGTATCCTAGAAAATATTTTATATTAATTCCAGACTGTAAAAAAAGCAGGTTATATATCAAGTGTAGCTAGTCATTATGGAAATCAAATTCACAATAAATTCCATTTCACATCCATTAAGGTGGCTGCAGTAGAATAAACAAACCAAGACCCCATGTGGTAGGTAGCCTATGTCTATAATTTTAGCTACTTGGGAAGTTGGGGCTGCAGAGTTAGACCCCTGCTTCAGACCAAACAAAGAAAAACAAGTGTTGGCAATGTCTGGAGAAATGAGAACCCTTGCACACTGCTGGTTCAGATCTAAAATAGTCTAACTACTGTGACAAGCAGCATGGAGATTTGGCCAAATTTTAAATATGGCTTGACCACATGACCCAGCAATTCTAGCTCTGAGTATGCAATCAAAAGAACTTGTAGAATACTTGGAAGTAAACAGGAAGCAGAAGATTTTTGGGGATACTTGTTTATCAGCGCTTACAACAGTGCCCTTCATAACTGTCCAAAAGTCCACTGACAGGTGAACGGACTTGGGAAACGTGAGGTACACATACATGCCATGTTGAGCCTAAAAGTGAAATTCTGCCATGAGCTGCAACATGTCTGAACCCCAAAGACATTGCGCTAAGTGAAAATAGGGCAAACACAGAAAGATGGACATTGATGGGCACGGTTTGGTTCACTCTGTATGAAACACAGGGCCCTCAGCGCACAGGAAAATGAAAAGCTCTTGTTGAGATCATATGTTTGATCTGGCATGATAGGATAATGCTTTACCCAGTTAGCTGACTGCAGGAGTCTAAGAATGGAGAGGCCTCATGTCCAATACAGGGGACGCAGTGGGAGACAGCGGCAGGCGTCAGGAGATACTTGGAAGCTGTTTTTGTGTAGGATTTTATTATTATGATAACAGAGATATTGTTATAATAACAGAGAGGGAAAGGGGAGAGAGAATGTTCCCAGGAGGAAAGAACCAATGAAGGGTGTCTACTTCAGCAGAAAGGATTTTTCTTAAATGTTATCCACTAGGAAATGAGCTACCTGCCAGAAGACACGCCCAAAGGAAAGAGACCTTTCTCCCCCAGCAGCTATCAACTGCCAGTAGCTCCTCAGCCAGGGGTGGGCCTCCATAATTCCTTCCCCATAAATATCTACACTGGAAAGCCTACACTTTAATTCCTATATTAAAGAACATTCTGGAAAACTGAAGGGGCACTGAACAGACCAAGAAGTTAATGCAGGGCTGGAGGGACAGCTCAGTGGTTAAGAGCATGCTTTGTAAAAGACCTGAGTTCAGTTCCCAGAGGACATATCAGGCAGCTCACAACCACCTAAAATTTTAGCTCTGAAAATTCTAATGCCTTCTTCTGACCTCTGTGGCATTGGCATGCAGGTGGTGCACATATAGACAAGCACACACATACATATAAATAAAAATAAATAATCTTCTAATAGGAAAATAATCCAAAATTTAGTAACAAAATAAGGCAGTTAGCACTTCTAATAATAAAATAAAATAATAATAAAATATATAAATATTTATATAAACATATAAATTTTATATCATTATATATTATATAAATATTATATAAATTATACAAATATATATTTATATATTATATTGTAATATATAAATAGTTATATAAATATATAAATATATATTTATAAATATATAAATATATAAATGAAGTATATAAATATAAATAATAAAATAAAAAAATAAAATAAAATAATAAAAACCATATGTAAAAAGCAAGGATAAAAACCCAGCCTTCTCATGCTGGGTGAGCTCTCTACCACTGAACTACATTCCCAGACCTGGTATATCTCCTTCCCCAGGTTATGGTCTGTGAGTTAACACTCATTTTGAGTTATATTTTAAAATGCTTTCATTCTACTACAATTCTTAGAAGATAGTTTTGTAGGGCATCATTTTCCAGGGATTAGTTCTTTCCCACCATTTCTTCTGACTTGTAATAGGGATGAAAATCAATGTACGCATCACCACCAGGCAACTGAAAATGGACTGCCCTTTTTCCCCTTTTAAAAATCTTTAAGACTTTCTTTTCTCTAGCTTGTATCTAAATTATAATGATGTTTCTATTGTGATATTTTTTCTTTTTCAATCATCATGCTTGAGATCCACCAGACCTCTGATTTGCACATTAACGCTTTTATCAGATTGGAGGATTTTGTGATTCTGGACATTCATGATGGCCTCTGCCCCCCCCCCCCACCTCTTTTTCTTTGTGGTTCTTTGATCAAATGTACAGTGGACCTTGTTTGTATATCTCCCACTTCTAAACTGTCTTCCAGGCCATACTTGTTTATTTCTGACAAGGATAGCCATCGCCACTTTGATATCAGAAATTAGTTTTCACCTCGAGGCTCTGTGTGATTCTTATTCAAATATAGAATGCCACTTTAAAAATGTCGATTTTATTCTTTGAGAATTCCATGCATGCACATGACTTTGATCATATTCACACAGCCCACAACTCTGCTTAACTCCCCAGATCCACCTCTGCCACTTCCTCACCTTGTCCCCCCCTCAAGCCTCCTTCTCCTTCCCATTGAGCCCAATTTGTGCTGTCCTTAGACTTGGGTGTGGCACCATCTGGAGCATTGTAGACCTAACAGGAACCATATTCTTAAGGAAGACTAGCTCTCTTCCCCTGCCCAGCAAACATTGCCAACAGTTCATCAGCTGTGGGTGGGTGCTCATGAATCACCTCTTCTCATTTTTATGATATGAAGTTATCCTCTACTTTCCAGAATTCTGTAGTTTACTTTATTTCTATTATGTGAAATCTAAGTCTGTTTTCCTGGCTTCAATTCAAGTTGTTTTGGATCAAGTTCCTAATTACACAGTCAAGGTCATTGGCCTACTGTGAACAATGACTTCTGGGCTTCCTAAGGCCTGAGTGGTGGTAGGCTTGTGAGGTTGTCTATACATTTATCCCAGAGCCCTGGGAAACCTGCTGCATGGAAATAGCTTTGAATCAGTTTGAAGTGTGACGTCTCTTGCTTAACCCAGTGTTGCCTGCCTAGACTGCAAGCTTACATGGTCTGGTCATTAGGTGCCAGTGGCACAGAAGCCTTTGCTACCTCTTCCATCACTGTCACAGCACAGCTATTTCTCCTTACAGTAAATGCTCAGCCATGTGGGTGGGGTCTCACGAAATATGGATAGGATCTCCTCTGAGTCTTAACTAGTTCAGGGAGGTTAGCAGCCTGTAGTTGGATTATGTTGTTACATTGTAAATATTTGTCCCTCCTAGTGGTTTCATAAAAATGCTGATTGGCTGAAGGCAGACAGGAAGTATGGGCGGGGCTACCAGACTAAAAAAACTCTGGGAACAGGAAGAGCAGAGATACAAGCAGACACGGGAGAAAGAAGACCAAATGCTGCCCCGAGAAAAGATGCCAAGCCACATGGCTAAACAGATTAATGGAAATAGATTGAGATAAGATGGAAGAGCTAGCTAGTAATATGTTTGAGCCACAGGTTAATCAGCATAAAATAATATAAGCCTTTGTGTGATTATTTGGTGCTAAGTGGCAGTGGGGCTGAGAGAAGGTCTGAACCTCTGGGCTAGGCCTGAAAAGTCCAGGCCAGAAACTTCATACTACAGGAACCATCAATGCTGACCCTTTCCCAGGAAAGCTTCTGATGTCTAAGTCTATGGCATTGACCTTTGGGGACAGTTTTGGCACCCTGCTATCTATCTAATCTCTCATCTCCATATCATACTGGATTTTCCTCCACTGCATTTAAATTTCTCCAATGTTTCAAAACTTACCTGTTCCTTCTCCTTTTCACTGCTTTGATGGAAAGCTTTGCCAGAGGACCCCCTGACCTACAACAGGAAGCCATTAAGTATAGAGTAGGTATATGGAATTCTACCTTCAATTATAAGCAGAGATACATAGAGAAAGGTAGATGTGGAAGCTGGAGCCTAGTACAAGCAAAATTTAAAAAAAATGTGATGGAAAAATACATAGTAAGGAAAAAGAGTTGACATTCTCACATCTTTACTATTTCCAAAGAGGTAATATACTGAGATCAGAGGATAGGATGATACTTTCGTGAACAAAAGATAAGCAAGAATTCTTGTAAATTCACAACAGCAGCAGTGAAACTAGCAGTCCTAGAAAATGAGACAATAAAATGGAGATGATCTACCATAAAGCTAAGCAAAGATAGAGAAAGATCATCAGAGAACCAAAGCCACATAATTGTCTCCTTGGAGAGTATTCAGAGAAGTAAAGGTTATTATAGCTTTTAGTCTACATTCACTTTAAAAGGAAAAAAATAATTTATTATATGTGTAAGCATTTGCTAGCATGTATGTCTGTGTGTCACACGTGTGCCTTCCAGATCAGAAGAGGGTGAAATGATCTCCTGGAATTGGAGTTGCAGATGGTTGTGAGCTGCCGTTATAAGTGCTGGGAATTGAATTTGGGTCTCGAAAGAGTAACCAGTGCTTTCAACTGCTAAGACACCTCTCCAGCCTCTATATTTACTACTTAAAAACTGTTTACAATTAGCCTGAAAAATAGCAGGCAGGTTGCATCACGGCATTTTTATCCTTAGGTTCATACATGTGTGGAGCCTCCTCTGCTGCTTCTTTCTTTTCACTCTTACGTCATAAATATTCGATCACCCTCTCCGGACATTTCCTCAAACTTCCATTTCCCTCTCCCCCTGGCATTGTCTCATTTCTAGTTTTATAACCTATTGTGATCTTATGCACACAGACACACACAGGCACACACACAAGGCACACACACGGACACACAGGAACACACACACAGACACACGCGGGGACACACACACACACACACACACACACACACACACACACATACACACACACAGCCCTGACAAAGACTGGGTGAGGTCTGGGGCTAGAAAGCTAGTCCAGCTAGAGTGGATGCTTAGGTTCACCCAGGACTCCAGAAGGACAGGAAGTCTTGATCCAGGGTACCAATGGGAAGCCACTCTAAGCTTCTGAGCAGAGGAGTTTCAAGAAGACATGAGGAAGCGAGCATCTGGGAGGCACATCTGCAGCTCTTCGGGAGGAGGAAGGGGAGGACAGCAATGGAGAGGAATCTTTCCAGCAGCTGAGGGATGATGCTGGAGCCTGTGAAGTTTCTGGGAGTGGATAATTTAAAAGGCCCTTCAGGGGATGGGTAGGATATATTCCCTCAGTAGAGAAGGGAGAGTGAGTCCTGAGGCGACCGCAGAGGAAGAGATGTGGCTCCCACTGCTTTGGATTAGTAGTGGACATGTTGTGAACATCATCTTCATGTTTACAAAGCCTCAAATGTTAGGAGGAGTCCTGATTTGAGAGTGTGACTTCTTCTTCCATCGGCTTGACCTCCCTAGACCTCAGAGGAAATGTCATCCAGAAGCTTCCTTCAGTGATGGTGTACCATGAGAATTTCATGATGTTTCACAGACAATGTCTAGACCCTCTTGCTGCAGAATCCTAGTGGGCTCCCCTGTGGGAGCCTAACATCCACTCCCGACTAGACGAGGAAGGAATTTTCAAGACATCTGGCTCCTGCATGGAATTTCCTCCACTCCTTGCCGCTAGTCTAACTGGGGCCGTGGTTTGCAGCTGTCTGGCTGCTGCTTAGAGGAAGTGAGGTCTGAGTAGCTACCATGAGTGGGTTCCCAAGCAGCTTCTTCCCCACACTCTTGGCATTCATGTGGCACGGCTATAAATTATGCCCGGCGTGTTCATTTTCAGTTTGAATGTGTTCTCATCCCAGAGGAACGACTAATGGCGTCAAGTCAATGATGTGAAAAAGGCCTACCGCTACAATGACTATGGATTAATGAAACAGTCTCATGGAGGCTGGGGCCGCAATCAATCCTCAGCCACTGCTAACACAGATTTTAAATTGTGTTCTCTGACCATTTCCCTCCCAGCCAAAATTATTTTGCTATAATTTTATTGGGTAAATGTTTACCTCTGCTTAAATGTTTGCTTTTTATTAAAACTGGATGCACACAGGGCACCTTTATCCTCACACACTGCAAGCTGGTAGAGAGGGATTTCAAAGCCCATCAGACTTTCTCTAGGAGGCATGAAGACAAATCTCTTAATCCAGGATCATCAGTGACTGATAAATTTCGTTCAGAAAGTTGGGGAGCACAACATCCTATCCATGAACTCTGCCCATGGGCCATGTAAGTTATCCCCCAACTTTCTCTTGGAGCCTTTTCATTTCCCCAGTGAATTAAAAGGGACAATGTAAGTCTCTCCTAATTTTCTTTTTTTTTTTTTTCCAAAATGCAGATTTAATTATCATCTGACCAAGATGCCCAAGAGTCCACTGATAGGCTTTGAGGCATTCTAAAATCTGGGTCCTAATAGCAAATTATTCTGGTTTCTTTCTAGAAGTACAGAGTATAGATTTCATCATATCCACTAAGTGCTCAATAACATAATTTCATGGCCGCTATGGTGAATGCCATAGATGGCACCATCCCCCTACCTCCTTGTGTCTGTCTGCCTTGCAGTGGGACTGTAGCTGTTTCTACAGTGAAGGGAACATGTATCCATGTGTTGATTTGAAGTTGTCCTTGAGGTTGGCATTAACCTATGGACCTAAAGCCACTGTGATGAAGGCAGGCTTGAAAAGCCCTGGTCGACTAAGTGTTGACAGACTTAAAGTTCTCACAATGTTCCTTGCATGTGGACCCAGCTGGTTAGCCAACCTAAGGAGCTATATTACCTAGCTACTCAGTCTCCAGGCTACTTACCAAAAACTGTATGGAGCCAAGTCAGAAATGCCCAGATCAAATTTCTGACCCACAACAGCATGAACTAAATACCATTATGTTGAGCCTCTGAGTTCTAAGGTTGTTTGTTACACAGTAAAAGCTAACTGATACAAGTTCTCCTGGACATTTTAAGATCATACAGGTTTTATTTGGCTTGTGTTTTCCTGGAAACATCAGACTCAATACATATTTGTTGAACTGGGTAGAATTGGATCTTCCAAAAGGCCTGAAGTCAAGGCCATCTCAGAACTACTTAGTAAATTTGGGGAGTTCCAGTGCATCTGACTTCAGCTTGTTCCCTCACTTATGAAAATTCTTCAGATGTCCACCTTGTACACTACTGTAGTTAGCAGAGACAGCATGTGCCTTAGGGATGTGTTGGCTACACAGCAGCTGGGGCATGAGCAGAAACACCCTTGGGAAAAGCCCTTAGAGCTGGTGGGTGTGCATAAGACACCCTGTGCACGTCATAGTTTCCATGGTCAGCGGTTGTTTGGCAGGTGGACCCTGGCTTCCGGTTGCTAGCCACAAAGTAAGGCTTGCTTCTTCAGTTAGACAACTATATGTCATTCTGACAGTGACTGCCCGCTCCTTTTCTCTGAGGGTCTCTATTCTGGCTTCTGCAATTATCCCCTGCACCAGAAGGTGTGGATAGAGACCTACTATCTAAGGACCATTTCATCTGCAGCAATCCACTGATTTACTATCAGAATCTCACTGAAGGATTGCACTGCTTCCAGGACCAGTGAACCATACAAGGCTTAACTTTTTTTGGACAAGGAAAATATTTTTGTTATTTCTTTGAAGCGGAAAGAGAGAGATCCAGGCCAAAGGGTTGGGAAATAGAAAAGACCACAAATGAAGAGAAAGGCCAGTCAGTTTGAATAGAGGTGAGAACACAGTTTACTACAGGACAATAGAGCTTTTCTGCTCTTCCCATTAACACACTGAACCACAGACTCAAGCAATTACAGAAAAAGAAGTTTAAGAAAATAATAACGCATACAAGGAATTATAAAATGCTCACAAAATTTACACAAAGAGCTGAGTTCAGTATCTTTTTCTTTTTTGTGTGTGAGACTTACATCCTTTTCTAGTAATATCCGAAATGACCTAGTCCTAGGCTTTGAGATAAAGATTCCTGTGTTGGAGAGATATTCAGAAAGAAAAAAAAAAGTGTGTAGTTATTTATCACAGAAGAGTAAGGACAGCATTGAAAAATTTTGCTTCTTCACCAAAGACTCAGAACAGATAAAACAATCTTTGGCAGAAAGAATGAGGCTAGAGGCATCGTGAGGCCTCATTTCCAGATGTACTAGAGGCAGAAGCAGTATGTTCATAGAGTAGTAACAGCTACACAGAGCAGTAGGGCACACAGAGAGCTTAGAAGTTGTCTTACACACCTAGAACCAGCTCATTCTTGACAAAAGTGCCCAGACTGTGCCCAGACTCTTCAACAGGTGTGCAGGGAAAGCAGACACCCATGTGTAAGAGGTGGAAACTGAACTTTTACCTTTTATTTTAGACAAATACTCAGCTTATGATGGATCAAAGACCAAATGCAAGATCTGAATTGGAAACATGCATGTATGTAGACACGTCAGTAGGAGCAACGGCCATCATAGAAGCTGGATAAGCAATGTTTTTTTTTTTTAAATATGATTATAAAAACAACGGAGACAAAGACAGACAAATGAATGCACAGGACACATAACATCAGAGAAAAAGAAAATCTACAGAATGAGAGAATTGTTTGCCAACTATCCCCCCAATGAAGGAGTCATATCCATAATACATAGTATATTTATAATTGTAAGGAATTCAAAAAATGGGATTATGATTACAAAATGAGCAACTGCTTTGAACATTTGCAAATACATGAGGCACAATCAATATTATCAATCACCAAGGAAATTGAAACTACAACGAAATATCATATACGCAGTTAAGATGCTATTGCAGCCAATGAACAACAAAGCAAGCACAAGCCCCAGGTAACAAATGCTGGCTTGAACATGGAGAAGAGTAACTCTCATACACTGCTGTGGGAAATGAAATCAGAATGACTGTGTGGAGGCTCATCTTGAGGTGAGAACAGGACCGCCATGGGATCTAGCCAGCCCACTTCTAGGTATATGTCAAAAAGGAATTAAATCTGTAAACCCCAAAGATACTCGTCTCTCCATGTCTACTGTGAAGCTATTCATAACAGCCAAGGCTGTAATCACCTTGGGTCCTCAACATGTACCAAGGAAATGAAGTACATATAAATAGTGGAATATCCTTCAGCCATAAAGGTGAGTGAAATCCTGTCATCCGTAGCAGAATGGATAGAGCTGGAGAAAACTGTGAAGTAAGGCAGGGGCAGAGACAAGAATGACACTTTCTCCCTCATGTGTGAAAGTCAGGATGGGTGATTGTGAGAAACCGGGAATGGTAAGGACAGAAAATAAAAGGGGGCCAGAATTGCCCTCTCACAGGTGCATGTCGGACGTGTGTTTTGAAACACTGAAATATCACAGCTAACCATGTTACTCAGTACAAGTAATACATGTCAATAAAAATAAAAGAACAATAAAAACCGGCTTCTTGATAAAACAGACACACACTTGTGTTTAGGACTATATGTGAAAATGGTAACTTAATTCAGTGACCTCTATATACATCAAAGAGGAAGTTTTCACTTATCAGGTCCTAATTTTGTTTTGTTTTTGAGATAGGGTCTCTCTACATAGCCCTGGCTATCCTAGAATTCACTCTGAAGATCAGGCTGGCCTTGAACTCACAGAGATCCGCTTGCCTCTGCCTCTCAAGTGCTGGGAATAAAGGTGTGAGTCACCACCGTCCAGGTCCAGCCTTCCCACTTCCAATGCTGAGATCGTAAACATTGAAATCACCTACAAGTAGGCAAAGCCCAGCTGCTATGGCATATTAAACGCCTCTTTTGCATTTATTGGAATGCTTCTGCTTGCTCTACCACGAATAAGTCTTCTCACGGCACACCACAAAAACACATTTACCCACAGAAACACAGAACGGCATTTTCTAGAGGAGGTTCACACAACAAGCATCACAGAGTGTGTGATCTCAATAAGGCATTCGTTCGATGATGGTACGCTGCCTCCCCTGTCCCTCATCCCTCTGGGTGTCCTTAGGAGGCTCTTATGTTGGCATCACATTCTTCCAGGAGAAGAATTAAATCTTCAATCAGGCTGTGCTCCCGGCCATGGGTCACTTTCATAATGTCGAAGGCCTAAGGACAAAGGAAAGGTGACAGATTAATTATCTTGAAACAGAAAAGCTCCTGCCTGATGTCTCACCGTTTTCCAACAATCTTGGGGCCCAACTGGTCATTAAGGAGCTGGCAGCACCGTGATTCACGAGGCTAGAATACAAGTGCATGGGTGCTTCCTGGGTCTTAGAGAGTGGGCTCCGCATCGGTCACCCAGACATTATCTTCAGTGACTCTACTCATGTGAGGGTTTAGGTGGATAGCGTAGGGGTTTAGTAATTCTCACTGAGATCGGTAAGTCACAAAAAAGAAGAAACGACATGTTGCTTCTTTCTAACAACAGGTTTTAAAACTTTATTTATTTAGTTTGTGCATGTGGTGGGGGGAGGGGGCTATATATGTGCCATGGTGTGCTTGTGGGGGTCAGAGGTCAGTGAACATTGTGAGGGAGCCAATTTCTCCTACCCTGTGGGTTCTAGGAATCAAACACAGGCTTCCAGGTTTGGTGGCAAGCTCTTTCCAGCCTCCAGGCAGAAGTCAGCCAGTCACAGTGGAGAGGCTGGAGACCTTCCCACCGTGCTCAGTTCCAGATCCTGAACATAATCTTACTGTTCTTTGCTCTGCTGAGTCTTTGGATGATTCACTATGGAGCAGTGAAAGGCCCAAACAGCAGCATGGGAAGTGTTCATGGGGAGGCAGGGCAGGAGCAGGGGAGGGACTCTAAAGCCACCATATCTGGTATGAATGTGTTCTAGAGACCCTTCAAGCTGAGGCGCTGGTGGCTGTGAAGCACCAGGCAATGGACTCCAGGACAACCTGCTCCTCCCCCACACTCTGAGTACAGATGCTGTAACTGCCGGCAACACAGCCACCGCCCACCACTCTGCAAATCTAAGGTTAGCAAGATTGTCACTTTATAGGCATGTACAACTCCACCACTCCTAGTTAACAGACTTTTTTTTTCATAAACTCCTCTTGAAAATTTAGGTCAGTTCCAGTTGTTTTGAGTATGATATGACACAGATCTTCCAGCTCTGCATTTCCTGTTGGTATTATTGTTGTGTGTGTTTGTGTGTTCCTTTGCTAATTATTTGCTGAGATAAATCTGTGGAATTCTTGGGTTGTAACACCTTAAAGCCATGGAGATTGTGGATCTGGAAAATGCTGAGTAGGTCTCACAGTGAGACCGCTCTGTCCTTGCTATATCCATCAAGTCAGACGCTCTCGCCTCTTCAGAGGGAAAGACTGATGTCAGGGCAACAGAACTCCGACTGAAGAAGCCCCTGGCTTCTCTTCCTGCTTCTGTAAATGTGTCCCCTTAGGTTTAGAGAACAGAAAATGAGTAGCTGTCTCTCTCTCTCTCTCTCTCTCTCTCTCTCTCTCTGTGTGTGTGTGTGTGTATGTGTGTGTGTGTATGTGTGTGTGTGTGTGTGTGTGTGTGTGTGTTGGAGGGGCAGGAGGAGATGGGGGGGTCACATTTAGATGTTAAGAGAAATAAAGGAATATTGAAAGAAAGCCGTGGTGGTTCTGGGCTTACTGTGGCAGTCAGGCCCACAGGAGGGGCCAGGACAGATGCAGAGAATTTTGTTTCTTGTTAATATACACAGGTCTGTCCTACTGTACAGTTACTGTACACATATCCTGAGGCAGGGCTTGCTGAAGGGGAGGGACAGGGGCTGCCCCACCTTGCAGGTAGCCAAGCTCTGGAGATTAAAAGCTAACATCTGGTGCCTCATGTTTTATTTACACCCCCACCTCCCACCCCGCACCTTCCTGGGCCCTCTGCTGTGCTGGACATGCTGGGGTCTGAGGGACAGGCCTTTCTGTATGAAGGTGAAACTATGGGGGGTGGTGCTTCTGGACTAGATCCTTTGTGCCAAACTCTCTTACTTGAAAGCCACTGTGACTGTCCTGTCCCCATCTACTTACCCGGGGCTGGCTATGCTGTGCTGTGCAGAGGAGAGCCCCCTGCGAACAGAACCTGGCCTTGCATCCGCCCTAGAAAGGGATCACCTGGCACAGTGCCCTCTGCTGGCATGACCTCACAGCTCCTTGACAGACCAAAGGCTTTGCTTCATGGTTGTTTCTGCAGGTTTTCCACCCAGTGAAGGACCTGGGCCTCTCTGTGACCTGACTGATAGGCAAATGACAATGCCATCTTCTTGCCACCATGACAGCACCTATCTGCTCCAGTCTTCCTTCCTCACTACCCTCCTGCAGTTACAGTCCCAACCAGAATTTACCTGTCTCCTGAAGGAGCAGAGTTGCCATCCCATAGCAAGGCAGATGGCTCAAGTTGGAGTCTACCATGGATGCCACTCATGCCTACTGTGGATGCCTCTCAAGTCTACCGTGGATGCCACTCATGTCTACCGTGGATGCCACTCATGTCTACCGTGGATGCCACTCATGTCTACTGTGGATGCTATTTATGCCTACCATTGATGCTACTTGTGTCTACCATAGTCCTGGGGCAAATATCTGCTGGGACAGAGGAGAGCCCCCAAAATCCAGGACTCTTCTTCAGCTTAGCTAGACAAAGAAAAATGCTTACTCTCACCTCATCCCAAAAACAAAGCTGTAGTAAATCTTGGACAAGAACAGAGCAACTGTTGTCGGGAGTTCCGAGCTTCCCTGCTCTAAGCCGCTCCCAAATGCTACACATGTGCATGTCACAGAGAACAATTCCAGTTTAATTTCCTGCAGTGGCGTATAAAACAGATTAAGGAAATATAAAATTGGAGCAGACTTGGTTTGGGGAAAGCTTCTCTCTTTCCATTAAATTTTATTTTTTAATGGTAGCACTTAAAAGGAGCCTGCATACAATCATGCACAGAGGGTTCATTCGAAGCTTCCAGTGGGATGTGCTTCACCCACGTACAGATTCTAAATGTCACACCGGAAATGGCAATGTAGATTGTCTGCCACATGAGAGGCACGGGGCTCTCTGAGAAATAAAGAAAAGGCCCGCAGAACTGATTTCCATCTCATCATATCTTTTTTTTTTTTTAAAGTAATTTTAGAATTGTGGCCATGTATTAAATAAAATGAATGAGATCAAATTATGATTTAAAGTTGGAAACAATATGGCTTTCTTATTAATTTTTAATATAAATATATTAAGTTTATCAAGGATCTCATATGCTTTCTACTGTGAGCCTGGGGAATGCAATAAATGACTTCCCCGAGAATGATTTAAATATGGATATAAAAATCAGAAGGAAAAGAAATACATGCAAGATAAGAGCCTCTAGATCAGGTCACCACAGGGGGGACACTGAAGCGTGTAGTTCTCTTCTTCCATCCCATGTGTGCTGGGGGAGGTGGCCCGGGCATTCAGTAGGGGATATATAGTGGCGCTATACCCAAAGCAGCCCCAGAGACACTGAGCCCCTTAGCAATAGCCAGCAGGAAACCCCAAAGGCTCTGAGGACCCATGGGAGCACAGCAACTTCCCTGCAGACCCCACTCCAGTCTACACCTTCAAACACCCACTCTATGTGTCAATTCCCCCTGAGGGAAATGTGCTCCTTGGAGAGACCACCTGTCTACTCATTTACCCTGTACTGTCAGGCAGCTCCAGTAGAAAGTCTGGGCCCTTGCTGTGGGAGGGGCTCTGGCACTGCCTTAAGTCTGGACCTATGAGATCATTACAATGAAAGCAGAATGCTGGGATGGCCACAGGGTGGAGAGTTACCGATATGTTGAGCTGAGGGCTGCCTGTCAGTGGCAGAGACCATGCCTGGAAGAGCTGTTGTTGTCGGGGCTGGGATGATGGCACAGTGGTTAATACTGAATGATTTATACTCTTGCAAAGGACCTGAGTTCAGTTCCCAGCACCCACAAATCAGCTCACAACTGTCTGTAACTCCAGTTTCAGGAGATCTAATGTCTTTTTCGGGCCTCTATAGGGACTGCACGTATATGGTACACCCACATACATTCAGATAACACACACACACACACACACACAATATGCTACTATCTTTAATCTGTCAACAGAATGATTTTTTAAAAGACTTATTTATTTGTATTTTATGTGGTTAGTGTTTTGCCTGCATGTATGTATGTGCATTGAAGGCTTGTCTAGTTCCCTCAGAAGCCAGAAGAGGGCAATGGGTCCCCTGGTGCTGGAGCGCTGTAAACTGGGTTCTTCTGCAAGAGTAGTAAATGCTCTTAGCTTTGAATCTCTCCAGAACCAACCCAGTAAGTATTAACATAGTCCCTGTGGGACTCTGAAGGAGTCATGCATATTCCTGGGACACTGGTGTCATTAAATGAATATAAACACCAAGCACAAGTCAGGCTGCAGAGTGCCCGTGGAATACTACACCAGATGGGGAGGCAGAAAGTGGGCCATGCTACACCAGACGGAGGTAGGCGTGGGTGGGTGGATGGGGGTGGAAAGTTGGTTTTGTTTTCAAATACTGTTTTTGAATTCTATTTTGATTCCACTGGGGTCAGGGAACTTACTTTTTCTGACTCATACTTATGGACCTTTTTACACTAATTGACATTTGTTTAATGGCCCAGCATGTGGCCTGTATTCTTTACATACTTGCAAAGGACATCTATTCTGCCACTGTTGAATAGGGCATTTTATAAACATCACTAGGGTCCAGCTGACTAGTAGTAGTGATAAATTTTCCTCTCTTTGCCTGGTTGCTGTCTAGGTGTTCTTATCATCTACAGACAGTGAAGCTTCATGTTGCTACCTTATTGCAGTTTCCCCCCCTTTGGATCTCTAGGTTTGGTTGGGTTGGGTTTTGAGACAGAGCCCCGCTGTAATACCCAGACCGGCCGTGAACATTCTAAGGTGTGCAGGTTGGCCTCCAACTAGTAATCCTCCTGCCTCAGGTTCCACAGCATAGCTCTATCAGGCTGTGTTTCCACTGTCTGGAACTGTGTGGCAGGCATGTTTAGTGTTATTATGGCTTCTGAGTAGATGATGACATTTCATTATATGATGTCCTTGGTCTCTAGAAACCTTTCCTCTGCCTTGAAGTCTACTCATAGGAAACTACAAAGCCACACCAGCTATCTCTTGATTATGTTTTCATGGTGTGCTTTCTATCTTTTTACTCCCAGTCTGTCCATATCACTATATTTAAGGAGTTTCTTATAGATAGTACATGCGTGGGTTACTTTCAAATACATCTCTCCTACTACTCTTTGCCTTTCTGAGTATTTAGAAAATTTACATAGACCACATCATTCACAATGTAATTATTACTACATTAGAGTTTGAATATACAACTTTATTTTTTGTTTTTTTTCTACCTTTTTGTGTCTGTTTTTTTTTTTTTGTGAATCCCCCTGTGCTCCCGTATATATTTTTTAACACGTCATTTAAAGATTTATCTATGCATGTAGTGACAACTCCTCAGGTAGTCCAGGTTGACCTTGAACTTGCTGTGTAGGTAAGAATGACCTTGAACATTTAATCCTATAGTCTCTACCTCCCTAATGATGAGATCACATCACACTCCTGTAATGCTGGAGATGGACCCCCCAGTCTCCTGCATGCTAGGTAAGCACTCTACCAACTGAACTGTGCGACCCATCCACTCTGCAGCGTCTTGGAGTACATTCCTTTACACAGCTTTTAAAGAAGTGGCTGCTTGAAGCCCAACCCCCTCCATTCTCACTATAGTCTATTGGCGTCTTCATATTTAGCAGATGGAATCAGGTATAGAGCTTTTTCCATCTCTTTTACCTTCCCCCTTGGAAGGGAATTATCCAGCTGTTCTCACCACATACTTCTAGAACCACCTCAGATGGTATTAGAATCTTTGCTTCAACTGTCAACACGGACAACTGAAGAGGAGAAGGAAAATCCACTTGTTCACATTTTTGCTTACTGCCATCTTTCTTCCTGATGCTTCAAGACTCCTCTTTCAGTTGTTCTTCATTTGCCGTAGAGAATTTGGGCAGCGATTCCTTCAGGAGCGACTGGGTGGTGATGAGCTCTTTTACTTTCCCTAGGACTGTGACCAGCTTGGTTTTCCCTTCCAGTGCTTGATGGATGCTATTGCTGAGTTCAGGTGTGGGAGCTACCAATTCTTTTCTCCCAACACACTTGAAAGCGGTGTGCTATTCCCTAAGATTTCTAGAGAACCTCTCTAATTCAGATTGTTCTTCCCTCATGGGCTAGGGCTCATTTTATCCTCTTGCTATTCTGAGGAATGGCTTGGGGTTTTAGTTCTATTCAGGTAATGACTCTTGGTGAGAATGTCTTTAGGTTTAATTTGGGGAGATTTACTTAGTTTTCTATCAACCTAAGAAAACTCCTGTAGAAGATGGCACCAAAAGCAAAGATGTAAGCTCCCGACCCTCCCAACGCAGAAGCTAAAGTGAAGGAAGGTCTTGAAAGCCAAGAGGACAGCGTTGAAAGGTGTCCACAGCCACGAAAGGAAGAACCGCACATCACCCACCTTCTAGCTGCCCAAACCCCTCAGCTCAGGAGGCAGCCCAAATACCCTCAAAAGAGCATGCCCAGGAGAAACACGCTTGACCACCATGCATCATCAAACTCCCCCTGATCTGTGGTCAAGAGTCAGCCATGAGGAAGATAGAAGACAATAACACACTTGTGTTCATTGTGGATGTCAAGGCCAACAAGCACCAGATCAAACAGGCTGTGAAGAAACTATGACACAGTCTTAAGGCCTGATGGACAGAAGAAGGTGTATACTCGGTTGGCTCCTGATTGTGATGTTCTGGATGTTGCCAACAAAACTGAGATCATTTGAATTGAGTCTAGCTGGCTAATTCTAAATATACCTTTTCACCATAAAAATAAAAGTATTGTAGTAAAATATATAAAGAATATCCCAGACTTTACTATGTGAGCCAGCTAGTCAGCTGTGTCAGTAATAACAAGTTAGTCATTTTGAGAGAAAGAACCTGGATGAGAAAACGCCTCCACAAGACTGGCCTGTAGGCAAGTCTGTGGGGGCAGTTTTGGATTGATGATTGATGTGGGAGAGCCATTGTGGGAGATGCTCATATGAGTGGTCCTGAGTTGTATAAGAAAGCAAACTGAGCAAGCCAGAAAGAGCAAGTCAGAAAGCAGCATTCTTTCGTGGTTTCTCCTCCAGTTCCTGCCTTCAGGTTCCTGCCCTAAATTCCTGCCCTGGCTTCTCTCAGTGATGGATTTACAAGCTGTAAGATGAAATAAACTCTTTCCTCATCAAGTTGCTTTTGATTACGGCATTTTATCACAGCAATGGGAACCCTAACTAAGACATCATCTTTAGGTGTACTGGCTTGTGGTACACACTATTGGGCAACCACGCCTGCCGTCCACATACAGAACATCTGCACCATGCCATGCTGAAAGGGTGTGTCTGTTACACAGCAAGCACCTACCTCATGTGCTTGTCCTAGAGCCTGGTAACCACTACTCTGCTTTCTGCTGTGTGTAGCTGTTTTAACCGCTGCACAAATATGGAATCATATATCACATGCATGTAGTATGTAATTGGTATAATGCCTTCAAAGTTCATCATGGCATAGCATCTATGAGAGTTTTCACTCTTTTTAGGGTCGAATAATATGCTTTTGTCTATCTATAGTTATATTTTTATCCTGTTGATGGATTGCCTTTTGAAGCATAATGCTTCTAATTTTGATGATGTTTATTTTGCTGGCCACTAGGTCTTTAATTGCCCAGGTCTTTGCCATCATCAAAAAATCATTGCTAAATCCGATGTCTTGAGGTTTTCTTTCTTGGCTCTAATCTGTTTATAGTTTTAGCTATCATGTTTAAGATAGTCATCCATTTCATTTACTTTCTCTACATGGTGTGGTATATGGATATCAGTTTCTCTAACACCATTTGCTGAAGAGATTGTCCTTTCCTAATTGATGGTCCTGTTGGAAATTACTTTGCCATATGTGTGAAGTTCTGCATTGCTTTGTGTACACATTTGTCTGTGTGTCCATCTTTATACCAGTAATATCTGTTTGGATTACGATAGCTCTTGTTCTATAGTAAATTTTGAAATTTTTCCAACGTGGTTCTTTTTGAAGATTTGTTTTGGCCATTTTGTTGGGGATGAGGGTGTCTCTTCAATTTCTATGTAAATTTTAAGATTGATTTTTCTATTTTGTAAAAATAAAAAAAAAATAGAGCATTGTCTTTTGATGGGAATGTGTATATCATTCTGAGTAATGTTGATATCTTCAGTTTTCCAACCCATACACACGAGAGCTCACTGTTTATATTTTAATGTCTTTCTTTCCTTCCTCACTTTGGTTAATTCCTAAGTATTTTATGTTATTACAAATGGAAATATTCATTTTCTTTTTTGTTAGTTTACAGAATCACAGATGACTTATGAATGCTGACTTTAGATTACAATAATTTTCTAGCTAATTTATTAGTTATAATGTGTGTGTGTATTTCAACATATAAAACATAAAAGTCCATCATCTGTGGATAGAGATAAAGCTTTCTTTTCTAGTGTTGATGTCTCTACTATTGTTTTACGTTCTTTTTATATTCACCCCTTTTCTCTTCTTCTTCTTCTGGGAATGTAATGTCAGAAGCCTACCATTACTAGTCATTGGTCTCCAGGTCCCCAAGGCCTTCTTCAATTCTACTTTTAGTTTTTCCTCTGCTTTCAGAGTGGGCGGTCCTTTCCTGTCCCTGAGTTTCCCAGTCTCCACAGTGACCACTCTTACCACGCTGAGTTCCTCTCCGCTATTTCCTGACTGAATTTATCAGCTCTTAAATTTCTATTTGTCCCTTCACATCTTCTCTCCTTCAAAAAGACTTTCTACGTTTTCCCGTTTGTTTGGATAACATTTGTAATTGCTCACTGAAGCGGCTCAATAATGGCTGCTGTAAAAATCCCTGTTGAGTGATTCTAATGTATCTGCTGCCTCAAAGCTGGCATCTGCTGATTGCTATTAAAGATTAAGGCTGGTTCTTTATATGGTAAGTGATTTTCAGCTGAAATACGGACCTTATGAGAATCTGGGTTTTATGCAAACCTTGTTCTACCCTGCTGTCCCTGGCATCACTCTGGAAGGTGGCAGGAGGATGACACTTTGTTGATGCCAGCCAGAGGCTCGGGTCCAGGTTTCCCACCCAGCTCCTTGCCACTACTGAGTTTAGAATCACTAATAGGGAAATTTATGCTTATTTTCTTTAAGATGGTTTAATCACTATGCTTGCATTTTGTCCATCACCTTTTTCTTGTCTTCCTCTTTTATAAAATTTGATTTAAAAAATGTAAGTATGTTTATGTGCACCCCTATAGACATAAGAACTGGTGGTGCCCACAGAAGTCAAAAGAGGGTATTGGATTCACTGAAACTGGAGTTACAAGAGGTTGTGAGCTTTCTAAAGTGAGTGTTGGGAAATGAATTCATATCTCCTGGAAGAGCAGCAAGCACTTTAAATATGTAACCATCTCTCTAGCCATATCTCCTTGTGGGAGATTGTGTTGTTTCATTGTAAATAACTGTCCCACCCATTGGTTTAATAAAAAGTACTGATTGGCAAAAGGCAGGCAGGAAGTGTGGGTGGGGCTACCAGACTAAGAAATCTCTGAGAACAGGAAGCACAGAGCAGAATGCCAGAGAGAACCCCAGAGAGAAGCCAGAAGAAGCAGAGGATAACTATGCTGTTCTAAGGAAAGGTACCCAGCCACATGGCTGAACAGGATGAGTCATGGGTTAGATGAAGGGTAGAGAGCTAGCAAGTGATATGCCTGAGCCTTAGACCGATCAGCCTAAAACTATCCTATGCATCTGTGTGTCTCTGTGGGTCTGCAAGTCTGCGGGCTTAAACCTTGAGACAAGGCCCGAAAGTCAAGGCCAGAAACCTCATACTACATCTCCTCTCTTTCTTGTTGTTTAAAAACGCAACCTGATATTATTATTATTTCCTATTGGAACTTAGTAGGTGACACTCCCAAGTATCAGAGCCAGGGGCCTGATGGCATTTGTGGCACATATGGCATATATTCCCTTTGTCTTCTTTTCTTCCCTCCCACCGATCCACATGCCAAGTTGTGACCCTTCGTGTGCAGGGGGGCCACACATGCTGAAAGAGTCTTAGAAAGGCTTTGAGGGCTTCTGTTTAGGAGTGCGGATCTGGTCGCTTTCCTCTGGCAAGGCAGAGGCTCTGATCAGATTCCTAACTGTGAACATGAGCACAGAGATTAAAAACGACTATAGGGAATTAAGAAACAAGAAGAGCAAGATCGCATGATTTGGCTGTTGTGAAGGGCTGAAAACAGGGTCCAGACTGAAGCAGAGACCAGCATGGTTGTGCGGTGGGATCTGCCTGGGTGTGTGCATGAGAGACAGAAGTAACTTCCAGGGTGACTGTGACTTGACTTCTGCTATGAAGTACCACAAGCAAAGGAACCAGACTGGGGCCCAGGTCTGGGAGTCAGCGGCATAAACTCCACAGAAAAACATCTGTTCACTGACAATCTGGGTGAGACAGGCTGCCCTTGATGACCAAGAAGTCGGCATCAAAAGCCTTCCGAGAAACATGTGGAAATTAATGGAAGTGGGTCAGAGAGGAGGGAGCACAGAGGGAACACCGCAGCAACTGCTGGACTGCTGTGTGGCTGTCATGAGAAGTGACTATCAGCTGAGAGATGAGACAGAGACGAGCAAAGGACATCATAGTTGGCCAAGTGGGTTTCTTGTGCAGGATGCTGGATCCAAGCTGAACAGTGAGGTACTCCTGTTCCTGTTTCTGAAGATGCTCCCAGATCTGCTTCATGCTTTGGCTTTGAAAACCTTATGGAAGCTGCTTCGTTTCAGTATTCCCAGTGTGTACTCAGGGCATCCATCTAAAGAGGGTAGCTGTTACAGAAGGGTGAAGCAGATGGCTTCCTTCCTGCTTTCTAGGTGGCCTGGATGCTTTTTTCTGAGAGCCCCTGACCTGCACCTGCACCCACAAGTCACACATGTTCTCACAGGGCAGTGGAGGTTTGAGTCATGTGCTAGGAAGCGCTCAGAAATGGTCATGACAAGGTCTTCTATAGTCACACCTTAAAGAGCAGGGCCCTGCTGGGGCTCCTATTCATTAAGAAATTCATCCATCCCAGTGTACGTTTGTTTGGGGGAAAGGTACAAGTGTCTGGGTTTGGTGCCATCAGGGGACATATAAAAGATATCAGTTCCTCAGGGAAGTTTCACTCTTCTTGAGGTAACACTTCAATATGAAGGATATAGTTGTTTGAAAGGAAGATGTGTTGTAACCACAAACTGTAAACACAATTATTAAGGTCCTAGCTAACAGAAGCATGGTCTCCAAATATTTGAGACTGGCAAGAATACCCTCAATACTGCTTCAACTACTTCTGTAAACAACTCTATAGACAAGTTATTATCCTCATCTAAAAAATAAAATCAGAATTGGAGAGAGAGATTAAGTGTCTTGCTTCAAGCTACAAAGCTACAAGGTTGGACTAGAACTTGAGCCCATGACTCTAAACCTGGCACCCTTGATGGTTCACCATGTTGCCAGGGAAAATATTTGCTCTTTAGGTACTCATAAGGACATTTCAGAGGCTTGGAGACTTGCCTTAAGTGTTTGGAAATAAGCTGGGGACTGTCTAGAGTCCAACAGGTTGTCTTGGGTGACAAGACACTTTAAAACACCATGTTTTAAAGTCAGATGCATGGCAGATGACCCAATATAACTCCCAAAATACCCTTCCTTCCCATGGCCTTCCTCAGCACTGAAACTTGGGCTTATTTCTAGTGCCCAGAGCAGGAAATGCTGGGCAGATATACAACAGAAGCTTCTGGATAGGGTGTGGCAAGCTCACAAGAAGGGGAGAGGCATGACAGAAGGCAGACTAAGTGCAAGAGGTGCCAGGCAACAGGAGGGTCATCAGAAGGTTCTGCAATCTCCACACAAGCCACATAACCCATGAGCCTACACTGAAATGTATGTGTAGACTGGCTCAGGTTGTCTTTGTAGCTGAGGGTGTTTGATGTCCCCAGCTACAGCTTTACAATGATGACAAGGATTCAGCCTTCAGTGAAGAATGGAAGGAAGCCAGACATCTCTCTCTCTCTCTTTCTCTGCTTGCCTCAAAACTGGCATCAGGAATTCAGCTAGGCTTGAAGACGTTTCTGTATACTGAGTGTTTCCAAAGAGCATCAGCCACTTAAATGGGACAGTTGAGGGAAGGGAGGAACCTTGCATTCTAGCATGAATTTAAAAACCTTTTCACATGTCTGTCTAGTCCATTAAACTGTAGGGATGATAATGGGTCTCATTCAGAATAGCAGCCTTATCTAATCAACAACTCACATTGAATTAAGCAGAATGTGTAGAACTGGCTGGGTCTCAAAGAGATTTAAATGGACTTTTGTGCATCTCCAACTTAGTGTTTCATTTTCCAAACATGAATGCAGACACCTGTCTTGCCTTCTGGCTGTCATGAGTCATGAGGACCAAGTAAAACCATGTATATGTATGAACCCCACATAAACAGAGGGGCCAATTTGATCACTTATGACATACCTACATGCAAGGCAACCATGGGGAACAAATATACATGGGGATCCTCTACTACATTACTGTTTTCTATTGGTTCTGCCTAGCTGGCCTGTCTGGTTGACATGACTTGACCAGACAAAAGAAGGAAAGTTCTCTCTAAGGCTTCAAGAGTTTAGCCTTTCATTTATGAAAGGGAAGATTGGGGAAGATGCCAAAGGAAGAACAGGAAGAGATGGGAGCCTCTAGAAAGTCCCAGGGTTGTTCCCATTGGCTGACAGCTGATGTCAGTTAGGGAGCAGGAGCAGGCCATGTATCCAGCATTCAATGCAAGTTGGCAGTAATCATTGTCTCTTGTCTAAAAACACCATGATATGGGCTCAGTTAGTCTCTAGACATTCCCTGGGAAGCCTTGCTGTAGGGCACAATGCTTCTTCAACAGCTCTTCTTAAACATGGGTCCAGCTCCCAGAACTGGTGCCAAAGGCTTCCCAAGAAAGCCATAGTTCAGGTCTCCTATGACCCACCAGTGCAGGGACCAGATAAGCACCTGACTGCCATGAACTGGTGAGAAGAAGTCTGAAGGTGTGGAAAGGCTAAGTCAGGAGAGTTCTGGGCTGCTCTAGGCAGAGAAACCCTTAAGAGGGTGAAAATGAATAACCCTTTAGCCATGCATTCCAGCAGTAACTCGGGTCTCCATTTCATTTTCCAATTCTTACTGCTAAGATTGTATTGACTTTTCTCAACTCCTTCCGTCTGCTTTCTCCAACAACAGATACATCCTTAGCTCTAGGTATTTTGTCTGAAGCTGAGTTAGTTACAAGGATGATAGGAATGACCTCCAGGTTGCTGGGCTTGGGCAACCTGTTTCTATTGAAATAGAAAAAGTATTCCACCGTCAGAGCCGGCAAAGCATTGTAAGAACCAAGAAAACAAAGACATTGGAGCTGAGCCCCGAAGGACCAGGAGAGCCTTTGCCAGGCCCTGGGGGCTAGGAGGTACATTTAAAGTAGAGGAAATGGCTTTGTAAAGACCTAAGAGTTAGTAAGTCAGTACTGACAGAGGGCAACTCGCTGTTCTAGCAGTGGAGAGGAAAAGGGGGAGAAGCCTGATGGCCAGGCGTTGCCTAGCATAAGAAGAGACATACTGTGTTCAGAGAATGTGGAGAAAAATGATTTGTAGAACAGGGCATATGTGTAGCGCTGTTCTAAGGCTCACACCAGTTTGGAGAGTGACTGTTTGTAGTAGGGGGTTTTTGGCCTGGACTTTCCAGGCCTTGTCTCAAGGTTTAGGTCCACAGACCCACAGACCCGCAGAGACACACGGATGCTTACAATAGTTTTAGGCTGATCGGCCTAAGGCCCAGGTATACAACTTGCTAACTCTTTACCCTCAGTCTAACCCATGACTCTTATCCTTTCAGCCATGCGGCTCAGTACCTTTCTCAGGGCAGCATACTTGTCGTCTGTTTCTTCTGGCTTCTCTCTGGCATTCTACTCTGTTCTGCCTGTTCCTAGAGTCTTCTTAGTCTGGTAGCCCTACTCACACTTCTTGTCTACCTTTGGCCAATCAGTGCTTTTTATTAAACCAGTGGGTAGGACAATTATTTACAATGGAACAACACAATCCCCCTACAACTGTTAAAATCATCTTGATTAGGAGTCCAGAGAGACAGTTCAGTGTTTGCCATACAAGTATGAGGATTTGTGTTAGAGCCATAGGCTAGATGTAGAAGCTGGGTGCAGATGAGTCCACTTGTAATCCAATGCTGGGGAAATGGAGACAGTCAAACCCCCAGTAGCTCATTGGCCAGCCAGTCTGGTCCAATTAGTGAACTCTAAGCCAGAAAGATCCCATGTTTCCCCCAAATAAGGTGGATGGTTCTTGAGGAATGGCACTTGGTTAACCTCTGGCCTCCACATGCATGTACACACACCTATACAAGCACCTGTACATATGTTTACCTACACATGCACATATAGCACACAAGCAGGTTGATTCTATACACAGTGCAGAATGAATCACATGTAGGTACATTTATACCACAGAAATTGGCAAGTGTTACAAATGTTTTTATAGAAGGTTGTTAAATATTTACCAGCAAACTTGGGCATATGTGTGTGTGTGCCCACACACTAAAAACAGAGCTTAGCAATCACCAAGGAGAGGCCTGGCAACAGCCAGAGGAAGATTCACCAGGCAGAACCTGAGTTTTGGCACACTTACCAGCCTCAGATTCTTCATGGCTTGGGGAAACATGCCTTGATGAAGCTGCAGCTTTCCAACCTTCATCACTTGCACACCTCTGACGGGATGGCTTCCAGGGAAAAAGATCCTGAGGGAGATCCAAAAGGCACACAGTGTCACCTTCGCAGTACTCCATCCAAAGACCGGAAAACTGGGGAAGAGCTGGCTGTGAATATAAATGAGCCCCTGAAGGGAAATTAGTTTGTGATCCAGAAACCAATACCGAGAGGAACTGATATATAACCTTTCTTCAGATTTCTAAAACACCTTCTGCATTGGGAGTAGGGTGGGGTGATACAATTGAATGGCTTTATGGTTAACACTAGAAAAGCAAAATCTGTCTGGACCTCTGCTATTACATCTAGAGGATGCCGCAATGCATTCTGGAACATGATCCAGGTCCTCTTCCTCAAATAGCCCAGCTCCATCAATATATATTTGTGTAATAAACAGGAGCATTTAGCCATAGGCTGTGTGGGCTCACAGATGAAGAGCAGCTGAAGCAGGGCAGGGGGCATAGGTCCAGTATTATCTAAGAGATGGCTCTAAAGATGGCCACGTGACCATCCAGGCTGGTGCCTCCCTCCTCTGGGGGGTGCTCCTGCATGCTATCAATACATAGCTATTGACTAAATGAGTGAGTACTTCTCCAATTCCAAATAGATGCTGCCACACCTCCTCCACAAGGCCCTTTGACAGGGTCTTGGTTGTAGAGCTCATCATGGTCTAGCTTTCTATGCACCCATGTGCTTACGTCCCTCCACTGGCCAGGGTACCCCAGTCTGTATGTGCTCCCATATCTCCCATGCAGTTCCTCTTTCACATTGTCTTAGTTTCTTCTCCTGCTTCTTTAATAAAACCCTGTGACAAAAGTAACTTAAAGGACAAAGGGTTCATTGACTTGTCGGTTCCAGGCTACAGCCCACCACAGCAGGGACTTCGGTTGCAGGGAATCCACAGAGACAGTTGGTAATATTATGCCCATCCACAGTCATAGGAGGATAGCAATAAGCTCATCTGTGCTAATGTTCAGCTCGCCCTCTCCATTCCACAAGGCATCTCTAGCCCAGGCAATGGTCCTATCCATCATGAAGAGGCTCCTCTTCCCACATCAACACCATCAAGACAGTTCCCTATAGATCTTCTCAGACGCGACCTTTAGACAACCCCGCACAGGTGTGCCCAGGAGCAGGTCTCCTAGCTGTCAACTCAGTAATTAGCAACTGTCGCAGGCAGATAGCACAGCGTAGGATGGGTGGGATCAGGAATGAAGACTCAAGCCCGTGTTGTATCATAATGGACCCCACAACATTGGCTATTCTGCCTCTAACAGTCTGTAGGCCAGCTGCTCCCAACCTTCCTAATGCTGTGACTCTTTAAGACAGCTCTTCGTGTTGTGGTGACCCCAATCATAAATTTGTTTTCATTGCTACTTCATACTTGCGATTTTTCAACTCTTATAACATGTAATGTAAATGTTTTTGGAAGATAGAGGTTCGCCAAAGGGGTTGTAACCCACAGGCTGAGAACTGCTGCTTTAAATGAATGCCGAGCTTCTGATGCCTACTGAGGATCATGTCCAGGCTCAGGGAAATAACACACTGGACAAACATGAATGTTTCCCTCAAGGCCCAATGAGCCCACAGAACACAGACATTCATACGAGAGTTAAAATAACATTACAGGAAGGAGAGTAATTTTGTGCTCAAATCCTGCACATCATATATTCAGCTCCAATTTGTTGACCTGAGTGAAGGGAGAAAATGATACCGTAGCTAATGGGGGAACTGGCTTGAGGCTGGGTGAATTGAGAAAGACACATGGAGTAAGCTGGCTCCCAAGAATTTGGAATGACTGCATTAGAGGAAGAAGAATGGGCATTTAGGCAGCCAGGGAAAACAAACAGGGCACACTCTTCACGGGAGATGGAGGCACCTGTCTTTACGGCCTGTGGCCACACAGACAGTCCAGGCGCTGATTTTGACAGTGCTAGCCCTGTGTGGCTTTGCTTCAGCTGCCCTTCATCTACGAGCCCACTGAATCCACAGCTAAGCTCTCCCATGGAACAGATCTGCACTCTGTTCCTTGATTCAGCTCCTCCCTGTGAAATTAGATACAGAAACCGATCCATTCAGGCTCTTAAAAAGGTAGATTGCGAACTTGGGGCAAGCACTGTGCCACAGAAGGCGGGCCATTCCTCTTGAAAGACACAGAAAAGGAGGAGAATTGGGAACAAAGCAGACACCTGGGTCCCGATCTCCTTCATCTCTAGTGTCTGCTACGAGGTCAACCATTTCACCTCTTGTCCCTTCCAGAATGAACATCATTATGGACTTGTATGGAAATGATTTCAAGATCCTCAGACAAAAGGCTTAAGCGCAGGACACCATTATCAGAAGGTAATTGCCCCAGACACGTTCCCTGAAAAGCACACCTGGATTTGGAATTTTATTTTATTGCTGTGAATATGGTATAGTTAAATTTAAAGGCCAAAAAGTAATTTTATACTAATAATCTCTCCACTAAGTGGGTGTCTGTCATGTCAGTGAGCAGAAGGAAAGAAAATCTTCAGTTCTGTGATGGCAGAGAAAGTGGTACATAATTATGCTGTGACAGGTACCTGCCTCGGTCACCGGAAGATTAAAAACTGAGTGGAGTTTCTTAAGGGGGGGTTGAAAGGAAGGTTCCTGGGGGTAGTGTGGGGGTGCCCACACAATAGTTCAGTGAGCTGGCTCTTAGTCAGGGGCTGCCAGGGACTTTGGTTCCTGGAGGCCTACCAGCTGACATGTGGAATCAGAGTCCTGCTTACTGGCTAGAGCAGCACCCTGGGGAGCCCTGCGGGAGGCTCACTCCTGCTGGGTGGCTCACTTGGGGTGTGGGCTTTCCATGAACCTCCCACATAGGGTAGTGATGAGAGTGGAGGGCCTACTGGTCTTTATAGGGCTATCAGATGTCAATCAAGGCTGCAGGGACAGCCTGAGGGTTTGCTGGCTTGGACCAATTAGGATGTGGTGTAATTAGGGTGTGGAAGTGAGTGGAAAACACAGCTGTGGGATGGTGGGTTCTAGGCCCAGAACTTTCAAGCCTCTGCAAGAGCCCAAGGTGTATTCTTACCTTTGGCGGACACAGAGCTAAGCTGGAGAAATAAGGATGAAGACACGACATAGATAGGAGCATAAGCATTCTTCGGTGTTCCTGACACAGCACGGACATTGGTGTTTGGGGGACAGCTAGTACCACAGTGGCTTGGGAAGTAGCAAGGAGGAGCTGGTTTGGACTGAGAAGATGGGATGCTGGGCTCAGCCTGTGGGCCACAGGAAGGGGCAGGTCACTCTACCAGTGGTATGGGAGGCTAAATGCAGAGCTGGAGGGGAGGTGCCCTGAGGTCAGGCTGTTCACCGCAGACATATCCAGCTCCCAAGTCTTTCTACTAATGGCACTCTCCTGAGGGGAAGAAGAATGTTTCACCAGATAGGAAACCCTGAAACCCCATGTCAGAGACACTTGGGTTAAGAATATGGCCACAAGATGAAAAAGGAAAAAAAATAAAGGATTTGAGACAAACAAGGCCATAGAGTTGATTTGACAAGATCTGGGGATCTGCTGGGATACACAGCCCTCAGACTCAAAAATACTTTAATAAAAACACATGTAAGAATCATATAACACCAAAGTCAGCTCACAGGGCATTCTGCTTATCCAAGCACTACAAATTTTCAAGCATCATAAGACAAGCAATTCCATATCCCAGAAGGCTGGGCCGAGGACACCAAAGCTGCCCTCAGTGCTGCTGTGGTGTGTGAATGAGCACACAGAAGGACTTAGTCTCAAGAGGGAAGAGGGAAGCTTTAGTTCCGATGCTTTCCCAGGGAGGCACACAAGGTCTTGCTCTCATGTTTAAGCAGAGGCTGAAGGTCAGGGAATTGGGATCTTTGAGAATTCAAAGGACACAAGAAAAGAAGCCCTGTGCAGGACTTTTGCTACATGCTCAGCTTTCTCCATGTGAAATAGCAACCCTCATTTTGTTCCGGTAGTGGCTGAGCTTGGCATTTACAGGGAGGGGAGCATTTATTGCCCAGGCCTGTTTTGCAAACCTGAACATAAAGCATTTGCTGGTCCTAAAATGAGAGCTTAACCTGCCTGCTGAATCTACATCTCTGAATGAGTCCGTAGGTCGAGTTGTATGGGTTTTAGTGGAATATGGTGGTAGAGCTTGCAAAAACAGTTTGCAACTCCCCAAAATCTGATCCAGGGTGAAAATGCATAGCTAGATAAAGCCACTAGATGAAAGGATGGTGAGGGATCTTCCAGTGGTGGGGTTGGGTTGTTGCCTTTTGAACCCACTGATCTGTCACTGACATGGAGTGTTGTCTGATGGGACACCGTTGAAATGATCTGGCATTACCTATACAGCATTCATGCCAAACCAAACAGAAACTAACCAAAATAGAATCTAATGGAGCCCATAAAACTAAATTCCACTTTATGGGAAGCACAAGTGATAAAGGAGAACATAGAAGCAGCTGGGTAAGCTGACGCTGTGGGAATCCACGGGACCTCAATGCAGGGTCCTTCACAGGTCACGGAAGGAAAAGGCAGAGATGGCAAGAGAAAACAGTTGAGATTCAAAAAGACTTCAGAGATGTAACAAACACACGTAACACGTAGGCCTGGTGTATTCTGATTCGAACAAAGCAGTGGCCTTTCTCAGATAACGAAGGAAATCTGAGCATGTGATGGCACTTGAGCTTTAAGGAAATGTCCACCTGTTTTGCGTTAAGTGATGTAATGTCTGAGATGTGATTTAAATATCTTCAGCAGAATCCCCTTTCCCAGCAATGGTGGATTAGCTTGCTTCAGACCGACTCAGCTATGAACAAGAAAAAAATTGTCAAAATATTAAAAAATCCCTGTTTGAAGGTAAGCCAGACCACGGAAGCAGCCGGGTCCTAATGTCATAACTGTGGAAAGAACTGGAAACTTCGGTAAGTGAGCCTCATGAGCAGAGCTACTTTTCCTTGTGAAGCTTTGAAAAGAGAGCCAGGGCCAGGAAAACCAACCAGCTGAGCAATGGCTCTGCTGAACTCACTGACAGGGTTTACAGTAACGGACACTGGGATGCAACACCAGACTTCTATCAGTGACTCCCGAAGGACCACAGCCTAGGAATAGTATGGCCGACCAGAACTAGACCAGCCACTACCCAACGAATCACGCGTAATCCAAACCTGAATTGAGGTGCTGCGGTTTTACTTTGATTGCTAGCAGCAAAAATATACTTCTGTGGATGACATAGCATCATCCAGATCTCAAGCTATCTGTTAGATTTTTCTGTACAATACTCTGCAGAGGCAAAACTATAACCAGGCATACAAGAAGGTAACTGTCAGAAGACCCAGGGAGTCTTAGACACATAGACAGTGGAACAGATCTTTGAACTAAAATATTTAGGTTCTGAGAGAGACTAAGAACTATAATAAGCCAGGTGCAGGGGTGCATACTTTTAATCTGAGTTGACTCAGGAGGCAGAGGCAGTTGGGTCTCTGTGATTTGGGGCCAGTCTGGGTTACAGAGTGAGTTCTAGGACAGCCAGGGCTATGTGGAGAGACCCTGTCTAAACAAACAAATAATAATAAGTCTACTTAAAAATGTAAAAAATATTGGCAAAGATCGGAATTATATAAGAGTTGTCAACAGAAACTCTAGAAGTGACAACTCAATAATTTACGATCAGTTTATTCCTGGCTCTGGGATGCAAACTGGAATGCAGGATAAGTACATCCATTTACCATAATTCATAGGAGGGAAATGCATGTTAGCCGGAATCTCAAAGGAGAGAAGGGAAGAAGTGGGCAGAACAAAGTCTGAAGCATTAAGCCCGAGAGATTTCACTAACAATGAAAGGTAGCAAGACAGGAATTTGAAAATGGAGTTTCGTGAAGACAGTTCACCAATGGGGAAGAGTTGGGATGAGTGTGAGATGATACAGTGGTCACCACGGAAGCTAGCCACTGAACCAGACTGCTCATCCGATTACTGCCCTTTTTTGAATGTCTGACAGTTTTCTTAACTGAACCAAACCAAAACAAAACTACCCAGCTCACTGAGAGATGGTGAAGCCTTCTCTTTCCAGAGCCTCCACAATATGCGTAGGCTACAGACAACCTTGGGTTGACGGTACTGATGGGGGTTGCTTGACTACAGCCTTTGGAGCAGTAGTACCCTGACAAAGTACTGTATCTTCTATGTAAAAATGAGCTTTTAGACAATACCATCCCATGAGAAATGTTCAATTATTTTGTAAGCTTGACAATCTGGTGCCAAAAGAAGTTATTAAAACTCTACTTTTACAAAGAAGAAAGGAAGGGAGGGACGGAGGAAGACAGGGAGGGAAGAAGGGAGGAAGGAAGGAAGAAAAGAAGGAAAGAAGAAATAAGTAATAAACAGACTCCTATAATCACAAGTCTCCAAAGGTGCTGGAGTTTTGCTTTGTTCTGATCACTAAGTCAAAAAGACTCACAGTGAGTGGGGTGCACCCTCCCCCCCCCCCCCCCCGTTCCAGACACTAGACTGACAGCTAAACCAGCAGAAGCAGCAGCTTTCACTCAACACCAAGAGACTTGGCTTCCGGACCCCAATCGCTGTGTGGAACCAGCATCAAGCGCATGGGTAAGTGGGGCACGGCTGTGTGAGCAGCCACAGACTTCTCCCCTGCACCCCAGGCTCTGTTTAATTTAAAGCAGCTGTCGTATGGAACTTATTTATGTCTTTGTGACAGGGAAGCTTTGATTTGTAACAAATAAATTCCGTGTTGTCTCCTTCCCGGCTCCCTCTGACCCTCTCTAACAGGAAACAAAACCGGAGAGGAGGGACAGACTATACTGCACAAAAGTGCTCACTGTGGCCTCACTTAACCCACAGTTAGTCCAGAAGACTGCTAACCCCACAGTGGATGGCCCACCACCAGTGTCTGACCTCCATCCCCAGCTCCAACAGCACTGGGTAGATCAGCTATGCTTCCCACTTGTGTCTCAAGCCCTCAACTCCTACTGTGCCTATGACATGTGCTTTTAGTGCCCCACGCCACTGGGAAAGTCAGAGGTTTCTCCACCACCTCTGTGCACTTTACTTAGTGTGAGAAGAATATTCACAGAGCCACACTGTAACAACATCTGACAATATAACAATGAAAGCTTTCTTGGGTTCCTTTTACTCCACAAAATTAGTAAGCAGGACCGTTTCTGTATACAAAATAATACATCTCACATTTTACTTCTTTTACACATTTCCAAGTAGCCCTTTGCCCAAAAGCTGGGGCTTTCTTATTCTCACAAATTTGATGATGAGTTATCTGGGTATGATCCACTGTTGAGGTGAATCTCTACTTAGATATCAACATTCTGAAAAGGCTTTTTCTTTAGTCTAAACTAATCCAGGCTCAGGAGCAGAGACAGGGCTGCAAAGCGGTAAGTTAGAATGAAAGATACAGAGATGTGGGCTGCAGCAGCTTTGTGACCGTGTCACATCACCATCGCCCAGGTCTAGAAAAGTGACAGGACAGTGTTATAAACACTGGAAACGCATACAACAATAGTCAAACACAAACTCTTATATTCCTTAGGGCTGATAAATATGTGGTAATTAGTTTTGAGACACAGAAAATCACTTGGCCTTGTTGCAGATTTATTAAAAAAAAAAAAAAAAAGGATAATCAAATATCATTGTGGAAGAGGGGAGCAGAAAGAGTGTAGGAACCAGAGATAGGCGACATCTTCATCAAAACAGTATTTGCCAGGTATCACGGGGCTGCAGCACACATGAGCTGTGACTGCATGCTCCAGACCTGTGCAAAAGCAAATCAGCAGGAATCCTAGCATGGACGAGGAAAAACTCACAAGGTCTTGCCAGGAACTACTGGCCACTGCTGGCTGCTGATGGAGCAACAATCAGTTTTCTTCAGGGATATGATCCTGAGGAGGCTACCCGTGCTCCAGTAGGTAGCCCCACACCCGTTCCCATAGAGGCCTATGGAGTAAGAGGCTTGTCTTCCAAGAGTAAAGCCTGACTGGGGCTTCTATACACTGCTTGTTAAGAGTCACATGCAGACAGGTGAATCAAGTCTAAGTCATGATATCTGGTTTCTGACGTTTCCTTAAAGAAAATGAAGGGAGAACTGAGTGCCCATGGCTGACATCTCTAACTTTCAGATTGTCTCTGTATTTGGGTGCAATCACATCACCCTGAATATGTTCCCCATCTCACCAAATGGTTTATTTGAATCTTCACCAAAGGCTGTACTGGTTTCCTCTGACCTCTGCCAAATCTGCTCCTCCCACCCGACCTCCCCCCCCCCCCCCCCAATACTATGATGCAAAGTAGGAAAACTCACAAACTGGACAGAACACCCAGACAGATGGGACAACATTCTACTTCATTTTGGTAGCTTTCTTTTTAATATTCCTAATGGTGATGGGATTGTCCTTTGCCAATCTCTAGCCTGTTTTATATCTTGCAGCATTGTTTTAAGATATGAAATATCTGATGATGTTTTTAAGTGCTTTAAAAAAGGCCCAACTGTGATAATGAATTACACAATGACTGGGCATTAGCTACTAAATCTTGGAGAAAACGTGGGAATATGATTTTTACCAGGATATGATTGTTAGATTTTCTTTTACTCTAGTTTCACATCGGGTACCAAGATGTTGTTAGTTGTTGTTTACTCTAGCTCTCTCTCTGGCTCCTCTAGGGGACCACATTGCCCAGCTCCCAAATAAATAACATATGGAGGCTTATTCTTACTTATGAATGTCTGGTCTTAGCTTGGCTTGTTTCTTGCCAGATTTTCTTAACATAAATTATCCCAGCTATCTTTTGCTATGGGTTTTTTCCTTTCTCTTACTTCTGTGGCTGGCTGTGTGGCTATGTAGCTGGATGGCTGGGTGGCTGTGTGCCTGGGTGGTTGGGTGGCTATGTGGCTGTGTAGCTGGTTGGCTGGGTAGCTGTGTGGCTGTGTTGCCAGGTGGCTGTGTGGCCAGGTGGCTGGATAGCTGTGTGACTGTATGGCTGTGTAGCTGGGTGGCTGTGTAGCCAAGTGGCTGTGTGGCTGGGTGGCCGGATAGCTGTGTGACTGTATGGCTGTGTAGCTGTGTGCTTGGGTGGCTAAGTGACTGTGTAGCTGCGTAGCTATGTAGCTGGGTGGCTATGTGGCTGTGTGGCTGTATAGCTGGGTGGCTGTGTAGTTGTGTAGCTGGGTGGCCGTGTAGTCAGGTGGCTGTGTAGCTGAACGCCTGGGTGGCCGTGTGGTTGGGTGGCTGGCCCCGTCATCTTCTCCGTGTTCTCTTCTCCTTTCTTTTACTCTTTCCTCTGAGATTTTTTTCCTTCTATTTATTCTCTCTGCCTGCCAGCCCCGCCCATCCTTTCTCTGGCCTCGCTATTGGCTGCTCAGCTCTTTATTACACCATTAGGTATTTTAGACAGACAAAGTAACACAGCTTCACTGGAATTAAACAAACGCAACACAAACAAAAGTAACACACCTTAAAGTAATATTCTACAACAGGATCTTTTCATTAGTCCTCTATAGTCTATTCTTCCTAGCCACACAGGCCACGAAAGCCAGCTCTGAAGTTGAGTGTGACCACTGAAGTCTCTTGGGAGCTGAACACTGACATGAATGTGCCATTCTGACATATTGGAAAGAAATTTTAAGTAGAGTCTGAACATTTATTTTTCTAAGATTTTAAAAATATTTACTTGAACCTGTTTAAATTTGTGAGACGTTGCTTGTACTCTGTTTCAAATATTGCATCAGGTTAGGGACCATTCTTATTCTTTCTTGAAAGATTATGTAAAACGGTAAAGTCTGTTAAAAATGTAGTAAGTGCTACAAGATAGTCTGAGCTGGAAGGACGCCCCCCCCCCCCCAGAAGGATGATGTAAGGACCAAGGGGATAGGCCACTGAAGAGCAAGCCTGGTGTCTACCAAACCAATGGGATCTAATGGGAAGTCCTAGTCCTCACTGATGAGCCGTGGACAGGAATGGACACATGATGCACAATACAGGAACCGTTGCAATACCATGTAGAGTGAAGGAAAGCAGTCAACTGAGAGTACGCGTCATGTGCTGGCTAGTTTTATGTTAACTCGACACAAGATAGAATAATCTGAGAGAAAGGAGGCTCAGCTAAGAAAATGCCTCCTTAACATAGGGCATGGGCAAGTCTGTAAGTCATTTTCTTAATTAGTGATTGGTGGGAGAGGGCCCAGCCCATTGAGGGTGTGGCCACCTCTGGGCATGTGATCCTGAGTTCTATAAGAAAGCAGATTGAACAAGCCGTGGGGACCAAGCCAGTAAACAGCTCCCCTCCATGGTTTCTGCATCAGCTCCTGCTTCCAGGATCCTGCCTGGCTTGAGTTTCTGTCCTAACGTCCTTTGATGAATGTGGAAGCATAAACCAAATAAACCCTTTCCTCCTCGTGTTATTTTGGTCAAGCTGTTTCAACACAGCGATTCTAAGGTACACTGTATGATTACATTTACACGAAGTCCCTAGAAAAAGTAAAGCCATAGAGACAGTATGGACCTATGCAGCAGACTAGAGCTAAGTTAGGGAGCGGGTACTGGTGGCAAACAGGCAAATGAAACATCGCAGAGGGGAGGAGGAATATTGTAGTTATCAATTATAGTGCCTTCAAAGAACTTTTGCACATTTATAAAACTCGGAATTGCACATTTAAAAATAGTTGAACTTTGTGGTATATAAAATTATAAGACAATAAAATAATTTAATAGGAAGGTATTCTAACAGCATTTTGGCAGTCTGGAAACTAAGCTATAAGGGGATTGAGTAAGCTGAGAGACATGGTAGAGCTATTAATTTTTAAATTTTAAATTATCAAACAATGCAGAATTATGGTAAATAATACAACAATTCAATACATGAACACAATGTAATGAATGACGATATAAAAGCAATGAACACTTCTGTGTCTTCCAACACTCAGCATCTATACGTATTGGGAACCATCAAAGTCTGCCGGCTATCTTAAAAAAGATCTGAATGTTACAGACTATACTTAGTCTCACATACCTCAGAAAACAAGAGCCAATTACTCCTTGACTATTGTATATTGACAGAAACTTTCCTAAGCTACCTCTCCTCCCTGCCGCTCTAATGAGCTAATTCTACCGTCTTCTTCTATGGGATGGCGTTAGTGGACTGCAGTCTGGTCCTAAGCAGAATGAGCAGTTATAAAGCACTAATCAAAGCCAGTGTAACTGCCGACTGCCGCGGCACCGGGTGCTCCAGGTCCTCCCTCCCAATGACAGCATGCTGTCGGGCTCACAGAGAGGAAGCCAGCTCTCAATCTTCGCCTTTCTATTTAATGGACGCCATGGTTGGTGCGCACATCTTGTTACTTTGTTGTCTGACTAGAGTTCGTTGTTGTTCTTTCATTTGTTTTATCTTTTGAAAGAGAGAGAAAGAGCATGAAGTTGGGTAGGGAGGGTGGTGGGGAGGAGCGAGAGGATGGGGGAGGGGAAAGAATATGATCAAAATACATTATACAAAAAAATTAAAAATAAATAAATTAAAAATATATAACTAGATCATTTCCCCTTTTCTTTCTTCTCTCTCTCTCTCTCTCTCTCTCTCTCTCTCTCTCTCTCTCTCTCTCTCTCTCTCTCTCTCTCACACACACACACACACACACACAGATAACCAGGTGAATCCATTTTTCTTGTTTGTATGTGCATGGCTTCACCCAGTTTTTTTTTTTTTTTTTTTTTAAATAGACTAGGTATCTAAACAGAGAATTCTCAGTAGAACAAATAAAAACCGGTTAAGAAATATCTCAGAAAGTGTTCATCACCCTTAGCAATCAGGGAAATGCAAATTTTAAAAAATCTTTGCGGTTCTATCGCACTCTAGTCCGTAAAACAACTGACACCAAATGCTGATGATGGCCGTGGGAAATCCACTGTTGGCGGGGTGCCAGCTAACATAGCCACCCTGGAAATTGGTTATGGGGAACCCTCAAGAAGATTAGATTGAATAAACCTACCTTATGACTCAGCTACACCACTCCTTGACATATGCTCAAAAGACTCAACACCCTACTCCACAGATACTCCTTAGCCAAATCCAACGCAGCTCCAGTCATGATAGCCAGGAGATGCAAACAATCCAAACATCCACCAGCAGACGAATGAATAATGAAAACGCGGTCCATATACACATGCACACTGCAATGCTATTCAGCTGAAAAGCTGAAATCCTGAATGTTCAGGTAAATGGCTGGACCTAGAAAGATTATCCAGAGTGAGGTAACCTCGATCCAGAAAGATAACATCCCATGTTCTCTCTCATCTGTGGTTTCCTGTTCCGGATATTCAATGTGAATATATGATATGGACTAACTACAGAAACCAGGTGTAAAGGGACCTGGTGTGTGGGGCGGGCTGGAGAGGAAATGGCGGGATACAGGTTATTGGAAGAGAGAAATGAAAATTGGGAGGGTGGCTCCACCTGGGGAGGACAGAGATCAGTATAGGAAGAAGAGACAAATAACACCACTGTTGTTTGATGAGGCCTCAAGGAACCACATTATTTCATATTTACTACTTTCTGCTATCAAGCCAGTGCAGTCACTGAAAGGTGCTTCCTTTTGCCTCTATTTTAAAATCGAAAAAGCATTGGGACACAGTTTTCCAGAGTCTAAGATTGCATAGGTAATGATCTCCCCAGAGTTCCATGGTATCTAGAAAAGAAAAAGCATGCTCCCAATACTTGAGTCGTCAGTGTGTTCTCTGCTAATGGACTCTCCTCTAACAAGCCAGATGGTCAGGGAGACACAGGAGGCTAACCTTGCCCTTCTCCAGAACCCAATGTATGACCTTCCCTTAGACCACTGCATTATGTATGCATTTCATATGCTTCATTACATAATCCCCACTTAGCGGTTCAAATCACTCTGATGCCTTCCATGTTTCTGGAGAAGGCTTTGCAGTTATGAGTGACCTTCCTTCCTATTTTCATCTTGCAAGATTTTAACAGTTTTCTAAAATGCAGCCAGTATTTATTTTGTGTGTGTGTATGTGTGTGTGTGTGTGTGTGTGTGTGTGTGTGTGAAGTATACAGGTTTATGAGTTACACTGTATGTGTGGTCAGTGAAAAACTTTGGGAATCAGTGCTTTCTTTTACCTTTAGGGCAGTGGTCCTCAACCCTCCTAACACTATGACCATTATACAGTTCCTCATGTTCTGTTGACCCCAACCATAAATTTACTGTTAATACGCCGTAACTGTAATTTTGCTATCATGAATTGTAATGTAAATATCTGATATGCAGGATATCTGATATGTGACCCCTGTGAACGTGTAGTTTGATCCCCATGTGATCCTTTGGGGAGTCATGACCCAGAGGTTGAGAATCACTGCCTTAGGATCTGGGTCTCTTGTTACTACTGCTGCCCTGCATATTTCAGGCTAGCTGGCCTAGGGAGTGCCGGCCTGTTCCTGTCTTCGCCTCCCATCCTGCCAAGGAAATGCTGAGATTACTTATGGACACCACCACACCTGGCTTTTTCCATGGGTTTCAGTGATCGAATGTGTCATTAGGCTTGTGTGGCAAGCTGTCACTCACTGAGTCATTTCCTCAGCTTGCAAGCAGCATGTTTTATGAAGGGCAGAATAAAAGAAAGCTGATAAGGAAGAATGACGGTCCCTGAGAAGCAGGGTCCCCTTTGTCGGAAGCCATGTATATTTTGCCATTGTCAAGAGGAAAATGACTCAAAAATTTGGGTGCCCATGTGCATGTGTGTATGTGTATATGTATATGTGTGTTAGTGCAATTGTGTGGGTATGTGTGTGTGCCTGTGTTTGTGTGTGCATATATGTGTGTGTGCATGTGCATGCATGTGCATATTACCTCAGTACAGGGTGTCTTTCTCGGTTGCTCTCCATTTTTATTTTACTAAGTCAGGTCTCTAACTAATTGGTTACTCTTAGCCAGCTTGCCTGGTAACTACCTTTTCTGCCTCAAGAGTGCTGTGACTAGAAAGGGCTACGATGACTGCCCGGATTTTTATGTAGGATCCGTGGGTCCAATCCAGTCTTTCACTTGCAGAGAAAGTGCCTTATCCACTAGGTCCATCTCCCTAGTCCAGAGACTGAGTAACGTTGAAGACTGGGGAACCTCTGGCAATGTTTTCTTTCTTTCTCTCAAGTATAATGAATGGATTATTTGCTACTTGGTATTTATTATTTATTTGGTGGACCTGGGGATTGAACTGGGGTCCTCAGTACACTACAAATTCTCTACACTGAGTTGCATTCTCTGTCCTGTTTCAATGATTTAAAGCAGGGAGTATGACTGGCCACATGTGATGAAATTTGGAATCATTCAGGATATCAGTATTCCCATAGTTAAAATGGAACCTGACAAGTTAACTCCATTACAGAACTCTCAGTTAGCTATTAGACTATCCAGTAACTCCTAAAAACAGACTCTGAACACTTAAAAATAATTTCTAAGTAAAAATTAGAAGTCAGACCAATTCCAGACACAGAGAGAGGCTGCCTAATCCCTAAAATCAGGATGTCTCCTGAGCTACAACATTGCTGTAACTTAAAATCTGTCTGCCTGAGTGCTGGGAAAGAACCCTCCCACTCTGTGAATCATGGTCCAGAAATGCAAGTCCTGACCACGCCAGAACCTATACAACTGATGCCATGCGGGAACGGTTTCTGTGGCAGCCCTACTGTCTTCCTAGCTCACTCCTCAACCAACTTGGACCTCGACTCTAGGGACAGACTAGAACTCAGGAAATAACAAAGCAGAGAGGCAGGAAGTGGCAAGATTGGAAGGTGGGCTATATCAGCCTGAAGGAAAAGAATGTGGTAAGAGAAGGCTGAGATAGATATAAAGAACTTTGGCAGAAGTGCATTCTGGGCGCTTGCTTTTCAATATACTTTTCATGTATCAGAGACACATGGCAAAAGAAGATGCCATTTCAGTCAGTGAATTCTTAATAGATAAAAACACACGTGATTATAAGAGTTAGCTATGCACCAAACGTAGCCATCCTTTGCCCACTCAAGACCTGATGCAGAAATTTGAAGAGTACTGGGCAAAGGATGTCACAGCAATCGTGAAGTCTGAATCGTTTTTCCTCCAACACTGATGGTAACAAAAGGATATCCACTCCACTCTGACTCAGAAGTGCCACCAGGGCGGGGAGATGGGACAAGAGGGACACGATACACGGGAGAAGGGAAGAAACCACCTCTATTGACAAATTACATGATTGAAAACAGGTAGAAAACAGGCAAAAATACCAAGCAATTTTTAAAATCATCCCAAGAATCCGGGATGGTGGCACAGACCTGCAATCCCAGATACATGAGTTTGTGCCAGGAAGATGCCAGTTTAAGGCTGGGATACAGTCTGGTTCAAGGCCAGCCTGGGCAACTTCACAAACCTCCGAATAAAAAGTGCAAAGTGGGCTAGGGATGTAGTTTAGTAGCAGCACATGGGAGACCCTGGATTTGATCTTTGATTCAATAAAACGAAACAGAATGTTCCTGAGGCCAACAACTGAATTCAGTACAGCCATAAGGTACAAATTCAATATACACAAATTAATTGCATATTCATTTTCTGCAACAAACACATAAAACCCAAATCAAAGAGCCGTTAAAATTACTTAAGTATATATATATATGTGTGTGTGTGTATATAAAACTTATTTCATTATATAAATATATAATTTATATATATTTACACATATAGTATTTTTATATATTTATATAATGGAATACATTTTAAAATTTCAGGTATGGTATGTATACGCTGAAAATTACAGAATGCAGGTAAAATAAATAAAAGATCTAAGTAAAAAGAAAGCCATACTGAGTTCATGTGCTGAAAGGTATAGAAAGACACCAGCTCTCTCTTTAATGCTGATCCATCAGGTCAAACAATTCTTACCAAAATCCCAAGAAGAGTTTCTGTGTATATAATTCTCAGAGTTCTAAAACTTGTGTGGAAAGACAAAAGATCCAGAGTAGACAACACAACCTTAAAATTAGGAACAAAATCAGAGGAGTCAAACTATCTGATTCCAGATCTCAGAAGTACAGTAATCAGGGTAAAGGAGGAGGCCTGTGCTCTCTTATAAGTCCCGGGCATATCTACTCATGACTCTTTGTCTCCAGGTTTCCACTGCTCCTTGGGAAACCCAGCGTGGCAGGAAGTCCCAGCCATCTACAACTAAATAGGGTTTGTTCCAATTACACACTGCTGTACAAGAAACTACCCCCAATGCACAGAGAATAATCAGCTCCTCTCTACATTTACATAATTTCCATATCTTAACTTCAGAGAGAGTATAGCTTAGATACTTCTTCCCTGCTCGGGGATGGCTGGAGCCTCAGCTAGCTGACTTGCTAGTCTGGGAACATCTCAGAACAGCAAAGGGTGGGTGGTCCATGCTCCACACAAATGATTCTACTTATCCCTACAATTTGTCTAATGTGTTCTTGTGCACCTTCTCCTAGGGTGGGGGTCGAAAGGATAATTTAGGGAGTATTTGAGACCCATCCTTCTATTCCTACCTGTGGTTGGGTAATTCCTCATTATAGGGATTTGCCCTGTTCCGTGTGTACAGGGGGATTATGTTGTTCCATGGTAAATAACTGTCCCCGCCTATGGGTTTAATAAAAAGCGCTGATTGGCCAAAGGCAGACAGGAAGTGTGGGCGGGGCTACCAGACTAAGAAGACTCTGGGAACAGGAAGAACAGAGCAGAACGCCAGAGAGAAGCCAGAAGATACAGAGGACAACTGTGCTGCTCTGAGAAAAGGTACCCAGCCGCATAGCTGAACAGGATAAGAGACATGGGTTAGATTAAGGGTAAAGAGTTAGCAAGTGATATGCCTGGGCCTTAGGCCGATCAGCCTAAAACTATTGTAAGCATCTGTGTGTCTCTGCGGGTCTGCAGTCCTTATCCTTGAGGCTAGGCCTGAAAGTCCAGGCCAGAAACCTCATACTACACATGTGCTCCTGTATTTCTTACAGAGCCTTTTAGAATGCTCATATTTCACAAATTATATTTATTTCAATTGATAGAAAATTTCCCTTTGTTACATTTACCTACTAATAATATACTTATGAATGTGGGAGGAATGTGTGCCAAGGCATATGTGTGGGAGTCAGGGGAAAACCTGTAGGAGTCAGTTCTCTCCTTCTCCATGTGGGCCCCGGAGATGGAACTCGGGTCACCAGGCTTGGCAGCAAGTGTATTTACCAACTAAGCCGATTCACCAGCCCAAGCTTCTTTCATAAGGATTCTTGGAGGTACCACACAGTACCCGCTACTTAAACTCGAGATTGACAGTAGAGAACAAATCTGTAAAAATAAGCAGAGTTGAAATTGGTGGTAATAATGGGGCCAATGAAGGTAATAGGACATTAAGAAGATAAAGAGGGTCATAAAAAGTGGGTTCGGGTAGCAGAGCCAAAAGACTACGTTATGACAGTAGGCTTAAGTGTATGCTTTTCATGTACTTTGGGGCAATTTCATAGCCACTGATTTCACTGACCACTAGTAAAAATTGTGCATTTTATTGCCATGATCATACAGATGTGGAACCTGAGATCCCAGGAGGCTATGCGATCTGCCCAAACTATCTCAAGGCCTCACTAAACCTCCCCTACCCATCAGTTTTGTCTTGGGCAGCCCTGTGCACTGGGTTAACATCTAACAGTGCATGATAACATTTCCAATCAGTTTCAATAGCCCCTAATAGTCCCTGAATCCACTAAGCACAGATGTCCCCATAGTCCAGCATTACTTGAGCACTAGGAGTCCACAGGCGGAACTGAATTCATCAAATAACTGAGAGAAAAGAAGCATGTGGAAGAAATGTGAAGCCAATGAATCTGCCAGCATGGTTGTTTCCCACAGAAAACCCGGAATCTAGCATCCAAGCAAATAGCAGAACACTTCTCTGCCAGCTGTGCTTCCATTTAGAACACTATTTGTGGAAAATATTTATGACAGTCTTCTACTTTCTCTGCACAAAATCAGAGAAAATTGAGAAATGCCAAACTGTATTGTCTTCAAAAATCCTGCCATGGAGTAACTCAGCTTTCACAAGCTATTCTCTGAAGACCTGAGTGATCTCTAGCAGGATGATGGAGTAATAGAATTTGCTGGAAGGGGTGGCAGTGTGAATAGAACTGTGTTCATTAGGGCAGCATCTTTACAACGCCTATTCCATTCTCGCTGCTTTTCAAGATTGCACATCATCTCAGAGCCATCGCCTCGCGAGGGATATTTCAGGAATTTTACAGTTGGAAGTAGATTTTTAACACTTGTGCAAATTACTGCTATTCTTGCTTTAAAAGGCTCACTTCTGTCGGCAGGGAAAGGCACTCTGTTTCCTTCTCTCTAAAGTACTCTGTGGCTGCTGTTTGCATATAGTTCCCATTACTTTTTACTCCCACAATTCCACAGTAGCGATGCCTTCTACAATCACTTCGTCAAGTCAAGCCCTGATGCAGCACACATCAGCATCTAGAAATAAGCATCATTTAATTCCTCTCCCGGACTCTCATCCTGTCCCTTGCTTCCTGATAGCCTTTATTTTTCACACTGGTATAATGCTTCAGAGTGGCCACTTTCTTTCTGGTCTCTCTGTCCCTTGGTGAACACCTCCTAGCTTCCTTTAGAAGTCTGAGCTCACAAAGGCACTGGAAAAGATTCATTTGTTAGGTGAACTTCATTTCTCCACAGCTGGTCTTTTAAAATCCTGTGGAGTACTTGTAAGGTACTAACGAAAACGGGGAAGGCTTCCAGTAGGCGGACTTACTGTATAGCCCACAGGGACCTTCCCAGAAGAGAGATTTTTTTTTTTTTTTTTTGGTTGGGGGCGGGCAGGTTGATAGATAAATCAAAATTAGATGGGCTGAAAAAAAATTCTTGGAAGTGGGAACAGTACATACAAAATTCTGGTTTTCAAATACCACAAAGAACTCAAAGAACAGATTAAAAAAGGAGAGTTAAAGCATGTCCTGAGCATACAACATGGTAGTAGAAATACCACTATTCTGATTGCATTGTGACTCCCACACCACTGTGGATGCTAGACCAGCTGAGCCAGAGGGTGCGGCTCACTGTGATCTGCCTACCTCGGCATTGAGATGCAGGCCAGAGTCAAGGTCACCAAAGTTCTTCAAGGATGGACTCGTGTCCCGACAGTGGTTGTACTCCGTATGTCTTGCTCCAAACTGAGCCTCACAGACCATCCAAAAAGCCAGAGCACACGACACAAACAAAGAGAAAGTTCCTAGCAGAGGCCGAGCTAAGTTTAGAAGCGGGCAGAGCAGGATTGGCTTCAGTTGAGTTATTTGATCGGATTGTGCTAAGACGGTTGAACATCTTCATGAATCACAAAATTGTTGAAATAAAGCTTGAGGGTCTAGACAGAATCTAGGAGGAACTGCCGTCTTTTATCTAAACAGCATACCTATTACTTTTCACTGTGAGGTAAATACGATTCTTGCTTAATTCACGTGATATTTCTGGACAAATTATTTTCCAGGAACATCAAAGGTGGTGATACAAATGTGGATTTGGTAGTTGTTAGAGGACGGGAATTGCAGGAGCTGGGGCTGTGATGGGGCTCCTCACCCTGTCTGTACACATTCAATGGGCCGCACCGTGATGAAGTTGAGACCACACCAGGAGGAAGCCAAGTCCACAGCAGATGCATCTCCTCCTAGATACCTCAGAAGGCAGACACCTGCTTGGTCTGGCCCCTCTCCTCCCAGCTCACAGCAGATACCTTTACTAAATTGTTCCAGGCATTTGATGGGGAGTGAAGTCAGTTGGGAAAAAGGAAACTGGTATTTCACCTAGGAAGAGAGGTCTGGCCAGCTCAGGCAGAGTCCTTCCTCATCCCCCACTGGGCCCCAAAGATCTGCTTGCAATGCTTGCTAATGCAGTGGGCTGGTTTATTTTGTGAACACCAGGACACTGCAAAACAGCATATGGAAACGGCAGGAGTCCCAAGGTTGGGGCAGAGTGGCACTGTGCCTCTGTAGGTAATCGGGGCTTATATATTCACCGTCTGTGTTTTTCTTGAGTGGGGCTGTGGAGCAGGGCTCTGCCTGGTGGATTATCATTTTTATGAGGGTAATGAGTTTATCTATTTCTTAGAAGAGAAAGAAAGAGAGGTTGAGAAGACCAGGCGGGGGCGGGGGAGTTGACAAGCCCTCCCACGAGCATCTGCGGAAACTCAATGTATTCACCTGTTCTTTTCTCATCTCACAGCCAGACTCTTTCCTAACACCACTTGTTCTGTGTTTTGGAAGTGACCGAAAAGGCCCATCCAGCTGCCCCATCCCCATCTTCCTTGCCCTATTGCCCCTCCAGAATTCCCGCCACCTCTCTGTCCTCTGAGCCAATTCCTTCCACAGTCAGGCCCAGTGACACCGGCCACTCAATTAGACTGCTTCATAAAAAGTCTAATTTTAGACAGGTGTAGAGGTGTGTGTGAGAGGCGGGGAGAGGGAGACAGAGGGATCCTACCCAGAGTAGGATTAGCTAAGACTATATCCTAGGAGCCTCCAAGTGGTTTAGACATTCATCCATTTCATTAGGAACTAGTTATTCATGGCCCACAATTAGTCCAGTACTGTTACGGGGCGGAGAATGGCAATAATGAATCCCCCTGCAGCATTACTGTGGACATTCTCATTTACAAGTGAGAAAATTAAAATTCATAAAAGTTGATGAATTGGCTTAAGTCACATAACACAATATACTGCAAAGTGGGGTCTGTGCTAATAGTTCTTTTGCGAGGGGGCGGGGTGCTTAGAGCTGTTAGTAGCCAGGGATTCTTTTGTAATCAGATTTGGTTTTTATGCTTAATCTTCATGGCACAATAGACCCAAAAGAGGGCTGTTGGTGATACCAGGCACCAAGCAAGCTCTTCATTACAGCTAAGAGGACATTTTCCATTTATTACCTCCCAGAAAACATGGAATTTTGACATTCTAATGGTTTATTCTTTTCTGAGGCCAATGGGATGTATAGTGAGTCTATCAAGATACCACTAAGCCATGATTCATAAATAGGTCAAATAGTATTTTTTTTTTTAAATGAATGTGACTCTTACAGCAGCAAAAGAGGCAAAAGGGAGCCACAGGGCAGGGGACAGGGTTGGTACCTGCGAGGAAATCAAATTCAAAGGCATGGGATCTCCAAAGTATCCTTTTGGCTTTCTTCCTTCATTTCTGCAGCTGCCAACACCCAGAATCACCATGGTGATGAGATATATCCCCTATAGACCAGACACACTGAGCAACACTCCCTGCCTGGCAAAGGCTTGCATTCCGGAGCTGCAGGCCACATGCTCCCTGCACCTTTGGTCAGGAGACTTGCACCTGCAGCCTTACGTGCTGGCAGGCATGCAGCAGTGTCAGGTTCTCTGCTTTCCAGGCCAGGCTCAGGCAATGTTCTCACTGTGGGCGGGCCCAGTCTCTATTCAGGCTCTAAAGTCACAGTCATGTGACCATGGATGTAGGGCACATCTCACTTTAGCTCTGAGTTTGCTATTGCTCTTCTTTAAGAAGCCCTGTGAGGCTCCATTAGACCAGTCTCTCGACTGCTGTCCTGCTCAATGTCCGTCATGTCCCCTGCCCCAGCCCTACTCAGTCCTTCACTTCTTTCCGATTTCTGACCTTGCCTCCAGAAGAGCAAAAGAGCTCTTAACCGCCAAGCCAACTCTCTAACCCCTTAGCTATTTTTTAAACAATAATTTTTCAAAAGATTTTTTCCCTGTCCAAATAAATTCAGTTCTCTTTTAATTCAATATGTAAAGTTGCTGTTTTGTTTATTTTGTTGCCTACAGTTTTCAGTTTTCTAATTGGTTCTGTTCAACTCTCCCACTTATTTTTTTTGTTTGTCCCCTCCAGAGGGTCTGTTTCTCTTTAAGTGTTTGGAATGTGTGTCAGACTTTTATTCTACTGTTTTGTTTCCATGTGGAATGAATTCCCCGCTGTCAACGGTCCTCAGTGTGTTTCCTGATGCTGAATGGATCCTTCAGAGGTGGCTCAGGTTCCCTACTCTCAATGACAGAGATGGAGATCTGTCACTAAGGTGGAAGGTAGCTCGACTCAGGCCTGGATGAGCCCACATCTGGATCCTGTACCCCACGGACACGCAGGCTCCCCAGGAGCCATCATTTCAGGATAAGCAGCCAATGTCAGCACCTCTGGATGTGGATGTGTGTACCTCGCTTACATCCCACTTCACAGAGTGCACACATAGTTACCGGGACATGTCGGAAGACATGCTACCAGCAGTTTCACTGTTGTAGCCCAGAGCCAAGCAACCAGGACATCAGCCCCAGCCCCACTTCATGTTTCTCTTTTCCTTAGCCAGAGTGTTCATGCAGTTTTTGGTCCTGGCTCCATCCTTCCACTTAGCATTCAATTCTCTACTTTGTCTCTGGTGCTGAGTAACTAGGAGGTCCTCTGACCACTCTGACTTTACCCCATCCTTTGGCCCATGTGTGCCAATCACTGGAACTGGCACTTCAGGTCTGTGGTCCAGCCAGATTTCCATGCAGAGGGAGAGGGAACACCCCAAACCCTCTTCACAATTATCTCACATGGTCTTTTTCTCATCACACCATCCTAGAGGCCCCACCTCTATGTAGATGATCAGTTTTCTTCAGAGCACATTACAAGCAATCACAATATCCCCCAAATAGCAGGTGCAGGGTACACTTCCATCCTATTGAAAACAAAAAAACTTTACATACCAGGAAGTTAAAGTTAATGCATAAATATGAAGGTCAAGAGTACCCCCGGCATGCCACAAGGAAAGAGGAGGCATAGTTCTTGGAATGAGATGTCTGGTCTCTTTTTCAGGACTTAGATGGAAGGATTACCTGGAACGTAAATAATTGCATACAATAATCAAAGGGCCTGCCATTCCAGCACGTTATTGAAAATAGAATGCAACACAAATGCACTAAACAGGACTAACTGGGATGAGGAAACTGTACTTGGCTGGTTTTACTCTCTTTCTCTTTTTTGTTTTTTTCCGGGAGCGGGACGGAGGGGACAACATACAGCCTCACAGGAGAGAGAGTCAAAGTAAAATATACAGAGATAAGAGAAGGAAAAGCCCAGAGGCAAAAGGTAGATAGGATACTTTAAAGTTAAGAAAAGGTGGCAAGAAACAAGGCAAGCTAAGTCCGGGCATTTGTAAGTAAGAACAAGACTCCGTGTGTGATTTATTTGGGAGTTGGGTGACGGGCCCCCAAAAAGATCAAAAACCAACAGCAGGACGCATCCAAATGGTTGGCAGTATGAAGTGGAGATTGAGCTGTTTGTAAAGCCTGCACACAAACTCAGAGCAATAGCTTACAGCACAGCCAGCCAGAAGCCCCGGAGACTGCAGGAGCACGCAGTAAGGGGTTGGCTATGATTAACTATGTGTATTTGGGGTGGCGTGCTGGAAACACAGCAGGAATGGGCTACATTCCCTTTCTCATTTCCTACACATTTATCATGTTCTTAGGAAATACACTTTTTTTCCTGTCTACAGACCCCAGGTACAGGACATCAGTCCCAGCCTCTTCAAAGTTATCACAGATTCAAATCCAGTGAATCCAGACTGACAAAATGTGACATGCACAGATGCATTTTGCTTGGAATGACTGTGAGTGTCCCGAAGTGCCACTCACTTCTGCCATGACATCTGTATCTGTGGCTTACTCTTTGACCACAGTGACACAATTGTGTCCTGCCTAGCAAATGTCTGCTGACCTGAGATCTTTCTGATTACTCAGTCAGAATGGGGAGGAGGCTGTGATTGAGGGTATAAAGCCACTAAACAGCAGTGACTTAAGACTGTCAACTCCTACACCCGGGGACCAGCGCCAGAGGAAGCTGCTTCAGTGGCAGTATCAATAGGTTTTATAAGTATGTGTGTGTATGTGTGTGTATGTGTGTGTGTGTGTGTGTGTACATATGCACAGGTTCAAGTGTATGTGTGTTTGCAGTGTGTCTAGGTATGAATGCACATGTGTACACACATTGAGGAAGTCAGATGATGACAACCTTATGCTGATCATTCCTTAAGAATGCCATCTCCCTTTTAAAGTTATTATTTGTTTGTTTTGGGTTTTTGAGACAGGGTCTCTCATTGGCATGGAACTTGCTGAGTAGGCTAGGCTGGGTGGCCAGTGAGCCCCAGGGATTCACCGATCTCCATGTTACATGTCTACCCTGTTATGCCTAGCTTTTTTATTTGGGTCTTAGAGATTCAGTGTGTGTCCTCTTGATGGCTAGCTCAGCACTTTACTGACTGAGCTATCTCCAGCCATGTAAAAGGCATTCAAAACAGTTAGTGCACGGAGCCTTCCAGCCCAGTGCCGAAGACAACAGTGAAGAGTGGGAGGCTTCACTCTCTGGCAGTACAAGAAATGATCTGAGAGTTCAAGCTGGCTATAAATGTCCTCCCCTTTCATGTCTCCAAAGTTGGGCCAACGCAGGTGTTGTGTTCTCCATTGCTTCTGGGTTCAAAAAAGATTTGGATCAAGCGAACACTGTTGCTTCTCATTGAAGAACTGTTTCCTCTGTGTTCTGGAAAACCCACCATCTTCAAAAGTTCTAAGACTTTCCATGATATGAGTTCAAGGATGCTAAGCAGCTCAAATGTGCAGTTTGGTGTGCAGAAGCCTGACAAGCTTTGTTGACTATGCATACACGCCAAATGCTCCATGGGGGAAATGAGTCAGTCTAGAAAATGGAAGCATTTCTACTTAAAAAAAATATGAAAATCTCAGCTATTATGGTCTATTTCAAAATCTAGGAAACTCCAGGGGATTCTTGGGTCCAGCTGTTTTGAGGTGAATGCAGAGCAAACCCCTGGTGCCCTTAATTCTTTGACCCAGAGCTTGGGGTTGGTGACTTTACCAAGCAAAGCCTGCAGCATGCACACTGTGCAGCTTCTAATATACTCTCCACAGAGGAGGGAGCTTCAGTCTAGAAGGCCCTCTCCTCCCCTTTCCAGCAAAATGAGCATCTGGCGGATTTGAATGCAGAGTCTGGGAAGCAACTAAGATGAGTACGATTATGCAAACAAACTCATTCTTCATTGGAACATTAATCATGTGAGTAACTGGGCCATGAACATTGCTCTTCTTGTAATTTGGTCTCTAATGCTGATAGAGGAGGCTCTGTCTGTCCTGTCCTAGATGAGTTAATAGGCCAGTGAACCAGGAAACTGCTTGTGGGGTACCTCACCTAGTGACAGACGTGTGTTGGAATTCATAGGAACTGTGTGAGCAGCCGGCATTACCCCACCAGCAGAAGGAGTCACAACAACTCCACCCCCAGGAGACTGTCATGTAGCTTCCACCTAAGAAGGCCAGCCTCATTCTGAACCCCTTGTTCTGATCCTTTTCTTCACATCTCCTCTGTGTGTGTGGAGCATCCTCCCTCAGGCACAGGCAGGAAGATGATGCCTGTCAGCCAAGACCAATTCACATCACTTTTATCACAGTGCTCCCCATGAAACTAATAGCCAGACAGGGACCAGGCAGGCACCCCAAAGAGTATTTCAAAGGACATGAAAGAGGCACAGAAAAGATTCTTTTCTATCTTGGGAAATGACTGACCAATGTGCTGGGAATGTGCGCCTACCACAGCAAACCAGGCAGGTAGGTCTGGCTTATGCACACATGGCAGAACAGGAAGGGGCACACGAAGCTGCTGGGGACCCTGCTACTTCTCAGTTGCCCTTCTGTGATTCTGTTCCATGATTTCAAAGGCCCTCTGCTTACAGGTGATAATAAAAAGCTTGCCATCCTGAGGCTTTCCCAGAATAAGACCCCCTATTTTTTCCATATTCTTCAGGAGGATGAACTCAGACTGGTTATGGCAGATCATGACCAGGGTAGCCCCTTCTACGGGCCTACTGTATGGAGATCCTATGGCAGGGAATCTTTCCTTTTGTGGGGTAATTTACAACTATCTGCTATATTCTACAATCCCCATCACTATTGTCTGGGGCTCATCTAACATGATTAGCTATGTGGTGACAAGGTTCATGTATGACTTTTAAGATAAACGGTACTGCATCTAGCAGTGTGTGGCACATGGGCCTGTCATGCAGATGTGCCTCACTGAACAAGCAAATCGCTTCTGTAGATTAAACTGGTTGGGAACGAGTACATCTGGAATAACAGCGCATGGAAACTTTGTTCTTGAAGAATGATCTGTAGACATATGTAAGGAAAGAACAAAGCCTTCACTCAATTAGTAATAGGGGCCAGACAGGAAGCCATGGACATTCCAGCCGCACCACAAGGGAATGAGAGATACAGGGAAGATTCAGACTGCCTGAAGAGAGAGGTTTCCCTGGACCACTAAGGCTATAGATTGATGGGGCTCTCCCAGTAGGAGGAGACAGAACACGACAGAACATGCTTAGGGCGTGGTGCCCACTGAATCTCATTAGCATATAGGATGGAGTCATTCCCAACAGATTCTTTGCTCAACACAGAAGATCCTGAGTTGAAGAAACCCCTTGGGAATTACTGCTCCAAGACAAAACTGACTGGGTCTTGTTTGGCTTTTATAGGCAAGTTTCTGGAGGAGAAACCCAATAAACAGTCCCATTTAGGGAACATGACCATAAAGTAGTTTACTTTCCTGGGCTGTGTTACATTACACCAGAACCAATTACAAATATTTAAAATAGCTAGACTTTTAAAATGTGTCTGATGCTTCTTGTTATGTACAAAAAAAAAATTAAAAACCCAGTAATGAGGCCATTAAAAGGAGTATCATATTTGAATATCTGACAGGATGAATTACACCACAGTGGCTGGAGAAACTTCCTAAGAGGGAGAGAGAGAGAGAGAGAGAGAGAGAGAGAGAGAGAGAGAGAGAGAGAGAGAGAGAGAGAGAGAGAGAGAGAGAGAGAGAGAGAGTGAGTTGGGAGGTACTTGACATTGCCAGTGTGTCCTGGTACTATTCCTCATCTTTAGCGATGGATGATGATATTGACGATGCGTTTGTCAAATCTGCACAGTCACAAGGCTCAGAAGGACTTCATTTGTTTCAGGGCTCACTAGGAACCCACTAGGAACTCCTCTTCATCACTGAGGGAGTGGGGATAGGCCATTCTCAGAGTCTCCCTGATGCAGCACCAAAGGGTTAGAAAAGGAACCTCCTTTCACACACAGAGTGACAGAATCAGGAACTTTTTAAACTTTCTGTTTAGATGATCTGGCTAAGACTAAGCCATTATGCCAAGTTGAAAGGAGAACCAGACCCTACAGCTTCAAATAAATTACTCTAGTTTAGGACTCAGCAAACAACAGGAAGAAAACAAAGAGTCATAAAACCTAAAACAAAACAAAAAACATCCGAACCAACAGCTAGCTTTGAACAAGAACTCCAGACGATGTTCTTCCAGAATATAACAATGCCATTTGCAGACCCGCATGAAAGGCCTGCTCTGCCTGTCAATCATTCCCTTTGGCTAAGGGACGGCATCCTGGTGAACTCACTGAAGGAGTTTGTCAGCATGGCTGCCAACCTAGCCCATGGTGATCCGGTTTCTGAGCTGCTTCCGGCGTGAGTCTTCATTAAGAAAAACTAACTACTGAAGACCTAAAGGATGAGAGGTGTGACTTGGTAGTTAGCGCTTCCAAGGAGGAATTATAGAAGTTTATAATGGTCACCAGGTCCTCAAAAGCCAACTGTTCAAGTCTCCTGACATTCTAGTTTGAATCCTAACATTAGAGAGCTAAACACTCTTCCCCTAGATCATAGGATGATTCTTTTTTTTTTTTTTTAATTTACAAAAATAGGAGCTGGCGAGATGGCTAAGTGGTTAAGCGGTTGTTCTTCCAGAGGACCTTGGTTCAACTCAAAGCACCTACATAATGGCTCACACCCATCTTTACTTCCAGTTCCAGGGGCTCTGCCATCTCTGATGGCACATGGTGCACAGACATCTATGCAGGCAAAACATCCATACACATAAAAATTGATTAATTTTAAAACATCAAAAATTTACAAAATAGCCACTTGATATGAAGACTTACTCTTAGACAGTTAGTTGTTATTTTTAAAATATTGATTTAAAATAAACCCACATCTTTTAAAGCAGAAGCATTGCTGCCCCAGAGACACAAGTAGTCATGTTTTAGATACCTCGGGTCGGGAGCTCTGGGCTGCAGCCCACAGCCTGGCCCTTGACTCTGCAGACCCCTGACCACTAAGGTGGCTGCAGTTTCCAATACTCTCTCATGTGCCTCTGTGAAAGTAGCTAAGGAGTGAGTGGGAAACACATTTAACTGTCCACTCTGGAAGGCAGCAGTGCTCTGGGGGATGATGGGCTGAGAAGGGAGAAGATAAGCCAGGACCAAGAGCCTCAGGCTTCTTAGCTAGTTCTGCTTACGGGCAAATTCCTTAGTATACTGAGTCATGACAGTGTCATCTGAGAAGCAGGGGGTCTGCCTCCAGACTGTCCTTTCTAGCTCTGAAATTCCATGCTCTGTGACTGCCCTGGCACACACAGAACAGCTTCTCGGTAATGCCTGCATGGTCCTATCCTTCCTCATTACCAGAGTCACAGAAGCTAATTTAATGTGAAATTCCAGACTGGCATGCAGAAATTCCATCAGCAACATGAAAGATCACCATCTTGGGCGCAGAACCCAGTTATGAATGGCTTACCATATGCTCCAACACTCTGTTATTTGCCTCCAGCTGTGTACACATCCCACCGAGGATCAGGAGAGGGGCCAGAAACAAGTCACCAACAACAAAATGAGAAAAACCATCTATGCAAAAATTAATGCAAGGTTTCCTATGCACGATTATTACTGCTGAGAAACCCCACCACTCCAGACCTGCTAGTTAGGCTGAGGAGCACCAACTTGCCAATTCAGTCATCAGAAACAGTTGACTAGCGACAGTTTTGTACAGTAAAAGCTACACAGAGACCAGGCCTCCCTGTGAGTGCAACGGCAGTGTCAAAGATGAAGGACAGTCCAAATGCAGAGCCTGGCCACAAAGGGACAATGAAGGAATTCCTTCTGGGATGTTCCAGAACCGAAAGTTTTTAAGGATAAGAACAAATTACTCCTAGAGACAGCAAAAGTTAGAAGAAAAATGGCATACTTGCATGTCATCAGTTTAAAAAAATTCTCCCAGTTCAGTATGCCTGACTATGGAGCTAACTCAAGAAGAAACAGATCCAGACAGACAGCGTTCTGCCTTTAGAGCTCTGGATGCAGCCACTCCTGAAGCCAGACACTCATAGACTTTATTGTTATATAACAGACTTCTAAGCAGCACACCCTCAGACATACCGACACACAGAACAGCCACAACACACAAAACCTTCTGATGCCACAACTCTATTCAAATGTTCACACACGCACAGAACACAGGACACATCTCATCTCATATTCAAAATTCAAGAGTCTGGGCCTCTACTCTGACTCCCAAGTTCATGTTGTTAAGGAAGAGGTACCCAACAACATAAGATACTTTCTCAAGATTCAAGGACCAAGAAAACAGCCTATACAGACAGGAGGAATATACAGAGAAGTTTCTTTAACCGGTGGATTCAACAACCATGTTATAATCTACTACAGAGAAGGCAAAAATCAGACTACTCCAGTCTTCAGGAGATGAAAAAGCTTAGTATGTCCTTACCAGAGGCAAGAAACTGGAGGGTGGAAGAGCCATGTAAACTGCACAATGCATGAGATAAACTTGGACCTGAATGAGCAAATTGCTGTTTGTTATAGGATTAAATGTATTAGACTGTCCTTACAGATTTCTAATAAAATATTAGGAAAGGATGCAATGCTTCCATCCATCTCTTTTTGTTTTTTCTAAACTGCGTTGTGTGTTTGTCATGCGTGAAACAATACCCAGCTGCTCAGTTGGGTCTCACATCTTTCTGCATAAATTCTGCTCTTCGAATTTATCTGTTTTGGGCAACTAATAAAGGTTGATTTTAGTTTACTACCCAAATCTGTGGCATCCGCCAGAGAAAAGTTGGAGTCAACAAGTACTTGGCTTTTTACCATCTATTGGTCACTATTTCAAAAATCAATATTCAGTGTTCATCCTAGCCACGGGTCCAGGCAATCATAAGACTAGACGCCATTGCCATGTGAACTGGCACTGTGCTGCTGTGCCATCCTGTGAGCTAGTGTGTGAGTCTGTGTCCTCTGTCCCTCCTTGTCCTTGCTGACAAATGCACCCAGGCCTGAGCACACTACTTCGTAGCTTTAACACAATGTACATTCCCAAGTTCTTATGACCACTCCAGGGAATGAACAACTGACTTGGGACAGAAGAATAAATGACACCATCATCTAATGCACTGGGATATTACTTTCACCCCTGCAGTTATATACAGACTCATTCATTGCCTACTATATGCCAGGGAACTCATTATTAGCTCCTGGGAGACACTGGGCATTAGGAGTCTTTTGAGCCATTCAACTTATTTGTTACTCACAGAAGATAAATTTTAGAAAAGAAGAAGAAAAGACACATTTTGGTTTAGAGTTCCACAGTGGAGATGAAATCATTAAAATCCACTGGATTGAAAACAAACACAATACCATAAATCATGGCCGACTGTCTTCACTCACTAAACTCATACCCTGACAATTTGAGACAAGAGCTCTCTCTCTCTCCCTCCCCCCTCTGTGTTACGTGCTGACACACAGCAGTGCTCTTGGTTTGGACATAGGTTCTCATGGTCATGTCCTAAGCATTATACTGACTGAGCCTCCCCACAGCCCCTACATATGGGATTTATTTAAGATGAAATTTCACAATAGATTTAGGAAATGGAGAGTCATATCTTTCCCAGAGTTAGAGATGAGTCAGAACCGAGAAGAGTACCTGACAATCACCACCAATCAGGGCCGAGGGCAGTATCTGAGGATGGCAATCGCCACCACTCATGGGTGGAATGCGCAGTTAAAACTACGGGATCTCTGTTTCTCTAGAATCTGCTGGACACTTTGGGCTGCAGAAAGTGGTCCTTTCTTCTGTTACCATCCTAACCGGCCCCTGCTCCTTTCCTTGGCACAAAGATCCCGTGAGGTCATGGCTTCAGGTAAGCATGTCTTTCCGAAGTCAAAAGGTGATTAAAGCTACACTCTGCTCTGCAAAATCATTTTTAACCAACAAATAAAAAAGGTGTAGATGAATGAAGAGGGAGAGAAGAGAGTCATGAACATTTGCCCAAGGCCACAGAGGTTCCAAGCAATTCCGTCTCTAAACTATGGCCAAATGCTGATGCCTTGTTCACTGGGACAATTTGGGACAACTTAGGAATGTCCCAAATTGCACAAAAGTAGTTGAGAGAATCTGGCTTGGCAGGAGAAAGATAATTATTGGCTTGTATTGGGGACAGTGGCCACTGCCAAGGTAACTACACTTGCAATGGCCTTTGCTTCACAGCCCCCTAGTTATTTCTAGTTTCTAAGAAACCAAATAAAATCTAAATCCACCATTAATAACAGAACCACACTTCACACACGCCCACATTCCCTTTTAGAGACCCATCAGTGGTGGCACTGGATCAAAGTTGAATTATTAAATGTCTATAGCTTAATCCCATAATTCTCAAGGGCTCAGGGTTTGTAATTCCCCTGGAAAAAAAAACAGACATAATCTACACCATGAAAAATTTAATTGCACTTTAATTACCAGTGAAGCTGAATAGCATGAGATATGGGTGCCTTCCATTTTTAATAGCCATTATGAGTCCAGGAGAATTTTGAAAGAAAATAATTGAATCTCATGGGAATACTCTCTTCTTCTACCACTGCCAAAATCAAAGGAGAGCAGAAAAAAAAAATTGCAAAGGGCGATTCAAATTCTTCCAGACCATAACCCAGGACAGCCCCCAGCAATAATAAACTGGCCATTCCCAGGCAGCTGCACTGCACATTTTCATGATATGCTAATATGAAGTTGGGTTTCCTGCAGTAGAGTTCTGCTACATTAAACAGATAAAGGCTTTTGGCTGGGCTATCATACCTCCCCCCCCCCCACACACACAAGGCATTCCATACTTTCATCCTTATTTCTTTGGTTTCTCGGAACTCAACACTGGCATGGCCACACAGACCCCTCCACACACCAGTAAGTCCTCAATGCACACAGACAAATCCATGTCCTCCACCTGCACCAGACGAAGGAAGAGGCCAGAATGATCACCAAAATCTCTAACAAAATCAGGAAATTACCAGGGAAAAGAACCCAAGTTTGTGGTAGCAGTGAGACAGGCTAGCATATAGCGTTTCAAAGAACGCAACCTTTAGCCTTTAAACGCTGTCACTTTGTCAGAAAGCCAACTGCCTTGGGAAGCAGAAGGTGTATGTGTATGTGTGGGGGTGAAGGGTGTTAGACTAAACATTCTCTCCCTTCCTGAGTGTATGCTAGCCTTCTAACTTTGCTAAGATTCTTGACATTTGTTGTAAGTGTTGTGTGTACGTGTGTATGTGTGTGAGAGTGTGTGTGTGTGTGTGTGTATGTGTGTGTGCACATGCACACTTAAGTATGTCCAGTCTCTCCTTGGGATACTATCCTACCTCATTCCATAACTTGTATATAGAAAATAGTTATGTTATTATTTTAAAAGTCAGTCTGGATACAAATGACAGCTTTTCCTGTGGTCTTCAAGTAACTTGGGACTCTCTACTGCCCCCGATGCCTGCTGTTCACTTCTCTCAAACACACCACAAGTGTGGACCTTGTTACAAGAGATCATGTGGTAAATGGATTACAATTCATCTGTCTGGAAAATAAAAGAAGAAAACAATCTGTATTGGGCCATCTGTCACTTTTCCCAACTGTGTACATCTATCTTTCCTTTCTCCATGCCTCCTCACTGACACATGTGCTGTGTCTTAGGTTTCTATGGCTGTGAGAAAGGCACCTTGGCCCAAAGCAACTTGGGGAGGAAGGTGTTTGTTTAGCTTAAGTGTCCCGTTACAGTCTATCATCAAGGGAACTCAGGGTAGGAACTCAAGGCAGGAACCTGAAGCAGGAATGTGAGCGTAGAGGAGTGCTGCTTACTGGCATGCTCCTCCTGGCTTGCTTAGTTAGCCCATTCATATGCAATCCAGGACCATGTGCCTGGGGGTGTACTGCCCACAGTGGCATTGGCCCTCCCACACTGATCATTAGTTAAAAAAAAAAAAATGCCCCTCAGGATCGCCTATATGAAAAGCTGGTAGAGGATTTTCTCAAATGAAGTTTTCTCTTTTCAGATGAGTCTCGCTGCGTCTATCAAGCTTTTGGAGATCTACATCTGTCTGCCTCGGGGATTTCCATCCCATCTTGGGGGATAGAAACCAATAAAGGGGAAGCATAGGCCCTTTCTTCATCATAGGTTTACAGGGTCTAAGGGAAGATGTCTTACTTTATATGAAGGATGCCCTTCTCAAGGTCAAAGGTCATCAGCCCTTCTCAAGATACCAGCTACTGATTTCAGGGGGTGGGTGGCTAGTTCCACAGATCCCCCAAAAATGCTCTGGTAAGAGAAAAAGGGAAAAGTGTTAAGAAACATTTTTCTAAATTATCAGGGAAAGAACCCAAGTTTGTGGTAGCAGTGAGACAGGCTAGCATATAGAGGGCAGTTTAGCCACCTGAGACTCTTGGTTTGGGCTATCCACATTCCCCTCTCCATATGCACCTGGCAACCTGGGACTACCGCCTGCAAGCTGTGTGTATATATATACTTTAAACAATGGAAACACGGTCACTCTTCTTAGCAATCCATTAATAATGTCCTTCTATTCAAACACATCCTAGAATACAATCTGAGAACTATGGGTAATGAGCCAATCGGCCAAGATTGTCAGTGCTTGCTCAATAGATAAACTGTGTCCTCTGAATGACCTTTTAGAGAGACTCCTCCATTAAGCTACCTTATGCCTATGCAGAGTTGGGTGTACCTATGATTAAAATCAGATGCAGTAAGAGTAGGGGCGTGCACAGAGAGCAAAGATTACATAATCCAGTATTGTCAATCAAAATAAAAGAACCACCCTCACTAAACCCCTCAGCAAACATTCTTTTGTTGAACCTCATAAAAAGAAGACCCAAACAGCAATTGGGCTTTTAGTATCTTCAGTCATGTGGCCAACCATCACTCTTGACAGTATGTATCTTCCCGATCTGTACTATTGCTTTCTTTCTTAATAAGGTATCCTTGTACTCTGCAATCAGTGTGCATCTTTATTTCATAAAATAAAGACACCAGGAACATGAAAACACCCGTCCCAAAGCCACACCGCTCTCTGAAGACTCCACAGTGAGGAGAGGAAGTCAGAGCAAGGGTTTTCCCATGTCCTCAGTAAGTTCTTATTTGGGCACATGCAGGACCACCTGAAGAATCATCATTTTCAATGAATAGCTCTCCTTCATTGTCACATAGCTCTGGGGTCAGGATTTGCCCTTGGAGCTCACACTGGCCTCAGAGGGTAAATAATTGGGTAAAAACTTTCTTTATTAAAAGAAAAAAAACACACTTATTGTGTACGTGTATACATGCACATAGGTGCCATTTCACACATGTGGAGGTTAGAGAACAATATATGGGGTTCATGTGGGTCTCAGGTCAAAGGTCATCAGCCATCTCACTAGCTGAGAGCATCCTCCTGGGTCATACCTATCTCATCACAGAAGCTTATTTCTCTGATGTACATACTCTGCTGCCCTGACTCTCCTGACAGGATACCATGAGTTTATTCCAAGGCAGCACATGCCCCTGTGCTGGGCCAGCCTGGAGTGTCTGCCTCCGTGCTGGCTTCCACACTGAGACCTCTCACCTAATACTTTAGGACAGCTGTCACAGAAGACAGACCTGGGCAACGGAGAGCTCGCTGTCTGTGAGTTCTGCTGGCTGCATCAGGACCTACGCTGACAGCTTTTCCCTGGAGAAGACTCTCCTGTGACTATGGTGTCCAGGAGCCAGGTCTCCGTCCATCCCACGGTTTCCTCAGTTCTAGTTAGATGAGGAGATCCCTGGAGAGATGGGACAGGTACTGATGAGACTGCGATCGGAGCAGTCCGGAAGCCAGGCTTACCCAGTGTTCACCAAAAGCTCCATCTCCACCTCTGCTTCTGAGCTAGAGGGTGGGAGCAATTCTGGAACCCAGTATCTCTCAGTCATGAACTGCGGCTGGCTCTGCTTTTATGTGATGGGCCCGAGATGTAGTTTTAGGTGTGAGGAACTGAAAAAGGGAAAGCCCCTGACAGTGTGCGTGTCCGGGCTATACAAGGCCTGGATCAGCATTAAAATGATGTGCCTTGACCATCAGGAGGGATCTAGGAGTCATGGGGAAAGGGCTAGTTTCAAAAGCAATCTTCAAGGGAAAACTGACATCTGCCAGTATGACTATACTGCATAGAAATGAGCTTGATAGAGCTAGGGTGGGGAAGGGGAAGAGGAGGAAGAGGAGGAGGAGGAAGACAGGGAAGAAAGCCGACCCCTCCATGTGTTTATCTGTGTATGTGCATGTGTGTGTTTGTGTATGTGCACAGTGTGTGTATGTGTTTATGTGTGTGTATGTGTGCATGTGTTTGTGTGTATGTGTGTGTATATGTGTGCATGTGTTTGTGTGTATGTGTGTGTATATGTGTGCATGTGTATGTGTGTGTGGTGTGTGTGTGTGCAGGTAGAAAACAGAAGCTGTCATCAGTGGTTTCTTCAATTGACATCCACTTTGCTTTTAAGACAGGGTCTCTCACTGAACCTGGAACTAGCCAATTTGGCTAGACCGGATGGTCAATAAACTCCAGGGATTCTTTAGCCTATGTCTCCCTGGGCTGGCATTATAGGCTCAGGCCACTGTGTTTAATTTGTATAGTTTTTATGTGGATTCTGTGGACTGAGCTCATGTTTTCATTCTAACATGGCAAAGAACTTTAGCCACTGAGCTCTCTCCCCAGCACCTAGGGAAGGTCTTCAGTGACTGTTGTGGCTCTTAGATCTTGTGGACCAAGTTCCTGCTAATTACTATCCTTCCATATATATCCTTCTCACTGCCTCAGGCCCACTGGTCCAATCCTTCACAGCCTTCCAATCCAACACAGCCTCTCTTCTCCACAAGAAGAATGGACTCTTCCCAGAATTCAAAAGTGTGGAAACATCATCTCAGTTGCCACAATCTGGGTACCACTGATGCACACGCCTCTGGCCTTTCCAGTTCCTGTTGTGTTGCAAATGAACATTGCAGCAGGTAAACAGAGCCCCACAGTGCAAAGTACAACTCTTATTTATAGATCAAACACCTGCCATCAATTTAAACAGTAGTTATCTAACTTGAAAGTTTGGCGAGATACTGAATGCCCCCTTGAAGCAAGCAATTTCCAAGTAGCAGTTTGCATATACAGATGTGTTTAAAGCCTACTTCAGAATGCTGTAATTATCATCAAAAAGACAGATTCCATTAAATATCTGTTATGCTTTTAGTATCTGCACTCCCAGACAGATCTGAAATGCCGGAAGTCTTGGGCTTCTTAGCACTATACTTTTAATGTTATTTATTTAAAGAAGCTGTGGGTTTCAGAATGTGGAAGGAATCTTATCAGAAGTTTCTGGGCAGTTAATGATACAATGTGGCTGTTGCCTTTTCAAACCCAGTTGACATTTCCAGCCTCTCTCTACCAGGCACACAACAAACCTCCCATTTGGACAAAGCTTTTTCCCAACAGAAATCAGTGAAGAGTGTGTACGTTTCTCAGCACTAGAAACTAATAACTACTGCCTCCTGAACAATAAATATTCAGTGATGTGCTATCCAGGGACTCCAAAGTGTCGTCCTGTCAGTTTTGCTGATGAACTCCTAAAGGTGATGTGACTGTACTCTCAATTTTACAAATGCTGGAAACTGACCTTCTTAGAGGTTAGTACACTGCCTACGATCATTCAGCTGGGAAGCAGCAGGCTGAAATGGGTCTGTTTTCCTACAAAGCCTCTTTGAAATAGGCTGCTGCCTCTTTGCTTGGCTTGTTTCAAAATGGGTCTTCCATTGACAGGATATTGAATGTCACTGTGGAAAGGGGTGATAATTATTTTCAGTGGCCTGAACCTGGCCTGGCTTGACCTCTGACATGAGTACAATCTAGCAGCAGGCCACTCAGATCAGTTACATGTGCACAGGACACGGTAACCCTGTAGACCTTTCTTCCTAACCAGGAAATCCTAAGAACAGATTAGAAGCTTTATACAGATTTTTCATTCCACAGGTCTGGGGCCCTGAGTCTGTGTACTGCATCGGCCCATGGAAGTAATGACATGCTTGTACAAGGTCACAGGGCCAGCAATGATGTGGGGCCACCCTCTTTACCAGGAACCTACCCCCTAACCCCAACACCAACCCAGAAAACAGCACTCCTTAGTGGGAGGAGCAGTATTTCAAGGTATAGGAGAACGGAGCTGCCTTTCAACTCTAAGTCCATTGAGCATGATGTAACACATTTCAGAATAGGAAGACAGACAGACAGCAACAGTCAGCTGGGCTGGGCCACTGTTAAGAACCATGCACTGGCAATCCAGGTTACTAGTGACATTCTCCTCTGTGTCGAAAGCCCCACTTGGCTGGGGTCTGGGACTCAGGAGCTCAGCTCTTATCTCTGTTCTCACTGTGGCTGTGGAGCATTCTTTGCATTTATGGGGTTACTCTGCAGCCCAGGACAGGGACACTCCAAACATCTTCCACGGTGATCCCACTGACCACTTAGTCTACTGTGAGTCCAGCCCTGCTCTCCATTTGGCCCAGTTTGTTCTTGGTACTCTCAGCTCCCAAGACACCTCGACACATGCTGTACAGATTGTCAAACCACTCTTCAAATTACCATGACAAGGCCAAGTCCAGGTGAGCATTAATAGAACTAGGGAGGGGGAGATACTCTCCAGTTCCTTTTCCAACAGCACAGGAAGACAAGGCAAAGGATGTAGACACCATCAGTGAGGGGAGTCCAGTCTCTGCCTCCCTAATTATTACACTTTCTGTCTGCCCTCACATAGGCTCAAGAGCTAACCAGACAGCTCAGCTCTTTGTTGTGAGATACTATGGACAGAGGCCTCGGGCTTCAGAGGAATAGGGCTGGACAGAGATGTCCAAAAGGAAGCACAATCACAGCAGAAGTCTGGTTCACATTCTCCTGCTCACTGCTGGGGTGTGAGTGTGTCTCCCAGGCATGCATGTGTTAGAATCTGCAGCAGGATGGGAGGGAAAACGGAGCTCTTGGAAATGGGTTCTTGCCTCTCTTATAGGATTAGTCATCTCCAAATGAGTGGTGACAAGGGGAGCCTGCACGCTGCATTTGCTTCTTCTTTAGGCTCCTGAAAGGCGGCAGGAAGCCTTCAATGGCCCATGCTTGTAAGATTTCCAGCCTAGAACCACAAGGCCAAAGAAACCTTCCTTTTATAAATTATCTACTTTGAGTATTTTGTTGCAGCAACAAAAATAGACAGCAATATTTTCCTATAGTTTTAAAGGACTATTTCAAAGTCAACTTTTCTTTCTTATATGCTCTTGTCCTAAGCTTTCTCACTTTTTTCCATCACACACACACTATACATACAACCACATAACACAAAAGCACACACATATACATATACCCACATATACACACAAACACACACATACAAAGATACGCACATTACACACACATACACACTATACATATACCGCAAAACATATGAGCACATACACGCACATACATAAACATATGCATTACACACACACACACACACACACACACACACACACACACACATGCACACACATGCCCAAAGAGGCACATGGTGGAAAGAAGAGAAATGATAAGTAGAAGAGCATGTCCCTTTAAAGCCCCTGCAATCTCACGGGTCAACTGTTCCAACAAAGCTTCTACCTTGCAAACCACCCAGGCAGCGCATATCCTTACTCCCAACCCCATCAAGTCATTCACTCGAGTTTCTGGGTGACCTTCAGGACAGCCTGTGAGACATGGGTTTCTGCTCGACTCCCTTCCAATGGCAGAATGGTAAGAATGCCAAGTGGGGGAAGAAAATTGGAAAGAATTCTCCGGGTTGGGACCAAATTTGCTCCAGGATATAACTGCACGGTATCCAAAATCCTGGCAGGCCACCAGGTACTGTAGGGTGGCAAGGTTCCCAGACTCCACTTCCTCAAGCAGACTGTACAAGGCAGAGCAGGATATTGCCAGAAAAAACTCACAGTGTGAAAACACAGTGTGGACAGCAACAGCAGACCTCAGCTCTTTACCCTCAGGGATCCAAAACGCCAGGGCCACTTTCTTGTTTTTAACTGAATGTCTGCTTGCTCCTTTACTCAGGGTTTGGGGACTGGTGGATTCTGTGCCCTTTAATCACTTCCAGCTCATAAGCAGGTGCAGGAGCTCCAGGGCCCATACCTTCTAGCAATGCATGCCATAAGAAGTGAAGGCAGATATGGGTGCTTTGCACAAGCTGGCATGGAGACATTTCCTTGAAATCATCTGGAATCCCATGGTTGGCAGGTCATCAAAGTTACCATTAACGCTTCCAATAAAGGTTGGATGTATTGATGGGTAGAAGACAAAAGAAGTAGCAGCATTGCTCCCCAAAGCGAGTCCAACCTAACTGAACTGCCTATGAAAATGAAGATGGCACAAGGACCCGGCTGGAATCTAGATGGTCATCCTGGGAAGGCCCCATAAAACCACCTAGGCAGTCATGCATTCAGACAGATATGCTTTCAAAAGAGAGCCCATCTCTTGTTCTGGTAGCCTCTTGCAGGCATCTGCTAGCCACTCTTCTTGGGGTGAGATCAATTCCCCATTTCCCTCATATTTGGAATCTGACAGGAACAGCCAACAAGCTGTCCCACTGTCTCCACAGCTGGGAGGCTGTGGCTCAAGACCGCCTTCTGTCCTTTCTGCCCCTTAGATCTAGAAAGAGATGCCGACATCTGAGAAGTCATTAGAATAAAATTTCTGGGCGACTCATTTTGTCTGTCCTACCTCTCTGTCTCCAGACAGAAAAGAGCCACCAAGGCAAACTCAGGCCCTCTCTACACACCTCTGCTCCTGCCCCTGTTACAGTCCATTTTCCTAAGGTTTGTGATGTTCACTGTAGCTGTATCTTTTCCTTACCTCTTCTGTGAGAGGACTTGATGGTAAAGGCAAGGGAAGTATTACGAAGTGTGTTGGGCTAGGTTATCCTTCACCGTCAACCTAACTGGATTTGGAGTCACGTAGGAGACACTCCTTGTCTATGACAGTGTTTCTGGAGAGGTTTAACGGAGGAGAGAAGACCACACTGAAGGCTGGCCGTTGTCATAGAAAGGTTAAAGGAGGGAGCCAGCTGCATCTCTTGCTGCCTACCTACCACAGATACTCTACAGCTGCCTTATGCTCCGGTTGCCATGCTTTCCCCTCCAAGACACGCTGGATCCAAGGGTCAGTACAGACCCTTTCACCTTAAGGTTTTTCTTGCCAAGTGTCTGGTCTCAGTGGTAAGAAAACCAGTGCAGTGAGTATCTGCTCATCATTCTAAATGCATTTCCCTTTCATTCCTACAGCAAACTGAGGGACAGGGATTAATTAGTCCTGTCTTACATCTATAGAACTTACAGTTTAAGTGCCCAGAGGCTTGTCCCAGGCCACTGCCACAGCAATGGTGTATTTTGTCTCTCTAGAAGAACTCTGCTAATTTCTCAACTTCCTGGAAGTGGAGGCCTACTCTGCCCTTGTTATCTTTGTATCTCTGGTACCAATTTAACACCTGACACACACCTTATGTATCATGTTATCTTCAATATTCCTTACACAAAAATGAAAGGATACACATCATGCTTACTATACCAGTTTTAAATGCTCAGTCTAGTGATCTCCAGTATTCATTGCTGTGAGACAAATGTCCAGAATGTCTCCATCTTGTAAAACCGACACTCTGGGGGGAACAGTTCTCTACTCTCCTCCCAGCTCCCCATAGCCTCCTGCCCTTTCTATCCCACAAGCTTGACTGCTCAGTGAATAAAAATCACACAGCATTTATCCTTATGTGAATGGCTGATTCAACCCCATGCAGTGTCTTCAAGGTCCATCTGCTATCATAGTATGTGATAGGTTTTTCTTCTTGCCAAGGCTGGATAGTGTTCCATTTCTAGATTCTAGATCTCATAAAATGGCTTCCTCTGAGCCACCCACTCTGCTCAGCTTCATTCCAGAATAGCTTCATACTGAGAGGGTTGCACAGTCACTGCTGGGCTCCACAGTGTGCTGTCTGAGCTTCTCACTAGGTCTTCATAGGGAAGGAAAAAACCCAAGTCCCATTGAGTCACAGAGCTCCAAGGCTCAGCAAACTGGACCTTTGTAACTCTGCAAGCCATTCCAAGAGCCTGTTAACCATTATCATCCTTTGCCACCTTCCTGTGAGTCCCTAGGAATGACTGACTGACCTACAGAGATGTGACACCTCATCTGTGTGGCCTATTAGCAGAAGTTCTATGTAGAGCTCTGAATTCACAACTCTTAGCCCAGGGCCTTGTTCTTCTAAGTACCATGTGCATGTGACCTCTTCCCCAGCAAAACACCAGGCTTTCCATGGGCTCACCTCCATATTTAATTCTTTTAGGTATTTACTTCTCATAGGCATTCCTAAATCCTGTCTCTCCATTTTGTATGGCAAAATGAAGCTGTATATGTAAGCTTGCAGATGATAATACCATGCATCATGTCTATAATTGTCCAGGGAAGGGTTTGTGCTAGCCTCCACACCATATGTCTTAACAGCAGCTGGAAGCATAACAGTCACTCTACAAACTCTGACTGAGTATGCCATGGAGCTGCACAGGTCCCTAAAGATCAGTATGCATATTCTCAACTTAGAACGGATGCAAAGATATGAAGGGACTTGTCTGGTTACAGACCAAATTAATGAAAAACAGAGTTGAAGAACCCAGGCTTTTGTTACTGATTGGTTCTCTCTTGCTGCTGACTATAAAGAACCCACACAGGATTCCTCAGGATTCATCAGCATCAGAGCTGTGTGTGATCTAAAAAGCCCTGAGTGGGCAGACACAATAAAAAGAGGTTAAAGTAGATATTCGTTCATTTAAAGGTGGTATGAAAGTGCTGACTTTTTACTCCTATTGGAAGAAAAGAAGGAAAGGAAATATTGAACAGAAAGATATGAATAGAGGGTGGAGCAAATTCCAACTTTTTACCCAGATATTAAACATCTGCAAGGCAGGCTGTCTCTATTTGTCTCTAGTCTCCCCCATCCCAGGCCTCAATATAGCTGCTCCTAAGAAGGTCACAGAAGAGGCTGTTCTCTCCCCAGGAAAGTGTGAAACCCTTGAGAGGGGCATTAACTTCTTATGACCTCAAAATTCTTTAATAAATTAACTTTATTAAAGGATCACTGGTTCTTTAGGATCTTGAAAATGAAATCACACCTTCTGGTGACTATATATAGTCACCTCATTTGCAGGTTTGCTGTCTTGTTACATCAATCCACACCTCCCCTAAAAACAAAGGAAGTTATTTCTGTTATGTTTCATAGTTTATTATAAATAAAATGCTTTATGCATATACAGTGTAGTCCAGGCTAACCTCAAACTTCTGATCTTCCTAACTCCATCTCATCAATATGGGTCACCACAACTGTCTGGATACAAGGCTTTAAAAATGTTTAACCTTATCATTAGACTTAAGTAGTGGAAGTATTATATATTTAACCAATCAACAAATATTTACCGAGAGCTTCTTATACGTTGAACACTATTCTAGGCCCTATGGGTGTACAATTAAATAAAGCCATGGGTCTTCTTGCACTGCTAAAGTTTGTATTTCAAGGATGAGGCAACTGGCTTGGAGGCAAGGCAAGTTAGGGAGTTTCATGAGTTGATGGCAATTGTCATTTATGGAAAACCTGCTAGGCTTCGGGCCCAAACACTGTGTATACCATTTATGATATCCCATTTATTCCTCAATGACCTTGCAAAGCATTTATCTTCAAGATGAGGAAAGAACCCCTGGAGACCCTAAGCACTCCCCTAAGGTTACTAAGCTAGTTAACGGGGAGGGTGCTGTCAAGACTCCCACACTCAAGAGCAGATCAGCCTGTGTATGCTTAGTTGTGCTGAAGGATGGGCAGCATTCAGTGCTCAAAGGGAGCTGGGAGAGCGGAGCATTCCAGCTAGGCTGGCTTCAGAGATGAATGTGACATCAGCCTCTGTGCTCTCCTGATACCTAGTGCCAGCTACAGAATGCTGCTGTGTGGAGAGGTGAGCTCTCATCACCAAGAGTGACTGCAAATCAGAGGTGCCTGCCTTTCCCTCTTCACAAGGGTGATGCATGACAATTTGGTACACACATGGAATGGGGCTGGCCCATCCACATTTAATATGTATGGAGTGACACAAAGGGACTCAAATACATAAATGCCAGAGCAAAAGCTAGAGTGGATTACACGTCTCTGGGCCAATGGTTTCTTAGATATTATGCCAAAAAGCACAAGCATCAACAATAGCACAAAACATCATACATTTAACACCATAAAAAAACCTTATGCTTAAAAAGGTAGTATCCCAGAGAATCAAAGAAAATACTCACACACTATATATGTGGCAAAAGACTTGTCTTCAGAATATATTAAAAAATTATGGAAGTAGGCATGTGGTACACATCTGTAATCTCAGCATTCAGAAAGCTAATGAAGGAAGATTGCCAGTCTGGGCTACAAAGTGAAACATTGCTTCAAAAATCAATAAGCCAATAAAATAAAGTAAGAACTCAGTAATGTAAAGTCAAGCAATGCGATTAAAATATGGGCCAAGGGTCAGAATAGACATTTTTTTAAAGAACAAATACAAGTGGCCACTAAGCACACAAATAAATGTTGGTAGCATCACCCAGCAGGAAAACACAGGTGAGAATCACAATGTGATACTGCTACAGTCTCAGAGGGATAATTAGAATCAAGACAGGCTGAAGGGGTATTATGTTGTTCCATTGTAAATAATTGTCCCCGCCTATGAGCTTAATAAAAAGCGCTAATTGGCCAAAGGCAGACAGAAAGTATGGGCGGGGCTACCAGACTAAGAAGATTCTAGGAACAGGCAGAACAGAGCAGAATGCCAGAGAGAAGCCAGAAGATGCAGAGGACAACTATGCTGCTCTGAGAAAAGGTACCGTGCCGCATGGCTGAACAGGAGAAGAGTCATGGGTTAGATAAAGGGTAAAGAGTTAGCAAGTTATATGCCTGGGCCTTAGGCCAATCAGCCTACAACTATTGTAAGCATCTGTGTGTCTCTGCGGGTCTGTGGGTCTGTGGGCCTAAACCTTGAGGCTAGGCCCGAAAGTCTGGGCAAGAAACCTCATACTACAACAGGCAAGGGCAGGTCCTGGGTAAGAGGACCCAAGTTCAGATCCCCTGCACTCAGGCATGGTGGTGTCACCTGTAAAATTGGGTTGAGGTAGGGACAGGTAATCTGAGCTTGCTTTCTAGCTAGCCTAGCCAATCAGTTAGCTCCAGGTTCAGTAAGAGATTCAAAATCAGGTGAACAGTAATAGAAGAAGACTCATGATATGTGGTGATATGTTGTATATTTAATAAAAATAAGTCTGGAATATCAGAGGACAGAATCACCCACGGAGCTGAACCAAAAAGTCAGTGAGTGGTGACTCACACCTTTAATCCCATCACTTGGGATTAAACTCTGTGAGTTCAAGGCATAACAGTCAGGTAGTAGTAGCTCACAGCTTTAATCTTAGCCCTAGGAGAGTTAAATCAGAAAGTAAAATAGCTGGGTGAGGAAAGAAATATAAGGCAGGAGAAGGCATAAGTTCAGCACCCTGCCTGTGCACCCAGAGAGCCTGAGGACTTGTAAAGATAGGACACTCTATTCAGCCTGAGTTGGCTGGGTAAGAACTGGCTGTGGTTTTTCCTCTTTCTGATATTTCAGCTTTTCTCCAATATCTGGCTCCAGGTTTTATTATCATACTAAATAGAACTCAGACTTTTATACAGGCAGCCACAAGTGAGCATAACTGCACATGTATGTGCACACGTATGTGCACACACATTCAGACAAAATAGTAAGTGAAAGTGAGGGCATGCAGCATATGTAAACTTCACATATTATTGATAGGAGTGTAACATTATATACACATTTTCAAAACAGCTTAGCAATTGTGTAAAATGTTAAACGGAAGTTATCAAGTGATCAAATACTTTACTCCTAAATATACATCCAAGAACAATCAAACGTATTACTCTTCCAAGAACTTATGCACAAGTTTCATAGCAACAGCATTCTTTGCCCAAAGGGGAAAAGAATCCAGATGATTATCATTTACTATATAGATAAATAAAATGTGGTATATCTATAAAATGGAATATAATTTGGCAATACAGTACTGATGTATGTCACATGGATGAACTTTAAAAATATGTTGCATGAAAGAGTTTAGTCTAAAGGCTGCATAGTATATCAGTAAATTTATATAAAATGTCTGTGAAAGAAAAATATAAAGAAACAGAAAGTGGATTATAGATTATACAGTGACTGGGGAACTGGGGAGACAGGGGTGTAGTTAATGATTACCAGGTGCTTAGAAGTGGTGAAAATGTTCTAAAATTGTAGAGATGCTTTCAGAATTCTGCAAACACACCATAACCCATTGAGTTGTGTACTAAAAGTGGGTAAATTGTATGGTATATGAATTATGTCTCAATAAAACTGTCAAAATGCATAGTCTACTATGAAAACACACAGAGAGCCAGAGAAAGATGTCCTCCACAGCATTGAGTTTGCAAAGCAAATGCCACAGCTTGTTTATCTTCTGCCAATCTATACGGAAGGTTTCTCTGGGGAACTTTCTGGACCAGATGATTTGTCAGAGGATGATCAACAAACACTGCTCAGATGATAATAGAAAGTAGGAAGCTTAGAGACAACCGATCCCCCTCCCACTAACACTTAACCATCAACAATGCAATAACTGAACAGTGACAGGAGCTACATACAGATTCAATGACGTCTTATTTGATAACCAGAACACTTCTTTAAACCAAAAGAAACAGCATCTGGCCCTGAAACAAACACTTGAAATACATAACTTAAAAAGAGGAAATATTAACTTTGGCTCCCAGTTTTGGAGGTCTCAGCCCACAGCCTCATCAACACAATGATCTAACTTCCACCACCAGACTCCATCTGTTAAATGTTCCACAAGCCTCCCAACACAGCTCCAGGCTAGTGATATGTGAAGGGCATTCAAGATCACAAAGGATAGCAGACAGGTATCTTTTTTCTCTCTAGCAATGCCCGAACTGCATTTCAGAAGCTGCGTTTAGAGCAAGATATAGACACTTGGTTTGGTTGGGTAGCCTTTCAGCCCCCAGCCTGGCTTTTCAGAACACACATTTTTTCTTTGTCTCATCACACATAACAGTTATCAATAACCTCATCCACTCCACAGGCCTCTTAACCAAACCTGAGCTTATCCCAAGTAAACAACACTTGAACTTTAGAATTCTGGCTCCATCCATTTGTGTGAATGACACACCCCACTGATATTATAAGATGGCCCACCCACCCTTGGCTACTCTTTTTCTACAATGACAGGCCGCTGCCTTATATATGATTTGGCAATACAAAGTACTAATATATGTCACAGCATGGATGAACTTTGAAATGCAGCATGAAAAAGTGCCAGGCCTAATATATGATTGCCCTTCACAATGGAAATACACCAAGGACCCCAAATGATGCATTAGTTAAGATTTAGCTTTCCTGTTCACAGTAATGGAAGGGGAGCCATTATGTGTGTACAGTAAGAAATTAAGTGACTCTCCTCATTTGCACCCATAGGATGGAGATAGCCTTTGGCCAGGAAGTCTCGTCAATGCTTTGGGTCTTCCTGGATCCTATGTTCCTGGTTATTTTAGGCACATGCTTGAGTAACTTCTCTCTCATTAGTTATTCCGCCACAATAGGAACCAGCTCTGCCCTCACAGCAGTGTCCCTGAAGAGCCATTAACAGCCTGAAGTTTCCATCAGCTGGAAATGTACCTGCCAAGTAGTCCACTTTCTTACATCACTCATCCGAAGGTGGTGACGTTTAGACTGAGTTCTCTGCAGAGTATTTTTCATTTAGTTGAATTTGTTTTCAATGTTTTCTTGTTGCCCAGTGATTGAAAGTCAAGTCTGGAGCAGGGGATGGCATTAATAAAGACCCTGTGAGGGCAACCGCTGAAAAAATGACACTTTAACTCATCACTGGCCGGGGGACAGGAACCACCAACCAAGCTGCAGCGGGCCATTATCATCAAACTGGCTGTGGCTAACCTCGCTCTGACTCTGCAGAAGGCTGAAGGAAGCAGGGCACAACATGAGATGAGTCATGGCTCACACTGGGCTCTGCTAGGATTTATCCAACCAATGTACAAAGAGGGGTTTGATCTTCTGGTGGTTATAGATACCAGGTTCCTAGAGGGACTTCATGGAGGATGAAGGCTTCTGCCCAGCATGCCTCCTCCTCACTTTCCAGTTTTACTTCCTGATGAAAGGGCAATTCTGGGGATCCTTCCCACACATAGTCTTAATCTGTCTCTAACCTGGTCTCTGATTCAGGTACCACCTGAAGACCCGTAGGCCCCACTCTGGAGGACTCACTAGCAGAGGAACAATTGCACACTCAAAATTCTACATAATATAGCTGGGTAACACACTCCCTCCAAGACCTAACAGCTGAACTCTCGGAAGTATTCAGACTGAAGAGCCATACTCTAGCAAACAGAATGGGATGGTCTTCCCCAAGATGTGTTCCATGAGAAGCTAACGAGTAAAATGGGATCCATTCCTGTGTCATTTCTTGGATTCTAAGAAATCTCAACTATAAGTTCCTTGTGTTTGTAATAATAAAGACCTCTTTTTTGGGGGTGGGGGTAGCAGAGTTGAGCAATTGGTTACAAGAACATAGTTTTAATTTTTTAATTATGTGTTTGTACTGGGGTATGTTGTACTTCCTCTGGGCGGGGGGGGGGGGCACCTTTCATCTCAGAGGGAAGCTCCTGATTAAGACACAGGATGTTCTAGAGAGACCTAAAACATTCCATCATAAAACACTGCTGCAGACAAGCCCATTAAACTCAGGAAGTAAACAACACCAAGTCTTCAGGAAGTCCCTGAGACTGATCAGATTTATTAGGCCCCTCCCTCTGTAAATATATATAAGCAATAAAACTGCTGAATGTCATTCTCAGACAAACTGAGCTACACTCAGAGCCTCAGATCAAAAAAGTTGGATGGAGGAAACACCCTCTAAACTTGCAGATTGTACAGTGTGCTCCAGGGTCCCTGCTCTCATGAGCCATCACTGTGCTGCAGTGGACTTTTGGTGACATCACTGTTTTCAAGTCATTTCTACTTCTGTAACCTCTCATCTGTACTTATATAAGCAATTCTAGTAAAACTCACTCAGCAGTAGGACTAGAGGCTTTGAATAATAAGTGTTCTGAATTTTGGATATTTTCAGGTTTTAGAATAGTTTCATGTATACACACACACACACACACACACACACACACACACACACACACATATACATATAGAATGAGTGATCTTGGGGCATCAGAACTAAAGTCTAATAAATAGATACTTTGTAACACAGTCTGAGCATCACTTTATAGATGACCTAAATAATTTTATATGTGAAAGCAAGTTTCACAGTATGGCACTTTCTACATGGTAGTATTGTTATCTGAACTCTAACAGAGGCTTTGGTTTTTAGAGTATTCTGTATGAGGGATGTTCAAAGTGTGCTGACTTTGCTTAAGTGTTAGCTGGGAGTTTCTGACACACAGACCCTTGGAGATAAAGTGCTATAGTGTCAACCACAAGGTCACCCTAAGCTAATCTGTTAACAGTATGGTCACCAGCCTTGGTACTGTGGGGATGTGGTGAACGTTTAGGACATTGGGTCTAGCGGGCAGAAGTTGGGTCACTGGGGGAATGCCTATGATAGGACCATTACCTTCTTTTCTCATATTTTGCTTCTCTACAGCCACCAAGTGAAAAGGCCTCCTTTACCACATGATCACCGTGGCATATACCATGCTGCTGTAGCAAAAGATTCACATAACCATTCACAGAAGCCCCCAAAGATGCTAGTGAAAAACATGCCTTTACACCATGTTAGTTGACAATCTTAGGTGTTTTGTCCCAGTGCTGGAAAGCAGGGTAACAAACAGAGCTCTTCACAGAGAGCAGCCAGCTTTCCTGGATCCCTCGTATCACCAGTAGATCACACCAAAGCTTCTGATTCTTAACCTGGTGACCTCCATTGCCTTTAAATACTTCCTACATGTGATAGAAAACCAACTTTCATATTGCTGACACATGACCTTTTTAAAGAGAGGTATTTTGTTTTATAATGATTATAGATGAATATATTATTATGAAGGTAGCACAGAGTACCCATGAGCCCCTTACTCAGCGTCCCATCACTAATGCCTCACACTACCAAGCAGCACTTGCCAAAACTAAGAAGCTAATGTTAGGATAGTACTATTAATGAACTCTAGAGTCTAAGTGATTCTTGCTAGTGTTCTGCTGGTGTAATCTTCCTGTCCTGGAGTCTACATTACCCATCCTGTCTTCTCAGCTCCCAGTGGCCATTGGCATTTCTGTCTTTCCCTGACTCGCAAGAGCTGTGCTCACGTGCTCTGCATGACAACTTCTGCCCTGCTTCATCTCTTTCTTTTCTCAAGGCTAAATACTGCTCTTATCATGGACCTGATCAGAAAGAGTGAGCATCCTCCTCACAAGACTGATGGAGTTAGCCTCAGCCTGTGGGTAAGATGAAACTTGCCAAGTTTCTCTGCTGTAAGGTGCAGCCGTCTCTTTTCTTTGTTGATAACGTTCTAGAAGACACTTTATGAGGCAGTGAAAGGCTCACTTTAACAAAAACCTCACATCGGTGGGCTTCTTAACAGAAGGACTCACCTAGGTGCCATCATAGCAATATGTAGAAATTCATGAAGACTGCCAATGTCCCTGTGTCTTTTGTAGGTAAGGATAGGCTCCTCGTATGTGACACCACCATCTAACTCAGCTTTGTGCCAGGCAGGTGGATTGGTGGGGGGCAAAGTCTGGATACAGTCATTCCTAGGATCCTCCACCTGAACCTCATCCCTTATGCTTACCCTATTCCCACACTGTGTCTGCCATCTGGCTGAAAACACTTATTATTCCACAAGTGAATCTGGTCACACAGCCCTTCTGCCTTGACTGCCCATTTCTTCACCGAAACTCTTAGCCCCATCTGAGGAACTGAGAATTGAGAAGAAGTTATTGAGCCGGGGCTTCTCATCTCCTACTGACTAGCCTGTTTGCCCAAAAGTTTTTCTTTAAAACCTGTGATATCTTTAGCCACTGTCTGATGCATTTAAGTGGATTTATTTGGCCTTTCATATATGTGAACTGTGGATGGATGGACTTTCTCAAGGTCCTATGGAGTGGTTGTTTCTTGGAAACATGTTGAGAAGTATCTACTCTAGATGGGCAGCCAGGCCCTGAAACAAAAGCCCCTTTCCTTTTCAAAGTCACATGAGAACTGCTTGAAATAGCACTGTGAGTAAGGATGTGCTACACAGCAGCCCCTCACCAGCTTCCCTTTCTTCTAAGTGGCAAGGCACATCTGGACTCTGAAAGAATGGACTTTGGCATCTGTGGCCACTCTGAGGAATGCACTTGGCAGGTGGCAGGCTGCACGTGAAGTGTAGAAACCACATTACGACAGACATCCTAGGCAGCCTCAGTTCACAGTCCTGGGTAGCCATGATACACAAATGTCCTCTTCAGAACAGAGCAGCACTCTTGGTAATCTCCATTCTAGCCCATGAGCATAAGACCAAGAAGGAAACACAATGCTGCTCAGATCTGAGCTCTGCCTCAGCTACTGACAAGGTCTTTTAGGACATGGGATTATGTGTTTCCCAGTAAATGACAACATTAGGCATGCAGCTTGTACACAGGGGTGTACAGGGCCATCCATCAAATAAACAACCTGCACAGGGAATCTCTGGGGGAACTCCCCATTATAGGAATGTGGGCCTTTTCAATTATAAGATAAGGTGAGCAAAGATAATTGAGGACAGCTATTCATATGTTGTCTTTTTATCATATCGAGACTGGCATGGGATATCCCCATTGTCATCCCATGTTGGGAATGGAAAATCCAGGACTTCCTGCATGCCAGGCAGAAGCTGAGCTCTACTACTGGGCTATAGACCCAGCCCTGAATGGCAGAAAAAAAAACAAAACGAAACAAATAAAACATAGTAACAAAAGATACGACGCTAAAATTTAAATAGACTAGAGTTCCAATAGACAGGATGTGGGGGAAGGGAGCCAAGTCCTCTTTGCTAATCTCTGAAAGGACCTGAAGGGCAATAAGCAGGAGAATCAAAACCCAGGTGAGTGTAAGCCTGAGCAGGTGGATGGCTACAGAGGTCTCACCTTGTAGGCACCAGCGGATTACTGCCACATTGCCAGTGCATGGCAAACAGACTTTGACAGTCAAAGCTTCCACATTTTGGCCTCAAGAATTACCCACTCTTATAATACAGCTGTGTCCCTAAAAGACGGCAGGAGTCTGAAGAACCCGTGGAATAGATGGACCCGAGAGTGTGCTTTAGAAAGATCTCCAGGGAGAAAAGAGAAGGGCTTAGTAATACAGTATCCAGAGGAACAGCAACGTGGGAGGGAAGACATACAAACAGAAAAGAGAGGAAAAAGAAGGGGGAGGTGTCTCTAACTAAGTTCATTCTAGATCTGCCTAGCACCAGCACCAAGGAACTCAGGTCAACCAACTAATCTTCGGGACAGTAATAGACCCCAATTCTTGAGCTACTTCATCTGCCTTAGCCTGGACACACACAGCCACAGCTGGGCTCAGGGTGGCCCAGTAGAGGCCCTCTCAATGGTTTGTTCATCCGTGCAACATCTAGAGGGTGATCAGGTTTCCTTCCAGATACAAGGGTCCTAACTGCTACTGGACATTAGCCATTCTGCAGGGTGTCACTTCCCAGGACTCTCTCCCAAACTATTGGTTTTGCTAAGTTAAAAACAGATCTATACATCTTAGCTACTTTCATATACTTCTGTGGTCATACTAGGCAGTTGATTCTGCTTGGACTAGATACAGAGGCAGGGGATAGGGGGATGAGATAGGATAGATGCAGGCTCCAGCTGAGTCCAAGATAGCCTGAGGTCCTGATACAGCCCACCTACAGTCCTGTGCTTCTGGACTGGCCATGGTCACACTAGAGGGTTTGGGAACAGTATGCAGATGTCTTTCTGTATGCTGTAAGTACGCTTTATTACCATTGGTTAATAAAGGGACTGTTTTGGCCTATGGCAAGGCAGCTTGGAGGCAGGTGGAAAATCTAAGCAAAGAAAAAATGGAGGAGGGCGGAGTCAGACAGAGACGTTGCAGGCAGCTGCCTAGAGAGCAAGATGTAATGCGACACAGGTAAAGCCACGGAGCCACGTGGCAATACATAGAATAGTGAAAATAGGTTGAGTTAAGTTGTAAGAGCTGGCTGGTAATGAGCCTGAGCCAGAGGTCAAACAGTTTGCAATTAATATAAGCCACTGAGTCATTATTTTATAAATGGCTTTGGGACTGGGTGGGAGATCTTTGTCCAAACCAAGAGGCATGGACTGGACAGAAAACTTCAGGCTACAGTATACATTCTGAGAGAAAGGTCTGCGCAGGAAGGCTGATTTCAGGCTTAGCTAACAGCTACCCAGGGCATACATGTATTGTCACGGTCTCATGTTCTATCTGCTGTTGGACACATCACAAGGACCTGTTTCTGTTCAGCGTACTGTCCTAAGCCCTCCAAGCTATGGACAGATGGTCACTGCCTCGTGTAGGTAGGCATGCATCCTTAAATCTCACACACTGAGGAAGAGAAACTCAGTCCTAGCTCTCTCCCAGCCAGAGACTGATACCATCATCACAATGACGTGTTAATATGGGTTTCCAGAAGGCTCAAGCTCCCTCCTTATCCCATGTTTTCCGGTATCACCAATGTTGAAAACCCTCAACCAATCAAAGATATTAAATAACCTCTGCTCTTGATCTGCCAAGAACCTAGATGTCAGAATGGAGCCCACTTGTCCATCCCACTGGCCTAAGAAGTTGGAGTTCATCAGTAATGACAGTGATTCTTTTTAATGACATACAACTTAATTACCATTTTAATAATCATGCATTAAATATGCCATAGCAACTGGGGGTGTAGCTCAATGGTATAGGGTGCACATGAGGACCTGGGTTCCATTTCTAGCACAATACATGTGCATACATACACAGATGCCCACATGGGAAGATTTATTCAGCAGGGTATTTAGAGAACAGTCATAATCAATTCAAGCAGCAGTAAGACATGAAGTCCTTTGTAGTACAAGAAGACTGCTGACTTGGTTCTAGGATTGTGGGAAAGTCCTATGTGGCTGTGCAGAGCGGTTGGGCCAATGGCTGGTCACCAAGTGGGAAGCAAATATTTAAATGCTGTAGTGAGCTGTGGTCATTAGCAGAAGTTCTGGCAGATTTCAGTCATGGGGAGGGTGAAGACAAAGATATGCAGGAGGAGTGGGAACGGAAGGTGTCTTCAGCAACCTCTGCATTAAATTGCTTTTAAATTCTTTGTTCTTTCCACAGGAATTTCCTATATGGCACAGGCCTTAGTCGTCCTGTCCCCATTTCCCTCCTGGTGCTGGGACTCCAGATGTGTGCCATCACACCTGACCAGTCTCTGACCCCATCACTATTACTAGTTTAGAGTGACATCAGAGAAAGGATCTCGGTATATGCAGAACCCCCTAGAGCCCATTTCTTCCCCAGCGCAGAGGCAAATCAGCCTGGAGATGCCTAGAGATTTCTGTTAATACTGTATAATTCAGCCTAGCTTTCTAACAGGCAGAAACTATCTCCTCAGGAACCACCAGCTTGGATTTCCACTTGAAACACATTCGGTGTGTCGGCAGAAAAGCACACACGAAATATCCTGCACAGAAGAGCTGTAAAACATGGAGGGTCAGTTAATTTTCCGAGAAGAAAGATTCTGTAACTTGACACAATTGCACTCACGATTCACCCCTGCAGCACGATTCACCTCTGTAACGCAGACGTTGATTTTCCCAGGTGGGAGCAGCACTAAAATAGCTAGCCATTGGAAGCATGATCTCCAAGTTTTTTCAGTCCCCACAGATCTAAATTTTATTTTTAAAGTCTAGGAAACAACACTAGATGAAGACTCTCGTTGAAAAACCTAAGTGGAAAGGATTCGGTTTTTCTGTAGCTCAGAGGAAATAATTTCAAAGGTATTTTATAACTGAAACAGAGATGTGTGAGGATGGGGAGGGCATGCGGATTTCCTGGCTCACTTCCTCTTAGGCAAAGAGGCTGTTTCCCACCACCCACAGCAACCCCAGGGCCACCTCAGAGAAAGCCCCGTTTCTTGTGCACATGGGCACAGGTATCACCTTGAAGCTGCCTGTCATCTTGAAGAACAGGTTGTAAGAAGAATGTTTCAAGAGTGAGATATGTTGCCCCTTACTTGGGATGTGGCCTTGGATAAGGCATTCAGTTTTCTGAACCATAGCTTCCAGCTCTAAATGGAGACAAATCACAGCTATTTTATGCCGAAGGATTGGTCTAGATTTCATATGGAAGGTTGTTCAGTTACAAAGGTATCAAAAATTTCTTTGACTGATTGGCTGAAGCATTTGTCAAAAGATGGTCTACTGAAAAGGAGCTGGTGATGCAGATATCCCTTGACTTAGTGTTGATGAAGGGGTGTTAAAGCTCAGGGAAGCTGCAATGCTAGAGTGGGTGCCCTGTGTAAAACCTAATCCTCCACAACAGGAAGGCCCAGAAGACACACCCTTAGCTAATCCTATAAGACACAAAATGGTAAGAGGGCCACCAGTATATTTGAAGAGTTTTGTTGTAGCCCCTTTTTCTTAGGTTGAGATGCTGCTGCTGCTGCTTAGTTGGATGGAGGGGCCAGGTGGCAGCACTGAATCACCAAACGCCAGGTGATCCTAGCTATTGTAACGGGCAACAATGCATAATGGCCTGGCCCATGATGGCACAGACAAAATGATTTTTATGATGGTATGACTTGTGTGGATCTATGGCACTGGCTAATCAATCATGTTTCCAGATGGCCTGATAGAAAAATAAAATGGCCTTTTCAAAGACAGTTATAGGTACAGGTGGCAACAGCCTGAGGGTAGGGGCAGAGTTCCCCAGAAGGTGGTATATGCTTTGATTCAGTGTCCAATAATATGCTACGGTTTCTCCCATGGCCAGCATCCATAGGTTCAGAAATCAAGGTGTGGAAAAGAGAGTACTTCCTTCCACTCACTATTACTACTAGTGACCCACTAGGAGAATTTTTGCTCCTGCGTGGTCTAGAAGGGGGATCTCACTCCTCCCAGGAGCTACAACAAACATTCCATTGAACTGGGACACAGATGCCTCCAGGGCCACTTTGGGTTTCTGATGCCCTTAAGCCAACAGTCTATGAAAGGAATAACAGTGTTAAGAAGGGTGACTGATCCAGACCACCCAGGAGAAAGTGGACCCCTTTCCACAATGGAGCTAAGAAAGAGTATGTCTAAAGTGCCTAAGATCCATTAGGGTATCTCTTGTTGCCACCATGTCCTATAATTAGAGTCAGTGGAAACTACCAACAACCTATACAGGCAGGATGAGAAGGGGGGCACAGACCCCCCAGGAATGAAGGTATGGCTCACTCCTCCAGGAAAGGAGCTGAGACTTGCTGGGATGCTCGAAGACGGTCGGGGAAATACAGGATGTGTAATAGAGGAAGGTAGCTATAAATACCAGCTACGGTCACATGACCAATAGCAAATATAAGGATTATAACTAATCTGAGTGTTTCCAGCATATTTTGTTAAGAATGTGGTATGTGCAGGTTTGTGTGTTTTCTTTCCTTAATTTTCTTATTATGTAATATAACATGAATTAAGAGAATATCAGTTGTTAAGATATTTAAGTTCAATGATAACCAAAATAATATCCCTCAAGGGACATTGCCACATATTGTAAAATTTATAAAGTATCTGTGGTTGTATGTTGGATAGTTATATCATTTTAGGCAAAATTATGACCCTGAAGAATTTATAATGTGTTTGTGACTGCACATAGGATAGTTATATCATGTTAGGCATAGATGTGATGTGAGTTATTGTTTTTATTTGAAAATTAAGCATGTGATATGGAGATATGATAACATATCTTAGTGAGTTAACAAGGGATGGACTTGGGATGGCTATTCTTGATTGTCAACTTGGCTAAGTATGGAATTATCTAAAACCCAAGTGGCTGAGTTCACCTGTAAAGGATTTTTTTTCTTAATTAAAGCATTTGAAGTGGTAAGACCTATTTTTAATGAGTCTTTCAAGGTGGGGAGATCCATATTTAATCTGGGCCACACCTTCTGATGGCAGCCTATTGAAGACATGAGAAAAGGAAAGCTGGCTTTCTTTGCCTGCTTGCCCTCATACTCACTGGAAAACCCTTTTCTTCACTGGCATCAGAGCCTATTTCTTTAGAATTCCAGCATATATTACAGACCAGCTGAGACATCCAGCCTTATAGGCTGAATACTGGATTCTTGAACTTTCTGTTGGTAGACTGCCTCTGTTGGACTAGCTGGACCAGAGCCTATAAGACACACACACACACACACACACACACACACACACACACACACACACACACACACACACACACACACACACAGAGAGAGAGAACCTGATTCATATAGGAACTATCACCATCATCCTTCCCACCTACAGCAGCAGCAGGGCGACCTCTATGAAATCCCTGTATCCTGTGCACATGGGCACAGGTGTCATTCTGAAGCTGCCTATCATCTTGAACAACAGGCTGTGAGAAGAATGTTTCAAGTGTGAAATATTTTGTCCCTTACTAGGTATGCAGCTTTGGCATTCAGCTCTCTGAGCCACAGCCTTCAGCTCTAAATGGAGACAAATCACATGTGTTGTATGCAAAAGGATGGGTCTAGCTTCTGATTTTCAGGTACCTAACATTGTAAAAAATGTAATGCTGGGGACCTTCTTTAAAAAAAAATACTACTGACAGGCAGTAGCAAAATAGCCTCATCCAAGTGTTCAAATAAGATGAGATAAGCATGCGATTACAGTGCAGATGTAGAAAGCACCTAAGTGTCTGACACTAAACCTGATGCAAACTTACTGTGTGCACTGAACCCACCAATGCATAATACCCACTGTGTGCTCTGAATCTACTATGCATAATACCTGTGTGCTAGGTCACTCATGCAGCAGACAGCTACAAACAGGAAGGTTCTATCCTACCACATCATTATCTACAATGGAATGTTCTCTAACCTTGACCACAAAGTGAGCCAGCTCAACACAGAGCAGCAGGACAGCCTATCTGGACCCTAGTTCCTCTCTGAACTCTCTCTAATCCTGACCCCACCTCTGGTTTTCCTTCCTCCCTTCCACTGGCTTTCATTCTGGAAGCCCAGAGGCATAAGCCAGGCTTTCTAACCCTTTATTTCAAATATGGAGATATAGTTATTGACTAGAGTGGGGAGGGGAATAGCTTGTATTTGAGAGGACTGCAGGGAGACCCCTGAGGAGCATGGGCTTTGGGGGGAAAGATATTAAAACTGCAGTGATAGGTATATATCCCTGTGAGAAAATCAAAGCCACTGAACCGTTCTTTACGTGGAGAGACTATATAGTATTAGATTTATATCAATAAAGCTGCGTCAAAAAATAAGCAACCAAAATATATCCAAAATTCAAGAAAAGTTAACTAGATAAAAAGGGCAGAGAAAATACCGAGCATGAAGAGAACTAAGATCATCTAGAAAATGGAGGAGAATTTTTAAAAAGGTTTAGGTTTCCAGTATGAAGAGCCCACAAGAATAAGAGAGCTTTCCAACAAGGATCAAGATTGTATTCTTGTAAGTTAAAGAAATGATTCTTTGAAATACAAAAACCAATTAGGGACTTGGAAGGTAAAGTCCAGGATAGCCTCTAGAACACAAAGCAAGAGACAAAGACATAGAAACATAGCTGAACATGTGACCAGTGTCTTCAGAAAAACAGAGAAACCTAATGGAGAAAATAGACAAATTTCCACAGAGATAATAGGAAGACAAGAGACTTTAAAATAAAATGACCTTGCCTGAATGAAAGAAAAAAAATTCCTGGGCCTAAACACATCAAAGAACCATGCTGACTGCTTACAGAGGGACATAGTAAGGACATCAAAGGATCAAATCCAATAGGCTCAGGAGACAATGGCTCTAAGGAACCTGGCAACAGGTCTTTGTGTCTGTCATTGAAAATGACTTTGGGTTGAGGGTTTTATATTCATGTTCTCTATGGCGAATGAGAGAAACGAGCCTCCATCTTCCACAGGCAGAAGCCAAGGAAGCTCTGAGAACAAGAAAGAATTTGCCAATAAAAGAGTGATTTACTTTTAATGTAAAGCATGAGGGCTGGATAAAATATAATACATTTTAGTTATATTTAGTTGAGTTTCTTCATTTACTTGTCAGGGTCTCATATAGCAAAGGCTGGTTTTGAACTTGCAATGCAGTCAAGACTGACCTTGAGTTCCTGACAACCCCATTTTCCCAGTGCTGGGATTACAGGCATGCACCACCATGCCTGGTTTATTTTTAGTCTTTTTTTTTTTTTTCTTATAGTTTAAAATCATTTCATTAGTAGATAAAAGTTTTATAATATTATTTCAGGGATCAAAATAGAAACAGAGATGATGTTAAGAATTCAAAGAAGTAGCAAAGGGGAGACAAGAGCAGAGGCAGCTGGATAGGGCAGTCAGCTAATAGTCAGAGAAGCAGCCTTTGATGTTGGTAATTCAGACTGAATGTTCCTGATGAAACTGTCAGTGATGGCTGGTCAATTCACATACTTGGAGACAGTCTGAGTTCAGATGGGTTAGATCTTGGTATCAGCAAACTGACCTGCAACCAACCACTTTTAGCTGGTCTATATTTCACAAGCTCAGTGGAACATTATCTCCATGGAATTTACTTTGGAAAACACTAAACAGGAACAAAGGCGGGTGCCTGTATTTGGGGACCTGGGGACAGGTGGCTGATAGGCGATCAGAGGCAGGTCACACAGACTAAATATGAAAAGATTCCTTGACGTAGATGTTGTGTTTCCATAAACTTGGATATTTTATTCGCCCAGCTCAAGGGGGATTAGTGCCTGTTCTTTATTTTTAGATAAAAAGCCATCTTTCCATGGAAAACTCATGAGTGACTAAGAAACTTGCTTCTTTCTGTTCTCTGGGTCTTTGGTGGCCTGGGCAGAAGCTTCTCAGCTTTCTCTCGAGCATTCACTGGCCACCATGAAAAGGGACCATACAGTGCTGACAGGCAACGCTGAGAGTTTACACGCCCATGGTGGTTAACGAACCTGGATGAACAGGCCCAGCCAGGTAGGGGGAGAGGTAGATAAATGCCAGTTTGAAAAAGAACATCTGCCCAGAACTCTGCTTTAGGGGAGTGAGGCCACCAAATGGATCTCCCAATACCCAGCAATTAGAAGTCTGGAAGCTTTTAGGACATAAAATCTTGCCTCTAGTGGATAGAAACTATTTTAATCTAAAAACACATGTCATAGAGTTAATCAAACACTTCATATATATTAGTATACACACACACACATATACCTATATAGAAAATTTGTATTATCATTTGTATTATCTTACTGCTACTTCCAAAGCTCCAAATGTAGATTTTTGATATACCCCCACTCATTTTTGGTACTGACCAAATGTTTCTGATTAAAATGATGATTTTGAGCTTGGGTTAGTCCCCTAACATATTTATTCTTCCCAGCTTTGACTCCCTTGAAAAATATGATATACATAAATTCTACTTATTCATCTTATTCACTCAGATAAAAATGTTGACTTAGACCATTTTTAAAAGGCCACTTAGAGGCATATCCTTATTCATTTTCCCCAAAGAGTCCATCAATCTTCTAATAACTAGGGAGCAGACACAGCTGCTCTAAAGGTGAAACTAAATCTCACAAGTCTGTGTTGTTCTGCTTATGGGAAATGTAGTGGAGATGCTTGCAGACACTTTGCTGATATCCAGATACACTCTCCTGGCAGAGTCTGCAACATGAACAAAATGGGCGATGCACACCAGGGTCCAAGAACCTTGCAGAACTATGACACACTGATCAGGCACACCAGGTCTGTGACTTCTGTCCCACAGATGTGACCTTGCCTGCCTTCTGCATCTTTTTAATTAAGTCTTCCTTCCAAGCAGCCAGCTTGGCCCAAGAGTGTCTTGTTGCTGCTTTTGAGACTCTAGGGATTGGCTCTTACAGAACCCTGATGGGATGGCATTGCTGCTTTCTCTGCCAGCCTTGCCTTTGGATCTCTTTCCTCCCTCTGAATTCTCTTTTATTTTTCATTTTATTATTTCTTTTATAAAAAGTTATTTTTATCCATGTATCCTCCTGCTCCCCCTCCCTTCCCTCCTCCAATCCCTCCCAGTCAGCCTTAAACCTCCCCACTCCCCAACCTTCCATCCCCTCCCCCAAACAGAGCAAGAAGTCCCAAGGTGGGTCAGCTCAGTGAGGCACATCCACTCCAGGCAAGTCCAATTTACTCATCCCAAAGTAAGACTGGGTTAGGTTTTCCTCTGCAAGGAATGGGCTCCAAAGTACCAGCCCACACACAGGAACACGGTCTGATCCCACCCCTCGAGGCTCCCATGGCATGCTGCCCATGCCAATCAGCAGTTGCCTACCCTTGGAGGGCCTAGCTCCTTTACCCAATGGATGTCCAGTGGCTGTTCTTGATTCAGTGAGCTCCCCAGAGCTCCAGCCAGCCATCACTGTGGGAATTTTCCTCATAATCCCTATCCCCTTGCTCATACAGACTCTCCTCCCCTGCTCTCAGCTGGACCAGGAGCGCTGCCCAGTGCTCAGCCATGTAGCTCTGCCTCCACCTCTATTCATTGTTGGATGTAGGCTCTGTGATGACACTTAGGGTGTTTACTCATTTGATTATAGGGGAAGTCCTGGTTAGGCATCCCTCCACTATTGGTTGGAGACCTAGGCAGGGACAGCCTGTGAGTTCTTGGAGGTTTCCCTAGCACCAGGTCTCTTCCAACCCCACACAGGCTTCCTTTATCGAGATATCCATCTCTTTCTATCTCCCTCTTTGCTCCTCTCACTCAACCATCTCCTTCCAAGGTTTGTTTCCAAGTCCTCTTGGTTGGAACCCCTTATGACCCCAATTTGCTCAGGTGATCTTTTCTATTTTCTCTTCTTAGGGGAATCTCTGGATGTCTCTCTTAAATTCCTTCTGATCTCAAGCTGTTCAGGGGTTGAAGTTTGTAGCTTGGGTATTCTTTGCTTTTTTTTTTTTTTTTTTTTTTTTTTTTTTTGTCTAAAATCCACTTATGAGTGAGTACATTCCATGCCTATCTTTCTGGGCTTGTGATACCTTGTTCAGGAGGATATTCACCAAGTTCATCCATTTGCCTGAAAATTTTAGGATGCCTTTTTTTCTGCAGAGTAGTACTCCTTTGTGTAGCTGTACCACAGTTTGTTAATGCATTCTTCAGTTGAGGGGCATCTAGGTTGTTTCCAAGTTCTTGCTATTACGAATAATGCTGCTATGAATATAGTTGAGCTAATGCCTTTGGGATACAAATGTGCATCCCTTGGGTATATGCCCAATAGTAGTATTGCTGGATCCTTGGGGAAATTGATTCCCAGTTTTCTAAGGAACCGCCATACTGCATTCCAGAGTGGCTGTACAAGTTTACACTACCACCAACAATGGAGGAGAGTTCTGCTTGTTCCACATCCTCTCCAGCATAGGCTGTCATCTGTGCTTTGGATATTAGCCATTTTGACAGTGTAAGGTGGTATCTCAAAGTTGTTTTGTTTTGAATTTCTCTGATGACTAAAGATGTTGAGCAATTCTTAAGTGCTTTTCAGCCATTTGTAATTCTTCTGTTGAGAATTCCCTGTTTAGTTCTGAACCCCATTTTTTAATTGGGTTATTTGGGTTTATGGGCTCTGGCTTCTTGAGTTCTCTATATATTTTAGAGATCAGTCCTCTGTCAGGTACAGGGTTGGTAAAGATCTTTTGAATTCTCTTCTATGTGACCCCTTCCTAGGCTATTTCTGAGACATTGTTCCTCTACTTGGTTCAGTTTCCACTTATCCTCAAAGCGACTGGAGGATGTCCCATGCCAAACCTGCACTCTGTAGACCAGGTTGGTCTCGAACTCAGAGATCCACCTGCCTCCTCAAGGCTGGGATTAAAGGTGTGAGCCACCACTGCTGGGCTCCAAGCATGGCATTCCTGATGGAGCTATCAGTATCTGTCTCGCAGTCCAGGAAGATGCACACTCTTAGATGTGACCCTGGGGCACAGAGAACACAGGTCTGTTGGGAGGCTAGAAGGATGCGAACTGGGGGATTTGGACACTGTCTCCTAGTGTGCTGTGGAAAGGAAAAGAAGGTCAGCATGAGGTTTAGCCTGTACCCTGTAACCTGTATTCTGACACTTCTAACCTCTGCCTGCCTGTGCAACTGACTGGGCAGCAAGTGCCCTTCTGTGTCCACACACCCCAGCTCCTCAGCTGGATGTCTGTCACTTGTAATGAAGATGGGAAGGCAGGGTCGGGAAGAGGAAAGTCCACCACAGCTCTATAGTCAAGCAAACCTGGTGTGCCAGACACCTTCTCCCTCACTGTGACAAAATACTGACACTTCCCCACTCCATGCCCACCAAGCTCCATGGAGGAAAAAATGGTTTGTTTAGGTTCAGAGGCTCCAGTCCAGGGGTGGCTTGTTCTGTTGCGTTGGAGCCTAAGATGAGGCAGAACATCACAAGCAATAACATGAGGTGGAACAAAGCTTTCTCCTCACAGCAGTGAGGAAGGCAAGAGAGAGAGAGAGAGAGAGAGAGAGAGAGAGAGAGAGAGAGAGAGAGAGAGAGAGAGAGAGAGAGAGAGAGAGAGAGAGAGGGAGAGGGAGAGGGAGAGAGAGAGAGAAGGCGGAGGGGAGGCTAGGGAGGAGACATACCCTTCAAAAGCACATTCTAATAGTCATTCAGCTATGAACTCATCAACAGATCAATCCATTGATGAAGTCAGAGCCACCCTGAGTCAATCCACTCTGAGGGACCAAACCTTCAACACATGAGCCGTTGGGGACATTTGATATCCAAACCAGAACTCAAATTCACTCTGACTCAAACGCTTTTCTGAGAGAAATAAAATAAATGTACCTGGGGGTTGAGCTTGAAGCCATGGCTGAACCTTGGAGAGCAAGAGCTGAGAGTATCAGCCTCATGCTCTAGGAGGTGGGACAGGTCAAGCTCCTCGCTGGGTCTGGGAGGATTACAAGGATGGGCAAGTTGCTTGGACCACAGCAGCCTTTTAAAAATCCACAGCAATCACCTTTTGGCTTAAGAATGTGAAGAGGTGGAGGACAGCTCTTCGGGTCCTTTTCATCTAGTCATCTATAACGCTGATGCTAACGAATAGCTGGCAGATGCTTTTACAATTGGTGAACTCGATTTATCTCACTTTGGGAGGACATTACAGTGATACTTCCCATTACAAGTGAGAGCAGATTGTTTCCTCTTTAATTCTGAAGGGCAGTGTTAGTATGATTGGTGTCCTTTGTGTAGAAAGAGCAATTTCTATCATCCATTTCACTCTCTGCAGAGCAGGGTGCTTGTTGTTAGCGCCCCCCCTCCCCGGCCGTCAGGGCAGTGTCCTCCCCCTGGTCTGGATCAGTGGTTGCCCATTGTCTGCGTTAGAAGCTCGCTGGGCCACTTCCCTTGAATACATTGAACAATAAGAATATTAACTACTTTTTCAAGACAGACAAGCTCAAGGGCTTTACATTAACTAGTTCTGAGGGTGTTTTTCTAGATCAAAATAACTTGGCTATCTCAAAGGCTGGAACTACAATTTTGAAGGACATTTACTTCTCATTTTTCCATTTCTCTCAAGGACTTCTTAGTATTCTTTACAATTGTTATTGCCATCCTCTATAACCGATCAAATTTATAGCTCAGTCTCTAAAACTGAGGCCTGAGAAATCAGTTTTATTTGTGTGATTTAATTGACAGTATGTTCATCCACCCTTGCAGAATTTCTAAAAACTCAATATGGGTTTCATTCAAATACACAAGTAAATTGCATTGAAGTATATTGACCAATTCTTTATAATCATAAAACATGTGATTTACATGTAATTAAAATTAGTTTTGAACATTTTTTAAGTCTTAAGTCTTTCAAAGTTATAACCACTATTTCCCATTTTTCAAGCCTAGATAATTTCTAATTGCCTCTGTACTGAAAAAAACGGGGTTTTTTTGTTTTGTTTTGTTTTTTATCTTTTATTTATCTTGCCTACTTTCTCTTTCAAGAGGTGAGAAAAGAGAGAAATGGAAGCTTTAAACTGTAAGGGCAGCTGACCACAGACTGATTCAATGGGAGAAAGGCAACACACGCCCAAAGATTTCCAAGGATCTGCTTTCCACCCATGGCTTATGTTACAATTTGTTGTAATAAAAACGTGAAGATTTTCTGTCAGGAAAGTCAAAGAGCTTCTGTAATGGCTTGGGAAAGTCTAGGAGAAGAGGTGAATGGGGATGGATGATATGTTTATTCGGGGAATGCTTTCATCAGTAGGAAGCCCAGAAACAGCTTCTCAGAGCACACACACCTCTCATAGTCACAGCCGAACACAAAACAGTAAGTTTCCTTTGATTCAGCACCAAGGTTAGAGAATGGCTTTCTTCTTGGGCATTCATCTACGGGGACATGATTTGAAGGGAAGAGAGCGTTATTAGTATCCTTGACCCAGCACAGAAAAGAGAAAGCCAGAGTGCAAGACTGCCCACCAGGACAAGTCAGTCAGACAGGAAGACAGCAGGGCTCTGCAGTCAGCCCTGCAAGCTGAAATGTGAAACAGTAGAACTCAGGAATAAGGCACTGTCTTAGAGCATGAGCAACCTGAGTTGGGGATGGGCAGTAGCTCATTTCCTTCCTGATCAGCTAGTGTCTACACGGCTAGCTAGGGAGAGAGTCTCTGGGGTCAACCCAGTTGCTCCTGCACATGCTGCCAGGGGTTGCTGCATACCTTTGGAGTTCCTGAACTCATGCAGAAGTCTTTACAAACAAGAGCTATTTTTCCAAGAACGACAGGTGACATCTACTAATGAAAAATTAGATAGAGGGGAACCAACCCCTGATACGGGTAATTTTTAGAAATGGTGAGAAGGCAGTGGTTAAACTGGATTCAGAGTGCAAGAATACCGGCCAAATTCTAATCCTCCTATAATCCCTTGTAAATGACCTCCAAATGAGACAGCGTTTGGAGATAGGATTTTTAAAGAGGTAATTGGGTTAAAATGAAGCCTTTGGGGGTGGACCTTAATCCAATTTGTGGCTTGATAAAAAGAGAATGAGACAGATAGAGAAACCTCTGGGGTACCCCTGTACAAGGGGGTACCATGTGAGCACACAATGGAAATCGCCATCTATAGACTAAAGAGACAGGCTTCAGACAAAGCCTAAAACTGTTGACACCTTAACCTTGGACGTCTAAAGCTGTGGAAAGACACGTTTCTGGTGTTTAAACCACCTAGATGCTGTTGTTTTGTTAAGGCGGCTTGAGTGAAATAATATGGTGGGTTAGATCAGAGTCTAGCGGAGTGAACTAAAAGGGCATTTAGGGCCAGCGATGATTTCTATAGGACAGGCCTTAGCTATAGATAGCATCCGTCTATATTAGGCTTGAAGGAGACAGAACAATGAATGGAATGTTAAGATCAGCCAATTAATAAGAGGAAACAAAAGTACTTGACTCAAGGAGGAAATCTTATCCTCCAACCCTGATCAGACCTGGTGTGGTCCAAGCATTTCTTCTTTGGTTAGCTGTTCCTTTGGAAAACCCCAAAGTGATAAACATTTGGTTGCTGACCATTATTTCTAAAACCCCACCAGGACTAGGACTCTGCTTTGCCTGTTTATTTGCCACTTTGTCACTCTGTTTCTGATGAGAAGGTATAAAACAGGAGACAGGTATGCTCCCATCAAGCATCCAGAAGCCAGGTAGTAAGAGTGAGCAGGAGATAAATCAGTATTCGTTGGGAGAAATAATACCTTAGCTTGCCTCCCACTGACCAAAGGATCTCTAAGACTCCAGCTTAGACACAGGGAAGGCTGAGGAAAACTACAGGCGTCAGATTTCCTAAAGATACATGCCTCCTGGCACCCACGAGGGAGTTCACACGTAGACTTGGACAGGAAGATGATTGCACGGTACAGTCATAACAGGCAGAGAGGAGCAAGAAGTGGCTGTGGAGATTAGGGATCCGGTGCTCCATCCACGGAGGAATAAAGACTATTGCTGACTGTACATCCTACCCAGTGAGGCAGAAAGTAGCTCCTCTGAGGGATGCTCACGCAGCTGTTCCCAGCGGCCAAGAGTGACACACACATAGACTTGTATGGGCGGGGGGTGTGGAAACAGACTTTGTTTATGTCCAGCACACTAGGGACCACTGAAATCATCTCATAGGGCTGTGCAAACAGCAGCAGTGCCTGGTCATTCTGCCATTTTTTTTTTCTTGCCCTTAAGTCAGATGGGACACAGCCAACATAGACTACAGTCTGGTCGAGCTCTGTGTGAATGCACAGCAGTTGAGAGCAGAAAGCTTGGAGTAGCAGGGATGGGTTGGGAAGATGGTGGCTAATGCTGTGTCTTTAGGTCCATGGTGACTTGCCTTTCAGTTTTGTCTTTCCCAGGGGACCAGAGGGGAACAAATGCTGGAGCCCTGGATAATTATGTGAAAAATGCTCTCCCTGCTCCAAGTCCCCAAGAAACGTGTAGCTAGAGAAATTGTTCGTCATAATTCCAGACCTTACCCTAGAACTCCTAATAGCTCCAGGCTTTCTCAGGAAAGAACAAGTAGCGAGGTCTGAGCTGGAGTCGGTGTTTTAGTGACACCCACGTTACTGAACCTTGAACACTGTAGTTACCGCCTCCCTTTCCGCTGCCATGCCCTACCCTTCCACCGTGACCTCTAATGGTTTCTTTCTTGGTTATTTCTAGATTCTAAACAGGAACTTCTCACTCTTTGGAGCTAAATAAAAAGGCTTTATATTAAAGGCTCAAGTTAAGTTGTTTGAGTCTGGCTGGGTCCTTGTCCCACTGCTGAGCAGGTGGTCACCGAGTCAGTGCTAAGACAGGGCCGCGTCTGGTAGCTAGTCTTACTGAACGGTTAGCTGATCAGTAAACTGAAATTAAAACTGGTTAAATCTACATAAGGCAGTCACCTAGTACACACACACACACACTTACACACACACATACACACACAGACACAGACACAGACACAGACACACACACACACACACACACACACACACACACAGACACACACACACACACGGGGGTGGGGGAGGCTCAAAATGGTACAGAGATCCTTCCAAAGACAGTGCAATGTGGGAAAAAGTGATCACACAGCTAAAAGACAATCATCTACATCTGTCAGTGGAGAATAAAATGTATGTTCACTATGGATGAGCTAACTCTCCAAAGTATACCATAGGAAATAAACAGTGAACACGAGAGAACCAAACGCCCATTGACAGTTGAGCAGCACTATTTCCTCTTCCGTGTAGAGACCTGGCTTGATGGTTCTCTATATCCCACCTATGAGTCCAGATTAGAAGGTTCTAAATTAGGTACAACATCCAAGAACCTCACGTGAGCCCTGAAAAATGAGCTTCAGTGACAGACCCTGAAAGAAGCAAGCAAACAAACAGATACTGACCTAAACATGCTGCTGCTACATGGGAAGCGCTCAGGGCTTAAGCACAGGGGTGTGACCTACCCAGGTCTCCCTTTTGCAATGTGCACCTGGCACGTTCTTCTGGCTTCTCTCCTAAAGTCTTCTTAATTGATGACAAATACCACAAAGATCCAATTGCAAGCCTCCGGAAGAAGAGCCAGCTGGAAAGCCATGGTGGAAGGCACTGGTGTGGTAAAAAACCTTACATTTGACCAACTTCTCAACTTTTCAAAAGCTTCCAAATAAAAAGTCACAAAATGACTAGTAAAATAGAACGTGGTACCACAGCCACAGGGTTTCATCAATCTCTGAGTTACAAATAGTCAACGTCTCACCATGTCATGGCTGCCAACCCCAGCCACATTGTATTTCTGCCAATCCCACATTTACTGACATAAAGTACAGAGCCCTCTCTGGGCTGGAATCTTACTCCCTCAGCCTTCTTCCCCTGGGCAGACTTCTTTCTCCCAGCTTTCTAGGACTCGGGACTGTGAGTATCTGCATGCAGACCTTGAGCATTTTCTTCACCGTTCATTCTCTACATTTCCCTCAGGTAACTAATTTGAGAAATCCACTGATGTCTGGGGAGAAGACTTATTTATTAAGGGAGTAAATGGGAGTCAAAAGCTCATGCATACAAAATGAATTCACTCCTTTGCTGCTTCTTCTCCCCAGGAAAGAAAGTGAAAGCTCTAGACCAGGTCACTGAACTGCATCAGAGAGAGTGTGGGAGAGGGAGGGAGAGGGAGAGAGAGACATACAGAGGGAGGGAGGGCTTATAAAAAGGTCAGAAACATAGGCAAGAAGCTCCATCTCTTTTGGGTGGCGCGGATACCCATTACATTTCCCCTTTTTGTCTAAATAAGAAAATTTCTAAGCCTAATACAAAACTATATGCAATAAGAATGATTATCAAATATTGTCCAGGAGAAAGAGAGGGTAAGAACATAAACAAAAATGGAGCTACAATTAACAAGGACAAGGTCAAGTTGCTCCAAAGGCTGTCCTATCCTGAAGAATCTAAATCTAGTAGCTGATATGCTCTTACCTAAGATAGGAGAGGATTGTAACTAACTATCCAGCCTTCGACCCCACTAAAGACCTGCACAGGTAAGTCACAAGGTGTCATCTCCAGTGCCACAAAAGGACTATGAATAAAGTGACTATCAACACAGGCTTTGATTAAGGGGATGGAGAAGCCCAGATTTATTCTGAAATTAACTTAGATCATGGATAGTGTAATAAATAAGTGAATAGATTCATCCTTTCTCAAATTCCCTTAAGGATAAAGTGGTCTTGTAGTGAGTAGGGCACAATTTGGTAACTGCTATCTAAATTTAAAAGGAATATAACTTATGGTAGCAGTTAGAAATTCATATAGATACACCACAAGGATCTGACCACATCAGCCCACAAAGAAGAATCAGGTGGTTTGATGTGAATCATAGCATTGTTTGATACAGTGAGTAGAATGGAAATAGAATTATGGCACAATTATAAGATGGTACAATATGTATCTGGGAAAAGAATGTGGTACATACACTTAGGGGCTGATCTAGACACTTTGCTGTATTTCCAACTTTCTTGTGGAAGATTTAATAAAAAGGTCTGTATTAAATTACATCATAAAGTGAGATCTATTGAGTAAAAATAAGTGAGTAGAAAAAACGGCTTGAAAGCAGTGGGCTGGATAAAAACAGGATCCAGATTTTTCCTCCAAGGTCAACAGCCAAAGCTTAGCTGAGGTCATGAACGATAAAATGCTTACTACTAGAGAGCTGACCTCAATCCAGGCACAGCAAATAGCAGATTGATATTGTTGAATTATTCCTGCAGATGGCAATCCAGTCACCTCTCAGTAACCCAGACCTAGCTAACTGCTCAGTGTCCCTGGCTAAATGGGAGCAAAAGTCCACTTGGAGCAGTCACAGCCACTGTGTAGGGGCTGATAGCACATGAAAACCATCGCCCCCCCGCCCCATTCCCTTCTTGTTACACGACTGTCATGTGGCCTATGCCACTTCTGAGCTAAAGGGGAAAAGACAAAGTGTGTTCCTGTTTCTCTTAACTGTGTTGGTTCTAGACTGTTTCTAGCCTTCCCCTCAGATGGCAGGCATCACATCCTACTCACTGGAAATGCAACAGCACAGCACGCTGCAAAGCAACCCCTACAGAGCCCCATGGAAAAGAGACTCAAACAGGTTTGGAAACCTGTCACTGTGCATAGAAGCAGAGCACACATTTACAGAGACTGACTGACCAACACCACAAAACTACAATCAAAATTTTCTCAAACTCAGAGGAGTATGCTGTGGAGGACTTGGCTTCATCTATGCAGAAAGCTCTCTGACTCAAGTGTTGGTCAATCTAACCTCCAGCTAACTAGGGCTAGGTTGTGCTATGCAGAAATCTTTGTAAGTACTGACAAAAGATTCAAAGTGAGTTCAGGACTGTTAGGACCTGTGAGGACTGTAGGGCAATTTAAATGTTGCAGGTTGGCCTTAGCAGGGCAGCATGGATGGCAAAGAGAAAGGGGACTGTGGAGCAAGAGGAATCTTCTTCAAAGACCATCCCATGGGTGGGGGGTGGGGGTGGGTAATGCTGCCACATTTGGAGAAAGTAGAATTTTTCAGTCTGCAGCTCCTGAGGCCAGACCCCAGCCTTCAGAGACTGCGCCAACATCTCAGTCTGCCTACTGTGTCAACACTGCTGAGAAAGCAGCCTTATCTCTCATGTTCGGCTCATACTTTCAGAAAACCCACAAGATTCCTCACCCTGAACAGACATTCCACTGCTCATGGGAAAGTCTCCGGTCTCAGCCCTCCAGGCAGTTAGATTAAAGCTGACGCACAGACAACTCCAAAGCTGTTCACCACAAGGGAACAAAGGCAGCCACCTGCCAAAGTCTGGAAACACCCTTGGGTCTGGTGCCACTGGCTGGCCTGTGGGTCGTTGACATCTGCTTGGTAGTGGGGCCTTGACTATCTTCAAGCTCTTCTCGGCCCACATCTAGTAATGACCCCGATCTGACTGTTGACCTTGGGTCACACAGGCTTGATATCTCTTTCCCTGTTGACAGCCTAGATCCTAACCATGCTTCTGTTCCTGACATGAAGAAACCTGGTAATTTCCCCTCCCAGCTGTCTGTCACCCGGGGCTTTCTCCAGTAGGAACAGGTTATGCCCCACCCACTTCACTTCAAACCACTCCCTGCTCCCAGTACCTGTTGACCAATGTCCCATAGGTCTAGACCTGGATTCTCTGTGTGCTCTGCCCTCTTTGACTAGGTTGTGTTGATATCATTTATAGAATTGGGAGCTTTACATCTCCCAGGAATGGTGCTCTGCTTTGCAGACACTGTCCCTTTTATGGCCCATGTATCCAGGTTTCCTCTCTGTGGCAATATTATCCTCTGCTGGGCACTGGGTAATAACCCTGATGTCAGATTATTCATCTCCCCATTGGCTCTCTCCTGGGCTCAACTTCTGCTCTTAACCCAGAGAAAACTGGAGCCCCATGGCCAGCACGGTCAGACTTCCAGCACTTGATTTCAACTTCCTTTTCCCTCAAAACTCCTCTACATTACAAGATCACCCAGGAGCAACACCCACCCATCTGGAGGAGCTGAGCAGAAGCAGTCAATCTCTACCTGGCACATTCCCACAATCCCAAAGAGGGCGGAGGCAGGAGGATCTCAAGCTGGAGGCTAGCCTGGGCTACAGAGCCACACACACACACACACACACACACACACACACACACACACACGGTGATGAATTACCCATTATTCACCAATAGTTTCTTCTCAGATGCAGTGATCAGTCTGACCTCATTGCAAGGTGGCTATTAAGGGTCAACAATCTGTATACACGCACTCTGACAAATATCAGTTCTGGACCCACCACTACTGCAAACAATTCAAAGAACAGCACATCTGCCTCCCTCACCTGGACCAGCGGTCCAAAGATAGGGCTGGGTCACATGTTCCTTTTTGTCCCCTCCCTGCTTGCCTTTGTCACCACTGTATTATAATCACTCACTCCACAGAGACAGTGTCTAACTCATTTCTGAAGAATTTCAGTGCCAGGAACCTGGAAATAGCTTTGCCAATGACGGAGGAATGTGTGAAGAAACAGAGGAATGAATGAAACAAGGTTTGATTTCACCCGCTGAAAGCCACTTGATGATTTAAGAGCATAGAGTCAGAGAGACGACAATGGCCGTCCCATCCTGTGCAAACAGTGAAGACACCTGTGTGTCCGCCCCGCCTTACACTCACTGGTACGGCTCCATGGTGCGCATGGCATAGAACAGGGCCTCCTCCAGCATCCCCAGGTTGATGCAGGCATCCATGGCACAGTCGAGCACCTTCAGCTGGTAGATGTTGATGTCAGGAAGCCGTTCAGAGTTGCTGCTTATGATCGCCTGGCATAGAGCCAGAACCTGCTCCCACTCTGTATTTAACTTAGTTAAGGACTCATTGTCTTTATCAAGAAAACCCATAAGTAAGTAGAGATGTCTAAAAGGCTGAAGAGCTTCCAGGCACGGGAGGGAGGAGGCACCCATTATTTTGCACAGATGAGCTGCCTGGAAACATACTTGAGAGACAAAAACACATTCAAGTGCCATCTTAGTGAATGAAATTCTATTTACATCAACAACCCATCCTAGTTTGTACTTTAGGAGAATTAAAAATCCCAAAGAAATATTCCTTTTTCACATGTCAACATGTTTTCTCCTTCAACTTTGTTGAGAAATGAACCAAGGTGTTTATTACACTGAACCAAAGCTTTAGTTCAGCTTCAAATTATTTACTGTGGAATTATTTCTGTTTAAAAGAGAGAATCCCTTCTGAGAAAGGAGAAACATATGTTTGCTTCCAACTCATCTGAGTCCTGGACATGCACGGAGCCCAACCCACACCAGTGTACAGGCCTGCAGCAGGTGCAGCCATCTGAAGAAACGCATTGCCAGCGGGTCTTATGCTTAGTGATTGTTATAAAAAACAAAGTGACCCTAAACTTATACTTAACTGAAATAAATATATTTCTACTTTAAACCCAACCATTGGGAGAAAATATTAAAAGCTATGCACAGTGGTGCACAGCTTTAATCCCAGCACTTGGTAAGCAGAAGCAGGTGGATCTCTGTGAGTTTGAGGCCAGCCTGGTCCACATAGCAAGTTCCAAAACAGTTATGACTAGAGAGATGTTGTCTCAAAAGCAACAAAAAGAAAGAAAATATTAAAAATGGTTTATATATGTATATCACGAGCAAGGAAAAATTATATTTTTTAAAAAGTGAGATGATCCACTGCTTAGTCTCACTGACTTTCTGATTGACCATGTTAATTAACTCAGTAATTAATTTCATGGAGACTCCATGTGATGGTCCACTCCCCATGAGCTGCATCTTGCTTCTCAGAGTGGCCTCAATCACTGACTCCAGTAACCAGTCAACCCCAGTCCCTTGAGTAGCTGGGCCTACAAGTGTGTGGTACTTGGTACAGCTTGTCACCTCGCCTTTGCAGACTGATATCCCCACACTTTTAGTTTCAGATGGAAGACTGCTTTGGGGCTTCCTCCACTGCCCAACTGAAGGTGCATGTGCGGTCCCCAACTGGAGTCATCACAAGGCTTCTCCGGTACCCTGCTGCATGGAGATTGGGCATCTCCCTGCACCCTTACTTCCTACCAATGCAGCTCTATATTATTTGGCTTTGATGTTAGAAATCCACTAGGGGGGAAAATATTTCAAGATGTAAACTACAGAAGAAACCTATGGACCTTCATCATCAATAGAGCTTGGTTCAAGCCTAAATTTGTTCTACCCTCTGCCAGATTTGGAGCTTCAAGAACATCATATGCTTTGAGGTAGGCTGGGGATAAATCACCTGTGTCAGTAAATATTGAAACTAAAGATGGGAGGAAATCTATCTGTGTCCTCTCACGAGCTAGGTGGAGTCCTGGGTATAATGGACATGGCTGGAAAGTTTCCTGAGGTATGTGAAGCATATGGTGGAGAGATGAGAGGCCTCCATGTTCCTCCTGTCAGACCCCTAGGCCTGACGCACTGACGGGAAAGAGATGGAGGATGGAAAGGCTTGGAGGATGGACCCCTGCCCCTTCGTTTCACAACTCCATGTTCCACGCACTTTCCCTAAGCCCTGACTCAAGCCCTCCTCCTCAGTGTCCTGACATAGCAAGCCTCACCCTGAACAGTAGCTCATGTGTACTAAGCTCCCCTGTCCCCCTCACCACAAAATCCACTTTCCACTGTTGTACCTGGAAAGCTTTACTTTCAAAACAACAGCAAGTCTATTCTCAACCAAGCCTCACCTGTAAATAGGCAATACTATCCTCAGGAACCTACCAGAAGATAGGTTTCCTCTCAGCTGAGGCACAACAACTTACTCCAGAGCATCATCTCTTTGGGAAGAATTTTAAGCTGAGGGCCCTTTATGTCATCTGTTCAGGGGCAAGTCCTGGCTCTGATCCCAGAAGGGGTTCATTACTGAAGACAGTGATTTGAAGTTATTGACAGTTGGTGAATTTCTTTTGTATTCATATGACACGGATGTTTCAAGTTTGCTGAACGTATCCTCCAGAGGTTGGGGGAAGCGATTTCTTAGGCAATGCACTGATTTTGAAACAGATTGCCATGCTAACCTCTGTGGCTTTTCATCCCAGGATTAGATGTTTGTCAAACTGTCAAGAGGAATGGCTGTCTCTTACACAATGCTAGACATTTCTGTGGCGAGGCTTGGGCCTTAGCGTAACATCGTTTGCTAGATCCCCATTGTTATTTGTCTATTCATTTCTATAATGTGCTCCACCTCATCAAGAAGCTGAGATGAGACGCCTTACAAGTGGAAATCAGATGTGATATTCCGTACCCATGCTCAGGACTACATCCATACAACCTATGCCAAGCAGGAAAGGACTTCTTGCCAACCTCCCTCCACAATATTGGCAACTATGTCCTGGCAAATGAGGTAAAATTTTTCATGTAAACTGCTTCAGGGGTGGGGGGAGGAACAATTTTAACTACAAGGCTCTTTCCAAGTTAATGCAGGCATGTATCTGCTCAGGGATTTATCTGTCTCACCTGTGGTGTGTACTATAATCACTGTTCCAGTGAGGCTGAGCTTTATACCAAGGGTACAATAAGTGATTTCTGTCCATGCCCCTGCTGACTATAGGAGGGTGGGGACAGACAGACAGACAGACAAGAGAGTGAAGTCACTTGGGAATTAGTCATCTTCTTAAGACAGGCTGCAGGGCAGGGTCTGTGCCCATCTAGCCATCCTACTCTGCTTAACATCAGTACCTTCTACCACACTGACAGGTGGAGTTTCAAACTCCTCAACTCTCATTCCTCACAACAAATTAAATTTCTGTACAGCCATATTAATATTCCATACCCCAGACTGATATTATAGACAGGATCAGCCCAATGTCACCTCCTTTTTAATGTTATATTCTGTATTTCTACGACTGCAGCCCAAGATCACAGTTGTCTTTGGGGAGTTATAACATACTCATATTCTTTATTAAATTTTACTATTTATCAAAGCCATACAGTCCTCTCATGTGCTCTGCTGACAAGATCTATGCAGATTTACATGCTTCAGCTTCTTGCCCCAAACAGAAGACTTGACATACACTCTTGTCAAAGTTCATCTTCTGAATTTCCATCACCATTCAGACTGCCAAGTCCACTGTGCTCCTGGTTCTGTCTTCTCTCCTCTGCTATCCTTCCCATGTCCACATGCTGGGAAAGTCTCTTCATTCAGGTACTGGATCAAAGGTGGAGACAGAGCACCCCAGAGAAATGCGTGTCATTTGCTAATTGAGTAAGATGCCTGGATCTGCTGGTACAGGACACAAATGTTTTGTATACTTCTTCTCAAAGCCTAAATGAAATCTAGATGGAAACTTTACAAAAAAAAAAAAGTCCTTGACTCTGTGGATGGCAGCTCTCTTCCCTTTCTTACTAACCGACTGTGGTTCATTAGTCAGACTTAACGAACCCGCTGAATTAATGATTTCTGTAATTGCACACTTTACTATTGAAAAGAGGGCCTACCTACCTTCTCTCCTTCACAATTCTCTAACAGTATTATAGATTGGAAACCTTATTTGCAGATTTTGTTAGTGCCTGGGATATGTTCATCCCAAAGCATCTGATCACCTTTTGCTGACCTTTTCACATTCTACAGTCTCTCTCTTACCTGTGGTCCCCCATCACATCTGTGTACAAGTAGCATCCTCTATACACAGTGAAGTAAGTTGCAGCTTCCTGACCCTGATTTGGGAAACCCTTCACATGTAAGATACTAGTGGGTCATCCCAGATGATCCCATCATATGCTTTTTCCCTCTGCTCTGAACTTTGACCTATTCATGTCCCTTTCATTCATGCCAAGAAAGTGCATAATGGAAAAACCCCACTGATGTTGTTTTATAACTAGTTTGTAGGTCTGAGGGTCAGTGGTATTAATTTATAAGGATTCTAACATTCCTTTCCTGAGACTAAGTGGCTATAGGAGGAAGGAGGTCTAATGAGTTTTACCTTTTCCACAGAAAAGGGGGGGGGGAAGAAAATGAGGAAGAGGAAGAAGAGGAAAAGATGGAAGAGAAACAAAATAAAAACCAACGACTCACCTTCCCTCTGTGCCCGGGTCATGCCATTAATGGTGGTGAGGTATTTGTAAGGTGTCTGTGCTCATCTTACCTCCATCCTTCTGGGCCAAGATACAGCACTCAGAGCTTTCAGACCCGGCCCTAGCTGCAGTGGCACCAAGCTCCCAGCAAAGCAGCAACCAACAGCAGCCTGGCCAGCCGCGGGTGAAAGGATACTCCAGTGTGCCTTCAGCTCTTCAATTTTCTTCAGCGATTCTTGAACCTCCTTCCATATTTGCTCATCGCCCGTTAGCATATCAGCATCCTGCTCGGATCAAATGGGAAGTCAGGCAAAAAAGACAAATGGTCCAATTAAAACCCGGGCAAAGGATTTGAGCAGACATTTCTCCAGGAAAGACAAACACATGGCCTACAAGCACATGAAAACCTATTCAGCATCATTAATCATTAGGAAAATTCAATTCAAAACCACAGTGAGATGCCACCTCCTGCCCAGCAACACAGCTCTGACTTGCTATAGAAAAGCAAGGAACAGAAGGTATCATTAGGTATGCAGAGGAGCTGAAGGGCTCATGCTCCATGGGTGGATATGGACAGTGAGCCTGCTCTGAAAAGCAGGCTTTTCTGCTCCTCAAACAACTGACCTATTTGTGCTCCTTACCATTCATGCCAAGAAAATGCATGATGGAACACCACACTGCAGCCATTTTGGGGCTGGTTTGCTATGAAACTTCTAGCAAAGACAGAAATATCACATTCCAGGCAGTGCTAGCATCTCATTAGTTCTACTGGGCAAGGAACCATGAGAACATGTTCCACCAAAACATGTGCACAAATATCTGTAGTTCCCAAATATCCCAAAATGATGCAACTCGAATGTCCATCATTTATTGATGGAAAGATAAAAAAACTCATCGCAGCAGAGTATTATTTGTAATAAAATTAATGAAGTATCAGCACATGCTGTCACATGATGAACCTTGAAAACATTATTCTGAGTGAAAAACAGCCAGTCATTTTGAGCTGTAAGGTGGCTCAGTGGTAAAGGTGGCTGCTATCACATGGGAGGACCTGAGTTCAAGCCCTGGGACATAACTCTTAGATGCTGTCTTCTGAGGACATGTGTCCTATAACATGCATATGCTCTCCCCCACACAAATACAATGAAATTAAAATATAAATAAAAATATAATAAAGGACTCTTTAAAGACTCTATGTTATATGCTTCTATTTATATGAAATACCCAGACTGAAAAATCCATAGAAACAGAAGGTAAATTGGTGGCTGATTAGTACAATAGCAATTAGAAGGAATTAGGAAGTGACTGCTAAGGGGTAGGATTCCTTCAGGATAATAAAAATGTTCTAAAATTGACCATGATGTTGGTTGTACAATTCTATATAGAGACTAAAACCCACTGATTTAGATGTTGTGAACCAAAACCTCAATAAACCTGTTTTTAAGAAAGTATAAGAGTCCCAGAGGCTCATGCCTCTGCTTTCCACAAACTCTGCTGTGGCCTCTCTGCCATGTTCAGCTAGTTGCTACTTCTTTATATTGTCCAGCACACTGGGCACCTGTTACTTGTGACTATTCCAACTTATGTTGATTAAATTAACTACATATAGTTAGAGAGTCTAGCTCCTCAACTGTACCAGGCATGTTTCAGGAATGCGTGGACACACAGGGGACAACACACTGAACAGTGCCGTACCCACAGAATGTCTTGTGAGACAATGAGAGAAAGCATACTGTGGCCACCACTTGATCACTCAGTACCCACATTGCTGTGCATGGTATCCAGGAGGAGATATCCAAGAAGCTGAGAAGGGGCAAGAATGAGTGATGGTCAAGGGGCAGGGCAGCCATCTTCCTAGAGACTCTCAGTGTGCCACCCAAGGAGCAGAGCAATCCTCATGAGAACCACTGTCAGAAGAAGTTCTATGTTACCAGGATGAATAACACAGCCATGCTGGCTCTGAAGATGGAGGACGGATGAGTCAAGAAACACAAGCAAGCAGATTATCCTCTGCAGTTAGGGGAAAGAAATGTAGCCTTGAGGATTCTCAGTGAGATGGGCTCAGGCTTCTGACCTACAGGCATGTAAAACAAACGTCTATATTGTTCTAGGTCACTTGCTCAGTGATTGGTCGTTGTAGCCAAGAAGAAAACCAGTGCACCCATCTTCTGGACTTCTGGCTACTGGAGCTCTGCAAATGCTCTCCCTACTAGGAATTGCTATTAAGTACTAGGGTGGAGCAGACAAAATAAAAGTCAGCCAATCATGATGTTTACACAGAAGAGACAGCTGGGCAGACAGGAAAAAGGGCTGGGGGTCTGGGAGGGTTTTAAAGGAAGTGTCCTGGGAAGTGCTCACTGAATGCTCTTTTAGTACAGGGCTGCAAGAGGTTAAGGAGAAGCAGATAGGAGTCATAGAGAAGGACAGCAAAGGGTAAGTTTTGAGGCAGGCCTAAAGGCGCAGAGGTCAATGTGGTCCAGAGTTTATGGGCTGCAGTGTATGTGGCGGTAGCATCAGCCACAGTTATGTATAAGTTTTCTAAAGCAAAACAGGTCTCAATTCTCTGCTCCTTTCTCTCCCCAGTACCTAGCACATAGCCTTGCATGGTACAGAGCTCAGCTGAATAACCTTAAAGTGGATCTGGAAGAGAGAATATCTACTTGGAAATTTCTGGATGTCTCAGTCCTCCCATCTCATTTGCAGGGCATCTGTGCCCGGACAGTCCTAAAGGCTGACGAACAGATGTGCACAGCTTCTGACCCTGACTGCCAAGGCAGGATTCCAGGCTGCTGGTCTGGCTCCGAGCCCTTCCTCCTTCCTCTAGAACATTCTCATACACTCTGATTTTGCCTTTCTTCTGGGCTTGCTTCAAGGGTAAAATTTATCTGTGAGTTGATAAGGATCTTCAGCCACTACTTACATTGGGAAAAACAGTAAAAATCCTAATGTGGCCTGCAGACAATTCTAGTATCATGTGGGTGAGACCACAGCCTCAAAAAAAAAAGCAGTTTCATATGAGAATTACACCAGGAACACATGATGGGCTGTTCTTGGAGGTTGAACCTAAGCTTTTATTTACTTAACAAAAGCACAGAGTCTCTGAAAGGCTCTCAAGCAAACAATGGTGATGAGGGACTTAGTGTTGGAGCCGGAGGAGGCCATGCACAGAGCTCAGAGCTGAATATAACTGCTGGAATGTTCCACTGTGGCCAGTGTCTCTGTAGGCTCCTCACATCTGTGCCCACAGCAGGGTCTGCCTCATGTCTCCCAGCGCCAGGCTGTAGGACTACACTTAGTTGTGTATGGACATTCATATGACATACATTGGGATATAAACAGAAAGGGAAGCAGAGCTTCTGTCTTTGACTATTTTCAGTGCACAAATATGAGAGAAAACTAATATGTTCATCTCCCAGATCCTAAAGTATGAAATAAATAAACATACACCTTTTTTATTTTTCTTTTTTAATCTAAAGACATCAATAATACTTGCTATTATTCAGAACAACTTATCTAGGTAAAAGAAAGTCCTCTTAGAATTTTAGCTTTACTAATAAATATAAAATGGCTTGAACAGGTGGGCTCCTATTTGCCTTTAGAAGATGGAAAAAATGTTCATTGCATGCATATGTATCCTTAAAATATGAAATGCATTACTACAGGCTAGAGGCACAGTTCAGTGGTAGAGAGTGAGCCTAGCATGTGTCTGGCTCTAGAGTCCATCCATTTCAAAAGCAAAGCAAGACAAGCAAAAAACTTTTTACAAATGATAAAAGATAATTCAGAACTTTAGCTGAAGGATTCCCAAGTTCCTAAGAGAGTCTCAGTGAGAGTTTGTCTATATCGAGCCAGTTTATAGGCATCTATATGGGGAATAATCCTGACTACTTTGACTAATGTGAGAAGATTCACCCCAAATATGGATGGCATTTTCTTACAGAAGCCAAGATAAAAGACATGGACGATAAAAAGGTTTTCTTTCTTTTTTCTAAAAAAAAATAATTTTTTTTTTTCTTTTGCTTGCTTGGCCTTTACTCTTGCTAGCGGGGTCATTACTCTGCTGCTGCTGATGATGATTCTTTCACTGACGATAGTATCAGCTTCTTTGGTTTCCAAAGTGAACTAAAGACCTTTGGTTTTCCAGGGAATCTTGCAGGGCCTTGTAGGCTGAGCAACTTTCAGGTTCTTCCTCTCTGACCCCAGAGAGTCATTGCTGGAGATGTCCATTCATATAACATAAGCTAATGTAATCAATTAAGTTTTAATATAAGTATTCGTTCTACCAGGTTCTGATCTTCTAGAGCAGCCGCACTAATACCGTTAGATCAGGCTGGTCCAGACAGCCCCTGGGGCTGACCCATGGCTTATCTCAGAACCCTTACCTAGTGATCATCTCCCACTGGACCTTCTGGTGACTAAGGTAGCATAAGGCCAGCTGGGTCCCACTCCTGATGGCTCTTCTCCCACAGACCTTGGGAGGCCCTTCAACAGCCAGTCTTTAAGCCACCAGTAAAAAATGTGGAAAGAGCTAAGCAGAGGCCAAACCACGAGCTCCCCTCAAGTAAATCTGAATACCCTTCCCTCCTGACCATCCAAGCTCTTCATACTTCCCACAATCCATCAGCTACCCTTCCCCATCAACTAAGTGCCCTGCATACCCACTCGACCTGTCTTTCTGTTTGGTACCTGCTTTTACAGACAGAGGGAGACAACATCACTGATCTTCCGTCAGCCTCCACCCCCTCACTGGCCCTGTAATGCTCAGCTCTTCCTGTACCCTGCCAGGGCACCTCTGACTGCCCTGTGAGTCAGCTTGACCACTGAGCCCAGGAAGTCACTCACATGGTTTCTATGGACATAAGCTGTCAGCATCTAATCAAACTGTCTAGACCAGGATTCTATGAGGGACCCTGAGCTACTGAGAGCTGATACCCAGTGCCACTTGGTAAGATACTCTGTGAGTGTTTGGTGACATGGTGGATGAGCAAGGATGGGGAAGCTAACTTAATTTGACACAATGATAATAACAAACCAATGAAGCAGAAGCTGTTTTCTTTTTGTCCTTCACATAACACTTCTACCTTGAGTCACTTCTGATATTACGCCAACATGACTAAGGATATGCTTCCACTACGGTGTGGTATTTACCAAGCACCCAGATACTGGCTATAATTTAGAACCTAGATATGGCCGGCCAGCACAAGAACTCCCACGCTGGTTCTCAAGCAACAGAAGCAAGGACTAGCTAGGGGGCTGCCTCAGTGAACTTCTCTGGTTTCTCCAAAACATCTCCCTAAGCCACTTCGAGCTCTCTTGTCCAAACTTCCCCAACCCCCTCTCCCTGGATGATCGAGGTCCATACACACTCCTGCCACAGAGATGCAAAAACTGATACCCCAGAGTTGGTTTCCTAAATGGAAAAGCAGATGATTCCACCAACATCTCAACACCACATAAAAGACGCCAGTCAACACAGCTGGATTCAACCAGTCAGATGTGGACACCAGGCCTTCCAGGGGCCAGTAGTCATCATGAGTGAAAAAGCCAAGTTTCCTCAATAGAGTGAGGGCCTGGCACAGGGGGCTGAACACATCCTTGGGGAAGCAGCCACTGGTAGCATCAGATGAAGCATTAGAAGCATCAATCCGGGCTTATCTTGCAACAGGAAGTCACAGACGGCTGGGCTCGCTCGGTTTGAAAGAGTTTGATGTTGAAACTCTTGTGTTAGCTTAATTTCAGATGGTTCTTATTAAAAAGAAAAGGAAAGGAAGAAAGGCAAGCTGCCTCCCTCTATTTCCTGTTATCCAATCCCCATGTAAACTCTAATTAGATTGATTGGAGAGAGAGGGGGGAGCGAATAGGATGGGAAGGAAAATTAATGAACATTTATAAACTTTCCCACTAATGCAATAATTCTAGTGTATTAAAGGAAAGAAGGGACATTTTTTTTTTTAACTTAAAAAAAAAGTAGCATAAGGTTCAAATATTGTGCCTGTTCTCTGGAGAGAAGCTAAAAGGCCAGAAATAAAAACCAGGCTAGAAACATCTAATCTTCAGTGTCCTTGACGGTAGTACTTAGGTTCATGGATAACATACTAGGTCTAATAGATGAACATACAGGCTCACTAAAAAATCTTTATGATTAGCAGGAAATGGCTTGACTGGAACCAATTTCTACTTCCTTTGGCAGAAATAACTGAAAACAGTTCAGATTTAACTTAGGGGGGAAGTGGTTCTTTCATAACATGGAAAAAGGCTAAAAGCAGAGCATTCACTATTGTATCCACCCCAGAGCAGCCAATGGGCAAAGCAGGCCTGAAGGCAAGTAGAAGAGGAAAGGTTTTCAACTTGAGATAGAATCAAACCGCTATGTATTCCCAATTAGTCATTTGAGAGCAAATGTACATTTGCTTTTCACTCCGGCAGAAACCGGTTCTATTACAACTACACACATCTACAAGGCAACAGGTTCCACCCATTCAGGGTCCAGAGTTAAATCTGCAGCTACAGAGAACTTCCGGGGGGGAAAAGGGACGTCCCGGTCACAACAGCGCTCCTAGAATCAACAAATCCCTTTACACCTGTAACTCCCACATCTCCCCTCCCATCCTGCAGAAGAAATCTCCTTCTTAAAGAAAGGGCAACGGCTTCTACAGGATCAGGTTTATGTGAATTATAACAAGAGCATCTATGGAGTTAGGGCTGTTTGAGAAGCGAGCCTCCCCAGTGGAGCCAGCTGGAGACCGGCTTCTCCATGCAGGCATGATGGAGCAACATGCCAAGGCGGTTAACATTATATGAGGATATTTAAGGAGGCACCTCCAGGCACCTTCCCCCCATAACGGAAAGCTATGCTCCTGAGAATGCCCAATGGACCACTAGTTGGCTTACAAAAGCACATTCAAACGAATTCTTTTCCCATTTGTGGAGAAACTATCAAATGGATGGCTTGTGCAGCTGTAAGCGCACGATTCCAGCAGAGTCCTGCCAGTCTCCTTCTGTAAACACAAGGTGGGAGGTTTGAGACTCTGGGAAAAATGCTGAGTTTTACAGGAAAACTGTCCTAATGTGGGCAGCCATTAAGATAAAGTACACCCCCCAAATTTCAGGACAGGTTTTGCTTTAATGGAGACCGAAACCACAGCCCCATCTCCTTCATCTTTTTTATGTCCCTCTCCAGGAGCAGCTGCCTTCACTCACCTCTGCAAACAGACAGGAAATCGCTGTAAACTGCAACGGAATGGATTCAAGTTAGCTTCAAGGGGCAACATCCTGCTGGTGGAGGTTGGGATGAGCTAGATGCAGTTGCTCCAAAGATATTTAAAAAACAGAATGGTGTGTGTGTGCATGTGTGCTAGAGTGCTTGGCCAGCCTAGCTGTGAGGCCCCTGGTTGATCCCCAGCATTGAAATAAAAGGGGTGGACAATAGCAAGTCTTGTGCAGGAGGTGCTGTGTGGCAGGAACCTCTAAAGCAGCATGGAGGAATCAGCCTCTACTCAGCACTGCTTCTGGCCAGCTGCAAGACCCAGAGCCTGCAGGGCCTTCAGATTCAGCTTCCCCAGGTGAGAACTTGATTTTGGTTACCATGGAGATGGAAACTAATCATTCCAGTCCACTGGTCACCTACGTAGGTGTCTGCTGTGCCTGTGAAGAGTCCTTAAATTCTGAGGAGAGACTTGGGGATTGCAAACCCCTTCATCCTATTGGAAGCAGAGTTTGCTCCCACACCACCCCAGGTAGAGCACAGAGAGCAAGTGGTACAAGACAAAGACCATACTCAAAATGACACTACACACTGCCAACCCAAGACTTTGACTATGGCTGTTTAATTCACGTGCTCTGTCTAGCAGTAGTCTATACTAATCAGTAGGGGCGATAGCCAAAACCCAGGCCGCTTATGATATTTGCATCTCCTGAAACAAGCATAACAGATTACTTAACCTGTGGTCCCCAAACAAGTGGGGAATTTGGCTGGGGTCCACACCAGCAATTTCAGATAACTTGTCCTGGGACATAAGTCTAGAGACACTTTTAAAGAAGATCATTTGTTACAATATGGTTTCCTGACCCCAGGCACCAGAGGTCCAGACCCACAGACCTGCCACCCCAGACCCCTTAGCCGCCCGCAGCTGATCAGGCCCCCAGAAATGATTCAGACACTTAATATTAAGTTCATGCTGTTTGGCCTGCCTATGGCCCAGGCACATTGCTAGCTAGCTCTTACATCTTAACTGAACCCATTTCCATTAATCTGTCTGCCACGTGGCCCGTGGCTCACCTGTGTTCCTTACATGTTTCTTCTTTGGGCATCTGGCTAGGTCTGTCTCTGACTCCGCCCTTCTCCTACTTATGCTCTGATTTCCCCTCCTACTTTTTCTATAGTGCCTGTCATGGGCCAAAACAGCTCCTTTATTTAAAAATTAATATTCACAGCATACAGAAAAACATTCCCACATAGTCATTGATGGAGTAACCAAAGGCAAGTACTTCATTAGGGACCAGAAGCTATGCTTTAATATCAGTTTAGCACAGCTTCCAGTGGCCTAACTAATTTCTTCCTCTTCTTCTTCCTCCTCCTCCTCCTGCTCCTCCTCTGAGTTGGACTGCTCGAATCCACCAGAACTTACTGATGTTTACTAAGGTAGCACCAGAAACCTCAGACCATGTATCAAGTGAGCAAAAAGTTCAAGAAGATTATGTCACAGTCGGAGAAAAACAACCTCGAAACTTTAAGGTAGAAGAGATACATTTTGTCTTCTTTCACGGAGAACAATTAATTCCCACAGAAACCTGTTTCTGGAGCGTGGGTGCTCCTGGTGGTGGTGGCGGGATCACTGCAGAAAGCAGTCACTCCCTGGCTACAGGGTTGGTAGGACCATCCCATTTCGTGCTTGGGAGAAGAAGGGAGGAGGCCAGGCACAGGGTAAAGCTCCTCTTTGTCCCACCTCATAGTCATGAGTGACCTTGCTCTGAACCACCCTAACTAGGATGCTCTTCCTAGCAACTGTGCATCCCATGGAAGTGAAGTGCTGTCTGGCTGCGTGGCGCGCCTTCCTCCTGGCGCCCCACCAACAGAAAGCACATGTCTGCATTTTATATTCCCGTAAACTCTGGGCTGGCCCCCGGCCAGGGACCTCTTTGTAATGTCAAAGATAAAAGCTCTGGCAGTGTTTGGCATTCTGCCCCCACCTCCATTTTCTTGTAACCATCTTATAAACCAGGCATGCATGACTATTAGCAGGGCTTTTCAGACAGAGGTCTGATGGAGTTCCATATAAACATCCCCAAGGGGTGAGTGGAGGTATCCCCATGACACCAGAAGAGAAAGGCTGGAGAGGGGCAAGTCATCTCGCATAGGATCTGCTGGGAATTATGGGGAAATTTGGAATAACAGACTTCAAATGTATCTGCAGAACATTCTAGGCTGCAAAGAAGTGCTCACTGAGCCAGAGTCCTGGGCATCTTTCATTAGAACCTAGTATGCTGACATCAGATATATTTGGCTCCAAGCAGTATAGTTATAAATTATATTGATGTAATATAAGATCCTTATCAAATTTTGAACATCCTAAAATGGCATTTGGGGTATATAAGATGGCATTATTCTCTTTTCTCATCTGAGAGTCACTAATGCTAGAGGTACCATAGTCACCCAAGAAGGCTTGGGAAAGCATTATTTTCTGGTTGGTTTTAATTTTCTTTTTGAGTCATACTCTGTGTGCCCGTATTACATGGCCGTGGCCACTGCCATTTTATTATTCATTTAACATTCCAGATGACTTTGAAAGTAAAAACTTAATGTTAGTAGATATACATAAACTGCAATGTGTAAGGGTTTATTTTTTGAAAGTAAGCTTATATATAAACCTCTTTCTTGCTGCAAGAACATGGGTGGGCAGGAGCCAGGGAACCTCTCTAGGTGAAGGCTTCAGTTACTTATGGGCAGGAGTTGGAATGTCTTTATATATCAGAAGCTTTGGTTCACTCTGGGAGATTACAGCAACTCTTCTCTCCACTCTCCTGGTAATGCACAGAGTCAGGAACACACTCTGCAGGGGCAGAGAGTCACACACACACACACACACACACACACACACACACACACACACACACACACATATACACACACACACATACACACACACATACACACACACACACACACACACACACACTCTGCAGGAGTAGACAGCCCCCCCCACACACACACAGGCAGACAGTCATACACACACTCTGCATGGGCAGACAATCACACATAAACTTCCTCTTCACATTCCAGGAAGGCCATTAAAGGTTCCCAAGGGCTCCAACTTTCCCTCAGGAAAACTGTATTTGTTCCTTCAGCTCCTGCTCTCCTCAGGGTCTTAGGGTTTGTGTGTGTGTGGAGTGTGTGTGTGTGTGTGTGTGAAGGAGGGATGGAGAGAGGAGAGAGAGAGAGAGAGAGAGAGAGAGAGAGAGAGAGAGAGAGAGAGAGAGAGAGAGAGAGAGAGAGAGAGAGAGAGAGAGAGAGAGAGAGCTCAGTTTCCCTGTAAGAGCTCCCAAGAACTCAGGTCCTGGTCACTTTTGCAAATGAGGGATATTCAGATGCCATAGTGGCTCTTGTGTGCAGTCCAGCCTGGAGACCACCTGGTTTTTGCAGAATTAGTCTTTGATTTTTTTTTTTTAATGTGTTGGGGGAGGGGTTCTAGAAGAGGTCAAAAGAAGGACTCAGATCACCTGAGGCCAGAATTATAGGTGGTTGTGAGCTGCTTGACCCAGGTGCTGAGAACAGAACTTGGGTCCCCTGGAAGAGCAGCAAGCATGCTCAACTGCCTTTCTCTCTAGGCCCTCAGCCTTTGGCTTCAATCTCTGGGACGGAACTGCCACATTTCAGGCAACATCTTCATGAGTTGTTGCATGTGTATATGGTTTTATATTCTTTCTTTTGTCTACTTAATTTATAATTGTTCTTCCATGTCCTGTGGCTTTGCACAAATTAGTTTATTTTCAACAGGTACAAGAAGTGATCAATACACCTCACCGTGATGAATGTTGTGCCCCCCAGATGGTCTCTAGTTCAATACGCTGTACATGAAGGCCAGTCACTGAAACTGCAGATTTAGGTGACAAGGCTTACAGTCACGTGGCTACAATGTACATGTCTCATTTCTAAATCTCACACTTGGTAACCAGGAGACATGCTCTAGAACAAGAGTTCAGAGACAGAGGCCTTTACTTCCCAAGATTCGGAGTGAAGGCTGTGGAAGTAGCAGCTTGAAACACAGAAACAGAGATGGAAGGAGCAGAGAGCTCAGGAGCAGAGTAAGCTGTTTGGTGTTGCTGCCCATTGTGCCTTGGTGTTAGGAGGGACTGTGTTATCACCTTTTCTCTCCACTATGTCTGCAGGTATTTGTTACAGACATGCTCCTTCCCCTTAACCTGGAGACCAGGCTGGGTAGGCAGCTTATGTAGGCAGGAGAGAAGAAGAGAAAGGCTTAGACACAGGACGAAAAGGTACCAGGGAGATGGTAAGAGGTGAATTTGAACATGGATATGAAACATAAAAATGGGAAGACTTTAAGTATAATCTGTTTGTGAAATACAGTGACAGACAGAGTAACCAAAAGCACGGGGACCAGTTAGACTGATGGCATAGTGCCCTAGCACAAAAGAAAACAACAATCTGAGAGCCCAGGAAGGTGGTAACTTGGGAGCAAGCTGGCTGGGGGGGGGGGGGTGTGCTGAGAGAGGGTGGTTCTAGAACAGCTGCCTGACACCTGGCTTCAGTGATCACCCATGATCACTATGGATCATTATAGACAGAGGCAGAACCATTGGGGGTGGGGGGCGCTGAGATGTGAATATGGACCCAGAAGGCAGGACAGTTCATATGCGCAGAGTCTGAAGGTGCCAGAGCAGAGGAGACCAATCCACTGAGGAAACTATCAAGGCATGAGGGGCAATGAGGAAAAGTGGAGAAAGCTGTGGAACACGCAGGAGTGTGTTTCTAGGAGAAAGGGTAGAGTGGTGGAGTCTGTGGGGAGACACTGAGAAGCCAACTGTGTGGTGATATGTTTTATATTTAGTAAAATCAGCCTAGAATATCAAAGAACAGAATCACTCAGTCAAACCAGAGGGTCAGAAAGTGGTGACTCGGGCCTTTAATCCCAGCATGGGAATGACCGAGCAGCGGTGACCTATGCCTTTAACCCCTTAAATCAGGAGGCAGAGATCTTTCCCGTTTCTGTGAGTTCGAGGCCTAACAACAAAACAGTAATAGTTCACACCTCTATCCTAACTCTAGGATTATGATGCAGAGTTGAACCTGGAAGTGAAAGAACTGGGGGGGGGGGGGGAAGGTATTTAAGACAGGAGGAGGCAGACACTGGGGATTCTGTAGGAGCGATGAGCCAGACTGAGGACTCTTTAAGACAGCTTTGCTTTTACCCTGAGAAGTTGGCTGAGAAATGGCTGTGGTCTGTTTCCTCTCTCTGATATTCCAGCTTCCCCCCCCCCCCAATATCTGGCTCTGAGTTTTCATTAAATACCAACTAGAATTCGTGTCTCACAACTGCCTGGGAATCGGAGGCTCAGTCATGACATCAGCAGCCAACAGTTTCATGGGGTGATGATGGAAGGGCAGGAGAGGACCAGGGCTCCCCAGACTGAAGAGGAAATGGGACCACATGCCAAAGCCGAGTTGGAAAAAAGGTTTGTTATCTTGTGGGAAAGTTGTGATCATGTTTAAGCCACCGAGCAGGAGGCGATGGATATGGAGAGGCAGACCATATGTTGGGATAGGATGGAGGAGCCGGACCAAGGAGGTGCACAGCCATGAAAAGGACTTGGCTTCGGCAAGGTAACCCCACTCTCTATAAGAGGGGGAAGAATGAGAAGATGGGATCAACTCCAGTGGCACCCATAAGTGGCTTCGGTGTGAAGCTGAAGGTTCTTGTATCTGAGAGACCTTATGATTGATCTACTGACATCAGGAGAGCAGAAGACCTGGGAGGCTATGGAGGAGGAGGGCCAAGTGAGGACATACAGGACAACTTGGCAAGGCAGGACCCAGCAGAAGGGAGGGCTGGAGCAGTCATAGGGTCCAACAACAGGGCTTTTCATCAGGGCACATACTGCTGATATCATCCACAGCTGAGAAAGAAGGCAGCGTCTGAGGTTGTAAGTGAAGTGGGCACAAGCCTGGGTGGACGAGATGAAATCAAACAGGGAGAGATGAATTTTTTTTTTTTTTTCACAGAAGCAAACAACCTTCCTTTTCTGCAGCTATGACTTTACAAAACCAGTTTGGGACTGCTTGCTGACCTGAGAACCTTGAGAAAGGTGGTGGTGCTCCCACACTGGCTCTGAGAACTTCATGTCCATCTCTCTACTTGGGCTTTTATGTTTTATAAGAAAGAAGTCATAGAATTGCTAAGAAGGACGTTGTACATCTATAAAAAATGCCAGATAGTCATTTCAAGACTGGCTTTCCTCATCTGTAGGCTGTGCAAACACACTGGTTTACCATTTACAGAAAACCTCTGATGGAAACCTGCCCCCAGCTGCTTCCGGGTAGAAGTAGGCCTAGATGACCCAATTCTTTGGACTCTCGGAAGGACTCAGGCAGAATCAAAACTCACAGGAAGTGCTCACATGAGTAAGACAGGCAATTCCAGAGGAGACACAATGGATAACAGAAATACCTTGATGTCTCTAAAATGAACAATCCGAAAACAATGCTGAGTGAGACTGTGGAGAATATTGTCTGCGACTTTTTAGAATAAGGACGTACTGGGCATTAAAGTTTTAAGGGTGGCCGGAAGAGAGGAACAGAGGAACAGAGGGCAAAGGGAGTTGACCAAAATTAATACTGTATGAAAACATTGATGGAAACAATTAAAAATGAGATTTCTTTTGGAAGGAGTTTGAACTGAGGTGCCCTGCATGGATGAGCAATGCTTTCCCCAGATGACATCGGTTATGAAATGAAAATCTCAGTACTGGACATGGGGCACTTCCCTATGAATCAGGGAGGCCCAAGAGCCGTCCCAATGACGCAGACCATCGCCAATGCTCTTGGTTGTCTGCTATGATTAGATATCAAGACCCTACTGCTGAAGACACAACACGTTTTGGCTGTAGGACACAAAGAAATCAAACTGGAATTGTAATGGAAACCTACCTTCACACAAGTTAGTTTTCCTAGTACCACGAAAAGTACACAGTAGACTTTCCCAATGGTAGACCCTGTATATTATAATACCAACATTTAGATAAGATGTGGTCCAATGGTGTAATAGTGGCATGCCCTATGGGGGACATCAACTGCTTTCTAACTAATTTGAGACCTGTTCCACAAGAGAGAGTTCATGCATTATACTGTGAACCTGAGCAAAAGCCAATAACTCATGAAGTCATAGGCCTTAAGAAAGAAACTACTTTGATGTTTGCTAAATGGATACGGTATCAAAATGGAGTCTAAATATTTATGTTTATACCCATAGATTAATGCTGCTCTCAACCTTGGTCAAAGAGGCTTCTTTTTGTACTGGGCAGAAGTCAGGACAGAAATGCTAAAAACTGGTGACTGTGGGTGCCCAGCTCTTAATGGAACATCTAAATCAGCCCTGCCCAGGATTCAGAGAATACAGTGGAAGATAACAGAATGTGAGAGCCAGGAGTGGAAGGAGCACTCTAAAACACTGGCCATTATACTCAAGACCTCGCAGCATTTACGGCTCCCTATATAAGACCTACAGAAGATGACCAAACCAGTCACCATTCCAAAGTGGACGGGAGGGGCTCAGGAGGCCCCACTCTGGCTGAGGAGCTACTGGAAAACGATACCTGCTGGGGGGAAGACAGTCATTGTTCTTCTGGGCCTCACGGTTGGGATGGTCCCATACCCACGTGTATGCAGGTAGTCCTGATAGGGGCTCAATGTGTTATAAGGGGTGAGGAAGAGGAGGAAGGAAGGAGGAAGAGGAGGGGGAGAGAACATGAGTGACAGGGAATATGCCAGAGGATGGAGGAAGGGGGAGGGGGAGAGCTGACCGGATATGATCAGGCACACTGCTTACGCGTACAGGATTGCTAAAGAACAGGTTAAAAATATTTTTAAAATGAAGAAGGCCAAGCGGACTCACAACCTCGGGATATGGGAAACCACCAACACCATAGAAAGCTACTTGATTTAGTTTTTTTGTTTTCTCTTTTTTCTAAGAGAAATTTTTCACAAACAGAAAAAAAAATCAAATGGACAAGCAATGAAATAGTAGAATAACATTTTTTTTTAAAGTGACAGTATTCATTCTAAATGAACCACAGTCTGGAGTACCAAAAGAACTTTGTGAGTATGGTCATAAAATCATTGCAATTCCTATCAAAGAACTGAGAGGAAGCGACAGGTGCGGACTAAAGCTAGGACTAGCTGCCAAGTGAAAGCTTTGTGGCATATACCTTGTTATCTACCATTGGCAGATACTTAACCAAGATCTGGATAAAATGTTCCTTAGAAAATACCACCCAGCAAGCAAGGCCTGCCAGTCTGAACCCAGTGTGTCAAATATCTTGAATACATATTCCTGAGATACAACCATCTGATTGCAACAAGGTGAAGACAAGAGTTTTCCATGCTATGTGTTAAGACAGTGCTAACAGAAGCATACATTTTCTGCTTGGTTGAACCATCTCTCAGATTTCTGACTGACTGATGTCAACAGCGGATCCGTCCTTGGTCAGGAACCACTTTCTGTTCTACAGAAGAGGCTAAGTTTCAAAGGACTGGCTAGCTACAGATCAAGGGATAATAGTAACTTGGCAACATTTATTGAGATTTATTGTGGTAATTATTGCAAATGCTTTATCTCTTTTAATCATCTCAGCAAAGTTAAAGACCAGTTCACTCCTTGATTTACAGACAAGCCTGTAGCTGAGCTGGGAAGGAAGTTAAGCTCAAGTAGCTATAAAAAGGTGGGATGGATTTGAGTCTCAGCTAATGTAATTCCAAGGCCTGCATGCACTTCTCTAGGCCACAGTATTCCCAGGACCTGCCTACTTGATGGCAGAAGGGATAAGGCCTCTTTACTCATCCTTTGCAGTTTCGTGAGACAGAATAGGAGCCCTGATGAAATCAGATGAGGCAGCTTTCAGTCTACGGGAGTAATTACTTTTCATTATCACAGAAGCCCAGCAGTAGAAAGATCTGCTCAAAGACAGTGTGCTGAGACCTCCACTAAAGGTCATTCTTACGGGGCCTGACACTTGCTCAAATGGGATGCTGCAGAGGAATATTGACATCAGTGGGCAGAGCTCCACAGTCCCTCCTATTCTAGGTTTATAAGCATCCATGAAATACATCTCTTTTACTTTGTGTTTTAGTGAGGGCTTCTACTGCTGAGAAGAAACACCATGACCATGGCAACTCTTAGAAAAATATCATTGGGAGTTTCGGAGGTTTAGTCCATTATCGTCATAGCCGGGAGCACGGCGGTGTGCTGGCAGGCGTGGTGCTGGAGAAGTAGATGAGAGTCCTACATCTTGCAGGCAACAGGAAATGGTCCCTTATACTGGGAGTATCTTGATCACAGGAGACCTCAAAGCCCACTCTCATGGTGACATGCTTCCCCCAACAAGGCCACACCCACTCCAACAAAGCCACACCTCCTTTAGACGCTATTTTCTTTCAAACCACCTCTCTTTGTTAACTATAAAACTGTGCAGAACTCTGCTGGGCATAGTAAAACATGCCCATAATCTCAGCACTTGGGAGATAGAGGCAGAAAAGCCAGGAAGAGTTCAAGGCCAGTCTCAACAAGATGGCAAGTTTGAGGCCAACCTGGGCTAATGAGACTCCCATCTCAAAATACCTAAACAAGCAAGAAAATCAAAAATACTACACAAATCTTCATCAAATGGTATTTGTATTCTTGAATGGGGTTTAAAAATCTCACAAATCTAGGCATACCACTGACCCAGGACTGTTACTATAGCTTGGCTTCCGAGAAGATGTGCACCTCTGGGAAGCATACTACCACAGCATAAACAGCTTAGAAGAAGGACTCTATAAAAATGGGATTGGAAAAGATATTCTGTCTTTCCAGCAGGTGAATTATATTAAGGGTGTAAGACTTGGTATGGCAAGTGGGACAGACCATGTTCAGTTGTTCCACTGGAGTATGGAAGGATAAGAATTTGCCTTCCTGATCAGTCATCATTTAAAATATTATCAAATTATTCTATGTACAAAAGTCATTGTGAAGAATCTCTGACTAGAGATGCTTGAAACACAGATCTTACCTCAGTGCTAGTATAGTAACAGTATTAATGCATTAATTCTTGCGTAGAATCCAAGTTTATTACATAGTGTGCTGGACATCAGGGGCACACCAGAGAACCAGACTGATGGGATCATTCTCACATCCTCAACAAGAAGACAGGTAGGCATCAAATACAAGTGATACAGAATGCTGTGCTAAATTAATAAATATAACCTAGAAGAATGGTTTAGAGGCAAGTGACTCTCAAAGATGAGGCTAAAGCTGACAGTCATAGCATGGTAAAGAGCAGGCAGGCACAAAGCCTTAGGAAGGATGCTTCAGGCCATGGGAGCAAGTGTAAAGTGCCTAGAGCAGGTAAGAACCTAGCATGTTAGAGCCATGAGCCTGAGCTGAGCCTGGAAGTGCACAGAAGCTAGACTACATATGATCTGCTGCCCTTCATAGGCAGGGACTCTTACCGCTGCACTGAAACTGCTAAGAAGCCCTTAACAGAAGATGCAAAATGCAAGTCCGAAGGGCTTAGCTGAGCAGACCTTTATAAAGCAGATTTATGGAGTCTAAGCATGAGAGGATGGTGCTGGAGAAAATGCTAAAGAAATTACAGCTTTGCTGAAGTAGGAAGAGAACACCCAGAAGCAAAGACAGCCTGCCATCAGTAGGGCTCGCTTCATTTAACATCTTCCTGGCCTTTGTGCAGGAAATTCTGGTTCCAGTACTCATATTAATCAAGCCTGCTGCTCTCACACAGCTGCAGCTATGTCTTCTTCATGTCTTCACCAACAAAATCCTGTGCATGCTAGACATTCTCCACACCACAGTCATCAACCCTTCTTTCTATACAAACCGTGGACCAACCCCATCTATGACTTGACATGAGTACTAAAAACCAACGCTGAATAGATGACTCCAAATCCATTTGTAATGATAAGTGGTAATAGGGTAGATTTGGGGTATGTCTGTTCAGATAAAAAAGAACAAAATTTAAGAAACTTTCAATGAGGTCTCTAAGTCAACCATCTAATGGTTGAAAAATAAGTAAACATATAAATAAATAAATAAATAAACAAATGAATGAATGAATGAATGAATGAATGAATGAATGAATGTACCTCTGGTCCCCAGTACTCATTCAGTCACACATCTGTTCTGCAGTAGGACAAGGGGGTTAATTACTTTTTCATGACATGTATGTATTTTGTGAGATACCACATTGCACCAATAAATAATGATCTACCTTCTGTTGACATAAAGTGCTTAAATTAATAAAAATCTAAATGATACATCTCAAAGGACAACACACGTGATTGAAAGGCTGGATGGTAGCAGTACTAATTTTCCTGGGTGAAAGTCATTTAGATGGGCTTATGGCAGAATGAATAGCTCAGTCAATAAGGGCACTTCTGCAGGCAAGCTGTTACAGAGACTGTCACTTTTTCCAGAGAGGGTGGGTGGTGCTTTCCACCCCTTAATGTGGTGGGTTGAGAGAGACCTCTAAAGAAAATGAAAGTGATAACCAGTAGTTGCCTTAAATGAACACTATTAGGACTTTTCCTGATTAACTTGTCTGCTCCATCCTCAGGGTCTATAAAGAGAAGGGATGCAAGTAATCCCTGAGTGTTGCCATATTTATCAAAAGTCCTTCTTCCCTTTTGGACATACTCATGGTAACTAACTAGTTATCAAACCAAAGGCATATGGTAAGCTTCATTTTCCCAGCTGCAGCACAAATTTCCCCAGTAGGTGTAAATCTGAGGTAAGATGTAATATAGGTTCTGGGACCAAGAGGGGGTGGTTGCTCTAATCAGCTTGACAGCAGTGTCTTGTCAATGGCCTGAACTCTCCCAAAAATGAAGCCTGAAACCCCAGGGTGCAGTCACTTATGTCACTTCTTACTTATTAGTATATACATATTTTCCCCCACCCACAGGTTCTGTCCCTCTTGAGAAACACAGCTAACACAGTTTGGAACTAGAAAATGGGCTCTTGCTGTGACAGATCTGACTATGTTGTTTTGGAGACAACTGTGGAAGCATTTGGGACTCTGGTCTGACAGAGCCATTGAATGTTCAAAGCTTAACAGCGGCTTTGTTGGAGCTTGGAAGATGAGCATGCTGCAAGTAAGCAGCCTTCCTTTGCTACTTCTGCTTCAGTTTCTGCGTTGGGTTCCTGTCTCTAGCTAGTTCCTGTCCTGACGTCCCTCACGATGGGCTGCAACCTTTAATGGTGAAATAAATCCTTTCCTTCCCAAGATGCTGTTGGTACTGTTGTTTATCAGAGCAGTGGAAAGCAAACTAAGGCAGGTATGTGAGCGTGACTCTGGCAGAGGTGGGCACAGCCCTGCAGCAATGGACCTCCTTGCCAACCACAAATGGCTTTTAAGGGAGAAAGGATCTTTTTGCGGTATTTAAGAACACAGTAGGAGGTTCAGAAAGTTCTTGTTGACTATGTGACATAAAAAGTGACAGATAAAGATGAAAATTTTCCAAACCCAGAACAGGTGATCTAAAGAATAAATAATTTTATACAATAAAAATTTTGGTACAATGTCCTTTTACTTTTTCTCTTTTCTTTTTTAGTTCCAAAACATCTTATTTCTCTGAGGACTGACTCATCAAGACCAGCAGATTGTGAAACCTGGCAACAGGGAAACTTTTGGGGGGTCAGAGGCCAAATGCATGAGAAGGCTTTTCTTACAAGACACCCACAGGAAAAATGGCAGCCCACGCTAAAGACGAAGTCCAGGCAGCCAGAGTGATCCAACTGCCTGCATGTTCAGCCAATTTCCCCAGCTCAAGGGCACAGGAAGATGAGATGGGTCCTGGTAAGATTCCCGGGGAGCTGGGACAGACCCCTTCCTTTGTCTGTCCTCACTTTCACTTGATGGTGCTTCTCTGATGATGCAGGTTTCTCTGACTCTTTCAAGTTGGAGGACAGATGTCCATATCTACAGGATAAAGCTTGTGGAGAAAACTGTGCTCAATCTCTTTGTGGAGCTCAAAAACAATGACGTGAAATTAGGCAAGTTAGCACCCAGCATTTGGACAGTGATTTTAATTGACTTTTTAAATGAAGCTGCTCTGAAAAGAAGATGGTATTTGGTTAAAGGATGTAAAATGGGGGCAGGCTTCATCTTTTGTAGCAGTTGGTATACATTGGAGCCCTCCACTGTGTCAAACGCAGCCTAATTGTTTAGAAATAATTAATGTGCTTTTGTTTCAGTTGTAGGAAGCAAAATTTATTAATTGGCTGCTATTTTATGTGTTCCAGATTAAAGGGCACAATAAATTGAGAAATTATCATTAAGAAGGCATCGAGGAAATGCCTAAATTAACTAAATTCTGAGGAAAAACAAGATGCTACCAAGTTAAGGGTGAGGGTATTTACTGCCTGAAGGAGTTCAGTGTCAAATTTGGGGACAACTGCTTAAGGGCCTTTAGCCACAGCTTTCCAATTCTAACAGTACAGACAAGAAAACATGTTCATTGGCTTAAGTAATTTCAGACCCTTAATATACATTTAAACAGAAATAGAGAAAAACTTCATTATTAAATATTAGAATCCTTGGGATCAGAGCATGGACTGGAAATAAAGAAAACAGAAAACTGGCTATCACTGGTCTTGGAGACTGAATAACCTCCTAACTAAAGGGAGGTACAGCTACATTGGCACCTGTTCCAACAGCCAGCCCCCAGTGTAGTGGGGACGTGTTCTGACCTGAATAGAAGCCCCCAGAGGCAGCCTAGAAGCAGGTGAGTATTGGAGACATACCATTTGCCAAATTCCTGCCTGGTAATCAGAATGAATCACTTCCATGAGTATGCAAGGAGGGTTCCCTGAAGCCCTTTGGAAATGATGCAGTGAGAATTGCTTTTCATCTCTGACTCCACACCCAAAGGCAGCACCCTGCTTGATTGGGAGTTTTGTGGTGTTATCAGGATGGCTGGACTAGCTGAACCTAATTATCCAATCACTCATTACATGTGGTACTTGTCATTTCTTCTCTCTCTACGGTGAAGGTTCCGAACTAGATGCCTCCTATCTGGTGCAACTGTTCCCAAGAAACTGACCCTGATACAAGCTATCCCATCTCTTCTGCTTATGAATCTAAGTGAACAGTATGCTCTATGCCTGGGATCTTCAGTGTGTAGCAGAAGCCTCTTCTGAACATCACATCAGTGTATTTGGAGAGAAGATGGAGAACCCACTGCAGATGCTATATTTACCTTATGGGTGGAGCCACAGAGCTGCTGTTTAGGCAGGGGTCTGGGAAGATGGGACACACCTGGTGAGCCACCTCCTGACTCACACAGTGGCACTACGGATCCTTTTGGGGGATAGTGAATGCTACCTTCCCAAGCTCCATCCTCCGAAAGAGGCAAGGTCTTCATAGGAGTTATACGTATGTCTACGTAAACAGGGAGCCCCAAGCAGTTAGGAAATTCACTCTCTTGCTGTGTCCCATATTCTAGCAGACAGACACTAGTGGAAGACAGTGTAGGTGGAAACACAAATGTTCTACAATACTAAGCATACTATGTGTACTTTAAGGGCACTGGAAAGTATGGCAGTCTCAAGAGGTCAGTGTTCAAGTTCATTGTTGAGTTCAGTACATAGGTAAGGGAAGAAACTCACTATTTAAACAAAATAAAAATAATTTTGAATCTTTACATTTCTTCAAAGAGTAAAATGATAAAGGAATTAGAATATGCCTTCCCACCTCTGAAACCTAAGACATCCTTCTCATGGTCACCAGAGTGGCCACATACAGGTTTGAGAGCCCTCTGCTGTCCACTGCTGCTTGCCCACGGCTGCTGTGCAGTGAGCTGCTGGCCCACGGCTGCTGTGCAGTGAGCTGCTGGCCTACGGCTGCTGTCCACTGCTGCTTGCCCACAGCTGCTGTGCAGTGAGCTACCTGCTTACTGCTGCTCTACCGTGAGCGGCTTTCTCTGACTACCCAAATGTACCACTGTTGTGACCACTAAGTATATACATTTACAGGGTCTGTGGAGACAATTCAGTGGGTAAAGTGCTTACCATGAAAATGTGAGGACCTGAGCTGAGATGCCCAGAACTCAATAGAAACAAATGAAGTAGAGTGTCTATAATCCCAGCGCTTGTATGGCCAGGGGCCAGACAGACACAGGAGCATCCCCAGAAGCTCAAAAGCCAGATGACTTAGCTGAGAACAAGAAACAGCTTGTCTCATATAAGGTAGAAGGTAAAAACTGACATTTGAGGCAACCAGTCTTCTGACCTCCACACACGTGCCACGACACACACATACCCACATTCACACATGTGCACAGACACAGACATTTTGAAAGAAAAAGGAAACACGGTATAGTTCAGGCATAGGACCACCAGAATGTGGGAATCTCTATCTTCCTGAACTATAATGAATAAGGATCCCATGATGCCTCACTACTGTTTTATTTAGACTCCAAGTGTGGCAAAAACCCAGAAAGAAAAATAGCATTGACCCCCTCCACACACACACACACTTTTTAAATTTTAGAACAGGGTTTTATGTGGCCCAGGTTGGCCTGAAGTGCAACATGTAGTGAGGTTAGCCTTGAATTTCAGATGCTCCTGCTTTTACTTCCTGATGGTGTGATCCCAGAGGTGCTCTCACTAACTGGCTAAGGAAAGCAAACCTTATACAGAAACCCTGGAAGAAGTATAGGTCTCAAATGGAAGAGAACTTGAGAATAATCAAAGTATAGATGGATCTACCTTGTTCCTTTCAGAGCCACATGTCCATCTGCATCCCACCCTGCCCTTAAAGAAGCTATCCAGAACTATGAGGAGAACAGGGCGCAGTGGTTAATGGTGGAAGGCAGTGATGTGTCATCAAAGTCTTGACCATGGCCAGCTCCAGCTTGCTTCTTGGGAATACAAGCTAGGCAGAAAGAAAACATACCAAAAGGAATATGGACGAAGAGCACCAAGTACCCTAACACAGGGACCGTTGAAATTACACAGTTGCCAAATGGAAAGGAAGAAGATGTTACTAATGACTGAAGCAGGAAGACTTTAAGAGCTGCCAAGAAGCCTGGGTGAGCAATTCTGATTAGCAAATAACAGGAACCAGGGATACTGGAGTTCTTGGAACTTTCAAATGGATCATTTTAGAAGGATAATTGACCACCACTACTGAGCATCTTCCATCTTTCAGGCTATACCCACACATTATCTAATTGAAAACAAAACAGCTTGGCCAAGTATTGATAAGTTTCCTATTACAAAAGAGAATGGGAACTCAGAGAAAAAACACTGTCAGTGCTAAGTGGCTGGGATGCAGCAGGACCCACAGCCATCAGTCCTGAGTATTTACTTTCCAACATTATGTTTCCACTGTGCCTCCAACTTCTACCCCGTCTAACTCTGCACTCTTTTCTGTGTTACCCTAGGGCTTCAAAAGCAGATATTGAGGGTCTGGTGAGGTAGCTTGGGGCGTAAAGGCACTTGCCAAGCAAGCCTAAGGGTCTGATCTCTCAAACCCATGCTAAGGTCTAAGGAGCCAACTACCTCCTAAGATATATCTTCTGACCCCTATATGCATTCCATGGAATACACATCTGCACACATCATACACATGTAATAACTGTAATTTTAAAATAAGTAAAAGTAAATATGTTGATTAAATAAACATTACTAGAACAGCAAGATATCAACATGCAAAGAATGAAATCTTGTACTACATAAATGACGTTAGTATAAAGCCCCCAGATATAGATTGTAAATAGAAAGCACAAAATAAAAAAAAACAAACAAGTTTGTTCTCTTGGATCAGGCAAAGACTTCTTAGATAAAGCATCAGAGCCTCTACACAAGGGAAATGCTGACACTGGAGACTACAGCCAAATCTAAACTTCTGCTTCTCAAAGGTTGTCAACAGGCTGAAAAGACAAGGTACAGACGGAGGGAACACACTATATGATGTGTATTTGGTGAAAGGCTATTATACAGAACAAAAGACTCCCAGTTCACTAAGAAAACATCCAATTTTCTTAAGTAGGCAAGAGATTTGAACAAATGTGTATTCAAATAGGATAAGCATGTGAAACACAGTATATATCATATACAATATGATATATTTTAAAGAACAATCATTAGTTATTAATGATTACAAATTAAATACAAATTCAGACCACGGTGTAGTATTGTCATACTTCTGATGGGACAACTGGAAATAAAGACAAAAGGGGGAAATCCTGGCAAATCAAGGGCTGTCTTGGTTTTCTACTGCTGTGAAGACACACCATGACAATGGCAACTCTTCTAAAGAAAAACCATTTAACTGGAGTAGCTTACATTTTCAGAGGTCTAGTCCACTATCATCATGGCAGGAAGTGTGGCAGCATGCAGGCAGACATGGTGCTGGTGACATCTTGATATTCAGGCAATAGGAAGTGGACTATCTCGCTGGGAGTAGCTTGAGCATAGGAGATCTCAAAGCTTGAGACCACAGTGATATACCTACTCCAACAAGGCCACACCTCCTAATAATGCCACTCCCTTTGGAGGCATTTTCCTTCAAACCACCACAAGGGCTGATAGGAGTCCAGTCACAACTGGAATTCTCAGTCACAGTTGGTGGGAATTCAAACTGCTGCTGTCACTGAATTGTGTCACACACAATCCAGTAAGATCAAAATGAACATGTATTTGTCATGTGATGCAGCAATTCCAATCCTAAATATTTATCTGCATGAAATGAAAATTTACATTCATCCTTTGTAGTTTGGCGGGAAATGTAAGTTAGTATAACCACTATGAAAAGCATTATGAAGTCTCTCAAAAACTAAAATAGAGTTACTTTCTAATCAATGGATCCTACTGTTAACTATATCTCCAAGGGACTGAGATTGGTAGACAGCAGGGATATGAGTCTGTCCTGTGTTCACCACAGCCCTATTCTCAGCAGCTGAAAATGAAATCAACCAGTGTCTATCAGCTGATGAATGCACAAAGAAAATTTTATATATATAACCTATATATAATAATAATAATATGCATACACAGATGTACATATATGTATGTGTATATGCATGTATGCAATGAAATGCTGGGTGGCCATAAAAAAGAGCTCTTGTCATTAGGAACATTCATGGGACTGGAAATTAGCACAGTAAGGAACCTAAGTCAGACAGTCAGACAGTTGCCACGTGGGCTCATTTACGTGCAGGATCTAAAAATGCTGATTTCACAGAAGTTGGAGACAGAGAGGTAGGAACACAGCTCAGGGGTAGAGCGCCTCCCTAGACAGGTATGGATGAGGCCCAAGGTCAGTTTCTAGTACTGAAGACAAAAATCTGCGAGTAGAATGATGGCAGCAAGGACAAGAGGGGCAGGAACCACGAGGCGAGGCTGACAAGTGGGTACCCAGCTGGGAATCAAGCATAAATATTAACAATAGAGCCAAATGAGGGGATTTTGAGGAGTGTATAGCAGAACTATACCTTTGAAGGGTGGTGGCACCAACCTCATGCATTTGCCAGAAGTGAAAGAACTGTACAGTAAAAGCGGGGATTTTACTAAACACAAACTACATTCAATTAAAAGAATACATGAGTATGTTAGAGATCTATAGGCACAGCACAGAACACTGGAAAAGGCCATAATACTCCAGAGAGCCCCATTACCCCATCTACCGAATGGGAACAGAGTAGTTGCAGCTTACACAAGCTGCAGAAATTAGCCACGACATGTAAGGAACTCAAAGACCTTGAAGGTAGTGGCTGCTACCAAACCTTCAGCAGCTCTTCTAATTCATCATGCTCTCTGGAGAAGACATTTTTTTACAATGTTTCTCACATACAGCTGTGGGCAGTGCACTGGACTAACTAAGTACAATGGTTCATAGGAAACATATTCTACGTGTCACACTAACTGTGGTTGCTGAATCCTGGATTGGGGACTTTAAGGTAAGGGATAGTCCAAGACACGCCCTGTCCAGTGTGATCCAGAGAAGCCAGAAACTTACATCCTTGGAGTAGATGGAAAGCCATTAGATATTTGCAGAAACTGGGGTTAGAAGATGGCATTTGTGTCACCATGGATTAAATCCAAGGTGGACACTGGGACCAAGCTGAACTGCAAGAAGACACCTATGGGTATGCTTAGAGAAAGTGACATCGAGTGTCAAACCCTGTGATGCAGGGCAGCATATTCTACAACAAACACAAAGGTGACCCTAATGACTTCCCAGGCAAGGCCCACGGTGCCTGCTCAGACGTCACCCAGTGCTTCATGGCAGCCTGGCAGACAGGAGTCTGGGTTATGAAGTCAAGAATCCTTTTCCTTGTTTTAATGAACACCAGCCATCCCTGACCCACTCCAGAGCCCACCCCTCTGCTTATTTAAATCAAGAGGAGGCCAGAGATAGGTCAGTGGGTAAAGGTGTGGGTTGTTTCCAAGACCAGGGACCTGAGTTCAACTCCTGAGCCCACATGGTGGAAGAAGCACACTTCTACAAGTTTTCCTCTGGTCTCTAGGTATGTGCCTCCTCAATTACACACAAATGGAGTTTAAACATCAAAGAAGCAAGAGGTAGGCTTTTCAGTTCCTAAAGAACTCACCCGATGGACACACACACACACTCTCTCTCTCTCTCCTCTCTTCTGCCACATCTCTCGAATCTTTCTGAAGATAGCATACCTTGCATATGAAAAACTTTTGAAACAGGAAACACATTCTGCTTAGATTGTTAAAAATGTAGAAAAGTAAAACCATTCTGAACTGTTTGGTCTTGCCATCCGGCCATTAGGCAGTTCTGCTCATAATTAACTTAGCAAAATAGAGGAAGGCAACAGGAAAAAAAATTATCTTAGTTTACTAATGACTTTTAAGTAATTGCTTACATGTCAAGTGGACTCAGGTTACCAGAATAACATTCTTGGGCAGAAACGTCTGCTTCCCTTTGAATACAGCTTTTCGAAAATAATATTGTTTTCTTTCCTGAACAAACATGGCTTCTTCCGGCTGCTCCCGCCCAGGTGCCCCAGCTAGAAGGCACAGCCACTGACATCCAGCACATTCAGGAAGTGAGGCTGGCCATTCTGCATGGCAGCAGCACACCCTTGACACGACGCAGAGTGAGGGGAACGAGGTGCAAACCACTGAAAGGCCCAGCTTTGGTGCCAGCCAGAAGGGCCCCAATAGTATCAACTGTGCAACTACCCTCTGACTTTTCAAAGCGCACACAATGTCACTTAGTAAATGTTAAAACGCAAGATCCTCATTGCAGGAAACAATATTAGGAGGGGATGGTCTGAAGCATTTACAGCACTGGTTTTACTCTAGGGAAATAAAAATGAACAAAGCTTTTACACGTTTCAGATCATATCATTGCTTATCCTTCTATGTCTTTAAGCCCATTACACTGAGGAAGAATATAAAAATCAGGCACGTGGCTGTGGAGTGTGAGAAGAACTCTGCCTCAGTGTGACGATAATTGTGGCCTGGCTGAGGGACACATGTGTGCTCAATCCCAGGGCTTCCTGTGAATTCTGAAGCTGCCATTGGCTTTATGTACTGAGTGGTGCAGAGTCAATTCGTGATTTATCTAGGCCATTATGAAAGAGATCATTGGACATGCGTTCTGGGGACTGGCCTGTCTTATCTTTTGTCTTGTCTCATTTATCTCTCAGATGAACATAAAAATGTATGGCTGTTGCATGACATATGGAGATATTCACACATATATGTAAATATGTGCTTATGTGTGCACACACGTGTACATGAACACAACTTGGGAGTCTATGGGCTGGAGAAAGGTACAGTTGAATAAAAGAAGTTGGTATTTGAAAAGAAAGAAATGAAGTGAATATCTGGCTCTTGGGGCCATGACACTGGAGAACACCAAATATTGAACCACAAGTGGAAGTTTATCCTGCGCACCAACCCTGAGCAAAGGAAAGACAAGGAAATTTGGGTGTAGGAGAGAACATTCTCTAAACAGTGTGTGGTGTGGATGAGCAGAAAGCTTAGAGAACAGTTGGGGTTCTTTATAATCTGATATAAAATAAGAGCTTTGAATGGATTGACAGACATGCAGCGTATTTTTATTTTCATAAATTATATTTTTGTATGTGTGTAGTGGGTGTGGTGTTTATGGTATGTGGTGTGTGTGGTGTACATACGGTGTGTGTATATTTGTATAGTATATGGTATACATGCATGATATATCTGTGGACTATGTGTGATGCATGTGTGTGGTATATATGTGTTGGGGTGTGTGTGTGAGTGAGAGAGATGTATATATGTATGTATGGTATATGATGTGGTGTGGTATATGTGTGTATGGGTGGTGTGTACGTGTGTATAGTGTGTCTATGTGTGTGTGTGGTACATATGATGTGTATATGTATGTAGTGTCTGTGTGTATGTGGTGTGGTGTATGTGTGCGTGTGCTTGCATGTGTGTTTATGTGTGTGTGCTTATGTGTGTATGTGTGTGTGTGTGTGTGTGTGTGTGTGTGTGTGTGTTGTATCTGTGTGGTAGCTAGGACTGCGGCACCACTAATTTTCACCATTCTGGGATTCTAGATTTATAAATTTGGAGAATGCATTGAGAAGTAAATTTGTCTGTGGATATTTTTTCCTAAGGAGATTTGCAAAGGGACATGTGTGTTACTACACAGAGCAAAATTCTCCAATAAATGGAAATCTGAAAATATAACAAAGTTTAGGTATCTACCTTAGTGCATTCTACTTATCTCCACATGGAAACATTTCACAAAAGCATGAAACAAGAGCTGGACTGAGCCTTTGACCATGCTCCTTATAATATAGATAGAATAAACCCAGAGAGTTAAAATAGCTCTCCCATGATCATGCAATTTGTTACATATAGAAAGGACTAGAATCCAGCAGCATAATCAAATACTTTTTGGATGCCACTCTTTGGCCTATCTCTAACATGGTATTCATGACAGGTAATATTTGTAACATGTCAACTTGACTGTCTACAGTATAACCAACACTAACATTTTATCCATGGGCTGAGTAGGAGAGATGTCTCCCTGCTATGAACAGACTTCATCCAACAGTGGAAGGCCTTGCATAAAATAAAGAAGCCAACTGCCCCTCAAGTGAGAGGGAATGCTCTCCACTTACTGCTTTAACTGGGACATCAGTCACTGGCTTCAACTCTTGGTCTTGAGCCTATACACTTTTGATCTGGAATTCACTCCAGTGGCTCCCCTGGGTCTCCAGCTGGCCCACTGTAGATCTTAGGATTTGTGAACTTCCATAATGATGAGAGCTGGTTAAATTCAACTGACATAGTATTATGAGTTCCGTAGTATTCTAATGGAGCTGAAATGGACCTGTTGCACAGTGATGCCATGGACATTGTAACACTATTACACAAAACATTACTAGTGTAAAGAAGTCTACTGCACTGGCAGTAGAATCAAGGCACACATACAATCAAGTATAATGTACAATGGTCAATAAATGGCCATGTTACTGGTTTGTTATACCATGCTTTGTGATTTTTAGAGTATATTGATAAAAATAAGCTTACTACAGTGTTTTAGTTAGGGTTTCTGCTGCCCTGAAGAGACACCATGACCACAACAACTCTTAACTAGGGTCGTTCACTTACAGTTCAGTGGTTCAGTCAACTATCATCACAGTGGGAAATGGTAGCATACAGACAGGCATGGTGCTGGGGAAGTAGCCAAGTGTCTTACATCTTAAGGTGCAGGGAACAGGAAGTGAACTGAGACACTGGGGGTGGCTTGAGCATATATGAAACCTCAAAGCCTGCCCCTAAAATGACACACTTCCTCCAACACCATCACACCCACTCCAACAAAACCACCCCTCCTAATAGTGTGACTCCCTTTTGAGGGGCATTTTCTTTTAAAACACCATGCACAGTAAATATATTGTATTCTTACATACACAATGACAAAATCACCTAATGACAAATTCCTTAGAATGGAGTGACATATGAAAACTATACAGATACACACACACACACACACACACACACACACACACACACACACACACACACACACCACAGTTTCTTTAATAAACCTATCGTTCAACAGACTAAGAAAACAGTCTGAATGGGATACAGACTATATGTGGATTGGTTACCCAGAGCAATTCAGGCTCCTCTTCTCCAACGGTAAAAGCTAAAACATAATGTTCCAGCCTCTTTTAGAGCTGCAGGTGGCCATGAGACACAGCTTTTGACAATGAAGTATAGGTCGACATCCCTACCCTGCCTCTTGGTGCCTATGGTCCCTTCTTTTCCCTGTCTTGAACTTGAACGCACCAATAGGTGCTGGGGGCAGCAGTCATGTTGGGAACACAAGGACAAAAAGGCACATGCTAGGAAGTCCTATCGAAGAAAAAAATGCTTTGGGAACATCTTACTGTTCCACTGCTGTGGTGAAACACCATGGCCACTGCAATTTATAAAACATTTAATTGGGAGTGTCAGAGGATTAGGCCATGAACTTCATGTTGGAGAGCATGGTGGCAAGCCGTCAGACAGAGAGCAAGACACTGGGTCTAATATGAGCTTTCAAAACCTCGAAGTCCACCCAGTATGACATGACTCCTCCAACAAGGCCACACCTACCCAACAAGGCAACACCTCTTAAACCTTCTCCAAAAGCTCCATTCAAGGCTCCTCCACCAAGGCCACACCTATCCAACAAGGTAACACCTTTTAATCCTTCTCCAAAAACTCCACTCCCAAATTTCAAAGATATGAGGCTACTGGGACCTTTCTCATTAAATCCGCCACAGGAACTCAGTCTGATGGTCCAGGCCTTTAATCACAGCTCCTCAGAAAGCTGAGGCAGGAGAACCATGCTTTGGTGACTTTGTGAGACCCTGTGTCACAATAAAAATTAAAATGAGCAAATTAATAAATATCAAATGTTTTTTAGCTGAGCATTTATGTAGCATGTACAACGCTCTGGGTTCAGGGTCCCAAGATATAAAAAGAAAGCAAGCAAACAGATTTATGGTGTGTGGAGTTATGGTGAGATCAGCGGCCTTGGATTATTTCTCCAGCATTACTCCTAATATATTTCTCTTGTCAAACACAGTTTTCTTTATCTGTATCCTAACCATTACAATAAAGCAAATGTGAGCACAGACTGATCTTAAATGAAATACTTCATTCATTCATTCACTAAGACTTCTTTTAAAAATAGTTTTAAATGGTATTTACTTATTTACTGTGTGCGGATGGGCACATATGTGCCATAGAAAGCATGCAAAGGACAGACGACAGCTTGTGTGTTCTTGCCTTTTCCCACATAGATCTTGAGGATAAACTCAATTGTCACCTCACTGGCCTTATTCAGGAAGATTCCAAGAAGAACTAAAGCCTTCCCATTGCCAAGTAAGGCTGTAGGCAAGGCAGGCTGGATCCACTCCAGAGCATAGTCTCAAGGTCAGGGTGTCCAAGGGTTCCATGTGACAATGCTAAAGCAGACCGGATTGTGGTGCTGTCTATGCAGCAGATGTAACTTTTCTTACTTCATTCTTTCTTCTTTCTTTTCTTTGAGATAGAGTCTCACTGTGTATCCCGGGCTGACTTGGAACTCACTCTGTAGACCAGGCTGGCCTTGAACTCACTGAGATGCACCTGCCTCTGCCTCCTGAGTTCTGGGATTAAAGGCTGGGGCCACCTCTCCCAGTTCTTAAAATTCCTTTTAATGCAAACCCAATTATATCTGCTGCTTCCAGTACTCAACGGCCTCTTGGTCCTTTCTCAAGAAGTGACCTCTCCACGGGTGGTGATGACACACCACGGGCAGTCCCAAGGGCAGTCCCAAGATCAATCGTATGAGGATAACTTGGTTGAGCCAACAGAGTTGAAAGGGGGACCTGGTACTGTCACTTTTTTTCCTTATAACATCCCAGAGGCGTAGCTCTGAACCTGTCTAAGTTTGGCTCCCGATTTATTTATAAGTATTGACAGTAAATGAGATAATGGTCACAAAATACATCTAACAATGGAAACACCCCACAGAAGTGAGGTTATATCAGATAAACTGATTGCATGCAAGCTAAAGTAAATAGGTTCAAAATGAGGGCAACAGATGAGTAATTGGAGTGCAGTTTATTATCTTTATGGCATTTATTTTGGCGCTTCTTCCTCCCTCTAAGCCTCATCTGATAAAGTGCTGCAATAGAGAAGCCTTATGGAATGAATTTAAAAGAACTAAAGACAAAATACTCCTTGGTATGTTTATTACTGAGCAATAACTGTTATCAATCATAACGTAATCCAGCCTCTTACTGTATGCTCTCACAGCCCTCTGGCCTTTCATATCCTTTTAATTACATATTTAATGCCAAGTGGTTAGCATTTATATTCCCACGATACTCTAAGCTGCAAAGACCTTAAGCCTCACCATGGGAGGAGACAAAGGTCCTCCAAAATAAAAAGTGCAGCTCATGCTCTGTTATATTTCCCAGTGCTCTGTGGAGCAGTGTGACCAGCAGCAGAGGTCCCCGAAAGACCTTCCAGACACCACCACGGGATGTTTCAATCGGCTTTCATGCCGCATACCTTGTCCTGGGTTTGGCATCGGATGCAGTCACACTCAAAGCAGTACTGGTCCCTCAGCTGCTTCTGGCGTTCCTTGCTGGTCATCAACATGTCCAGGTAGCAGATGGTGAGCTGTGGAGACAGAGAGGGATAGGCTGGCATGGCTGCTGTGCTCATTTTCTTCTACAAATACTACTGCTGTTAATTCTTAGAGTAAGACATCAACAAGACGTGGGAGAGGAGGCACCAGGACGCCTCTTCCCCAAGCAATTGTGTGTGACACATTTCCTTCTTATCTGGCTCAGAGTAAACACACAACATCACACATTTAGTTTAAAGGACTTGATTAATACAGTTTTTTACTTTATCTTTGGTCCCCGCCCCTTCCATTAAATAGTAAAACATCAAGAATTATTTCATGTTTGGGATCACTAAGGTGTGGGTATAAATTCTGTGACCATTGATAATCAGGGAAGACACATTCACTCTGGCAAACAAATGAGAGGCAGATGATGCAGCCAGATTGGCTTTAAATACTGCCTGATTGTACAGCTATTTCCTGGAGTTTGAAGCCCTTCATATTTGAAAGTTTTGAAACGAGATTTCTGTCACTTGTTACTTTAGTTTCTCTTTTTAAAAAGGTGAACTGACATTTCCATTTGACTGATGCCCAACATATAGAAATCAGACTTACAACGTAAGAACAGAACTCTTACACACACACACACACACACACACACACACACACACACACACACACACACACACACACACACACCTGCTCCCTGCAGAGCCTCCCTATTTAGAGAAGGGCAGAGCCAGTAGCTCCTATTTCATGGTATCCAGAGTGAACCCATGGCGTCTCCCTGGACTTTACCATCTGAAACCACCTGGAAGTTCTGCTAGTTCTGCATTAAAAATACACCCAGAACCAACCACTTTCAATTATTCCCAACGTTACATCAGAACCTGGCCTAACACTATCTCAGGATGGTTCCTCATCTAATGGGCTCACAAAGGAAGTCAGGCAGGCTTTCTTCTGTTTGAAATACTGCAACATTCTCTCTTTAGTCTGAGGAGGTCCAAGACCTCACAGTGCAACTTAAGTGTGGTCCTTGGACCCTGTGGGCACTACTCTATGTGGAAATGGAAAAGGAACACAAAATCCTCATTTAGAAACTTGTTTACTACTTGGGGGGAGGGGAGAAGGGGGAGAGAGTTTCTAATGACAAAATATGGTGGTATTTTACTGTTGTTAAATTTCTGCTTTTTTCTAATTTTGTAAGACTGTTTGTCTGTGATGACCCAAGTAGAATATAAGTCTTTCATCACCTGGGACAGAGAAGCACCAGGTTAACACATTCTGTCCTCACTCCCTCCCTGAATGCAGGGCTCCTCCATGGATGCCCCCCCCCCCCCAACCTCCTTGGCTCTTGCTACCCTAGCTAGTCTGACCTTTTTGCTGACCTTTCATATTCCCACTTCAGGCTTGAGCTCTCCCAGATTCACCAAGGTGGCCTCCCTTGTTCCCTCGGGTCCCACCCAAATCCCATTTTCTCAAGAAGCCTAACCCACAGCCTATTTAAAATAACAACTTGGTTCCCACCACACCCAGCACCCCTCCCCTCCCCCTCCTGTCTGGGTTTGTTTTATTCATGTAATGTGTATCAGCTTATACTGCCCTGTATAAATGACTTATTTATCTGCTTTCAAATGCAGAAGGGAATTATGATCGTCTGGGTGATGAGGAAGAAGGGGATACTGTCGGAGAGAAAGGCAGGATTATCTTCTGGAAGAGTTGACAAGTCTCCCTGGAGCAAACACTCCATGTGGTTTTTCTTCTACAGAAAACAAAGTATCACATGTCTAGTAACATGATTTTACCTGTTTGAAGTCGAGGTAGGACAGAAGGCCTCTGACAGAAAATTACTCCAAGGTGGCCTCCTTAAAGCTCCATGAGGAGGAGGAAACCTGGTCAGCTATATCTGTCAGCCCCATGCTGTCACCAGGGTTACAGAAGACAGCCTGAGCAGACTGGCTGGCTCATTATAAGGTCTTTGTATGTTAGAAAGTGATAGTGCGCTATTGCCTTCCACCCAAGGAGTGCCTGCCCCAAGGGTACAGACATGCTCTTGCTGAACATCTGGGAGTGTGGGATTCCTGCAAGAGCATGCAACACCAAAAACCAGAAAAGGACTGGAATTTGCCTTTGACTGACTCAAGGCTGATGCTCCTTCACTGGGACAATGGTGCCCTTCTGGGTTGGTAGTGGAGCCTAACACCAGAAGGATCTGCTACAGCCTCCACCACAGGACTCAGTACACGCGGAGCACAGCAGTGGTGGCAACTGGGCTCCTTCAGCCAAGGTTATGGTGACTTTTTTATTTCCTCCACCTTTCTCCTGCATTTTGATCTGAAGGTAGGGGCACCTCAGAGGCGAAAGGGCTATGGTATCAGTCAGGTTCCCAAGATTTTCAGATAACACCATGGCCCAACAGTTCAAGTAGCCAATCTCTAAGCATATACACTGGAACATCTTATTGGGAAGTTTAAGAACATATACTTATTCTGTATTCTTAGTTTCTCTGGTCCCAGCTCCTTATATAGGTGAGAGAGTAAACTAAGCCGATGACTATGTTCCCCCAAGAATTCATCCCAGAACCCGTTTCTAACTCCAGACCAAAGACTGTGGGTTACTAGCCTTATTATCAGGCCAGACAAACGGCAGAACTTCTTGTGCAATTGCAAGCTACTGTGAAGTCACCAAGGCCATGGTGTCTGACTACAAAACTGCATTATAAGGGCTAAATAAAACTCATGAGTGATAGTGCCAGGCAGTGAGCAGATAATGGGAGACTAGTTACTTCATTTAACTCCAATAAGCAGATTCTCGGGGTCTTCTGGGTAGCCTGAGAGTGCCTGAGCCCAAGCTTGCAATGACTTTCTAACTGGCCACTCACTAGCTTCTCTACTTTTCACCTTCTAAACTGCTGAGAGAGAGAGAGAGAGAGAGAGAGAGAGAGAGAGAGAGAGAGAGAGAGAGAGAAAGAGAGAGAGAGCTCTATAACACTCATATCTGATTGTATCATTCTCTCTTTGAAGACTTCAGACCGATTCTCATTGCCTATGCTTCTAGCTGCCTAAATAATGTAATTCCACGCCCTGCTGCCTACGACAGCCTTTTATTCTCACCCTCATCCTTCATGACGGGTTTAAAAATGCCCCCTCGCCCCCTCCCTCACAGATAGGGACTCACTATACCCTTTGTGCCTCTTTCATGCCACTGAAGTTTGCAAACTACACTGTGTACCAGAGCTGAGGGGTGGCTCAGTGGCAAGTGGCAAAAACAGCCCAGAAGCACATGGCCAGATGAAAAGAGGAACTCATTTTATTGGCCAAAGATAAAAACCTTTAAGGGCTCTCAGAGTCTCAAGTTTAAATGGAGCCGTTGCTCACTACATGTAGGGCTCATTTAGTGGGCACATACATACAAAACTTGGTCATTGATCAATTGATGCTTTAGTGTCAGAGAACAAAATCACATTAAAATATTAATGCTCCGACCATTGCTATGCCATTTAAGTTAACTCTTATGGGAAAATGCATAAATCATTTCTAGCTTCAGAATCATATCACAGAGGTTTCTGGAACCTGATTATATAGTGACTCTGTTCAAATCACAAGGCTGAGCAAAAACCTTTTCCCCCAAAACCATCTTTCCTTAAACAGCGAAGTGCATAATAAAACCAAATCTTATCTTCATTTCTGCAAGACACTTTCACAGTAACACATGTTTCCAATACTGGCTCTGAACTAAAAAAAGAGAAAAAAGACAAAAAAAATTCACTTCTTCTTAAAGTCAAAACTCAATGTTGATTTTTCCCCTTCTCTTTGTTATATAAATTCTATTATGTAAATTAATTAAAACTCTACCAATTAATTAATCATATTAATCTCTGGTTTTAAATGTTGTATCCTTCACATCCCCCCGGCCTCCTCCTGACTTCCGACTGTCACTGTCAACTCTTGCCCGGAAGAATGGCCTGATCCTCCTTCTTAATCTTGTCTACTCATAAAATCTTGTCATACCATCCTTCTCCTACACATCAAGGATGGCCCACTGTGTAATCACCTCCCACAGAGCAGACAGTGCTAGGAAATCCTCAGGGGAATAGCATTCGTGAAAAAGCTCCGACATTGGTCCAGTCCTGTATATTCTCTATTCCTGGTTGCAATGGATTCTTAAGTTTATTGATCTGATTCACTTCTTGCTCACCAAACTCTTCACTCCGCCTCTGGCTTCCGTCCCCTTGCCTAGAACACCGGTCCCTGCCTTACCTAACTTTATCTCTATAGGTCCTTTCAGATCTAGAGGTCACCTCTTTAGATACCTTTTTTAGGTGTCCTCCATGCCTGGCACCTTAACCTGCCTCGCTCGAGTGCTGTGTTCTGAGGATCCATGAAGCCCTGTGCACACTTAAGGCACCACATTTCTCAGTCTGCTTTCTGTTCTGTGTCACCTTCTTCCTCGTGGGAAGACCATTCTCGTACATATATTCCTCAGTTTCCAGAACGGCCACCCAGCTCCTACCACCCAGGAAACCCTCTGTGAATCTGTTACATGCTTTAGCCAACAATGATTAACTAAGCAAAGAACCAGACTGCCCTAATCCCCAAATACTCAAAACAAAAATTGGCATTGGGAATAGTGATACGTTCAATCCATGCAAATCACAAGCCCCCAGGTGATGAGGTCCCAGAAGATGCTGAACCAATGTGTTAGTTGCAACAGCTCCAAATTCTAGAACCAGGACTTCACATGATGGTGCCTAGACTATCTGGCTGTACACTCTGATCCAGGTTCCATAAGACTATCAGATTATCAAGTACTTCATGGCCCGAGCACTTCGAAAGCCTTCAGCAGCCCAGCACACACATCATGACCTATACTTAACAACTTCCATGACTGTGAACGGTGATAGCTTGAAGGGCAAGGGTCCAAAGGTGGCCCAGAGGATGGTTTCATGTGGAGAGACACACAAGGTAGGATAATTCCAAGGTAAGGTCTGTTACTACAAAAGTTTCTACCATTTCCCAGCTCTCCTTGTGGGCAGGCTAAAATGTTCCCATCGCAGATTCATGGTGGCATGGCTTTCATGTTTCTCTCTGGAGCCATGCGGCACACCTAAAGATGTCTGGCAGCTAAAGAGTGGCTCCACAGCACCCCTCTATCTCTTGCTTTGCCCTTAGGAAGCCTCATTTAATAAACATAAACACAGCTACAAGGTAGCTTAATGACAGAGTGCTTCCCAGCAGGCCCAAGGCCCTGAGTTTAATCCCTAGTACTACAGAAAAAGAAAGCAATACAGTAGCAATATCCACACAGCCCTCGATTAAGACTCTTCTGCTCCAGGCACTTTCTAGTCTTTCCTCCTTAGGTTCATATCCTGATACTCATATCCCACCTGATCCATATCAAAACTGAGGAGCCTAGTGAGCAACGAAGCCAAAATGCAAACTTGATGCTACAGAACCAACAACTTTGAGTCTACTCTTGTTATCAACTTAACTAAAGCTCACATCTGAAAATAAGCAAGAATTAGCCCTCTTAGCCATGGCCTCAAAATGTCTTCTGTACCCCCCTACCCTCTGCGTGCCTCTGGTCTACAAGGTCGGTTTGAAAGGTTTAGGACACATCTTGATTGGTCACAGCCACATGGCATTAACTGGCAGGGCCTAAAGAGACTCTTATTGATGATCCAAAGCCCTGCAGAATGATGAGCTATTCCACCCAATGCCCTGGAGGGAAATGCTGTTGGTCTGTCAGCTCAACCAATAGAAAGAATCATTTCAAGTGTTAAACACTTCCCAGGTATGAAGTAAGTGCTGGGAGACAGGGAAGAGCAAAACCCAACTGCTGTCTCTGTGAAGTAGCATTGGAACAGAGAAGTCATCTGGAACCTGGATGAGGTGTCGAATGCATATTAGTGACTAGCACGAGGGAGAGTTCAGAGGGAAAGCCTTTCCCTCAGTCTTGGAAATCAGGAAAACATCATTGATTAGATGAGTTCTGGAGGATCCTTGACAGGCACATGATGTGGAGACCACTGGAAATGGTACCAGACAGAAGGACCTCCACAGGAAATGCCATTCACCATGAAGTGCACAATGGGGGCACAGGGATCTTGGTCTTCTGACAAGAAGACGCAACAGGGGCCTACTCTTCTGGTTGAGAAGAGTTCTGGATAATTGCAGAGGGAGGCACCTTGCTCATCAGTGCCCAGCAATGAGCTAGACCATTTCCACTGGGCAAGAAGAAACACTTGTTTGTCGCTCCAGAGACAGAGTACATGAAAAGGTAAAACAAACCATCAAAAACGAGGATTTGCTTTTTTAAAAAATTACCTAAAAACCAGGAAGAAAAGTTGGTTTTTAGCTTAGGAAACCTCAACCCACCTCATACTTTTTAATTTGTTGATGCTTATTCAGTGCTGGGAATTGAACCCAGGACACTGTACATGCTAAGTGCTCTACTACTGAGTGATACCCTAGCCCTTGTTTGGTTAAAACATCATCACTACCAATAGCCACTTCTGCCTTTAAATGACTTACGATGATTCATCCTAATTGTCAACTATGAAGTATATTAAGATATGACTAGGAAGTTATGAGAGCACACCTCTGCTATGTATCTATGAGGGAGTTTCCAGTGGCAAGGAGATTAGGAGAGTACTGACGTAGACAAGTGTAATCAATTGATGGATTTGAAATTTGAATAGACTATTGGAAAGCAGCACACCTGAGTAAGGTGGGGCCTGAGTGAGGATATGGGTCACCAGAAACAACATGGCTCTAGTCTCCTGTACATAGCTCCACTCGTATATACCATAATGTGAACTATCTCATTCATCAATGAGACAAACACCCCATGTTACACGTTCCTGTGGCCACAATGGATTGCCTCACTATAGGCTCAGAAGCATGGGGCCAACTGGCCATGGACTGAACCCTCCAAAACATGGAATTAAATAAATCATTCCTCTTTCTAAGTGGTTTCTAAGTCAAGTCACAGCAGTACATAAGTGACAAGCATACTAACAGTACTGAGCATTGAGGAGGTTCCCTTTCTACCTCACCTTCTACATGACCTCAGGGAAATAAATTCCCATAGCATCAGCAGACATCCCACTGGTCCTAAAGGCTGGTAACTCAGCAAAAGGTGCTGTGTCAGAGGCAGCGTACTTGGTTGAAAATAAGTTTGGAGGGAGTCTTGTCAAGGCCAAAACCCTGTCTCTATAAAATATGGTACCTCTAAGTTAAGGCTTTATTTGAAGGAGTGCTGCATAGATGCTATAAAAGCTTATGGCCTTCCATTTTCCTTGCAGTAAATACCCACTTTAGGAAATTGGAAGGCAGGAGGAAATGGAGTTCTGGAAAACACAGATATAACCAGAGCTCAGCATGGGTAGTAGCCACATGAACTCCACACAGACTCTGTGTGGCCCAGCAGCCGATTTGTGGTTGCTTGTAAGATCTCAGGCTTCTGCAAAGGTCCCCCACTTAATAAGCTACCTTGGCCATCTACATAAAGCCACACTAGCAAGTCCTGTTTGACCCTGACCCTTTGCTGAAACAATCTTCAAAATGTGCTTAGTGGATTTGGATGAAGCCCCGGGGATACTGCTGACAAGTGGGGCTGTTTCTCTACCCACGAAAGAATAGCTGTTTGCTGGGATGTGACAGGCAGCTAAACTAATACTGCCATGCATGTACATAAAACAAAAGAACAGCTCTCAAATACGCGTCAGAGGATTATCATGCAGAAACCCAGCGACCAAGATCAGAAACTAGGCACAAATTCATCTACAGTTTGGTTTGTGACTGTTTCAAGGGTCTTCTTGGTGTCGGCAAGGAGCTAGCTGTAGCTGGTTATAGGAAGGGATCACACTGAGAAGGTGTTGATGAGCAGAGTGCACAGGCAGCAGGAGGCATGGGTTTCCTTACCTCCTCTCCCGCCTCGATTTCTCGCACAGCACGCAGTAAGAGGTGGGGCCCGTTGAACACAATTGAGCAGTTGGGGTCACAGCTGTGATTCAGCAAAGACATACTAAAGGAAAGAAAAGAAGTGAGGGTCATCAATGACAGAGTTAAGCAGCTACATAAAATGAAAACAATAGTCAAAAGACACTTTAGGTGCGGGGCCCCAGATGGGTCTGCAGGAGAGGAAACGGGGATTGGGTTCTGGGAGCATCCATAGGCATGCCCCATATCTCGCTTCATATGAAGTCAAATGTTTCTCATAATATAGGCTATTAGGAAAAGCTTGATAATAAAGTCACTTTCAGTCCTTTAGGGAGATAGGTCACATGAGATATCACCCGATGAGGTAACCCAAAAATGAAGGCAGTATTGACAAAGTAACCTGTAAAGTGATCATCTCTGAGCTAAGAGCAATCACCACAGTCACTCAAGTGCCATAAACCTACAGAGGGTCTCACTGCCGAGCTCTGGTAGGGAAGGGCTATGCCTCTGCTAGGTGCTCACACTAAAGAATAATCAGGGGAGGCTCTCAGTAGGTCCTGATGCATTCTGGGAGGGAGCCTAGTCACTTTATTTTCCTGGAGGTTTCATGTGTGAAGTGCAATGATTTTTACACTATGAACTGACAGCAATCAGGGCAAGCATGTTCTGTGTAGGAAGTACTTGCTCGGTACTGGAGCAGGGGAACCATATTCAGCCACCACAACAACTCTGTGAGGATTATTTACAGATGGGGAGACCAATGCCTAAAAATAAAATTCAAGGATGTACAATTTAACTGGTGACTGACCTGGAACCAGGTGTCCCGAGCTCAGAGCACATGCTCTGCAGCCCCCTACAAAGCTATGTTTTGATGCCCGCTCTATGAATACACCTGACCTACAATCAGAGACATGTGTGTGCATTAGAGAGGAGGCTGAGCCTCAGTTACAATTGCTTAGAAGAAACACTATGTGTGAAGTCTCAAAGCATAAGGATAGAATGAAGATGGGTCCACTACTGGGTTACATGCCATTTAGAAGCTCAAAGACAAATGCGCCATAGTGATGGCAGAGGAACACTACAACAGGCTATTCCTCAAGGCTCCTGAGCCTCTTCTAGCAATGAGTGGATGGCACAGTCCTGCCGAAGTGAAATCTGGCCTACTGGTACACGCCGCAAGACTGGCAAGACAACTGTGTGCTCCAATCCAGGAGGTTAAGCACAAAGCTCAGGGGAGATTTGTAGGGATAACTGAATTCCAGTGCCTCAACTTACCCCAAAGTCTGAGAACAAGCAGTTAAACATGAGATCTACCCCATCTTAATGGCATTAATATGATTTCGGTTATAAAACTTAACATCTTTACAGCCTCTTGTAATCCATAACTAAGTTTTGAGCTGGGCTATTGAGCTAGCTGCTACAAAATTCTTTCCAATGACCTCCAAAAGGCTGGAGAGCTGGATGGGAGTTAGTTAGTTTGGGATGTCTGCCATACCTGGGGTACAGGCCAACACCAACCTCCTGCATCTCCGCATTGCAGATGGCGAAAGAATTGCATATCACCTGTGGAAACAAGAGGATCCATTGTTAGATGTCCACCTGAGAAATCCTACAGGCACTCAAAGGCTTGTGAATTTTAGGGACTGCTTAGAAGGGTCTCCCCAGGAATGGATGCTATGTGGCTTTAAAATATCTTCTCAGACACACACTCCCTAACCCTGGGGAGACACAAAGCTTCAAAAGAGTATGGAAACTATTAACTGTAGTCTAACCTCCCCCACCCAACTTCTACCACTCTGTGAAATGTTCAAAATTCAAAATACAAATATGCTACTCATTAAAAACTAGGTTCCTGTGGCATTGGTGTTTTTCAGACTGCCTGCCTGGTCCAAAGGCCCCTTTATCTAAGAAATACAGCAACGTGCTTGTTTTTATTCCTGCAGAGTGAAGTACACCCTGAGGGAGTTTATGATCCAAGTGCTCACAGACTACAAGCAGGGCAGGAAGCTGCTCCATGGGGCCACAGCACATACTGGACACACAGAAGCCCTCAATGGGCATGTGGCATGTACCTGTGCCCTTTGGGGAGATAAGGAGAGAAAGAAAGGGAAACATAATCACTGTACATGAGGAACTTTAAGACTTTGTTTGCACAGGAGGCAATGCCATGTGTCACAGGCCACAAAGAATGTGTGAAAAGCACTGGATTGAATCACTAGTCTAGACCCTGGTGTGAGACAATACCCAAACAGACATTAGAAAGAGACGGTAGAATCAAGGTCTCTCCTCTCGCAGATCTTAAGCTCTACACAAAAAGAAGAAATCCCCAAGGTGGAGAAGTTATCACTTGTGGGGGATTGCTAAGGAGAGAAAGTAGAGTGAATGAATGTGAAGAATTCCAGGATGAAGCTGAGTCTGCAAAGGCAGACTGGCTGACTACTTAGAACTTCAGTGATGTGGGGAGGCTGGAAATGCTACAGGTCAGGAAACAAATTACAATTCCTCTTAGGCTATGTCTAGTCTCCTAAAGAGGCATTCCTGGTCTACTTTGGTGTCAGATCTAACACACTAATAAACAGACAAAACCTCTGAAATAGATTTATATAAGCCCCTTTGTACAGCAGAATTTTCTTGAGCATGCTCTGTGCCTTATATGAAGCCCAGGTAAGTAAGGGCTTCTAGTCTTCCCCCACCAACCGGCTCCCTTTATATGTTAATCTTGATGTAGCTTTCTTTTTCCAGTCTGTATTCTTCATATACAAGATGCATGTCACATACATGCACGCACACACACACACACACACACACACACACACACACACACACACTCACAAGTGCAGAGGCCTCTGAGGTTAGAGTGTTTGGGTGTACACAGCAAGAATCCTGATGTAGCCCAAGAAAGTAGTTACAATGGGGAAGAGCTGGATTATACAGGACTTTACAGCTCTTATGGGAATTGTATTTTAGGTGAGACTCCAAGCCAAGGAGTAAATGGGTCTGATTTCTGTTTGCAAAGGATCTCTCTGACAGCTCTGCGCAGAATGGGTTGCATCAAGGTAAGGGTGTACATGTAGCACTTGGGTCAGAGGTCACTGCCATACCACTGGCAATGGCTTGGACACTGGTAACGGAGGTGGGAGGGAGTTGGCAACAGGGCCACAGGCTTCACTAGAGCATTGCTGATGGGAAATGGAGTCACAGATAAATGAGATTTGGCCTGTAAGTGGCTGATCATTGCTGTCATCTACACAGGGGAGGAAGAACACAAAAGGAACAAGTTTGGCACTAAATTTGGGGGGGGGGAGGGTAATACTGAATTTCAAATGGCCCAGGGCCACCTCCAAGCCAGTCTAGGAATGGACAGATGGAGTTTGGGGAACAGATAGGACCAGAGATATAAATCTAGGGTGAAGTATAGAAAGCCCATTGAAAAGAAAAGAGACACAAGCATAGTTGAAATAGACCATGATTCCAATCGAACACTGACTGTTAGAGTTTCTGTATAGAAGAGGCTGGGACGGCAAATGTCTCTGTCAGAGTTATAAGACGGACATGAAAAGGTACTCGGTCCTCCAAGGCGCCTTCACTGCTGCAAACAGCTCTTACATGAAAGCTAAGTAATATGTCACTATCTGACTTCCTCCAACCCCTCTGAAAGTCTGATAAAACCACAGCTTCAAATCAGGAAGGAAACTGGTGCACAGATACATTTTAAACAAATTCTAGTTAACTTGCTTTGCAGGCATCTGTTCTGTATTAAGCTGAAAGGGTGTGCTGCTTGTATATGCCCATATATACAGTGGATGGTAAAAATACAAGGCTAAAGGTTCTGTGGTTGTTTCCTGAAGTTTTAAACATTCTTAAAGGCTATAAATTTGAGCAATGCAATTACAGATTTTAAATTTTAATGCGTATCTTATAGTATATTCAGAACAGCAGGGGAAGTAACCCACCAACAAAAAGTCAGACCAAGCAAATCAAATTTACTAACACTAGGATGAAATACATTTTTTCTGAATTTTGAAGCAAATTAAAGTTTCTTACAAAGTAGTTTTGTTCTGATGGATTCTCTAAGAATGAAAGTCTTAAAACAAAACACCTCCCCACACACATACACTATCTTGGTGTTTTTCTCAGGGACATGTTTCCTCATTTCTGGACTTGGGTGATGGTCCTCATTCCTTTAACATCATTTACCACACTGGAGCATTGCCCACTGGAACGCCCGCCTTACATTGCTCATTGGTACCCTGTCCTATGTTGCTCACTGGCACCCTGCCCTACATGGTCCAATGACTGGAACCCTGCCCTACATTGCTCATTGGTACCCTGCCCTACATTGATCACTGGCACCCTGCCCTACATTGCCCACTGATACCCTGTCCTACGTTGCTCAAGGGTACCCTGCCCTATGTTGTTCACTGGTACCCTGCCCTACATTGCCCACTGATACCCTGTCCTATGTTGTTCAAGGGTAACCTGCCCTATGTTGTTCACTGGTACCCTGACCTACATTGATCACTGGCACCCTGCCCTACATTGCCCACCCTGTCCTACATTGCTCAAGGGTAACCTGCCCTATGTTGTTCACTGGTACCCTGACCTACATTGCCTACTGGTACCCTGCTCTAAGTCACTAAGATAGCTTCAAACAGTGAGTTTTCAGATGGTGCCTTGCCCCAAGAGACTTCATTTTACAAGCAGATTTTGGGTCCATCTTAGGGATGGAGAATGACTCTGTGCCTGGGTGGGCACACAAAGGACAATAAACATGACATGTACCCATAAATGACTTATTCCTGAGAGTACAAGGAATGAGCATGGCCTATAAATTAGGAGTATAGGAATACATGGGTATATTAAAATCATATCACAAAAAACCAGTCCTCAGAACTTACCAGACCAAGGAAAGGGTACAAACAGCTCCCTCACTTGGATCGCATAGAGAGCTGGGCACCTAGCACGGAGAGGATAATGTCCCCAACAATCTATAACCTGACCATCCAGTGCATGCTTCAAGGGTTGGACAGGCAGAGAACACCCCACCATCTCAGAGGCCTCGGTTTAGCTCCAGTTCCTATTTCTGACATAATTGCCATCCACCTGTCCACCTATGCATCACCTGGAACTGCTGTCCATTCATCTGCTTGGACCCAGATCTGCCCTTCACTTCACCTCGCCCCCAAAACTCAATTCTGACATTGCAACTTGACTCCACAGCCAGCAACCACCTTCCCAATCTCTGTGTCCTGCTAATACTCACATCTTCATCCCCAGTCTAACTCGGCTTTCTGCTTCATTCTCTTCTAGCCCAAGGGATAAAGATACAACCTTATTTAACAGACAAGAACAAAGACTTGTCTCCACTCAACACCAAAGAAATAGCCCAGTGGTAGAGTGCTGACCAGGGTATAGGCAGGCGGCAGAGTGTGTGAGGTCCCGACTTCCATCTTCAGTACTACAGAGAGGGAATACTCTGGGCACAAAATAAATATCTGTTGAATGAGTAGAAAAGTAAGTTTCTTTCCTTTTTCAATCTTCTCTTACACCTTCCCCTTTTATTGTTTTCCTTCCTGCCTTTCTTCCCATTTTTTATGGTTATCCATCCGGCACACTCTGCTACATGCTACAATGTAAGTAGGGTGTTTTTAAATGTTTCTTAACAAATGCCAGCCAAGGTACTTCTCAATATTATTTTCATAGCTATGTTCTAGTCATTTTGTGAATAAAAAGTTCAGTCACATGTCAACTCCCACTTTGATTTAAAATGCTGGGTCCTGGGCCAGTGAGACAGTTTAGAAGTTACAGTGCTGTGTTACAGCCTGGCGACTTGAGTTTGATCCCCAAACCCATGGGAAAAGAGACAGCAATTCCTAAAAGCTACATGGGGTGGAAAGATAGAACCAACCCCAAAAGTTGTTCTTCTGACCCTCAAAATGTGTCACAGAATGCACATGTGTCAGCACCTACCCATGGAATCATATACATACACACAAAATGATGAGGAGGAGGGTGGTGATGATAATAAAATGCTGGGTCCATTCAGCACCACATTGACTAAGACTAACATAACCAGAAATATATTTTTGCACAGGTCAAAGCAGCCATATGGCTAGATACAGCTCTCGGGTTGAAAGAATAGATAGATGATATAATGTGGCCACGTGTGCTCAGCCCATAATTTAAAAGTAACTGCTTTCTCTATTAAGGAATGAAAACCATGTCTAAAATAAATTTTAGACATTTTAAAAGCATAAATAGTTTTCTTAAAACACACTATATGGTAAAACATTAATTGATGGCTATTTCATGCAAAAGTCACATTTAGAAATGTATATCAACAGGATTAGTTCTATAAAAATGAGAGGCACTAAGCTAAAGAGTTATTTTTTATGTGTATTGCTTTAAAAATATTTTCTATGGTATGAAACTAGAAAATATATTTTATTATTATTAAATATAAAGTTATGCTTAAGTTTTATATTTTTTTACTTTAAAATAACCAAGAATCTATGCCCTGGCACCCTTTGTTAGGTGCCAAAAATGTAATGAGCAAGCACAAGTTGCTCACTGAGCTATATTTTATAAAAACTATCAAAGTGAAATTTGAAAATAGACTAAAGCCAAGTTTTTGTATCATCTGGTGTGTGTCCTGAGTTTATGAGCCACTTTCATATTCTGAGGTGGAACATTCTCCTGTAGAATAGACACAGGCATCAAATGATGCCGAAGCACAGCCTGCACACCACAGACATGAACTTATTTTAGATATTGTGTGTTCGAATTTCACGTCAGTCCTCAACATTTTAAAACTATATGTTTTCTGCTGTGACCGCAGATGAAGTGTAGAATTTGGGACGGGAGGCAGAGTCATCACTGTGCAATGCTGAGGATCTACAAGACAGTGGACAACTGGACCAGCGCAGAGTAATCCTGCACCAGAACCCAGGTGGTCCATGAACAAGAGTGGGTGGGGCCACTTCCTAGAACACACCCTCCAGTTACTAAAGGCTACACAGTGACTAAAACTGTAACAGTTGCACTCTCCCAATAACACAATGAAATTTAAAGCATCTAATAGGTAAAAACTTGGTCTCTCAAGGCCTGTCTGCATTGCTTTATAGTATCTCTATTTAATGCCTGAGTAGAGGTTTGACTCACAGGACTTTGACACACCGGCTGTTAATGGCACTAAAGTGACCTTTCTAAAGAGCTTTCTGCAGTTAATTTTATTAAGTTTTCTGAGTAAAAAACATGAATCTAGGAAGAACTGGAAGATTATAAAAAGCAAAATGCAGGGGTTTTATACAAAATAACTGTCCTACCCCACCCCACTTCTCTAGATAGTATTTCCCTAATTTTGAAAGCATAGTAAGTACGTTAGTCAGGGCATATTTTTTCTCTTTTAGCTGTATACATTTCCAAACGAGGGCTCACAAAACCCAAAGTTAACCTGTTTCTAGAATGTTCTCAAGAGAATATTTATGGCAACCTACTTAATACCAAGAAGTAATAACTAAAACAGCCATTGCCCCTTCATTAGGAAGGTACAGGACAGCCTTCACAGAAGCCAGTGAGCATGCCTAATTAGCTTCATTTAATCGTCCTATAATAAATATTTGTAACAAAGAGAATCACATTGTATTCCATAAACACATGCAATTATTACTTGTCAATTAAACATTTAAAGGTTTCAACGCAGAAAGCAAGGATGTTGGAAGGATTAGTGATGTGGAAAAAAATGATCATTTTATAAATTTGTCTCAGGATGTTTTCATGACAACTTTAATCTGGTTGAAATTCTTCCAAAGCATCTGAAGACATTAAAAATGTTAGAAAGAAAACACTAGCTCTACTTTTAAAGACTCTTATAGTGTATGTATATGTGCATACATGAGCATTCCACAGCACATCTGTTTCTCTGTCAGGAGTTGGGTCTCTCCTGTGGGTCTCAGTGATTGAACTCAGGTCATGAGGCTTGGCTGCAATCACCTTTAACCACTGAGCTATATCTCTGGCCCACATAATTCTATTGTTAACCTATGGAGAAACAACAGCAAAGCTTTTAGTATGATCATGGGCATGTGCTTGTATTTAATCACTGGAGCCTCTGTTATCTCACAGTTCATTAAAAAAAAACATGAAAGTTATAAAATATAACCTTGTTGGTTTCCTTTTCTTTTTAATTTTTAAGTCAAGGTCTCAATATATATAGTCCATGCTGGTCTCAAACTTGTGATTCTCCTGCCTCAGACTCCAAAGTTGTGGGTTTATAGGCATCTGCCAAATTCACGAGTGCAAGATGCTACCTAAGACCTAACGCAACAAAAATCTACGTTAGTCATATGGGGGTTTTTTGATATAAAATTAATTTAAACTATTTGTGTATAATTTATTTATTAAATAGGAAATTCTTACATGTTATCAATTTCATTAAATATCTTTGAAATTATCTTTATAATGCAAAGTCAAGTAGACTATAAAATAACAATAGAACAATACACTCAGACAGGTATACACCCTACTGATTGGCCATCTGCAATGTGTCTGTCAACACTTGAAGCTCTGATTATAGCTAAGCAAGTGATAGATGAAGGACATGGGCAACAATGCTTGGCTAAGACTACAGTTAATAACAAGGACAACATGCTAAATAAGGAGATGGTAGCCATTAAGACTGGCTTAGTACTTTCTGTCCCTCCCAAAGCCCTGGGCCAAGGGCAAGCACATGAAGCCCCCTGGGATATCATGTTGGCTTTGTGAGAACTATCCACATTCTCACTTCCTAGGGGCATTCCTCACCACATCAAAGACTGTCTTTGATGAAGGAAAGCAGAACAGGAGTGATATCCTCGACCCGACCCCCTGCATGATTCTTTCTTGGATGCTATTACCCAGCATCTCACCCCATTAAAGCCATCTGATGGAAAAGCACTTGCTAGAGATGTCCAATGCCATTTCCAAGATGTAATCTCCTGTCCACACCCCCAGGCTCACAGCTGCTATGATACTCTTAAATAACTTATTGCAAGACATTGTTGCAGGGTCTACAAGTTTCATTGAGATGTGTCCCTATCCAAAAGCAATCACAGTAAACCCAACTAAAGCACACTTAAAAATTTTTAATTATTTTTGTTTAGCTTCACTTAAAAAAAATTCCCTTCCATGGCAATGTAGTTTCATATTTTCTTTTCATATAATAGGCATAGAAACTGACCCCTGAGGGTCTGTGTTCTTCACTGAAATCTGTCTTAGTTCCGAGTACGGAAATGAAGTGTGCTGTGTGGTTTGCATCACTCGAACGAGGCTGGATTGAACACAGCAGAGTGTGGCTCAAACTATGTGCTTTTCCATCAAACTAATGGAGGAAACTACTGAAAAATGTTCCATCAAAGTTAAGAGTGAACACTAACTAGGTGCTTATTGCAGTTCCCCAAACATAAGCTAAATCCTGGCACATACTGAGGGCGCTGTCAGAAGGCAGGGAGGAAGGTGAAACACCCTCTCCCCTAAATTTCTGATAGCAAGAGTTTCTCATACTCCTTATATCTGACACATTAGGGTGTGACACCTAAAAGCATACAGTTTACATCATAGTGAACAAGGCATGCATGACTCCGGGTCAAGTGTGGCTTTACAGGAAGGTATTCTGTGAACTTGCATTCAAGAATGTTTCAGGCTGTGGTAATGTCTTAGTTAGGGTTTCTATTCCTGTGAAGAGACATCATGACCACAGCAATGTTTATAAAGAAAGAGACTTAATAGAGTGGCTTAGGGTTTCAGAGGTTTAGTCCACTATTGTCATGTGGGACATGGTGCCAGAGAAGGAGCAGAGAGTAAAGAGGGAGCTACATCTTAATCCTTGAGACAATAGGAAGTTGTGTGAAACACTGGGTGTGGCTTGAACACACATGAGACCTCAGAACACATTTCCTCCAACAAGCCACACCTACTCCAACAAAGTCACACCTCCTAAATGCCACTCCCTCTCTGAGGCCTGTAGCTCAGCTCACAAAGTCACTCAAAATATATTCTATTATTTTTAGAAGAAAATAAGAGAAAAAAAATCACAGCTGTATTCTCTCCCTTGCCATATCTCTTTCTCTAGAAGCTGCTTATAATTACCCTTGCCTTCCTCCTTCAATCCATGCTCACAGAAGGATAACATTCTTGGCCAGGGAGAGTAAAAAAGCATCACCAAAGCATAGTTTAAAAGACATACAAACCTAGACCACAGAAAGATACACACAGCAGGCCTTGGCTGCTGCGTATGCAAGCGGTCCCCAGCCATCACCCTTCCCACCTCTGCTTGAGCAGACAGACCGCTTTCTCACACTGTCCCTGGTTTTATGCTCTTTGTGTCTTCTGCCCTGAAGGGCTGGCAGGTCCCTTTAAACAGGGCAGTCCTCTTTGTCCCTTCTGCATCCCCGAACTACGGCTGATCTTTTGGGTGCTGACCAAGTTCCTTCTTGGAAGAGGGCATCAGATCTATCTGCCCCTTGGCTTACGAAGCATAGCACCTGATCACACATCTACCCCAGCATTTGGCACACTAAACAGAGAGCCCAAAATATGCTCTGTGAGTGAATTCATGCTGGGTACATTTAATCTCAATGACTGTTACCTTTAATAGCTACATATAGACGGCCTAAGTTTGGGAGGCTAAAACAGGAGGATAGTGATTTTAAAGATAGTTTAGGCTACAAAATAAGTTTGAGGCCCATCATGGTGATCAACCAGATCCTGTACAAAAATTAAAAATAACATAAAGGAACTGGGGTGTCGCTCAATGGTAGAGCACTTGCTGAAAATGCATGAGGCCCTGGGTTCAAGTCAGGGAACAAACAATTTCTTACTGCCCTCTCTCCTTCCTCCATTTTAGCTTATCTTCTATTTTTTCCTATAATAAACAATCATTCAGCAACCTACATAGATAAGACTCAGAGTTACTCAAAGGTATAAGAAAAAATTCCCCTGACAACTGTACTTCTGCCCAACAGACTAGGTCCAGGTCATTGTGACTGGGGCATACTGGAGAAAGCTTACTGGAGAAGGGACACCACGCGAGAGGCCCACAGCTGAAGTCATAAGCACAGTGGTAATCGCTTACTCCTCATGGGCTGCCATAAGGATTGCCATAAAGACAATACCAACACAGACAGCTTTGACTTTCCAGTCCTCAAGGTCATGGCATCTGACAATACCAGAAATGACAATGGAAAGTAGAAGGAACAAGGTCACAAGGTTCTGCCCCTGAAAGTTAAGTGGCATGCCCCATACTTCCCTTGGCTACAAAAGGCATATACATCTCTGCACCGTGCCTTGTCCCCGTGCCACTCCAAGTGGCGTGAGGAAACTATGGTCACAGGTCACAGAGAGGCTGAGCACAGCAAACAGTGAAGTGATCTGAAGAGGAACAGCCTTGAGGATGTCTGTCAGGCACCTACTTGTCCCTCAGTGTTGCTCCTCTGTGATTTGCTGACCTGAAATCCATGCCATTGACCCACTGGAACGAAAGGGTCCCCCCCCCCCCCAAACTGAGCCATATTGTTTGAGAGAGGAACATCTGTCATTTCTGTCACTAACACTATTAAACATGTCACATTTAGAATTGCCCTGACCACAAGGAGGTGCCATCCAGGGTTTCCACAAACAGGTTGCAAAGACCTCAACACTTTCCTAAGACTCACTACAGAACTCCTAGGTAGAGGCCTGGGCAAGGTGAAGTCTAGGGCCTGAGACCATTTGCAACAGAGCCTTCCTTAATCGCTTATTAAAGGACTATGATGTACTCAGAGCAGTCACAGGCACTAGGAAAGAGAGAAAATTACCACTTTACCAATTTACCCCTGCTTTATTTTTCTCTCCCAGTAGGCCCGGTAAGATCGAAAAACATGTTACATTTCTCTCAGATTTTGACCAATTTTAGCCTTCCTTGGCCAAAGATGATTTTCTTACTATTGGCCACATTTCCTCCTGAGCAGCCCTGTCACAATACAAACTGTAATAATGTCATATGACATTCTAATCCGTCAGATCAATTTAGAAACACAAGAGTCCACTGCTCTCCCGTGGCCCTGGGAGGTACTCGGCCTCCACTCGCTCTGATCATCTCCATGCAGAATTGCTGGGGATTATGAATGCCAGCTGGGAGGCATGGAGTAAAATGGAAAGCTTTGAATGCTCCACTCTCTTGCTGCCTAACTTCAGTAGGCTACCATTCCTAAATTAATGTCACAAAGAGAAGGCTGGAGAGGGCAGGGAAGACTAATCAGCGGGGGGGAAAAGTACAAGTGACCGAAGAAGGGAAGAGAGAATGAAGCCTGACACTTTGTTTTGTGAGGGTCTGGGTGTCTGAGGTCATTCACTCACACGGACCCATTAGAGATAAAGAAAAGGGAAAGAACCCTCTTCCCAGCTCACCCTCCTCCCAGCCCACCCTCCTCCCAGCCCACCCTTCAACAAACCCAATCACTTTCTCTTGTTTCCCAAATGCCTTTCTGCCTTGTACCACATCACATTTAAAATCATGGGGGAATAAGGCTTTTTATGTGGTGAGAACGGTGCTAAATTGCTCATGTGCCTGCATTTATAAACCACTGCCGATTTATTTTGAATAAGAAAGGCCCAGAAATAAAAGGCCAGAGTTGAGCGGTGAGCTACAAACCAGAGGTGTGGTGAGGATTAATTGAGAAGATAAAAGGAGGCCTTAGAATGAGTCCTGACACACAGAAAGCATAGTAAATGGCCGAGATTAGAGCAATAGTCCATCAATTATAAGGCACTTAGCTAAGAAGGTATATTATGCTAAGAAAAATCATTAATACAGAACTCTATCAGGCCACCAGTTGTAAAACAGATTCTAATGTCTGAATTCTTATGTTACTGAAATACAGTATGACTATAGAGACCCTAGGCTTCTGGAAGAAAGCAAGTTGAAATCTGTATGGACATTTCTGTCATTACAGCCACTATAGACTGAGTTTCGGAACCACCAATCTCACCCACTAAAAGGCTGGGCAGTTCTGGCCCTCTCACTGGACTTTTAACACTACCCAGAGGCATTCAGCTCTACAGAGGGTCTTGAGTTGTTTTATAATAATAATAATAATAATAATGATAATAATAATAATAACAGCAACAACAACCTAGTGCCTGGTCAGTCATTATGAACAGACTAACATAAGTCATTCAAAACCCAAACTATGCCCCTGTATGAAGTTACAGAGTTTGTGCCATGCCAGTGGGACTTGCCAAATGTGGCTGTGCTCTGGGATAACTTAATGAACATTAGTTCCCAGAATCCTCATTCCATATTGAGTTAAATGGTGCCCATTTCCCTTGAAACCGAATTTAATTGAGTTATTTTAAAACCCAAGTTCACACTGCTTTTCTACCCATTACATAGCTCTCTCTAGATAATCAAGTGAAAGCATTTTGGAGGGCAGAGTGGGCAGAGATGCTGAGGATGGATTTCACAGTCATTTATCATTAGCCTGACAAATGGAAGTGTTAGGTAAAGAACTTTCTAGAATTAGATGGCTATTTGTTACAGAGAGTGCTAGCCATCAAGGTCATAAAACATATGGGAGAGCTGAAGAAGGAAATATAAAGACATTTACTGCAACCTGGGTGGTGGTTATCTGCTGAACACTTGCCTAGTGTGTGTGAGGCCCCATCTTTAACACTTCCCCTGTCAAAAGAGTAACAACAATAAAAGGCATTCACAAAACTTTATAGAAAGAGGCACACTGAAGTAAACAGAATCATATTGTATTTCTTTAAGTCTAGCGATCTAGGGGCAATTAAAACACCAGCCAGCTCTCGGTGACCAGGGGCCTGCTGCACTTGATGGTTGTATAGAGATCTGAACGGATTATCCAGCCAATACTCACTTCCCCCTGACATAGGCATTGAAGACATAATTTACAAGTATTTACAATCCCTAGCCACTAAGCCTGAACATGCTGCCTGAGGTCTGACCATTGCAGAGCCGGACTTTTCCTCTGTTCTCTCCTATCTAGTTACTCACTGAAGTAATGTTGCCTCCGCTGAAGAATATGAACTTCCTACATAAACCAGCCACCTGACTGCTAGCTATGAAGACTAGAAGTCAAGAAAATCCCTGTCAATACACATCTGTATTGTAACTAAGAGAAAAGATAGGAAACTATAGAATCAATACAATGATGGGCGTGGCTGCCAGATGCTAATGCAGCTCACTGTCATCTTAACTGGGGCAAATAGCAAAGCTGGCTGTCACAGCAAATGAATGCAGAGCCTGCCAATGAGCAAACACTCAGAGCAGTGACTGACAGGCCCCATTAACACTGCTGCTCTAGTCAAACCAACTTGTGAGGATCATGATGGAGTCCACCCAAATCTCTTGTAAATGACCAATGAAAGGCGTATCCCTTGTTCCCAGCACTGCTTGTATTCTGAGCAAATGGAACGCTGGTACCAATGTGCACTAAGCAGATTTGATGGGGCTTTTATCTAGGCAGAAGGCAAATATAGCAGGTCTGCATGTTGCAGAAAACTGTCAAAACTCTTCCTAAAATGATGAGCCTAAACTTCCCAGATAATCTCAAGTGTTTGTGAGGAGTTCCAGCAAAAGCGGATCAACTATGCAGCTACCCATCCTTAACGACCAGGTGGTACACAGCCACATGCCACACGGCTGTATCCCAGGGGAACCAACTACCCTCATTTGTAAAGATACTGACAGTCTGCAGAAAGCAATTATCAGACACTGTGTGTAGCAATCAGAGGATGAGCAGGAGGTTCTAGGCACCAAAGTCTTTGATTATAAGACAAAGAAACTTGGCAAGTACGCAATCATGAAACCCCAAATATAGCAGAAAATGGTAAAAACAAACAAACATTTTTTGGCAAAGTGTTGGTATTTCTCAAAAAGAGTAATTCAAGATAAGTTAAGAGTTCTTTGGTTATAATACAAATGACTACCAGGATATCAGGAGACAGAATTATTTTATTTTTTCCATATTTAAAATTTTCCATGTTGGGAAATTTGTATAGTGAGACTTAGTCTTTAAACTGCCACCAGATAAATATTTCTTAAGAATGGATTGAATTTTTCAAAGAGAAATATGAGACCTGCCTAGTGCTTCAGCACTAAGACAGAGCACCTTGGAGTGATGGGAAAGCCTCCCAACCTGCTCGCAGGCCTGCTTTCCACCAAAACCAGCACTCTGTCTTTCTGTGAACTGGCTTGTCAGTCTTTGGTTGTGATCCATCTTGATGCGGTGTTATATCTTTGTTCGCAAACTTTCCCTTTAAAAGTATGCCTTTTGAAAATATTGTATGGAAATGAGTATTAGCCTGCGTGGATATCTGTGCACCAAATGAGCGTGTGTTGCCCATGGAGGCCAGACATAGGCCGGGCAGCCTTTGGAGTTACAACTGTTGTGAGCCACTCTGTGGGGCTGGGAACTGAACTTGGCTGTTCTATTAGAGCAGTCAGTATGCTCACCATGGGAAAACAGAGATGTGTTTTACAAACTATCTTAGAATTTTACTCCGTCCTTCATGATCAAGTTTAAATGTCACCTCTTTCAAGAAGAGCTCCTGCATTCCACTGAGTAGGTCTATATGCCCTGCCTAACATTTCATTCTCGAAATCACTACAGCACTTCTCAATTCTCTCCTTTGAAGTGAGACTAATTATGAAAAAGCCGATCTCTATCACTGCACACTAAGTGGCTAAGACGTGGCTCTCTCTGTCTTGTGAGCACTTTGTGGCTTTTATCTGTACAACTATCTTTCTGTATTCAAAAGTCCTAAGTTCCCTGAGGATCCTTATTGAGGAAATGCTTTTAAAGAAAAAAAATAAGCATATGCTTATGATATATATTTACTAGGAGCATACCGTGATCTAGTGTACATTGTGACATTTAGGTTGTATTTACCTACCAGCCACTGAGAGAGAAGTAGCTGTTCTCTGCAGTCATTGACACAACCATACAATACCCTTTGTGTGCCATCCAATGCCATTCTCTTTCTCTCTGGAAGTAGTCACTATTCTTATTTTTGAGGGTTTTTTAATCTCTTTATTTTTATAACAATCTTATCCCATAGCACATGCCCTCATATGAATATTATATGTTTAGCATGTTGGTTTCTCATAAATCCCATCCTATCTATTGTTTTACAATATTTTTAATAAACAAATGTTCCTAGGATTCATAAATGATAGTGCATGTAGCTATCATTCAGTTGCTGAGGGAACCTTTGTCAAATGTGTTCTAGAAAGAACTTTTGGAGAGGAAGGTCCAAAGTATTATTTTTTGGCAAATGTCAAATTTAAAATAAAAACCAAAGTCCTAAAAAAAAGTAACAGTTCTTATAAGAAGAATATAAAAATAAATCCTGGTACTTTAAAAGCTCTCTCATACTAATGTTTCTGGCATATCATACAGTACATCGCTACACTTTAAACAGGAAAATGATGAATCGATTTGAAGAAAGGCATGTCTCATTGTGGCTACCTCCTCCTTAGAGCCTGCTTGTCATCAGCTGCTCAGGAACCATCTGAAACATCCACAAAATCACGTGATTCCCCAAGGTAGACAGACGTTTCGCCAAGATAGATAAGGAAACCAAACAGGAATCATGATGTAGCAGTGGCTACTCAAAACCAAACTTAAAAATAAATAAATAAAAAATAACCATCACTCTGGCATGTTGTTAGTCTAAAGTTCTCATTTTACTGAACTGGAAACTAATCCCTAGGATAACACACAGGTAAAGACGCGAGGAGAAACAGATCATACCAAACCGAGTGATGAGTTCATCTGCAGAATCTGCCAATTCCTTCTTCCCGAAGAACTGGCACAGTAAAACTATGGAATGAATTTAAGCCAAAGGTAAACACAAGAATGTCAACTAGAGACAAGTTCTCCTATGAGATTAAATATGATACACAGAAGTCCATCTCACTCTTAGCTACACCAGTTCCCCGTGATTATAGCAAAAAGGGGTGGGTGGGCGTTATTTTGATATACAGTGCAAATAAAGCCTACAGATTAGTGTTTCCGTTTCTTCCTGTTTCAAGAGTTTAATTTCCTCCTGTCCCCTTTCCCATTGTTCCCTGAACTCACCACCCCACCTCCCATGCTTCCCTCTTCTCTCTGAGTTAATAGGCCTGAGGGAGTTAGAGAAGCTTGTCTTCACTTTCCAGCCACACTTTCTCTCAGAGCATGCCTCCTTCTTTCTAATTTGAACCACTGTGTCATCATAAATAGCCTTCTTTTGCACCCTGGATCCCTCATTGCTGTATTTCTTACACCTGCTTTGACAAAGGCATGTTCTCCACCACAGATATATTGCTTCCATACTTGAGGAGGCTCAAACTCTTCTTCAAACAAAAGCTACCTGTCACAGTATCATACATGTCAATCAAGTCCAAGACCCCCCCCCCCACAAACTCTTCTGTCAGCTTTCCCTCTTATCCAGAAATCCCATCATCTGACTGTCTTCACTGTCCGACAGACATCCTTGATCATCTAGAAAAGCCATAACTTTCTCATCCCCACTCAAGCCTTAGGCAGCACTCAAAGCAAGTTTTACCTTGGACTTAATTTCACTATACAATGCAGAGGTGTACAGGCACATTAAAAATGGAAAGACACTTGCAAGACCACCTCAGTCTAATGTCAGAGCTGATACTGTTAGTTCACAGCAGCTAAATGGTTAGGTCACAAGGGAGAAGGTAGGGATTTGGGGTAGAGCATTGGGGGAAATAAATGTGTTGCAGCATCAACCCAGAGCCAAGCTCTCAGTCAGCTGCCGTGTGCACTCCCTTATCAGCACAGAAGTCAGGAAGAGTCAGCAGCATCCTTGTCACAGACAAATGCTCTTAGGTTCAAAGAGGCTTCACAAAGGCATCAGGAATTGAAGCTAAATCTTTCTGATACTTACATTCCAAAACCAGACAAGTTTAATTTGAAGGCATCTTAAGAAGGCTGAAGATTCCAAATTAATATTCCAACAATACCATCCAATATGATTCAGACTGCTAATCCATTAAAGCTCTTTACAATCCAGCACCTGGGTACTTCTGCTACCATACCTTCCATGGCTCGCCATAAATTCCCCTTATTCTAGGCCCACAAAACAGCCAGCATTCTCTGAAGAGCCCTCTTCTGGACATTCTGAGCTTCAGTGTTGTAGTGGTTTGAATGACAGTTGCCCATAGACTCAGAGGGAGAGGCACTAGTAGGAGGTGTGGCCTTGTTGGAGGTGTCACTGGGGGTGGGCTTTGAGGTTTCAGTGTCTCCCTCTCTTCCTGCTGCCTGATGATCTAGATGCAGAACTCTCAGTTACTTCTCCAGCATCATTATGTCTGCCTGAGTGCCACAGTGTTTTCCCACCATGATGATGATGGGCTAAACCTCTGAACTGTAAGCCAGCCCCAATTAAATGTTTTCCTTTTTAAGAGTTGCTGTGGTCATGGTGTCTCTTCACAGCAATGGAATCCTGACTAAGAAAGTGTGTTCTGTGGTTAAGTAACTCACCACTGAGGAGGTAATGATAATAGTTACCTAGGTACCAGCATGAAAATGGGTTCTGGTTCTGAAGGTGCTGAGTGACTTTGGGGAGATGACTCACCTCGTTCTGATAACTGTTTCTAAAATGAAGTCTAAAAGGAGAGCTTTGGAGAGGCAATCTACTGAGTGATCTCTAAAACCCTCAAACTAAGTCTACAGAAGGACCTGTTTGTTACATATGGGCACTTACAGGGCACATGGATGTCCCTGTGCCCTCTGCCTTCACCAACACTGCCTTCTCTGTCTAATGGCTCCTTTCTCTGAACAAAGAAGTATAAAACACACCCAAAAAAATTAGTAACACAACACACTGTATAAAAAAAATCTTTAAAATAAAAATTAGTAAAACAAACTACTCTTCGCCCAATCAGAGAATAAAAGGAAACTGGTATTTGACTTTCAAACTTTAACCAACTGACCGGGAGCGCCCTCTTGGCAGTCATACATTAGACTGGCATGCCTGAGTTTGTTTCCTGCTGAAGTCCATGATAATGTCGTCATTTGCTATTTTATTGAGAAAACGTTTGAATTCTCCTTGTTGTCAAGTTCAGCACATAGGAAACAGGTGTGTTAGTCAATGACTGGTTTTTTACGGCTCTGCTATTCTTTGCTCATGAAAGCAGTCGCTTAGCTAAAGCCTCTGCCTGAGAACACCAATGTGGAACTCACTGATTTTCAGAGCCACAGGAACTACTAAATTTCCCCCACTGGATCTGCATCTTGGGACACATTCTGTGAGCACGCACGAGGTCAGCTGTCCTATACTCTTCAAATGGCAGCGATGTATGTCCCATTACCTCCAAGATCAACTCAAGTTGATGAAATTCCACCATGTGTCTCTGGGAATTACAGAAGAAGATGGAGTCAGGTATGGTTTAAGAGTTTGTAAAAGAAAGAAAATCACATAACAGCTCTGTGGGTGTAGTTCATGCTTTGAGGCCCCAGACATAATCTAATCTCTCTCTCTCTCTCTCCACCCCCCTCCTCACACACTAGAGATCCCCACATTTCTTCATTCTCACAGACTACAGCAAAGGCATGTCCCTTGCTCCCTCTCAGCAGGGCTGATCTGACAGAGTTAACCTGACTCCTAGGAATATCATTTTTAGGCTTTCTCAACATTTCTACACTCTTCACCTCCGCCTGTTCAGAGAAGGTATCCAGGTCATAACTTCATTGTTAGGAGAATGAATGTTTGGAGCACGCACTCTATTTTGTCAGCATATCGGATCCAAATTTCCATCTCACCCTTTTACCCCAAATGTGAGTGTATTTATAGGCAGCAATGTAAGACACACAGCTGTGGGGGTTCAAGATGGCTGAGGAAGAAACAGCAGACAGACCCTTAGTGAGCTCACCAACCTGGACGCCGAGCACCGGAACTGTCTTCTCTTGTTTGGGTTAGTCATGGAAAATGTAAACTCCCCCATAGATAATACCTCTTCTTGTTGTACTCTGAAGAACATTAAGTTCTGTGGCTTAGGGCAGCACCTTTGCATGCTGTTTTCCAGAGAAAAGTACTATGCTAGAAGTTCCTAGGCACGTGCCACTATCAGTATGTATTACGAGACTGCAGGCTCCCCAACAGCTGTTTTGTTCTCTGTCATAACTGTGTGCTCAAAGCAAGGCTTAGAATATATGAAGTTGCTTCTTCGACATAAATAAATAAAAACCTAGGATACTACATGGGGACTCCAGTTGATCTTCATGGTAGCTCGTAAAGTAGCATATACTTTTTGTTACAAAATACCTAACACAAGCTAATTACGAAGAAAAGGTTAAAGTTTATTTAGCTGAATTTTGAAGTCCGAAGAGTCCAAATAGCATGATGCAGGCAGGTTCCGGCTCTGTGGAGTCCTACGGTCGGTGGTATATGTGCGTGTGTATGTGTGTGTGTGTGTGTTGCATGTGTGTGTATGCACGCGCGTGTCTGTGAATGTGTGTGTATGTGTGCATGTGTGTGCATGTATACGTATGTGTGTGTGAATGCACATGCATGCTTGCACACACACACACACACACACACACACACACCAAAGTAGGATCAGACAACCAACTTGGAAGTAGTGAGAACTAGGGGTAAATTGAGGCGCCTGTAACAACCTTTCAAGTTTCAGTTTGGTGACTTTTGTCTTTTTGTTTTGCTTTCTTGGTTTTTAGTTTTGTTGTTTTGAGAGATAGAGGAAAAAAATGAAGTTGGGTGGGTTGGGAGGTAGGGAGGTCTTAGGGAGGGCAAAGGATAAAGAATATGACCAAAATATCATAAACAATTAAATAAAAATGTAATGGCAAAAATAATTTCCAAAAACCTTCAAAAGAATTCTCAACGTACTATTTTCAGGGACAACAACTCAATGAACCAAGAACAAGCCATTAGGCCACACCTCTTGCCTACCAGGCCACACCCCCACCCATTAGGCCACACCTCTTTCCTAATAGACCACTCCCATTAAGCCACACCTCTCATCCAATAGTTCACACTCCTCCAAACCCTCCTATCCTGTTGTCAGTGTCACTTAGTTTTCCTCACTGTCCTTACATGTTAAGCATGTGGTTTAAATTCTCACTGTGTCAGACTCTCTGTACGTGTTAATACTTGTCTTGCAAACAGGGTCACTATGTACGAAAAATTAGGGTATTTTGATATGATCCAAACTATAACTGCTGGTGTTGAATTCAGGAGCAGGAAGTGGGGCACAGGTCTAGGTAGCTGTTGAATACCTCCCAAGCCTGGTGTCCCTGCCCAGTGCTGTCCACAGGGTGATTTTAAACCTACACATTTCCCCCACACTGGACAAGCCCATATGGCTTTGGTTTCAGTTACAAGCAGCCTGGCCAAGCTCCTATCAACACGCAGCCAGATGAGACCAACATGCTGGGCATGTGGAATAGCAAAAGAAAACAAAGCCGGAAAAATGTGAGCCAAGCTTTAACCTCCATAGCTGCAAAACCAATCATCTCTGTGTTTCCCTGAATTTCTGAAAATATCTAAAGAGGAAAAAAAGCCATGGGAGCCCTGATAAGGCCTCTCTTAAGTATGATATGATGCCATAAACAGATGGGCAAAACAAACAAAAAAATAGTTTTTTTGATTTTGACACAAATTGATTTCACATGAACCATGAGCGTGGTGAAGCTTTAGGAGCTGAAACAGGTCTACCAACTACCGATGGTCACATGTTCTCTGATGCCACACTGTGTTAGGGACAATGAAATATAGTCAAAGCTTTGTTTCAGAAAACAGGGTGAAACTTCTGATTTCTAGCCTGAGTGCCCAAGGAACTCAGAAGTTACTTTATTCTAAAAGCACATACCGCAATGTTCAGGCAAAATCTAGTAACTCTTAGATTGGTTACAAACACAATGTCACAGGACAAACTGTTCCTCTCAGATAGGAATGATGGAGGGCTTGGTACAAATAACCTCAAGTTTCCAGAGAAGAGATCTCCACAGGACAGTAACAAGGTAGCAAAACGAGTGCCAATGAGAAATTGCTGGAGGCCCAAGCGCAGCCAAGTGTCTGAGTTAGAAGACTTGGGGACCGGGTCACAGGTACACCCCGTGAGTTTCTGCCAGGTTCTCACAAAGACCACAGAGAAAAATCTCTAAGTTGACAGGGGAAAACTAAACCATTTAGAAAATACCAGAGCACTGTGTTCTTAATAATGCTTGCCTCTCCATACAGCCTCATCTGCCATGGCTTCATAAGTGCCATATGCTGTTCTAGAGGACAAGGACTACTCAGCGATCTTCTAAAGCAAACTCTGATCCACTATGAAATTTGGAGCTGGGAGGGGGAGGACAGGCTCACTGAAAAAAGCAGCATGAAAGCATAGCACTGAATGAGCTTCCCCTCACTATAATGTGACCAACATGTCACCAGAGGCCTCTTTCCCAGAGTGCAATGATGCTCACTCTGTACCATCAACAATAAGAATTACAAAGCACACTGAAAGGGGAGAGCCACAGTTTGAAGCATCAAAACCAGAGTCAGATATGGAGGGATGGTTTATATCAGACTAGGATTTTTTAAAATCTCTCTCTCTCTCTCTCTCTCTCTCTCTCTCTCTCTCTCTGTCTCTCTCTCTCTCTCTCTCTCTGTGTGTGTGTGTGTGTGTGTGTGTGTGTGTGTGTGGTCGTAGGTATCGAACCCAGGGCCTTAGGCTTGGCAGCAAGCAACTTTATTCTCTGAGCCACCTCACAGCCCCCAGACTAAGAATTTTTAGAAAACCAATTACTATGCTGAAGAACAGATGCGCTGAAATCAGAAATGGACATTTTAAGATGGAACCAAGCAAATGCTAGAGATCCAAAACATCATAACAGAAGGAAAATACTGAAAATACTGTTCATGAGAGCCACGCACAGAATCTGTGAGTGAGCACATGATACCAGGAACTTCCAAAGTGAAACATCAGAGAATAAACGTGGGAAGAAAGCCAGGAGCCCATCTAACAGCTGTAGGAACATCTCAGAAGACATGACAGCGGGGAACCGGGAGGGGAGAGGGAAGAACACATAGTAACGACTGAGAATCTCCCAGAACTGAAGACACAAAACCACAGATTCACCAAGCTGAGAGAACACCAGGATAAAGCAAAACTACACATAGACATTGCGTATCTAAAGTTCAAAAAAGGAGAGGTAAATGGAAACAAACAAAAGATTCTAGACAAAGAAAAAAATATACCAGTGTCTGAAGGGTGACAATGATATACCATCTGGGACAAACCAAAAGCACACTGGCATGTGAGAACGTGGGGGGGAGGGGTGTCCCTAATGATCTTCTGTAGTGGGAAGTGAGTGTATGAAGTAAGAAAGGTTGGCCTGTGAACATATGGAGTCTTTACGTGTGTGTTGGGTCATACCCCGCTAACAGGCTGCTTACTGTCTATGAGCACTCCCAGCAGCCCTTGGATCAGGGGAAGGGCAGGCAGGACTCGAGAATTTCTTCTTAATTAAAGTAGCAGAAATCAGAACAAGAACCTCAGCGTGATAGCAGAACATTAAGTCTAGTGTGAAGACGTCATTTCCAGAAACAGCCTCCTGTATAGCTAATTTACCCAAATAGCCATGAGAGTCAGGCTTCAGAGGAATGGTTGGCCTGGGGAGAATGATGCGAACTGTTGTCTTCATTGCTACTCACCACTTCCGGAGAATACGAAACAAGTGGGCATCCACTGTGACAGAGGTGTTCTTACTTTCCCTAGACCTTACACCCTTCACCACACAGTCTATACTCAATGCTCTGAGAAACAGAATCAAACGCAAGAAAACCTAGACTTCTCCACCCTCTCGAAGCCTCTATGGGCAATGCTACTCTTCCTCCGTTCATTTCTGCTCCCATCTACACACTGCTGTGAAGCAGCTTCCAACCACAGCTCTGAACACTTTGACCTTCCTCTGGGAGCAACTTCCTCTGCTCTGTAAATGTCCCTGCTGAATCTTCCACCTGAAGCACCTGAGCCAGAATACTGATGTGACAGCATCCTTCAAGCCCAGACTTCTCCATTTCAATAGAAATAATGATTAGAACATTTTTTAATGTGAAGAATTTACACTACACTAGAAAGGATATCATCCAAAGCAGGAAGGAAGTAGAGGGCAAAATAAATGCTATTTCCTAAAGTGACCAGTGACACTCGGAAGCCTGACACACGAGTGAGCTATATCTCTGACCCTTGTTAGTCTTACAACCTCAGATAAACTACCCGACCATGTTCTCTCCTCCATGGAATAAATCTAATACCTACATCCTGAGTGGAGACAAAACATTACTCATGCATTCTGTTTAGTAAGTCCAGGCTGTCCACAGCTTTCTCCAGTTGTAAATCTGGGGTCTGATTCTTTTTCTCCTGAGATTCTCTAATAGGAGTCTAGTTCTAAGCACTAGTCCAAGGTGGCTCCCCTACACCCAGCCCATAGCCCAAACCAAATATATTCTGCTCCACAAGACATCCAGACTCTAGCATCTGCTACCCTGTCCTGGGAAAGGATCCTAGGCCTAAAACCTGCAATTGTGATCTATTGTAAAGTTAATATGGTGTGCTGGTGATGCTGCTTATGCTAATGTCATGGAATAACTATTGGTTCCCTTAAAGTCAAAGGGAAGGCAAATACAAACAAATGTGGGAATTCTCAATCTAGGAAACAAAGAGCTAGGTCTCGATTTTAAAAAGTGTGTGTGGGGGGGTGAGTGAATTATCTGCAATAACTTTTAGAAGTTCAGTGGGGGAAACATGGAAAAAAAGAGCCACAGTGTGAATACAATCATCATCACACAGCTTCCACTAGCAATAATAAGGAGATGGTACTCTCACAGGCCTCAGGGCACATGCTTCCCAGGCTCCTCTCCCGGACTTTGCCTGTTGGAGTCATCTGTGACTCCCGGCATAGGCCTTTGTCTGATTTCGTTTTCAGTACTGTTTCTGTAAGGAAGCTGCCATCCCTTTGTAAACCACGTGACACAAACCCAGGCCCAGACTCTGTTCACATACTTAACTACACGCAACTCTTACAAGGGCAGAAGAAATCCCAGCTAACCTAGAAGGGGAACATATACCAGGAGTTTGCTTTCCATGGCTAAAGATAGATGGTATCTATTAAATGTGCACACAAATCCCTGAATAAATAACCAGAACATTCCTTTGTACTGTTTTGAAACTCAGAGTACATTAGGAGAGCGAGGCATCTACACCACTGTCTTCACTCTGTCAGGATGTTATTAGCATTAATGGGAGGTTTATTACCTCTCAGAGCATGTGTAAAAACCAAGTGTCTCTAAAAAGTATTATTTGGTTGACATTTATCATAAGGGCTATTAAGACAACAAATAAAAATGTCAGGGTTTCATTTGAATATCTTGCGGCACCTGAGCTGTCTCTGTACAATTCCAGTTTACACAAGCTACTCAGAGGAAACACACTGTCGTCTAATGAGACTACATTAGCCTTCCTGAGAACAGCTGAGCATAGTCTGTTATTCAAACCTGTCTTCCAGGCTTGCAAGTGCCTTCCTTTTCCTTCTAAGTCCTAGTGCCAATGCTGGGCCCAGCACATAATGCGTGTTTGCTGAGGTGGTCTTGGTCTTTAAATGACAGGTTTCATTTGACTGTTCTGTAGTAAGCTTACTTGACGGAGACTGCTTGAAACAACCATGGGAAGTAGACTTAATAGGCACCATTTTGCAAACAGAAGTCTCAGGATGACAGTCTTTATCCAAGGTCATATATTTAGTGACTAACTAAAAGAGGTTTGATCCACAGCTCCCTGAAGCAGAGCTGAACACCATGTGTGTCCATGAGTGGCCACTGACACCCCCCTTGGTGGCACTCACCTCGAAATGCCTTGGCTCCCACCGACCTCTGTCTATAATTGCACCAGGTGTACAGGTGTTGGGATCTGAATGTATTGACTCTATGCCATGTGCGGTATGTTTCCATGAGTCCCAGACCCAGGGCTTCTCTCGCCCTCACCATTAGCTACTGAGAGCGGCAGGAAGGAAATCAAATTTACCCCATTAGGATTGTACCCTGTTCATTCCCACACTCGGTTGGGCAGGTCCTCAGTGGGCTAAAGTAAAGACCTGATGTTTCTGAAGCCACAAGCAAGTTGATGTACATGAAGCCCCACTGAAGGGCCCACAAGGCTCTGATGACAGCAGCTCAGTGGCACCATGAACTACCTGCAAAGTGTGTGAAACCACATTGATTATCACAGGATTCAGTGGAGACTGTCAGCTGCTCTCCAGCATCCATGTTCTTCTATTCCTGGCCTCAAACCTTATAGCCTACTGGACTTCAAAAGGAAGATTAATAAAGATGGCTCTGGAGAAAAGCAACATCGGCTGTGGCAGAAATGGTTTAAAGTGCATATCCTGCTCGAGGATGCAACACTAGGTAAGGCAGCCATAGCAGTTTTGTGGGTTTTGCTGGGTGTGCTTGCGAAGTCATTTCAAGAAAGATGGTAGCTGCAGCTCCAGAAGGAAACTGGGAAGTCGTATATAACTAGAGGTACCTGTGCTGTGCACAGAATAGACAATGTGCAGCTACTTGATACACACCAACTAGGAAGAGCAGCCAGAGACCTGAAGAGTTTCCTCTATTTTACAGCTGGGAAGTAGAACTGAGCAAAACCAGGTAGTTTGTGTGTGTGTGTGTGTGTGTGTGTGTGTGTGTGTGTGCATGTGTGCATAGATGTTTGTGTATGGGAAAAAGGGAAGGGAGCAACAGCTACCCACTTTGTGAGGGGAGACAGACAGACACATGGATACACACACAGAGACATACACAGAGACACACACAGAGACATACAGACACACACACACACACACACACACACACACACACATCTTTCCAGTGAAAAGACTTATTGTCCACAGTCAGCTGCTCATTTATTGAGACACTCTCCCATGGCATGGGATGGCCCCAACACAGTGGCAACGGCTCCAATTTGCCATGGCTCAGAAATACATCTCTTAGTGACATCCTTTGATCCACAGAAGGAATTTCCCTTTGCTTCTGGTTCACAGAGTTGGCTACAGACCCATTTCTTGCCATATGATACCAAATGGCCATGTCTAGAAAAATAAGGTTTAAATCCTACCGGAGTGTTCTGGAAGTCAAATTAATTCCGTGTCAGAAATCTCAGTTGAGAGCCACTCTGTAGAAGTCCCTGACATCTTAACAACATTGTCATCATTAATACCTGGCTTACAGGGATACATAGTTTCAGTCACGCCCCACCCCCAGACACTGTGGCTCTGGAATGCCCTGCCAGCTGAGGCACCCTCCTCTCCTCCAGCCTTTCAAAGCCATCTCTCCCATGGCAAGGGTCCAAGTCGTGATGCTATCTACAACTGTCTTTCAGTGAACATGTATCTTTCTAGTGACACTGTTCATGTAACACAATTAAGTTCCACCCCCAAAGCTGGTCTTTCCCCACCCATTCCCAGTGAATCAACTCAAATTCTCAGGAAAACAACAAGTAGAAATTCCCCGGGCCACGCCCCCTTTAACCCATGACATCCAATCATGGCAGTTCTAACAATTGTCTACAAAAGTATATATCAGGGCTTTTTTTTTTTTTTTTTTTTTTTTTTTTTTTGGTCTGTGACTAAGTCCCACTAGATTATCCAGACTAACCTTAAATTCCTTGACTTAAGTAATCCTCCTGCCTCAGCTCCCTGAAGAGCTGGAAATGAAGGTTCAGGTAAACATAATTATTTCTGTCTCTCAGTCCACAGCCCTTAGCAAAAGCTACCACCTGTGTCCTGTGAGACTGCAATGGATTCGGACCTAACCCCGCTCCTCAGCACCCTTCTCTGCAGAATTCCTTCTCTACAGAAATGAGTTAGGTCTAGTCACGTCCAGATTTACTGCCCTCTGATGGCTTCTTAATGTTTTTTAATAAAATGTCAACTTCTTCCCATGGCCCGTGAGGCCCAGCTTGACCAAGCCTGTCTAGTACCCAGCAACCAACTCAAACTTCTTCCTCTTCCCCACGCTAGCTGCCCCAGGATAACTCAGATGCCGTTTCTGAGAGAGAACTTAACCCTAAACACAAAGCCTAAGACCTTCCCTCCATCATGTCAGATCTTCTATTTGCCTCCATTCACCGTAATTTTGGACACTTGTCTATTTCCCTGTTGAAATGCTAACATTCCTGAAGCAAAGCTCCCTCCCGGAAGGCAGGAAACAGGCTACTTTCATAACGCTCTTGGCTGATGAGCGCTCACATGCGCCTTCTCTCTCAGCCTTTGTGTTCAAGAGAATGGTAGCGATCAATTATAGCTGAACATGAGAAGGAAGTCGAAGTGAGGCGCCTCCCTCGGGCCACACAGCAAGTGAGGTGCAGGGCAGGGGCGAGTGTGAGCTGCCCTTTTTGGAAGTATCCTTGCTCCCCATCATACTCCTTAGAGTCTACACAGCGGGGCACCTGGCTCCTTGCAGGAACCCAGAGAGCATTTGACAGAGTGGGAACTATGGAGAAAGGTAGGGCAGTCAGAGATTGCTCCCTGACCATCTCCTCACTGACATCTTATCCTCTCTCCTCCAGTTTAGAAGCTCCTTTCAGTCAAGAATCACGACTGTAACCATCATCATGTCTGTTATGAGACCCGTCACAGAAGAGGGTACTCAAAGCAGTTCACATGGTGCGTGCAATGAATGTGTGGAAACTGCCCTTAATCATATCAGCCAAAATTTAACCATGCTCCTATTTTTTTTTTTAAAAGTAACTTATATACTGTCCTACAGCTTCTAGATGTAGTCTCTGGATTTCTAGAATTAAAAGTGGGCATGTTTCATCATCGTTCTGTAAAATAAATAGGGAGGGAGGGAAGAGCTGGTTTAAGAGTTTTTCCCTGTCCTAAATCCTCCGGAGTGAGCATTAGCCCAGCAGTTTGGCACCTGGTTGGTCCAGCAGCATCTCTAGTGATAAAAGACAAAGCGCTCCCTCCCAGTATCTTCCTTGTTTCTTCCAGACCTGACCCCATGCTACCCTCTCCCTGGCTTCCTGCCTCCCTTGCTCTTCTCATGTCTGCCCTCAGGACCCCTTCCTCTCTCTGACAGTGCGGAAGACATTAGGAGGATGGATGCTTAATACTCACCATCCTTTTTGCCTTATTCACAAAACCTTCCTTCCTAAGAAAGGGACTGGGGATTCAGGACAAGGTGGCCTAATGTGTTTTATAGAGCACATAGTTATATAATAAATGAGCAAACCCTTCTATAGGCACAGGCCATGGTCATGCCTACTATCTTCACTGAATATATGTGCTGGACAGACAAATGGAGCTGGGGAACCAAGGCAGGAATCTTCTCCAACTACTGACTCCAGTGACCTGTGAGGGGAGGGCCCAGTGTCACTGGCTGTGCCCATCAGGTGGGGACCACACAGAGAAAATGGAAGTCTTCTTGTAAGGGAAGAAGTCAGCAGGTGCGTGTCCCCTTCTCCCAGGCCAGCTCAAGACCTGGGTCCACCTGTTTCTCTCTGCCTCTCACAGGGACGTGATACAAAGAACAATGAGAGTACCACGCCACTGCCCGGGTTATGAAGGAACCAATAAGCCCACGGAGAAAACAGTTTGAGAAGATGACAAATGTAGCAGTCGATAATTCTGTGCCAGCATCGGATGCTCAGAAATGCACTTCCTCTCTCTGGCTGCCCCACACCAACTGAAGGGATGTCCAACAGTCTGAAAACCAAGCCCAAGTCCACATGGGGCTACATGTATGATGCGGTACTGGACTGGCATTCCCTGGACCACTGGTGAAAAACCAGAGCCTGGAGTAGACCAGCTCCTGGATTTTGTAAATAGAGTGTTACCTTTCCTCTGCCTCTGCAGTTATAACTTGTCTGAAGCTATTCTTGTGTGACAGGTCAGAGTGGAATGGCTGTAACAGAGATTGTAGGGCACAGAAAGCCTAAAACATTGACTCTCTGGCCCTTCCAAAGGCTGCTCAGGCCTTCTGGTTTGGGCTTTCCCACTGTAAACACACCAAAATTAAGCTGAGGAAGATTAAAACATTATCTGGCTTAGACTATTGCAACCTACAGAATTGTTTCTTAGATGGTGTTCAATAAAGTTTGAAGTAAAGAATGGAGATGTAGCCAGAGAAGTACTGAGATTCTTTGACAGGAGAGTCTGAAGCCACAGGACGCAGGGTCTTCACTGAGCTGGACCCATGTCCTGAAGCTTTGTCCCAACCACAAGATGCTCTGTGTGGGTGTCCCTAGGCTAACTTACTACCTGGGAGATCTGTGGAAACTAGGCTGGACAAACAGCCAGATATAATCATTATAAGACTCTGGAGCTAAGAAGTATTTGAAATCTCTCCTTGCTATCCATTTACATTTGAAATGCTCTAAGGATAAACACTTGGAACACAGTTCACACTGATGCTTCTCCCACCAGCTCAACCCAAAACAGCTGTCAGAAGCCAAGTGTTTATGAATACAAATGCTCAAGGTACCGAGTTAAAACAAAAATTGTTTTAAAGATCTAAAAAAAAAAAAAAAAGCCAACCCACTCTGCCATTCCATGCATAGTGGGAAACAGGAGTTTCTGAGAAGGAGCCTGTGGGGTCCGAACAGAAAGCTCCTAGAGTTCTGGCACCAACATGGTTGTTTACGGTTAGACTCTAAAGAGGATTGGTCCTTTAACTTGGAAAATGATCACATAGAACTTTCTGCATAAAGAAAGAATTTGATACTATTTGTCTCCTGGCTTTTGCTTTCAACAGAAGAACTATTGCTTCCATATGGCATCCTCCGCCGGGCTTGGTCAGGGAGCCCTGCGGGCCTCCACCAGCTCTGTGCACAGGCCACTGTAATGTCTGTCTTCTTTAGAAGCGTTTACGGAGAAGGTTTATTCTTGATGTTTATTTGTTTTTAATGTACCAAATCCTGGCATGGTCTCCCTTATACTTTTAAATAATAAGGATTTGCAGCTTTAAGGGCGGTGTAAGTTTAAATTTTGCAGTTATGACAGTCTACTTAGAATTAGATGAAAGTGACCACATTGCCTTCATTTCTGATCAAATAGGAAACAGCTAAAATGTCTGAGAACTGATCAAATGTAACGATCAAGGATGATTTGTAAGTTAAATCCTGTATCAAAGAAACTAATATCAAAATATTAGCAAGGAATTTTGGCTTGGTGCTTTCTAAAATTAATCATCTTGCAAGCCTACCTAATTCATATGCGATTCACGTGCTTAACAAATTCTAGATCCTATGAGGAAATGCACACAGCTTCCTACTGTTCTCAGTAAGGACAGGGAGCACATTCCATGGGGTGAGCACTAATTCAGCACTCTGAGGAGTGCTGGTCTATTCAGAGGCTAGCTGGACCCTGTGAAACCCAGCTGATCAGTCTCAACATAAATAACTGGGGCCCTACAAGAGGGCAAGCGGCTTGTTGAGCATGCAACCTGAGCCTCCAGGGGAGTGAAAGGCTTGACCAGAAAGTTCCTCATAAGACAAGATGGCTTGTCTTCCTTAGCTCATCTGCCTTCAGCTTTTAGAACATCACAGCTTTTCCGAGTCCTTCATATTGTGCCTGACTCCCATATAGGGGAATGCATTTTTGTCAATGAGAATCAAGACCGAAAAATAAAATGAATGACTAATTACATCAGACTGACTATTGTCTATTAAGAACCAGCCTGGCCAAAGTGCTGTACTCAACTGAATTCCCATGACCAGCTAAGAAATACATCTGAGGAGACAGAAGTCCAGCACTGAGACCTGCAACCAGATACCCACAGCAGATTTTTTTTTTTTAAAAATTGTTTGACTTTTCATCTTAAAAAGAACATAGTGTTATCTTTCCTTACTCTTGATGCCTTCTGTGCCGGAGCATTAATGATGGCTGACATCTAAGTCTCCTGTGTGGTTGGATGGATGCTTGACTTATTAGAGTTCTGAATGATGCTATCTCAGCAACCTTCTGAAGGTAGCTAATGAGGGTAGCAAAAAGTCACAAGCGATTAAAAAAAACAAAAAAAACAACTCCTAAAGACTGGCTGTCAAGTTATGTGGTGTTTTAGAGTCATCTTGGTCCAAATGAATCAGGTACCAGCAAGTACCGTTTGCTCCCGGTGAGAAAGGACCAAGACAAGATAAGAAAGAAGAGGAAAACATGTAAATGTTTCAATGTGAAACTTACCATTTTAGACCAGCCAGGTGTCTAGACAGTGGTATTGCTAAGTCTAGAATTCTATGGCGTTTGAATAGATTTAAGCAGCGAAGTTCTCATCACAAGGCCTGGGGCAGACAGAGCTCTTCTCCATCTTAGAAATGAAATGTATAACATCTAAGAATGAACTTCAGTCTCCGGCTGTCTGCTAGGAACCTGCCTGAACCAGCTCTTGCAGGAGGTGCCTTCCCGGTCCCAGTGTAGTGTGCACTTGGGCCCCTATCCCTGTAGTGCCTCTAAATCAGCAGCTCTCTGTCTTGAGTTATAACAGGAGCTTCTGAGCCCAGATTCCAGAGACTCTGCTAGCTATGTCTGAAGCACAGACAGATCATTTGCTTTTCTAACAAATTCCCAGGGCAACTGATCTTGGCGTCCCCAGAGCAGACCTTGGGATTCACTGATCTAGGGCTTTCTACCAAATCAATTCTTTTCTCACGCTTCCTTCTCGAGTGTCTCCCTGTACATGCTTCCCTCCTCTAAGCACCAAAGATACAAATGTCTAACATCTTAAACAGCAACAAAGCTCCCCACTGTCTAGGGAATGGATGTGGCATGTTTCTCTGTCTTTCTGGACACACCTGCCTTCTTATAAGAATGCTCTCCATACATCTCTCCTATCCTTGCCATACACCCCCACCCCCTGCTCAAGTGGTTCAGTGAGCATAGTCTATAATTCTGTGGACTAGTAGTTTCCAGGACAATGGATACTTCTGAAGACCCTATTTCTCAGTTTTCTACAATAGCTAACATTGTTCGTCTGCCTGCACATGGCTCTACTCCCTTGGGCTTTGTTCTCTCTACCCTGGGGTTCCTCCTGTCTCTCTCAATGTGCCCCTGAGACTTTGTTTGTTTTTTAAGGGATATGTGTAGTCTATTCTCCCATCAAATGTTGACATTCCTTCAGACCTTATCCTGTCTCTCTTCTCATGCTGTTCATTTGCCTGAGAATTCTCATGAATGCCTATTTTTCAACTATAGTCTATGCTCTGATGCTTCTCCAAGCCAGACTTCTCTAAAAGTTCAAATGCATATAATAGTCACAATTAGACAATTCACCTGTCTAGCAGACATGTCAAGATCACCCAGAGTGAACTCATGAACCTCTGCGTCGCTCATGCCTCCTCTCTTTATTTCCTACTCAAAAAAGGCTCCTGGATTATTCACACAATCGGTCTTTACCTCTCACGTCCAGTCCCATCCCAAGTCCTATCCAAGTCACCCAAAATCTACCTGAAATTTGTCCCTTTGTTCCTGTGTCTATGACTGTTCAATGTAAACCAATGAGTATCATCTCATCTGGACCAGTGTGGTGTCCACGTGATGTGATGTCTACATCCAGGCCTCTTCACTCTAGGCTCCATCTATGTCATCACTGCATTGCAGATAGAGTCCCAATGCAACTTTAAATGATAATTCTCACTGTTATTAAGCTAAGCTTTCAACTCTGGGACATTTCTAGTCTTCCTTCTCATATTCTGGGCTCTAGCAAGGCGACTGTCTGAACTACAGATCTGAAAGTATTATTGTCTTCCCTAGCTAAAACTGTACAGTATATTATATGTTCTTGGAAAATTATTCATTATTAAAACTTCTCATCAGCATTCTGTTTCTCTTTTTTAATCTTTCCTAAGACTATTGAATTATGGCTCCTTCCTGGGTCCCATTCTGCTTGAACCCACCTCAATTAAAGCCATGTTCTTCATCTAAGCTTGTTGCATTATTCAAAAATAAAGCCTTGAGTCCTCCGTGTTGAGAATCATTTACATCAAAATAAGAACCCTAAGACAATTCCTTTCAAGTAGCACACATCAAACAAGGGCCGCATCCCTGGCAGGTGGATAAGGTAACATCACACCTCAGAATCATTTTTTTAAAGTTATTTTTACTACATTTCTACTAACTTTTAGACACCCGACAGCATATGTTTATTTCAGAACGTGTTTAGTCTTCAGATCATTCCTTCATCAAACTCAGGAAGGAGACACTGAAACTGAACTTGGTGGTGGTTAGGGCTGCCATTTGCCTGTGCTAACAGTTTTCTCCATCATTAGAAAGAAGGGAACTATGGGACATTGGTGTTAGGAGACTGTCCCTTTTCCAAAAGGACACACACTTGTTAGAACAGCAGGTCCTGAGATACATTTCTGCCATATGTAACTGTGCAGCGCTCCTGTACCTGGTCCAAGTCTCACAGATTACTTCCACAACCCCTTCTGAGCCCAGCTGCTTTTATACACTATTGTAACATCATAAACAAAGTTATGCAAATTTTAAGGCTGGTAGTAAACATCTTCATTGGTTGACTGAAACATAATGTTTGAGCATTTCCATGGTTCTCTGACAAGGCTTTATAACCTTAGGAGGCCTCCCGTTTCTTCCTCCAAGGCAGAAACTTCCATTTCCACCCTCGGGTCTCCTGGTGAAGGTGATCTGGCAACACAGCTCAGCTGGCAGTGATGTGTCAGCACTGGGACAATATGCTGAGTGCCTCAAAACAGGTTATGTGTGACCCTCAGTAAGTGACTCTGGGCCTAGTCTAGCCTTCCAAACATCTGACAGAAACTAACTGGCACAGATGAACACACCGAGATTCAAAAGACAAAAATTGAGGGACAAAAATGCGCACATTTGCATTTTACATAAATGTCAGCGCTCATGTCGTGGGTTGAGCTGGCTCTCTAAGGAAGAGCAGACCTCATTTCAAGTCAGCCATCACCTGCCAGCAAACAGGAAAATGCTGACAGATCTACACCAGATAAGGTGAATCATGGCAGTGTGGGAAACAGCCCCCTTTTTAGGATGATACCAATTGGTGCACATGCCTCCAAGCACAGCACAAGCAAATGCTGCCCAAACTGGAGGAATCCAAATGCTCCTGTGATCTTCCACTGAAAACTTCTCAGAAGAAAATTAAAACAACACAGAACACCCCAAGGTAGTGAGTGTCTATCTTCTCTGTATTCAGAGAAACTTCACCTGCAAAGCACAGGGTTTGATACTCCCATGGGTTCCCGAGGTGACCAGATTTCTAGAGTTTTCTTTGGCCATCTACTACCTTTACCCATCACTACCCTTTCAGAAAGTGGATGAGAGCTGTATTTGCAAAGAAAAATTTAAAAAAATACCAAAAGTGAAACCTTGGGACATAGCTCAGGGGTTAAGTGCTGGTCCAGAAAAGAATAAACACTGGAGGTGAGTGGCTAGGCAGACGGCTCAGCATTTACGGTGAGGGCACAGTTGCTCTTGCAGAGGACCTAGCATCTCCATGGTGCCTCACAACCATCCATAACTCCAGTTCCACTGTACTCTTCACGCTCTTATGACCTTGTCAGCACCAGACATGCATACGTGCACATCCATGCATGCAGGCAAAACACTCATACACATAAAATTTAAACATCAGGTAATACTGGAGATTGAAAACACAGAGGTCTGGAAAACACACCATTAGGTAAAAAGCTGGAGGAAATAGAGGGGGAACAATCGGTATCAAGCTGCTGCCATGGCATCCTTTATGAACAAAGCTTCACACTAAGAATTTCCTGTGTTCTCCTAATGCATCTCTTGGTACAAGCTTCATCATCACTATTTTATAAAGAATAGTGGACCCAGAACCCTGTCCAGACTCCTGTGTGCATGACCTGCCCGTGGTGGAAACCTCAACTGGGGCCTTCAGATCTCAAGGCTCGCTTTTTCATGCTGCACCAGAGCCTTGGACAGCAAGCACCATGAGAGATGAGACACCACTGCTTTGGATATTCAGATGTCTACAGTACAGGGGGCATGGGGTGGGGTGAGGGGGAATTGTCTGTGTTCTCAAGGACTTCCCAGAACCATCTGTGTTAGAGAAACAGACCTGGACCTTAAAAAACAAAATAATTAAAATTGTTTCTCAGACCCTACCTCCAGAATCTGACGTAATTAACCCGGCACAGAGGCAAGAAGTTGTGTGTTTACTACGCCATACTAGGTGTGAGAACCAGGGTTCTGCCCCTCTAAAGCAGGAGACACCAAGCTAAACCAGGGCTGCACACACACAAACACCTGCCCTTCCAACCAGAGCTCTCGGCTGCAGAAGGCAAAGTGCAGAAGACTTTGGAAAAAGGACACTGGGTCTACCCTCTTGGATGTGTCACCTGAGTCAAGCGATTCTCTGAGTCTCAGCTTGTTAATTATTAAAGAACATGTATATTACAGAGCTGTTAAGTATGAGGGACAATTAGGAAAATATCTAAATACTGGCTGATATGTGCTAGGTGTTCATAGGATGGTGAACGCTAGAGATGATATCTATGCAGGCTTCCCACAAGCAGATGCTGTCGGCTGTCTTGGGAGCCTCTACCCATTTCCCACCATTGCCCCGCCCACTGCAGTATCCGTGCTATACAGAGTAGTTGCAATGAAACCCACTGGGACAAGCCAATCATCCATCATCCAGGCTTCCTTTCCTCTAATACCAACATGAGAGCCTAGAGCGATCAGCAATAGTGTCCCTCTGGCCACAGAGACTGGTTGGGAAGAAAAGCTGGATATCTAAACTGGTTCAATAGGAGTAAGCCCAAGAATATTTTACTGTGTGACTTTTCATGGAAAGAACAAAAGAAGTATCTGTTTGCCAGATGGAGAAGGAACTGGGAGCCCAAAGAAGGTTTCTGCTCACATCCAAGTACGTGAACTAATGTGTTTGCTAAGATTTCCTACAGGAACATTGGCAACTCAAAGGCAGCGTGTGGCTGGAAGGTCTCACCCATATGGCCATCCACGGAAAGCCACAGCACTCACAAGTCTCACCTGCATCAACTAACTGCAGAAGCTTGGCCGACAGAGGGGCCTCTCGGGGGCATATCATCAGAGTCATGTGGGTTACCTGAGTCTTCTAAACCCGCCAGCCCCCTCGGCACTCCAAGAACTAATAGAACTGACTTGGAGTCCCTTTTCTTATAGCCATGACAAAGATGGACAACTCTGAAGCCTCTGAATGGGGTTAGTAAAATGTATCCCTTAGGTAATTCCCACCTTTGAGTCCGTGGCTTCTCAGACCATATTTAGAACCTGTCTTAACACTCACTGCATTTAAAGATGAGCATTTCCTCAACCCCCCAAAAGCAGCCCTTCTTCCTTACTTCTCAGAGCTAGTTCAAACGCTTCCCCTGCTGTACAGTGCTCCCTCCGTACCTCACCCCCGGCACTTTACTGCTTCTCTCTTTCATCCATAACCTCAACATGCATTTTCCTCATGTCTATCTCCTCCTATACTAGGTTATGAATTCCCTGAATCCACGGCCCTTGGCACTATCCTTAACAGGCAAACTGTATGACAAAGTAGTTCGCTGTGTATGGCCAGCGTCTAGTGTGGGACCAGACATGAAGCGGGCTTACAATAAACAGCCACCAGTTCAGGGGGCACTACGTGAGTGATGTTGGACACACAGCAAGAAAATACAAAAGCCGATGTGTCTGCCTTAGCTCTTTAAGTATCTACCCTGGTATCTCAAAGGATGAAGAGAAACCCTCCATATTTCACCGCTCATTTTCAACTAACAGTTCAACTGATGTGTGCAGGGGTCTGTGGGGGCCTGAGATGGTTTACAGTCTTCTCTAATCTAAGTATATTCAGAGCTTCCTGTACAAACAATAAAGGGGGAAGCTGTAAGTCCGATCAGGCTCTGCTGTAAGGCATCAATCAAATCAAACGAAGGCATATGTGCACTAGACTCTGCCTTCCAACTCTAGATCCTACCATCATCCTGGAGTACCTCAGATTGGTGCTTCTCCTAAATTTGGTGTGTTGGTTTGTTTAGAATTTTTTAGTGAGAAAAAATGGTGAGAGACACATCTTCCCCAGGCTGCCTTCCATCTTTTCATACAGGTATATGGACTTCCGGTGTAATATTCTGAGGTGATTTGGATACTCAAAATAGCGAATAGAAAGGAAATATGCAACCCAAGGACAGCTGAGTGATCTGTTATTTGCATCCCAATGTTCAACTTTATCCTCTGGGAAAGGATAGGATGTGCCTTGCAGCCAGGGTCCTAGCTAAGATGTTCTGGAGTAAGGGGCTCTGAGCTGAGGAGCCGAGATGGCTTCTAGAAGCTGGTAAAGGCTATGGAGCACATGATCCTTAGAACCTCCTACCGACAGCCTGAGTTTTAGTCCGGTGGAACACAGGCTGGATTTTGGGTTCACTAACCTGAAAAGATGATAAATGTATAGGTTCCAATGGCCACAGAATTTGTGGAAGCTTAGTGTGGTGATATCTACAAACTTGTTCACTTTCTTCCCATATAGGTGACTACTGACTCTTTGATATTTATAACAATCCTTATCCAGACTAGGTAATGCTACTTGAAAGCAACTATTAAGTTTATCCAACATGAAGACAAAGAGGCATGGCCGTATGTTACCGTTACATTAGGAACAAATAATATTACAAAAATTTACCCAAAATCCAATGGGAGAAAGCCAGCAATTGCTTCAAAAGGACTACAAAACACTCATTCAGAAAACAGACTAAGGAGATGAGTCAGCTACGATGGCTCCTTTTCTGTTTGTGGATAAAGTGCACTGAATCATCCATGACAATTATAATGTCAAGAATCCTTCTAAGTTGCAGGTACCATGAGGAGCCCTGAGTACTACTTGCCTTCATGATGCTCATGATGCTCACTCTCTGTGTAAGCAGCACACACAGGAGTGAATGCTTCCCACCACATCAGACATCGCTGGTTCATCATTAAGACAGGAACAAGAGAGGAATCACAGCTTAAAAGCGGCCTAATCATGGAGAGCCGCAAAAAGACATGTGGGGAATATTTTCTAGCCTTTTCTATGTCACACAAAGCTGAAGATCAGGAGCTGGGGAGTATGTTAGCTGGTGGTGTGGCTCAGGGTCACTTCGGATCAAAGTCACACATACTATCAACAGAAGCTGCGGTGAACTCAACAGTGAGCAGCAAATGCTGTGGACTCTGTGATCACGTGGGTGGGGCAATGGTGGGAAATGGGTAGAGGCTCCAAAGACAGTCGATAGCATCTGCTTGTGGGAAGCCTGCATAGACACCATCTCTAGCATTCACCATCCTATGAACACCTAGCACATATCAGCCAGTATTTAGATATTTTCCTCCAGTCAGATTCTGGAGGTAGGGTCTGAGAAACAATTTTAATTATTTTGCTTTTTAAGGTCCAGGTATGTTTCTCTAACACAAATGGCTCTGGGACATCCTTGAGAATACAGACAATTCCCCACCCCACCCCATCCCATGCTCCCTGTACTATAGACATCTGAATATCCAAAGCAGTGGTGTCTCATCTCTCACTTGCCATTCAGGGCTCTGGTGCAGCATGAAAAAGCGAGCCATGAGATCTGAAGGCCCCAGTTGAGGTTTCCACCACAGGCAGGTCATGCACACAGGAGTCTGGGCAGGGTTCTGGGTCCACTATTCTTTATAAAATAGGATGATGAAGCTTGTATCAAGAGATGCATTAGGAGAACACAGGAAATTCTTAGTGTGAAGCTTTGTTCATAAAGGATGCATTGACATGGACCTGCACACTTAAAGACGGTAAAAATCATTGATTTTAAGTTATATACCCAAAAATAAAGAGATGTCAAATTACAGTTCTGCTATTCCACTCAAAGGCTCATTCAAAATGTAAAATCCCAGAAACTTTAAAAAACAAACAAACAACCTAGTTCAGAGGGGAAAGGACCCATCTCTCTGGTTAGTGCTCTTCTGACAAAAATAAATGTAACATTGGAAGTGTTCCCGTGAACACTCTAATGAAGTTAGAACACTCTAGTGAAGCTCTCTAATGAGTTATCTGAGCAGATGTGGATACTGGAGGCCACTCAGAAGCCCTAGGATGGGATGCTCAGCATCCCATGGCATAGCCTTCAGGAGCCTCTACCCCTCAGTGTCCCTTCCCAGATCTACTCAGGAATATCAAGAATCTGAGACTGGAGGTCAGGAGTCACTTGCATGGGAACTGGGGCTTCAGGACAAAAGCACTCAGCCGGGAATGAGCACGGACAGCAGGTTTCTGATTAGGTTACTGTCAGAGGGCACTCTGGAGGTTAGCCTTTCCTGGAAAGCATGCTTTTCCCTGCCTCTGTCTTAGGCAGTGGGCATTTTCTCCTGATGTTTCAGAGCCAAGTGCTCGGGCTTCTTTGTCACAGGGCCACTTCCCACATGTGAGTACAGGGTTATAAACTTTCACAGGCAGGTCAGGGCTTGTTTCAAAGACAGAGAAGATATTGGCCAGTAAGTGAAGTTTACATGCTGGGTTGAGAACAAGGGTACTTGCTTAGTTCAGCTGCAGCCTCCCTCCCCTTACACAGGGCAGGTTAAAATAACAGGAGGGCCAGTGAGATTGAGAAGAAAAAACATGAAAAACTTCAAAAACTGAGCAAGTTCATGCACTTAGAAAACTGAGGCAGGAGGGTTGCCATAAGTTTAAGGCTAGCATGGACGTATAGGCAGCCTGGGCAGTGTAGTGAGTTTCAGGCCAGTCTGAGCTATAGAATGAGATCCCATCTCAAACAAAATACTGTGTGTGTGTGTGTGTGTGTGTGTGTGTGTGTGTGTGTGTGTGTGTGTGTGTGTGTATGTGTGTGTGTGATATGTGTGTGTATATGTATGTGTGTGCATATGTGTGTGTATATATGTGTGTGTATATATGTGTGTGTATATGTATGTGTGTGTGCACATGCACACATGCTTGTTAAAGAAATACAGGTGAAATGTGACCTTGAAAAACTAAATTATCAGAAAACATGAATAGGTTAAGCAAAAAAGCATTTACTAAACGTTCCTAATATTCATTTAATCAGACTCTCCTGCTTGGTAACACTGTACCATGGAAGATCTTCTCTATGGAGATTGCTCACAATAACTATAATTTTTTTTTTCTTTTTTGGCTGGCAGTGCACTTTCACCTTATGTAATAACTGTTCATCTTATGCAATCATTGTTCATCTTAACTGTGAATCAATAGCAGGAGGGACCATTTTCCCCAACAAAAACCAAGATGCACACTGGGGCAGGGCGAAGTGGGAGGTCTGCTGGCAAGTGTGCCCCCAGGCCCCTCAGCCATGCGAGTGATATGTATAAGCAATGGCTTCCTCAGAAGGTCAGTACCTCCAACACCAGGAAAGAAGCAGGCTCAGGGTAGCTGAGTGTCAGTGAGATATAGGCTGAGAACTATATCTTCTGTGGCCTTTGCCACAGGAGAGCTGGGAAGGGGCCAGGCACACCCACATATACCTGCATGCTCCAAGCCACCCTGCTGAGCTTCCAGCCTTCTGGCAGGCACTCCACCAAGGGGTCATGCACAGGCACTAGCTGGCAATGCCCCCGTCAGACCAAATGCTCCCTGAGTCTGTGTTTAAGATCCGACAACAGAGTCTGCAGACAAGAAAATCCATGGTGTGGCATTCCTCCAGGGAAAATGTTATGCTGGGCTGGGGCCAGGTCTGCAACACCTGTGAGCAAGATTCCAGAGCAGAAAGTCATGGGCTGCCTTCTCTAAGGCTTGGCTTACTGTGTTCCATCAAGTGAAAGATAAGGAGACATCTTCTTGCTAACAGTCCACACTATGACGTCCCTTCATCTCTCATCTGCCTTGGGAAAGGCAGGACCACTGACCCTCAGTCAAAAGTACAACTCAACCAGCACGACTCCAACAAGGACACAGTTCTTATGTTACCCAGAGACTATGGCACAGTCACAAGGTGGCTATTATTTAAAGGTGAAGAATCAATTTGGTGAGGATGTGGAGAAATTGGAACCCTCATGTAACGCGGAGAAGCAGGTAGAATGGTGTGGCTGTTATAGAAAGCAGTTATCAAAAATGTTAAACATAGGATCCCTTGGGTACTCAGCACTGCTGTTCCTACGTACATGTAAAACATCAAAAGCAGCAGATTGAACAAATAAGCACAGGTCAATGCTCAGAGAAGCGCAATGATGATCAAACAGCCCAGGTGCCCAGCAACGGATGATTTTAAGAAATGTACACATAGACAGACAGATAGACAGGCAGACAGACAGGCACATGTTCTGACACAAGCTACAATGTAGATAGACCTTGAAGAGATCAAACTATGTAAACCAAGACAAACACAAAATACCAAACACTGTGTGATTCCACTTACACCGAGTTATCAAACACACAATGGCACAGAGGTGTTGTTGTTGGGCAAGGAAGAAGTTTTAGAAATCTTGGCAACGGCTGCACAAGATTGCAAATGCAACTAACGGCAATGAATCACACTCTTAGAAATGATTAAAATGGAGGCCATGGATGGCCAGGGACATGCCTAGCGTGAGCCAGGTCCTGGGTTCGATCCCTGGCACCAAGGTAATGCAAAATAAACAGAAAAGGCCCCAACAAGTTAAAGCTATTCATTTTATGTTATATGTTTCACCACATACATGCATATAAGGATAATGAGATTACTCAAAAACACAGCGAGTCAGAGACAAGGGCATTACTTCTTTGGTATATGGAAGTGTCATTTGGTGTACAGCATTTGCTTAGCCTCAGGGGGCTCTAGGTTCCAATCCTAGTACCTCTTGTAAAAAGGAAAAAAAAAATCATACAGGGTAGGGAACTGGAGAGATAGCTCTAAGTAAAGTGAACTGTCTACTCTTCCAGAGGTCCTGGGTTCAATCCCAGTATCCACATGCAGCTCACAACTGTCTGCAATTCCAGTCCTAGGGATCTGATACCCCCATGGGTACCAAGTACGTCTGTGGTACAAATACATACATGCAGACCTATACACATAAAAGTTTAAATATAAAATCCATACCTGGTACAATCAATGAAACCAAGAACTTCAGACTAGATAGATCATAAGCCCTAATGAAAAACCCACTACTATTATTTTGCTAAGTGAACATAGCAAAATAAATAAAATAAAAATAAAATGGTCCTAATAACATATTGCTATACCCACGTACCAGTGCATCCCTCAACAAAGAAGCTTCTTCTCACAGTAGATAGTAATTAACACAGGACCCCAGAACTGGTCCAATGAATGAGAAACTTTGGAGCTCAGCTCTAATCAGAATGTCTATATCATACCTCTCCTCTCAAGGCTCAAGGATCTATGTGGAAGATGGGGCAGAAAAATTTTTAAGAGCCAGAAATAGTGGATGACTGAAGGAAATGGCAGGGGGTACACATGCAAATCCAGAGGTTTCCAGCAGGCACAAGATCTGCATAAACTCAAGCCTGACAAAATCCCAACCCAGAGGAAGAAGGGAAAGTGGGAGCGGAAACCAGTCTCCTGATATACCAACCAGGCCCCATGGGGCACAGCCGGTTAACACAAATCAGGCTCCAGAAGTCTTGTAGTTCTTTGTTTTTCCAAAAAGAACTTTAACTTGCGCCAGTAGGAAAGCTGGGGAGGACGTGAGCAGAGTTGGAGGGAGAGAAAAATAAAATCAAAATATATTGTATGAATGGAATTTATCTCAAACTCTCAAAGAATAAATAAATAACTGTCCTGTGATGCAACACCGTGGCCAGAAGCAAACCGGGGAGGAGAGGGTTTATTTGGCTAACGTTGTCACAGCACTGCTCATTTTTGGAGGACGTTAGGACAGGAACTGAAGCAGGGCAGGATCCTGGAGGCAGGAGCTGATGCAGAGGCCACGGAGGGAGCTGCTTACTGGCTTGCTCCTCAGGACTTGCTCAGCCTGCTTTCTTTCTCAGGACCACCAGCCTAGGAATGGCACCACCCACAATGGGCTGGCCCTCTCTAATCAATCTCTAACTAACAAAATGCCCTCCAGGCTTGCCTACAGTCTCATCATTTTCTCAGTTGAGACTCCCTCCTCTCAGATGACTGGATCTTGTGTCAAGCTGACATAAAATTAGCCAGGACAATATTATTTTTTAAAGACCTATTTTATGTACACGCTTTCTGGAAAAAATTTCATTAAAAAAAATATATAAAAAAAACCTCTTGCGATAGATGGTGTTACTAAGTCATGTTAAGATTAGTGATCTTGTCATATACAATGGTTAAGTTATTTGTTCAAGGTCACATGGCTGGGAAGTACCAAATCCTGGATGTTTACCCAGGAAGCTGGGACTCTCGAAGTGACATATTTAACAAAGAAGCTGTGGCTAGTGGAAAATAGGAGGCAGGTTAAGGGGAGAGATGTGTGAGCAATTACAGGCTCAAGAAAAGAGAGTGATAGGTGTCAATGAAGCCAACAAATTCTTATTTCAAAGTCAAACACAAAGCGCTGAATGAATGGTACAGAACACACGTGATCTTTAAGGCTCAGCCAACTCTCTCCCAGGGAAGCAATAAGGGAGAGAGTGCTGGGTCTGAAGCACTGAGATCTAGTTTTATATCTTGCCTTGATTACTTATTTTGCTTATTTCTTCATTCACAAGCATTTATTCACTCTGTGAGGCACTGGGCAATGTGCCAAGGGTTGTCTCAATGGTCTGAATTCTAGTTCCTCTGCTCTAAAATGGGAATAACACACCTACCTCATAAGGTTGGTATGAAAGTCACAGACACAAGGTGTGACCGCTCCTGACTCTTAGTTGGCACTTAATAATCGCTGATTGAAGACAGGCTCTTGCCTAATTCCTCGGAACAAGAATTCTTGATAATGATTAAGATACATAAATCTTGGTGCTTGCCTTCTCAATGGAGGCATTGTGAGCGCCAGGCTGCAGACAGGCGGACACAAACAGCTGCTTAGTTCCTTATACCCCACCCTGTTTCCTACCCTCAAGCCAGGCAGATGGGACACCAAGAAGTCAACGCTGTTCGATTCTTCCCAGAAGAGGAGGGGATAGAAAAGGGGATGAAGAAAGACGGAGGAGAGAGAGGTTAAAAAAACAAGAAGCAGAAACGGGATGTGAAGGTAGAGACTGGGTCATTCTTGCCCATCTCTTCCCTCAGTGACTGTGTGTGTGCGTGGGGGGGGGGTTGTGGGGTTCCCACCTTCTATGTCCCAGAGCATCCCAACCAAAGATGAAAGGAATATTCCCAAACTCTAAACACCTTCCTTGGGGAACAAAATGGCATGCCCCCCATCAAACAATGGATCTTTTTATTTTGCAACACAGTCAGTCAAAAAATAATTAGGAATTTCATGTCTAGGCTATTCTCTAGCCAAGATAACAGAGATCGTAAACCCAAGCCTGACAGTTTATGCGGATTGTTGATAACTCACCAAGTTCACTTTGACTTGTAAACTGCAAGAAGTCTGTGGGTATGTTTGGTATTGGCCAATATCAGTGAGTGTTTATTAAATCATTTCATTGAGCTTTTAATATATAGAAAGCTACAAAAATGAAATGATCACATTCTATAGCCCACAAAGACTGAAAGCCTAGGCCACTGCTTTACTTCATCCAAGTCAAGTAGAAATTAATTTTTTTAGGTGCTATGCTAGCAAGAAGAGGTCCATTACTCGGTTAACATATTTTGCAGCCAAGCCTCAGGAAAGAAAGGTCTGGTGTCTCATTCATTGGACAGAGGGGACAGAGATGATACCATGTACTTCTTAGGTCCCTCCAAAACCAATTTTAGGCCCGGAGCAGTTCCACGCACTGCACTCCAGTTTATTTATCCGAACATCTCCAAACTCGACAGTGTGAATGATAATATCCCAGAAAGTGCTGCTGGTGGGGAAGCTTTATGTCAATAGAAGATGAATCACACCAAGAAGAGAAATCTGCCAAGCAAGTCCTGGCATGCCTGCCTACCCACAACTTTGCTTCCCATAAGCACCTTCTCTTCCTGCCAACCCATCTTCAGCCTTCAAGACTGTTAGTGTCCTGTGAGTTTCTCTCGGCTCTGGGAGTTATGGGAGAGACAGTGTTGAACTTCATTGCTGGAACAAGGGACAGGAGGAACCGCGAACCCAGTTTGGAGCTAGGGAGGATTTGTATTAGTCGTCTTTCCCTAAATCAAAGGAGCATGCCTCTTCTGTATCACGAGCCTGGCTCTGCAAGCTGTGGTTTGAAGACAGAAACTAGAATAATTCTACACAGCAATGACTAACACGAGGCAGACTGAAAATGTCTTCAATGTTTTCCATGATCCTGCTTTTGATCTACAAGGGAGAGTCAGATAGAGGTCGTGTCCCGGGACTGGCAAGCTTCAGGCCAAGGCCCTTCAATAACTAATATCCCAGATCATTTCTGCCTTTGCGTTGCATGGCTCACTCTCTGGGGAGCCGGCAGCTACTTGGCACAGAACACTGCCATGTGGGGAAGAGGAAGACCTGGGTTCCTCCAGAACCCCCTCTCCTCACTTTAAAATAAAAGATTTCAAAGATTTCCTGCTGTGGTTGTAGATGGACCTGGAAAGATACTATGGGAGCTCTGCATAACACCATCTCCAATGCCTCTCCCACATCCTGCAGCATACTTGCGGAGTCCCCAGGTCTAGGATTACATTTCTAGACCCTAATCACAGAGACCGCACCAAGTTCGCCGTGCGGGAGTTTGCTCAGCCAGGTGTGAGGAAAAGACTCCCGGCTACTGGGCAGGAAGACCATTTCCCTGGAGGGTGTTTCCCTGTCCCCACTGCAGGGTGCACCCACAGACATCTCAGGGTTACACTGCACAGAGTTAAGTGTGCTAAGGTCGCAGCAAAGAAAAGTGAGGTGCGAAGAGAAGCAGCTTATGGGTAGAGGGTTGGTGGTCGGGCCTTATAAGAAGACAATAAAAGGCAAAGAAATCTCTAGATGTAGAGACACACAGAGGTGCTGGACATAGAACAGCAAAACACACCAGGGCACCCACCACAGGTTTCCAGTTCCCACTCCATTAGTTAGAGAATCCCAACCAAAGTTCTTACCTACTCTCAAAAGCCCTGATGGGGCATCCAGTGTATGTATGCGACCACAGCGCCATCTAGTGGAGTGGTGGAATTTTTATTTTTATTTTTTAAAGACAAATTCCAGGCAATAAATCTAGGTGACAGAACGTGCTGCCAGGAAACGCATTCAACCTAAGTTCACAGATTTTTATGTCTTATGGGTTACTCCTCAAAACAAGGGAGACACAACTATGGCCTGAACTCAACATGATTTCCCCCTTACCCCCTTTGCATTGGCTCAGCTATCATTAAGACTTTCTGTGGAAAATGTCCTGCATAGGCTTATTATGCAAGTGAGGTTTAGATACCTCAGACATAGCCATTAAGTCCTAATATTCATTTTCTGCTGCTTTTTACCATCCACAACTGCCCAATAACAAATACAAGAGTATAAATTTCTCTGTTAATATTATGACATGGGACCCAACTGGTGTCATCAACTTTTCTGTGACCTCTGGCACAAGTTCTGGGGAGCAAAACAGGGCAGGGACAAAAGTGCACATTACATTTAGCCTAGGTCTGAACTGGAATCTGGAACCTGGGACTTAGTATCTAACCTCTGCCTTATCTTGCTCCCACGCATAAAAGGGGAGCAGTGCCGCTGACGTCACAAGGCTACCGTGAGGATTTCATGAGAACAGATATACTGACAGCTGGGAGATGCTTCACACTAACTGCTTTTCTGCTACCCTCTGAATCAATCTAGGAGAGAGGTAGTAAGTCTCGATTTCACTCCGGCTGTCATTAATTCGACTCTTCGCTTCTAAATGAGAGTGGAAAAGCCTTCTAAACTCCCCACCCACCCCAGCCCAGTTTCTACTTGAAAGTAAACCAATTAATGAGTGAAGGGTGAAGGTGGAATTCTGCCAGCCACAGTACCGGGAGAGTTCATAAGACATTTGACTTCAATTCATGTGTGCTGTAATCCTGTGGGTTCAGGGACCGTAAATGTTCTGCTTTTTCTTATACTTCAAAGGAAACAATTTAATGGCCATGAGTTACAGTTCTCCATCACAGGGTAACTAAGAAACACAACTGTTTCTGGTACAGTTTCCAACCTGGCTCCTTCACCAAAAGAACTCCAAGGCAAGAATTTTAAACAACAGAACTTCTCCGGGCTCTTGGGTTTCCTCAAGGAGGAGGAGCCGCTGCCCTTGGGAGCCCTGAGAATTGGAGTTTATACTAGAGGTTCTATAGGGTTGAGGTCTGGTTGAGGTGGGGTTGGAGCGACCCATAAAATGTGGGGGACCACCCATAAAGTGCAGAGCAAGGAGACACTGTTTCCCTGGGAGGCCAATGCAGTGCAGACACACCAGAGACAAAACAATGGGAAGTAACATTTTTAATGGTTAATACCCACAGCGATGTAAAGGCCAGGCATGTTGGAGTACAACTACAACCCCCCTCTCAGGGGGCCAAGACAAGAGAATTCAGAGTTTGAGGCTAGTTTGAGCTGTAGCAAAACTCTGTCTTAAAAGAAAAATGAGCGGGGAGGATGCATTATATAAATACAGATTCTTCCCATCATTTGTTAATTCAGCATTAAGACCCTACAATACTCTCATTGCCCCAAGAACCAGATTATAAAGTACAGCTTTCTTCACAGTAACAAGGAGCTGAGGAGCAATGAGCAGATGGTGGAGCAATTCTGTTATCATGACCTGGACTTGATTTGCGAGCCTAATTCCTCAGCTCAGTACTTGTCAAGTTTTAGACAACTTCCTCAAGCTCTGGTTTGCTCATCTATGTGCGCAGAGCGCTTTATTTCCACACAGGGCTGCCACGAAGCAAAGGCTAGCTTCTATGAGCACTGCACCAGGGATGGATACAGCCTTGGGGAGTTCCAGTCCTCGGGTCACCTAGCAGGGCTGGAGGAGTCAGATGATATGATTACAAAACAAAAGACCCCAATGATCGGTTTACTACTCAGTCTTTCCAAATAGAAACTGATGGAACCAGCATGCCAAGGATGCCAGGTTCTTCACACCTCCGGTAGCTATCATTTGGTGTCACTGGATAAGATGACACTCGTGCGTGTGTGTGTGTGTGTGTGTGTGTGTGTGTGTGTGTGTGTGTGTGTGTGTGAGTGTGTGTGAGTGTGTGTATGAGTGTGTGTGTGTTTGTGTATATGTTCCAGCAGGGTGTTGGAGAAGCCAGTTCCACCCCTAGATTTGTAAAGACACAACCAACCAAAAGGAAACTGGATTCAGCCGAGAGCTTTCTGACACGTGAATCGAGCAACACTTAAACAGTTAGCAGGCGTCGAAGAATGAGGCGCCTCTCTGAGCGGCAAAGGCAGTAGAGAGGGCTACAACTGGACGAGGTCAGGGGTCACGGACAGGACTCCCTCCTGATCTCTCTCACTCTTGCTTTTACAGTCCCTCTGCTGAGAGGGACATCCTCTAGGATTCAGCAGTGAGGAAGGATATGTTAGTCTCCACATATTAAAGAAAGTATTAGAAGAGAACCCAGCGATGCAGGCCGGGCCTCCCCAACTCCCTCTACCCTTCTCTCCACCTCTAGCTGAGCAGAAGGTAGCTGCCATTTCCCAAGACCACACTTGTCCCACTCAATCCATAAACAGCATCAGCTTAAAGGGTCTGGGCTTGTTTCTGACTTGTGGAGAGTTTCTAAAAGTTCAAGGTGGGATGAAAAGATCAGGCCATGGCTGCAGGCCTGTAATCCCAGCTACACAGGAAACTAAAGAGGGGATCTTTAATTAAGGCCTGATTGGGCCACAGAATGACTTTAAGAGCAGCCCGGGTAACAGAGAGAATGTATCTCAAAATTTAAAACATGAGCCATGCTGAAGCTCCGTGGTCGAGTTTGGGCAGCATGGGGAAGGCCCTGAGTTTGGTTCCCAGCACTCATGGTTACCAAACAACAAAAATAAATAAAATAAAAACAAGGATACACTCTAAAAATTACCCATGAGGCATAGTGTTTTCTCGTCCCAGAAGTATCCAAAATACCCAGGGCCAGTTCATGGTCAGCCATCTTGTTGAGGGAGCAGCCTCAACAATTCCACCTAAGTAGGGGATGCGAACTCAAAACTGGGCAGGGCAGCAGTGGTCTAGACTGAAGGCTACTCTGTTTTGTCACAAATGCACATGCATACTAGAGAAGGAAGCTAAGCTTCAGCCACTTTTCTGTAGCCTAAACCCAAGGGTGGTCATTAGAGCCAAGGTCAACACTCTCATGGACTGCCAGTGAACAGCAGTGGGGTAGCAGGAGGCAGAGAGGGAATAAGGGCCAAATCACACATGTGTGCACTCTGAGACGGTATGCTGTTTGTCCTAGAAGGTGTCTAAGCATCATGGCCAACCATCACCTGCCCTGGGAAGAAAAATAGCATTGTCCTGGGTGGCATTCCTTCTAGACCTGCCACAGCACAAGTTCTAGAACACAGGATAAACTAGCACACAAGAGGGAGGGAGGGAGGGAGGGAGGGAGGGAGGGAGGGAGGGAGGGAGGGAGGGAGGGAGGCAGACCCCAAGCCTTCCTCTAAGAATCTCCTTGGAGTCAGCAAGACCTGAATGACACACAAGATTGGAATTCAAACTAAACTAGGCTAATTCTAATAGCCAGACTAGGGTGGGAAAAAAATCGGGATAGTTGACCAAAATCTCAACAAGATTCAAAATAAGGGAAGTGAATACAGACTGAGGAGCAATAAAGATCCCCCACCTCTAAAATAGCCTAAGATGTCAGCATTACAATAGATCAGCTTATTCATCTTGTGCTCTGGGTTTTACATAAAAGGATGAGAGTTAGGAGGAGGAAGGGAATTAAACAGCGGGGGGGGGGGGGGGGTTGAAAATAGCAGGTAATTGTCTAATCCCAAAGAATCAGATTAAAGGATACTGTCATTGCAATGGTTGGCGGATTATTTATATAGGGAGCCGATTTTATGTAAAAATAAATGGAGCTGAGCCAGCCCCTGCCATCAGATGGTTAAAACAAGGTACTGCCAAAGCAAGATAAAGTGTGGTCCTTTAGTTTCTCTCTGCCTCCCCTTACCTGGTCATAGGGCAAACAAAGAAAGACTAATTAATCAGAATTCACAAACCCCAATGCCAAAGAAGCATGAGCCAAACTTGGTAGCCCTTAATTAAGCCTTTGAAGAAGCATCATCCCTACATACATGATCTTAGGACAGGTGCAGGGAAAACATAGTGATTAGCACTCCAGCCATGGCTGAAGGCTCCAATCCCTCCTGTACCCACTTAGAAATAAGACACACAGGTCAGCCAGGGAGATTCCGGGTTAGCATTGGTTTATGGGAGCTGCTGCCTGCTCAGGAATTTCTCTCAGTGATTTCCTGAGTCCAGTATAGGGAGCAGGGCATGAATTCTAACGTGTGTGAATGCCAACACTGTTTCAATACATGTTCAAGGTGAATGTTAGAGTTCTAGCAATTCAGGATTGGGGTGGCCCTTCCCTCCCTCTCACAGGTAGCAATGGCCTCAGGCAGAAGCAGGGAAACAGCCCCGCTCACAGGCCTGTGTTGGTGGCTGATGGAGTTTCACACTGAGTGAATGGCAATCATTTATTTGCAGACCAAGTGCCTCACTTTTGCCCTACCCTCTCAGAAAATTAAAAACCACAGGGTTAATTCTGTTTAGGACTGGAGAGGGCAAATCCCTGAGACATCACAGCACCTTTCCAGGTGCCACACTCTGCACTAGATTAAGAATCTGGTCCCTGAGTTGTAGAGACTCAGGTTGCTAGCAGTGTGACTTTGGGCAGATCATTAACTCTCCTGGTTTCTTACCTTTGGCTGAAAATCAAGGAAAACAGAGTTGCTGGGAAATTCTGGCCCCGTGCAGTCTACACACAGTGGATGTTGACTGTAACTAATGTGGCAAAACTCACAGAAAATCCACAGAGTGGGTAACCTTGAGCTGTGCGAGTAGACCATGTTCAAAGCACTTTCACACAGTGTCCTTTGCAATGAGCACACTGCTCCGGGCGAAGTTATAAATACCCACGGGCTCCTATGATGGGCAACACAAGCATGTGAAGGCTTACTAGTTTATCTGAGCTGCTTTTGATGCAGAACAGGCTGAAACTAGAGACCATAATTATTCTATAGTTAAAGTGCACTTTCCATTTCTGGGAAGAGTCTATGAACCCAATTTTAATGCATTTTAAAATAAACTATGAGATTTCACTTTTCTTGAAGTCATGGAAATATTTATGAGTGCATGTTTTTAATTGACACTCTAGTTATGCTGAAACATGTTTATATGTGTCTATAAATACATAGATATATGCACACACGGGGATAATAAAGCAACAAATAATACTTGTTTCCATATGAAGAAGAAAGGATTTTAGACTTTTAAGTAGACTGCCCACTTCCAAAACTGAAGGTAACGAGAGCCTTAGGTCTCAGACTCTCAGACCAAGTTTTAGTAACTCTGTGCATAAAAGATCTTCTGAATCATACGTACGGTGAGCCTATCGCAAGGCTCTCTTGAGAACAGTAGAAGGAATACGGTGGGGGAAATTTAAATTTAAGAAAGAGCAATGGACATGATATGTGTGGCTGAGCTGAGATGTTTTGGTCCTTTTTCTGGATTCTTGAGAATCGGCGCACAGAATCAACTTTCCTGTCCACTGAGGCAATGATCTACCTGTGTAAAGCTAAGAATGGGCATTTAAGGCATGACCTCTGTTCTTCTCCAGCTCACCAGCAAGCTGCATAGCAGAATGTCTCCATTTGGAGAGGGATCTCTCAGATCTAGCACAGTAGGCTAAAAAAAATCAGAAGACGGCTTTTGTCCCTAGGCAAAATTATCTGCAAGAGCCAGCAGCCAGATCAGCACGTCCCCAAGAGCCCGGTGCTTCGAGGCAGAGAGACTAAAGTAAAGTCCATAAACGCCTTTTCATTTACTACTACACTGGTCTACTTAAAATAAGTGCTTGCAGGAGAAATCTGAGTGCATTTTTGGCAAGGAGTTAACTGAATTATCTTTGCCTATTCATAGAATAAATAGAGTGATGGATAAAATCCAAATTGGGAAGAGAAAAGAAGATGAGGAAGTTCAGGTCCCAATTAAAACTATTTCTTGGATTTAAAGAAATGTAGACACACTAGAAGTTTGTAAGGTTTAAAATAATGACTCTGTGAAGTAGCCGTTAAGAGGGCTTCAGACAGTCACTATACCATGTCTTTGGTGGATATTTACATCATCTACACAGACATTATGTGCCAAAGATTAAACAATGTAGGGTCAAGAGGCTTAGAGGACATTGAAGTTCCCCCATGAAGAGCTTGTCTGTCTAGTTTATCTGTGAGTCCAAAATGAAAGATTGGAGAATGTCTCTCATTGAAAGGGCAAGTAACATGCTGCTGCTGTGGTTTGGATGTGGCTTGTTACCTAAAGGCTCATGCCCTGATGGCATGGCATCTGAAGGTGTAGGACCTTTAAGAGGCAGGCATAAGGGGTAAATGGCTATCGCTGTCCATGCTGGGCTTTCAGCATGGTTAGGTTTGACAGGTGAGGATTAGATCTTTTCTAGATGAGTAATCCTGGCCCTTGCCTGTCTTGTCTTACTTCCTCCTCCTCATGATCCCTTCCTCACACCAGGTGAGCTTACCTGTCAAAGACCTCCCAGAAGCCAGACAAAGGACACTATGCTAACTTAGCCTTTCAGCCTCCAAAAATCAGAGTAAGTTCCCAGCCTCAAGTACGTTGATGTAACAGAAGAATCACGGGCCCTGAAGAGGACAAGGGAAGTCATCCTGATCACCACCCCCTAGCACGTGTCATCCAGAGACAGCAAAGTCAATTCCTGCATCTGGGATGGCAGTCTCACTGTAAATACCGTGACAGACTTAACACAGAATCATACATTTATGCACATAGTCCAGCAAAGGAATGGCCACATCTGATCTGACTTGCCCTGGCCCCCTCTCCCTTACTGATGCAGAAATGAGGCGAAGGGACCTGCCAGCAGCTCAGGATCGGGTACAAGCGTCTTTTCCCTTCCAACTCTAACTTCATACCTAATTCCGTGCTTTCACTACTCTGCCTGAGCCTCTTTGAAATCAAAAGGGCAGCTTGAATCTGGCAGTGAGTTAGCGGGGTCTGAATGTGAACTTTAAAGGCTGGGGACACGATGCTGCTTGTCACACAAGGACATGAACCTGAGTTCAGATCTCCACTACTGAGGTGAAAAGCCAGGTGTGATGGTATGCATCTTTAATATCAGCACCGGGGAGGCAGAGATCCCTGGGACTCCCTGACTAGCCAGTCTAGTTGAATTGGTGAGCTCCAGGTCCAGTGAGAGTGGCTGAAGAAGCCACCAGGCATTAACTTCTGGTTTCCACGTACATATGCAAACACGTGTGTACACAAATCTACAATGAAGTGGACACATACAGAGAAAGAAAGCAAGTTGTGGAGCCAGCCCACACGTGTGAAATTTAGAAAGCAATGTAAGGGGAAGAATTCAAAGGACCAGGCAGGCCACTGTCCACCTGACTGGGAAGCCTTCCTCCCCGAGGTCTAGCACAGCTTCTGAGCATAGGGATGCTGAGATAATGCTCTAAAAACAGCCACGATGTTAGAGCTTGAACTCCAGTGACACTCGGTGCTTTCTCTGTCCTTGGTTTATCTCCCACCAATCTACAGAGTTTCCGGTGGAGTTATTATACCGTGGCTATTCATAGAGGGGTCACACCGCTAGCATGGGGCACAGCAATTAAAATGGTTTGGTATCTCAGAAGAGTCACGGAAACCTGTGCACTCGCCTATTATCTGTTAGTGTTTCTTTCCACTGCTAGATCACCTTTGTCTCCCTCCTCTACAAATGCAACAGCAAACCGAAGATCCCAGAGCTACCGTGGTCTCCTTTAAGAAGAGTGGTATACCCAGAAACACAGTAACTCCTGTTGCTGCATAGATTCCAACTATAAGAAGCAGTTAAGGTGATTGATATTGGCTATCAGTTGCTTGCTGGATGACAGACCGAAGCCATTAACACTTCCTAAGTTTTCATCTGTAATTATCAGCTAAAAGATATTTCTATTTTGTTTCTGTAGAGAAAAGGTGAATAATGTGGAGAGCCATAAGTGCCACATACAATGTTGACAAGGACCCAGTGTATGGTCTTCAATAGATTTTCTTTCAAGACACTGTGAAAACCGATACTTGATAGCCCGTTTATACTAAATTTACAAAATGATAAACAGAGTTAGAATTTCTTAGCAGAGATATTGACTCCCATTGTCACTGTTTGTATAATAGAACGTGAAGCAATTATCTGACTTAAAACAACAGGTGGTGCTGTAAATTCTACATCTGTCCACTCACCCCCCCCCCAATCCCCTCCCCCTACAAGAGACCGCTGAAGTTTGCGATTTCACCTCCTGGGGACATTAAGAGTTCATGTAATCACCTCTATCAACAACATGTGTGTGTCCCTGTGAGATAAATGCAAACCCAAGCAGAAGGACGTTCAGTGTGTGTCACTGCAGTTTTGCCAGTGGCCACCCTCTTGGTCCCCACAGGCCTTCTCACACAACATCTACACCCAGGCAAGAGCGGCTTCCCTAAGGACTCACCACAGCAGGCAAAGCACAGAAGGAAAAACACACTTATCTAGAAGAATCGCATTTATGTCTGTCTCCTGCCCACCTTTAAGGTGCATACAAGAGGAATATATGGACAGCAGAAGATCCCAGGGTACACTGTTGTAGATGCATGGCATGTTGTACTTGCATGGAGGCAGGAGGCAGGACTGGGAAGATGGCTCCGTGGTTAAGAGCACTGGCTGTTCTAGGGGACTGAGTGTGATTCCCAGCACAGACACGGGGGTTCAGAGCCATCTGTAACCCCAGTTCCAGGGGATCTGATGCTCTCTTCTGGCCCCCACAGGCATCAGGCACACTTCTGGTACATATGCATTCACGTGGGCAAAACACCTACATATAAAAGTTTAAAATAATCCAACGGTCTGGCTTTTTTTAGTACATATTTTTTTGGTACATATACCAAAACAGCATTCTTAATATCTAAAAGGAATGAACAGGTACAGGAATTACATTTCCACAGGGAAAACACAGAATCCAAGACTGTTTTTCAAATGTGCCAAGAAGACAGATTACATTTCATAGGCTTTTTGTGTGTACTTTAAATACCACAAACCTGCCTTGTTAAGTATGTCCCATTCAAGACTTACAGCTCATTTTTTTTATTCACACGCATAATTTTATTATGTAGCAGCAGGTACTGTGTGATTTGTAGGCTGTAATGTAACAGTTATTGGTTTGATAGACTACATTTATTTAATTTTGAATTTGTGGCCTTTAAAAAAATTAGGACTATTTAACAATATAAGCCTGGCCAACACAGCAAGGATGAGATCAAACTGGCTAACAGGCACATCACAAGCCTAAAGGGATGCTCCAAGTATGAGGCCGTCTGGCACATGCATCTGGAACGGTACTCTGAATTGCACCTATATTATAGCACATGAGGAAAATTACACTGTAAGTTCCAAGCCACACCACAGAGGGACCATGTGCTTTTTCCTGCATGGCTTATATCCTCATTATAACAGCAAATTCTGAGAAAGCAGTGTGAGGCTGGACAATTTTACCCAAGAAGCCTTTCTTGCTATGCAGATTACTAAAGACCCATATTAACACATTTTTTAAAAAATAAACAAAAGATAAAAAGAAAACACAGAGAGAAAAATAAAAATTGTTGCCTGGCATTCCAAGGCAGGGGAGAAACTATTTCATTAGCAGGTTTGTACCCTGAGAAAAAAATTTATCTAAGCAAAGGACAGTGGAATGCAAACCAAGGGCACGCTGGTGAGCAGGTAGTTCACCATTGTGCTTTCTGGAGGAAATGGCATTGAATGAAGGAGTATGAACTCTGAACTAAGAGTCATCCTGACCCCACCACATAGTAACATTTTCCGCCCTACCCACTATATTAACCTCCTAATCGATAGTTACCCAATGGGATGGAAGAAAACAAAGGGGCCCTTTGGTAAGCTACCACGCACACGCATAAAAAGGATCGTGTCCATAGTAGATGTAATAAATGTTGCCATTTGCATGGACTCCTTCTCATGTCCTATTAAAGAAATCATGAAAACACAGAACCTGGTCACAGTGCTGCCAGCTCAAGAGAATACCCACTTCCAGCAACCTTAGGTAAACGCCTTTAAACCCTGCAATGATGAGAGTGTGTCCCCTCCAACAACTGAGTAAGAGTCCTTATTCTCAAATTGGATCGTAGTTAAATATGTACCATAAACACCGACATTCTAACCATTCTAAGAAGACATCAAAGGCCTTCACAGTGCCATTCAGCGACCACCCACTAAGCTCTAGAAACATCTCATCTTGTAAAAGTGAGATGCTGCACCTCCCCTTAGACCTGATAGCTGTTGCTCAACCTTTGTGTAACTACAAGTTTGATTAGTCCAAGCATCTGCCATTTACCTGCCCTTGATGGCTGGCTTATTCCACTCAGTGTAATGTCTTCAGTTTCGCCAATGCTGTTGTATGTGTCTGAATTTCCCTGATGAAGGCTGAATTCCATTCTCTGTATATATTGTACTACCTGTTGAAGGACAAACAGGTTGCTTCCACCAATTGGCTAGTTGTGACTAATTCTGCTATGGACGCAGGTGAGCAAATATGTTTGAACCTGCTTTTGAGCCTTGTAGGCATGCTCCCCAGATACAGAACTGTTGGATCATGCAGGCCTATTTTTAATTTTTCAGGACCTGGACTGCACTTTGAAGTTAAGATCTGGAGCCCCAGGACCATTTCTGTTGACATGACAGCTGGAGTCATAAGCTGGCCATGCCAGGCAGATCCTATCTAGCTGTTGCAGAGACAGAAAGACATTAGCCTGCCGCCTATAAACAACCAGCATGGTTCCAGGGAAGAAAACACTATGCTACAGTTACAGAAAAAAAAAAAAAAATGGCAACACACATCTGGAAATGTTTCAACACAAGAACTAGAGACAACTCTGTCCTGAGTATAAAGAAGCTGGAGCTTCTGCAGAAATGCACCAACATGGATGGAGGGAACAGTAAAACAGATAAGGGGAAGCGAAGAAGGGTGAGAAAAAAAAAAAGGAAAGCAGAATTTCATTAATAGAAGACAACAAACTAAGAGAGATTACGGGAAGTGATTTGGGGTCTGTGTGGACGTCAGAGCCTCTTGTCTGATGGTCTCACGCTAAGAACAGTGGGTGAGGTATTTAATCTTTGTTTATGAGCCTCTGTACACGGCTAAGAACCCACTGCATGTGCAGTTAATAACGTGACTTCACGGTAAGACTCTCTACTCAATTAGATCAGAATAACAGATGCCATCTTATGTACATCCAAGGCTGTTGGCACATGTTAACATGTCACACACAAGACACTAGAAGGTACAACATGACTCTCAGGAATCTTACCACCCAGGATATTTTTCTAATTTTTAAAGAATCTCAAACTTTTAAAAGTTATAACTTACTTTTAATTATAAAATTATATTATAAAATAAAATTATAAAATTAATTAATCACGAATACTACAGCATACAAACTGTTTCTCTCTCTCTCTCTCTCTCTCTCTCTCTCTCTCTCTCTCTCTCTCTCTCTCTCTCTCTCTGTGTGTGTGTGTGTGTGTGTGTGTGTGTGTGTGTGTGTGTGTGTGTATGCGCATGCACTTGGGATTGCACCCAGGGCCTTGTCCTACTAGACAGGTGCTTTACCATTGGCCTACATGCTTGACCTCCAGACAGCATTTCTCAGTCCTGCAATACAACCCTAAAACAGAAGTTAACAATTACAGATTGCTACAACCTAATGTTTAGGCACCAATCAAAGTTCATCAACCACTCCCCAGGGACTCTTCCTCCCCACTGCTGCCCCCAGAACAAAAGGCTCTAGATCAGAATCAAAGCTCATGCTTCTCTGACTTTCAGGAATGGCACTTAGGTAAAGTTAGAAGCCAGTTGCTCTGCACACGTCTCCTGGGTTTTGCTTGATGTTTACTCATGCTTGCTGTCAGGGGACAGATGCATCTTAGAAGCTCACACTCACACTACTCTCTCAGGCTTGGGCAGCACACAAGACTGCAGAACTGTGCAGCTGCCCATTTCTTTCTTGTAACGTATATTTGAAGATCCAGAAATTCCCCTGAGATGATGCAAATATCTCATTCCCCACCAAACACAGACAGTGAGAATTCATTTATTAAGATCAGCTGGATTCATGTGTTTCTAGTTCACCCAGTGCTATCATTGTGTCTGATACTCAAATTACCCCGATTTGGTAAGTGGGATCCCCTTTAAGCTGGTCCTTTGGACCCAGTTTTCTTTTTCTTTACATATTCCATTACTTTATGGAACAATGTATTCCAGGCTCAACATCTGCTTTTAACTGTTTCAACAGAGAATCAGATGGTTCTTAGATAATAATAGTATTAGATGCCAAGGATCAGACAAGGTGCACACTAGGTCTTTGTTGAGCCAAGTCTTTAGGAATTGGAGAAAGGAAACACACGTGTACACATAAAGAGCAAAGCCATGTTTTCCCTACACCCTGAGTTCACAGCAACCTCTCGAGTGAGCAGGGTTCATTCTACTTCTTCCAAGATAAAACAGCAATCCTGGGCTATGGCTATCTTCTGTCAAGCTGGGGGGTGAACACAGGAATGTTCTCGCTTTCCATTAGTTCTGACGATATGCTCCAGGCCACTATGGTTCACCTCTTCCCTAAGAGCTCTTTTCCAGACTTCCCCAGACTCCCAGTGCAAGCCCCTGATTGTTTTTTGCTTCATGTAGTAATTTGTAGACTGTAGATACATAGAGGACAGAGACGTTAGGAACAGCTCAGGGTGATGGTAACACCTGAAATCCAAGCACTTGGGAAGCTGGGGCAGGAGAATTGCGTTTTCCAGACAAGTCTGGGCTGCATAGGGTATAGATCCTCTTCCCAAAACACAGAACCAACAAAACAAACAAATGTCAGATACACTCAAATGAAAAAGAAACAGAAAAGAGGCATTATCTGTGCTGTGTATTAATTTGAATACTTCCTATGTTTTTCAGTGTGTGCTTTCCCAACTGACACCCATTCTTACTGACTAAGCTTGTACTCTGTTTGGTGAAAACACCAATTCTTTGTCAGAAGTGTTGCAAGTAATTTTCTGACATCTTTGGTTTTTATTTTAGTCTGAAGCTTTTATTTTGTCGATACGGAGAACCTCTTCCGCAGTCTCAAGGCCCACTGTCTTTCCCTTGACTTTTTCTCATGTCTCTATCTCTCTCTATGGTATCTTTCCACTTAGGATGATTTTGCTTTTGATATTTATTTATCAAGTGTGTGTGCATGCCTGCCTATGTGGGGTCCATGAGCTATACTAATGGCAGACATGTAGAGTTCAGATGACAATTTGTAGGAACTGATTTCTCCTTCTACCACCAGGGTCCTGAGGGACTAACCTTGGGTCCTCAGGCTTGACAGTAAGCATCTTTACCTGAACTATTGCACCAGCCTGAAGATATTATTTTTACTGTAGTGAAAGAGTGGGGCTGTGTGATTTGCCGGCAGATGCCAGGGATGCTGCTGAATGCCTGCATAGCACAGTCCAGTCCACGATGCTAATGGTGCCAGGGCAGCTCTAGGCTTAGCAGCCACTTGTCAACTATTCTTTCAGCTTCTTCCAAAAGAGGACACCGGAGAAAAACAGGCTAAAAAGGGAAATGCATTTGAGGGAGCAGGAGTTTTCTCTTTTAAATCTGAGGTTTGGTTTGTGAATATCAGCAGCAGAGCCTTCTACAATAAATTCATAAACAGACAAATAAAAATACCGTCACCACCATTCCCACAATGAACGCTCTTGGCTGAGTTCTCAATCAGATCAAATGTGTCCTCCGATCTACCCGTGTCCATCACATCATCAAGAATAAGAGCCAGTTGATTGGGTACACAGCTAAGTACAGGTGACAAAGGAGGGCAATGAAGGGTTCTGTACAACCCTTTTCAGGATCAGGTTAAATAAAATATTAAAATGCTCCCAAGTATACATAAATAAAGTAAATATTTTAAGTAAAAGGCAGTATTGAAAATAAAAGCTCTGCTTTTTAAAAATTGAAATACAAAGAACTAACATAAAGAAATTTAACAAGCTACACCAGATATATTGAAAGAAATGGAATTTGAAAACATTTTTCTCCTGACACAGCGTGTATCTTGGTGCTTATAGGACTGTTATTGGCCTGCCAGAATAGTTTACTATCATTTGCACAAATGCCCCATTCTTAGAATCAAGGGATTTTCGGATCTCATCTACCAAATCAGAGCAGTATCTCGTGACTTCTGTGTCCCAGCCTCATCTAAACATCACCCTGCCCTTCCGACAGGTGTGACATCTGCTTTGACCATGGCTATACAGGCCTACAGCCAAGTGCAGAATCCACCTAGCAGGATAGACCGACAGGCTGACAGCAAACGGGCTTCCTTTTCTCTATAATAGCTTTTAAAAATGACCAGAGACAAAATAACTCTCTTAGTAACTGAAGCTTTCAAAGAGACACTGAGGCCTGATGTGGAATGTCTTTCTGTATGCTGTAAATTATCATTAAATAATAATAATAATCATCATCATAATCATAATCATAATAAAATTCTTTTGGCCTATGGCAAGGTATCTTAAAAGCAGGCAAAAATTCAGAACATAAATAATATTTTTTAAAAAGGCAAAGTCAGACAAAGACGCAATTCAGTTACCCAAAAATCAACATATTAAAAAAAAAAAAACACACAAATAAGCCATAGGCCATGAGACAAGACAGATCAAAAAAACAAGAAAATACAAAAACTAATGAACAAAAGGCCATCAGCCATAGGCTAAACAGTTTATAATTAATATGAACTTCTATGTGTTTCTTTAAAACTTTAAAACTGCTAGTCCAGACCTTAAAGCCAAACAAAACTAAAGAGCTAGAGATACAGACAAGATTAGTCCAAGCCAAAAACTTCACACTACAGAAGCCCACTTGGGAGAGCTCTGGTGGTTTCTCTCTCCTAATGAGCTAGGGAAACTTAGGTTTTAAAAGTCATGTGTGGTGAATTCCATTTCCTTTTCTGCAAGCACGAAACTTGCTCTGGTGTTCATAATGTTAACCCCCCCCCAAGTGCCTTAGGCTCCTTTCCTACTCATTATCAGAAAGGAATCTTCCAGACAGACAAAATGCTAATGGTGAACTAGAGCTTTAATCACAACAGCAGCTAATATTTATTGAGGGTTCATATGTACCAGATGGCAATCTAACTACTTTACATGTTAAACCATGGGATACTATGACAACCTACAACACAGAGGCTCTTCTGATTGACCCCACTTTACAGACAAGGAAGCAAACAGACAACTGATCGTAAACCCCACAGTCCTTATCACTGCCCTGCCTCTCTGCTCCCCATCCTTAAAAAACATTATGCCGTGGATTATACATACACGTAAAGAACGGTTATTTTTGTTTGTTCTCTCTCTCTCTCTCTCTCTCTCTCTCTCTCTGTGTGTGTGTGTGTGTGTGTGTGTGTGTGTGTGTGTGTGTGTGTATGTTTAAAGACAGGGTCTCAGGTAGCTTGAATTAACCCAAACTTGCTATATAGGCCAAGCTGGCCTTGAACTCCTGACTTCCTGGCTTCTGCTTCCCAAATGCCAGGACTCCCAACCGTGAGATATGAAAATGGACTACCATGCCCAGATGCTTCTTTGGGCTTTCTTTTTACTTTTGAGGTTTTTTGTTTTTAATTTGTTTGTTTGCTTGTTTTACTGGAAATTGAACCCAGGTCCTTGCCTCACAGGAGAGTACTTTACCACCAAGCTACTTCCTCAGCACTTAAGAACTCTTGTCTTTAATGGAGAAGGAAAGAAGGCTTTACAAGGCTTGACAGAATCCCAAACTCCCACAGCCCTTTCCATGAAGGCTAAGTACATGCGCATGTACCCAGCATCACTTAGAAAGTGTCTCCCGCATGGATCTTTGTAGGTTTCTAAAAAAAGTAATGTTAATTTAATAGCAAAAATAAAGACTAGAGGATACCATTTATGTGTGAATACACCATGTAGCAACTCCTGATGCCAACAGCAGAGGTATGTAACTATCACAAGGCAGTAACCCATTAGCCTGAAGAAACTACACCTCAGCTACCTCAAGCTAAGGTAAAGAGGTCATGGTTTGCAGCCTGTGCATGAGTACAGAATTCTAATACATATAATATATATATATATTTGGTGCAAACCTCAACTGCCATGTTAAAAATTCTTAGGCTTGGGAATGTAGGTTAGCAGTAGGGCATGAGCTTTGTATGTGGGAGGAGGCTCTGTTAACCCCAAGCAAGCAGGTTAACTAAGCAAGCATCCAGCCAATCTTCCTGTGCAGATGGCACAGTCTAAATCCTGGTTCCCCACTGTTTCACAGAGACCATCTCAAGGTAGGCTCTGGGTAAACAACGGAAGACTGAACCCTACTCAGAAAAAGACTTGAGTTCATGGGCTTGGATTCCTACATTCAGAAAAACACCTGTTGGGTCAGCAAAGCTCTCAATCTAGTACACAGGCCTATCTTGCTGCTATGAGGAAAGCTGAAGCAGGGCCTAGTGGGAGATGCTTTGAGGAGGCAGGGTACTCCTTTAGCCATCACTGCATTATTGATCACCATCGGATGTAGTTATTAATCACTCCATTGATGAGAAGCCACCATGGTCTTACATCACTATTGCTTTCTCAGCAAAATAGGTAAATATTCCACAGATCAAGTTTTTCTTTGTGTGTTTTTATTTGTTTCTCAGCACATCAAAACCCACTGAGATGGAAAATGGAAAAATGAAATTGTCATTTCACTGTGATACTGAGAATGAGGTATCAGCACTTCCTTCGTAAGAGTTGTATTTTCTGGCTGCTGGGTCTGTGACTTCTTTGCAGACTTGACTCCTGAGAAGTACCCCAAATTATTAAACAATCAGGGTTTCGTCTTCTTGGTTTTGAGAGAGTTAAAACATGGATTGCAGCAGGAAGTACAACTGAGAACACAGATTCTGGGTCTTCTAAAAGCCAGCACAATTCTAACTGCATTACAGAAGACCTGAAACCCCATGCCATTTTCAAGATGGTAGCCACTGGGTGCACAGCACCAGTTCCTACACAGACGGACTTCGACCTCTTGGCACAGGTCTCTGTGAGCTAAAAAATGTCATTAAATCAGGTTGCCTCTGGGGCATTAAAATGCACATATCACAGACAACTTTTCATAAGTATCTGTGTACAAAGGGTTCACTTTAAAAATTGTGCCTCTCTGTGGGGAAATAGTTATGTGAATCAGCCCATGGTGAAAGGGTTCAGGAGCCCAACTTGGGGGGTATGTTGTCGACTATGCCACATACCAATGGTGCCACCTTAAGCAGTGATATGTCCTTGAATCTTAGTTGTGTTATCTGTAGGTGAAGTATGTGGGGGATTATGTTGTTACATTGTAAATAATTGTCCCACCCACTGGTTTAATAAAAAGCGCTCATTGGCCAAAGGCAGGCAGGAAGTGTGGGCGGGGCTACCAGACTAGGAGAACTCTGGGAACTGGAAGAACAGAAAGAACACAGAGAGAAGCTGGAAGAAGCAGAGGACAACTATGCTGCTCTAAGAAAAGGCACCGAGCCTCATGGCTGAACAGGATAAGAGTCATGGGTTAGTTGAAGGGTAGAGAGCTAGCAAGTTATATGCCTGGGCCTTAGGCCGATCAGCTTAAAACTATCGTATGCATCTGTGTGTCTCTGTGTGTCTGGGGGTCTGCAGGTCAAACCTTGAGGCAAGGCCCAAAAGTCAGGGCCAGAAACCTCATACTACAGAAGTATATAATACCTGACAAACAAGAGCTCAGTAAATTAGCAACTATTGTCAAACCACGTAATATCTATGTATGCTCTGTTTTTTTTTTGTTTTTTTTTTTTGTTTTTTAAAAAAAACAAAACAGAGAGATGTATCTATTAGCAGACATGACTGTAGTATGAGGTTTCTGGCCCTGACTTTTGGGCCTAGCCTCAAGGTCTAGACCTGCAGTCCCGCAGAGACACACAGAGGCTTACTATAGTTTTTGGCTGATCAGCCTAAGGCCCAGGCATATAGCTTGCTAGCTCTCTACCCTTCATCTAACCCATGATTCTTCAGCCATGCAGCTCGGTACCTTTTCTTAGAGCAGCATGGTTGCCCTCTGCTTCTGGCTTCTCTCTGGCATTCTGCTCTATGCTTCCTGCTCTCAAGAGTTTTCTTAGTCTGGTAGCCCCGTCCACACTTTCTTGCCTGCCTTTGGCCAATCAGTGCTTTTTATTAAACCAGTGGGTGGACAATTATTTACCATAAAACAACACAATCCCCTACACATGACCTTAAATCTTTTTTAGGAGAAATTTTCCTGTAGCCTGAGCTGATACTGAATTTATATAGCAGAACATGTCTGTGAACATCAGATCCTTTGGCCTCCACTTTCTGAGTGCTGTGACTACAGGCATGTACTGCCATGCCCAGTTTATAGAACACTGGATATCAAACTCAGGGCTATGCTAGGCAAGCATTAGAGAAACTGAGTCTTAAGTCATTTTGGAATCAAAAATTTAAGCTGTAAATCATAATGGATATAAATCGTCTCCATGTGTGAGTAGAAGGTGAACAAGGATATGTCTTTAATTACTACAATAGACCCCTGAAAAAAAGGAACAGTGGAGAAGCAGAGACTCTCACATTTAACCCTCCCGTGATGCCCTCACAAAAAAAACCAGTCCCACTAGCAATCTGAACTCTAAACTTTCTCATCTAAATGTTAATTCTCAGGAAAAAAAGAAAGAAAGAAAGAAAGAAAATAAACCTGTCTACTTCCCTTTATCCTAGAGGAGGCAGGACAAAATCTAGGAAGAATGAGGCAGCTAGGAAATATACCACCTATTTCTCCACTGACACTTTCTGTCAGCTCCTCAACCAGGTCCAGCTCCCTGGGGACTCCTGGCTGGCTTCAGCTCCACGGAGAATGAGAACGTTTGGAGGATCCAGTGAGGAAACAGAAGATGCAGGAGCCAAAGTCCCTGATGGAGAGCTCTGTGACTCTGCATGACTACAGCCTTTTAACTCAGCAACTGGACAGCAGAGCATTAGCATAGCAAGCTATGGCCAGTGAGTCAGTGTCTTGTCGCTGGTTTAAAAATTCAAAGTTCTGAGAGAAAAGAGTGATTGACTGGAAGTGACCAGTGGGACTACCTGAAACATCCTCTCTTTTCTCCAGTTTCACAGAAATGTGTCACTCGGTCATTTTCCAAAGTCATTACTACTTTAGGGCTGCCAAGGAACAAAGCCGTAAATTTTGTTATTTTCTGTGCATCTTCCTTAAAGATGATGCGGAGAATGAATTGTTCAAGTTGAGGGGTTGGGCTCCTTTAGAAAATGAAGCCACGATTCCAACTCCAATACAAAGAGGAAGGATGACAGACAGTAGGAAAAAAGAAAACAATCCAGAGGATATTTGGTCTCTCTACTAACTTAACTTCAGAGCCCCTTCCACATTACAGGAAGGAAAATCTGAATGTACAAGCTACTGCCGGTGCTTAGCATGCATCTTGTATCTGCCAGCTGCTGTTCCCGAGACACTTGCATATGGCAGACATTGGCCACTCAGTAAAAATAAGGGAACTGATGATGCACTTACTACTTTGAAAACTGGATCACTACCAGGTGGGAGGGGAAGAAAAAAGGAGATACAATTTCATCAAATTTATACCAACTGTCTTAGCCGCTGAACTCAGGATTAACACAAGGTTTCCACAAACCATTGGCTTTCTGCTTTCTGCCATATGACGGGAATGGAGAACGACTCTAGAATACGGTCAGAGAGACACAACGTAATTTAGACTTCAACTTTTTCCAGAAAAAGAGGAAACTCAGAATAATATCCTGACAGAAAGGCAGGAGGACATTTTGCACACATCTGGAAAGAAACTGCTGACAAGGCTGACGGAGGACAGTACACAAAACAGATCACTCTAAACATGGACGTGTCTGTTCAAAAGACTGTTCTTTGCCATTGAAAGGTGTGTTAAATATAGAGACACATAATGTATCTCTGCAAATGAAAAGAGTTAGGGATGGCAGGAGACCTGGTCTCCCAAAATAACTGACTGAGTCACGGAGAGAATCATGCTAGGTCAAAGAGCCTGTGACTCAGGAAATGCTAACTGTACAGCCTGAACATCAGTGTTACCACAGAAGTCACTTTCAAAGACTCAATGCATCCTGAAATGAGGGCATTGGCCTTGAACTCGCAATACACTGTCTTCACAGTGGCAGTGAGCAGAATCTCTACCTTGTCAGATGAGTGGACTTATGATTAGAATGGAGAGACATACAGTAATGTCGTGAATTTGTAATAATAACAGGATCTGGCTGCACATGTCTCAGGGGCTCTACAGGAAACTATACCTTAAAGGAAAATACTTGTTTTGCCAATAAAGTAGAATAAAAAACAAAGTCCTTCCTCTACCCCCTACCCCCACCCACCATGGAGTCTCTACAGAGGAGGCATAAAGAACTCCTGGTCTGTCACCTAAATTGTCTCAAAACTGTACAAGTTGTACCTGTAGGAAACACACTTTAGCTACAGAGCCCTGAAACATACAATCAAACAAAATTATAGTTTTCTCCTTTTCTTGGGGAGATGACAGGCTAGGTTTTACTTTACTTTTTAGGAGTATCTTCGACTACTCCTACAGATAAAACTCAATCCCACTCAGCATGCAGACTCAAGTGGCTGTTTGGTTCTCTACTTTCATATTCGTGGTGGCCAAGTACATCTGAAATATGAATGGAATTAAAGACGCTTTTACAAAGTCCCACCATCACCAAGCCTAAAATGCGGGCTGCAGATTCCTACGTGCATACAAATTATTATTTATTTACCATGTACCACTAACAACATGATCTTAAAAACCCCTTCTTAAGCATCTTGACTACAGGTTGTAAGAGTGGAAAGGTCCCATCAAATAATGTTACTAAGATTGTGGAATCCCCAAACAGATGTGATATGTTGTAAAAGAGGCAAGATGGGCTGGGCAGTGGTGGTTCGTGCCTTTAATCCCAGCACTCAGGAGGCAGAAGCAGATAGATCTTTGTGAGTTCAAGGCCAGCCTTGTCTACAGAGTGAGTTACAGGACAGCCAGGACTGTTTCACAGAGAAACTGTCTTGAAAAAACAAAAAAGCAAGATGGGCCTGCACATGCATTCTTCAGCAGTCTGGTGCTAGAAGGAGCATGGGCTACATCCTCAGAACAGTATTTGAAAATCACTGGTACCTTTTAAGTTTCTTCCTCTCAGGCAAAACTAAATGTGGGATTGTCTATTGTACAAGAAATTTACTGTTAACATAGTGTAAGACTGAGACTAGAATTTCTTCTCTATGCTTCTAGCCCTGTCTGGTGGCTCTACAATACAGAGTCCCAACAGGAAGTCAAATAAACAGACATCACCGTCCCCGTCATCCTTAGAACAGAACAGACTAAACAAACCTAGCAGTTAATTGTTACCTATCAGCCAAAAATAAAAGTACAAGCTTAGACAAAGCAACTTCCGGAATCTTTTTTGCATGTTTATTAAATACTGAGGTCAAAAATAGAATTAAAATGTTAATGGGAAAAATCCATTATTACAATGCAGAAAATGCTCACTGACCTTTGGAAGGGAACATCACTACAGCTTAGTTTCATTGCAGATGAAGCTGGATTCAAGGCTTTGTAGCCACAAACACAGAACCAGGCCTTTTCATTCTAACTTCATTTCAGTCTGTAGAGACTAAACTGAAATCAACCATTTTAATTCAGAAACAATATTTAGACTGCAAAAAGCAGAGTGGTAACCACCTGCTTTGTTTAAAAATCTCTGGAACAAAGGAGACATTTCCTGCAGTAGCATAAAGTTACATTGTATAAGTTACATCGCCTCTAAAGTTACATTGTATCTGGCCACCATCATGTGACACTTGATGGCTGTAATTTTCTCAAACTGCTAAATAGGAATCTTTTCTTTTTATTGGGGGAACGGAGAAGTAAATACAAAGCTATCGGTTCCATCTAAATGTCCAGGCAGATAAATATTGGTCGGACAGAGAACGAGCCCTCTTCTCCCACAGGGTACCTTCCTGTCAAGATGTCACACAGAAGAGGCCCTCTAGATTACAGGCAGAGAGGCTGCAACACAGTGCATCTCACAAACGCAAATGCCTGCAACAGCAGCTCTGCATTGGCAGCTCCTGATCAGATCATCTGCACCTAGAAATATCCTGCTCTCCACCACATTCCCATCCCCTCCCCAGCGGTGACTGATAGCATCTGCCTGCATCAGTCCTGACAGCTGTCCATGCAGAAAGCAGGGCAGCTAGGCAGTGAAAAAGATGGAGCCCTCAGATTCAGATCCTTGATTCCTTGAACAAACACCTCCTGCCAGTCAGCCTCTCGCAAAGACAAGATCTTGAGGCCCCTTGCCTTGCCTATCGCTAAAATGTTAAGAAGCTTATGGCCATGGAGTCTGGCATCTCTTCCTTGGCTTCTAACTCTTAAGTAAAAATTCAACACAAAACAAATTCGCCTCATTTTTACTGATTCAAGATCGGGTGAAAACAGAACTGTCTTTCTGTTCCAAACACCATTATGAATGAAAAGTCATATATTACATAGCACAGTCCTGTGTTGGAAAGGGGACATAATGACGTCAGACAGATCTCGGGTCAAGTCTTGAGTTCTACAATTTACAGGTTAGCTCACCTTGAACAAGGTTATTGCAGTAATTTTTACTTGCAATATATTATATATAAGATTAGTATTTATTAGAGGGCATTTTAACACTCATGGATACAAATTAAACCTTAGTCTAATTCCTGAAGTTACAATTGTCCCATTATGGGTCCTGATTCCATCTCCAAGAAAGCAGGAACTAAACAGGCTGCTCAAGAACCCAGTACCCTTTTTCAACGGGGCTGGCCACACCCCATTCAAGCTCCCAAAATTCCAGAGACACAGCTCCCAGCCTTGTCAGCTAACACCCCATTCAAGCTCCCAAAACTCCAGAGACACAGCTCCCAGCCTTTTCAGCTAACACCTGTTTTGTTTTGTTAGAAGGAAATATCAGAACAAGCCAACCACAAAGAAATGAGCATCATTTAGCTCACTGCAAGGTGCAGGTTGTGGTGACAGTGAAGGGCACCCTGGCTGTATCATCTCACGGTGGATAACAACACCTTTAAGGGTGTGGGAAAAAGGTCTCAGGGTATCACAAAAAACTATGAGGGCTGGGATCCGATCATCCTTCTGACAAGGTCTCCTGCTAGGACACGCTTTTAAATAGTGCATCAACTGTCACACAAAGGACTAAGCTCCCAACATAGGAGCAAAGGACAAACCACAGAACATACTAAATGTGCAACTTCTGTACCACCCCCAGGTCTTGAGCATGTACCCCAGAAAATGAGGACTTATGTTCTCACAAAACCTCTCCAAAATATTTAAAAACTGCATTTGCAATAGGCAAAAAAACTGGAAGCTGAAATGAAAATGAGGAAATGATGGCTCTTAAAAAAAAAGATGGAAAAGAAAGGTTTTATTATAGCTATGAGGGAGAGAACATATGGTCAAATGGAAGGTTTATATAGGAACTGGAAGTGGAAAGGGAGGAGCGAAGCACAGCCCCCCTTCCCCACCCCCTGTTGGGGGGTAGGGAGGGGTGGGGTGAGAAGTACTGAGTGAGGCTTGTTCCGGGTTCCTTTAGAACCTGACCCAGGTGCATTTTATTGGTGGAAACTGCTGTCCATTCAAGCCATAGACTACTGCTTAGCAACAAAAAGAACAGCCTGGATGTACGCAACAGTCAGAGTAAACCTCCCTTAAAGGAAAAGTTCATGCTAAACTATTATATATTTTCTTTTATTTTATAACATTCCTTAAAGATAAAGATGGAAAATGGAGTACAGACTCATAACTTCTAAAGCTGGAGTGGTGTGATAGGACACTAGGCACAACTTTAAGAGGGACACATGAGGGACTGTCCCAGTGATGGGCATGTGTCACCAACTCTGAGGTCCTGATTGTGATTCTATGTGCCACTTTTGCACATTGTTGCTACTGGGACTGGAGATGCTCCTGACAAGTAGAGTGTGTGTACACAACATATGAGACTCTGCTTAGCATGTGTGAGGTCGTGTATTTCATCCCTAGCATGACATTATAAAACAAGGACAAAAGACACAAACTTGCTAGTAAACTAGAGAATGGTCCAGAGATTTCTCCCCGTTATAAACACATATGAGTCTGTAAGTACCTCAAAGCAACAGTTCTAATTCACAGAAATTATATATGTGTGCATGTGTGTGTGTGTGTATGTGATCACTGCAGTGATGAAGTGATACATAGAAATGAATGATATTTAAGCAGCTATTAAATATGTGGAAAATTGCCTCTGCCTGGCACAGTAAGTTCATGGCAGCAACAGATTCATAAATGATCTCAAGGCACCGACTTCAAGAAGTAGTAAACAGATTGCATGTGTTCTCAAGAGCTTTACTTTGGGACCAAATGAAACTAACTTCACACACAGGGTCTGATCCCAGCACAAACAGTCCTTGATGTATGGGCTTCTCCGGAAATTCAAACTTTGGAGGCAAACCAAACCATACTCCCATGAGGAAGTTGGGTGATTTGATTCCATCAGTTTTTCTCATCAAATATGTGCATATGGTTGAGGGAATGGCCCAGTAGGTGAGAGCACTTGGGAACAAGCATGAGGATCTGAGTTTGTGTCCCTGGCATCACTGGTGTGGCCACAGGCATATGTCTAATCCTGGGATTGGTGGAATAGAGCCCAAAGGATCCCTGGAACTTGCTGGCTGCCAGTCTAGCTTCAGGCTCAGTGAGAAACACCATTTCAAAGGAATAAAGCAGGGGCAGGGGGTAAGAACAGGACACTTGACACCTTCCTCTGACCTCTGCATACATACAGACATGCATACCAACCTACACACATACACAACACACACACAGTGTGAATAGTAAAACTATTTTTAGGGATGATAATCCAGCTTTGTCAAAAACCACACAAGAGAAGCATCAGATCCAAAATTTAACTACCATGCTCTTTTGGAGTCAGTGATGAACACAGAATGCCCAACCCAGGGTCTTCTGTGCTCAGATGTTCACACCTAGTTGAGAAAGGAAAACAGAGGGAGACTAGATCTATGGAGCAAACCTGTAGAGATGGGTAAGTGATGTCTGGCTTGGGATCAGAGAAGGTGGTGAGGCCAAAGTTGGCAGAGTGAAAAAGAAGACCGGCATTTCTAGATGGCTTGTAGACAACTCTGGATATCACACCATGGCCTTGCAGGACCTGTGGCAATCCATGGGCTCCTCTGATGCTGTAGACAGCCTCACCATTCCCAGAGACCTTTGCCCTCTGCTGGCTGAGGGAACACCAGTATGTGGGGATTCAATAAAAGCTTCAGAAGTTTCGGAGATATCAGAGGGAATCTACCCACAGTCTATGTGGGGAGTTAATAAAAGCTCCAGAAGTCCTAGAGCTCTAACCACAATCAGTTTAGGAGAATCAGAGTGGTGATTCAAACCTTTAATCCCAGCACAGGGAGTATCCTGGGAGTGGTGACCTACACCCTTAATCCCAACTGAGTCAAGGTCACTTTAAATTATAGAAGGAATTCCAGGCTCCCAAGCAGGTGTGGTGGGGCCATGCCTTAATTTTCCTAGAGAGTATTTAAGCTTAAGGCAGGCATAGAGTGAGAGGAAGCCAAGCCCAGGGAAATGAGGCTGAGGAAGCTGGAAGACAGCTAGGTAAGATCTGACTGTGGTGTTTATTCTCTCTAATATCTCCAACCTCTTCAGAGATCTATCCCTGAGTCTCATCTATTCGGGCGACACCAGTAGGTCTGTGGAAAGTTCCTGGTTGCTCCACAAATATGGAAAGAGAAAACACAGACAGACAGACAGACAGACAGACAGACACACACACATACAATCACATTTTCTCCAATACACACAATGAACCATATACTGGCTAGCTTCAAAAATCAATCTTGAAGAATCCTCTCTGATTACCAGTCATGACCCAGTATATATAATAATCAGATGCTCCTGTCTAAACATATTAATTCTAATTAGGGCACAAAAGTTTTTATTCCAATATTAACAATAAATAAATAATTTCAGTGACCCAAATCTAGCAACCTATCATGTTGATCTTTTCCATAGCCTTGTGTCTGAGAAGCATATGTTTTCAGAATGACATTTACTATACAAAGCCTCCTCCTTAGGAGCCTACAAACCACATTTTCCTGACTTGAGGTAAATGGAAAGGAGACAAGATTTCTGGCCACTTAGCACAGGTCCCAGGTTGCCTCGCAGTGCCCTTACCAAATGAGCCCTTTGACCGACTCCTGCAGCAGGACAGGCTGTCGCTTCTTGGGGTGAGCTACTGACAGACCGATGCATCTGAGTCACATTAATTGGAACCTCTTGTCAGAGGACAGCAGCATTTCCAATTGCACAGAAGACTGTGTGCTGCTCATGGGACCTGGCAGGTGTGGGGACCTCGTCTCTGATTGCCTATACCCCCATCTCCTTTCTTTGCCTGTTTTCCTACTGCAAGCAATTATAACTGAAAATCAGCCTGCAACATGTGCTCATCCATATTCAGTTCCTTCTACTTCAGGCAAATCTTGCCGAAAGAGAGAGAGAGAGAGAGAGAGAGAGAGAGAGAGAGAGAGAGAGAGAGAGAGAGAGAGAGAGAGAGAGAGAGAGAGAGAGGCGACAGATTTGACAATGCACATTTGTCCCTGTATTTTGGTCCTCTGATTGTCTAAATGTTTGCTTGTTGATGATATACAACTTGTTCTATATAAAAATAAATATTCAGAAGGCAGCACGAACAACTAAAGTGAGTATTTTTTTGTAAGCGAGACAAACATTCCAATACATCAGGCCCATAGGTAGAAACCGGCTTAGCTGGGGCAGCAATGGAACGGTGTCTAAAAATACCCAGCATTGCTGATTTCCAGAAGGTTGAGAACACAGAGACTGGGAGACAAGCAGAGATTCGACAAGGCTTGGGCATGGGCAGATGGGTCACAGCTTGTGCACTGAAACCACCAGAGCCATCAGATCATGGTGGCTCTGCCAACAGTCTTGCAGATCTCATCAGAAAAAAAAAAAAAATCTCAATTAGAGGTTTTGATGAAAAGCTATGTGAGACTATAGATAAACAGGATGTAAGATTTCCTTTACTTTTCATTGAAAATGAAGAGGACAGTCCCTCTCTCTTAGTGATTTCTATGTCCAGAGACATCAACCTTACCTTTATTCAGACTTTACTTTCTACATCTACAATACAATGCGTTTAGATGACCTTCTTCCTTTCTACTATACACAAGTAACTAGTACCCTGTGGCACATGGGAATTATGTCTGTCACTGCATCAAAACAGCTTAGTGCTAACTTTGCATGAAGACACGGGGCTTCTCCACTGTTTGGCATGGCTGGGACAGCAGAAGTACTGATGGACACTCAGATTAGCTCAGATCTTTTCCTACTGAAAATTAAGGTCTGGTTAATGTCTTATACATCTGTCACTTTGTCATTTCCTATATTTGGTAAATAACTGTAGGAAAAATTCCTTTACATGCAAAATCAAAGAGCATTTACGTCTGCAGTTAGAGATCTCTCTCTCTCTCTCCATCTACCTTTTCTGAATAATACTTGTTTCTCTGTATCCTTAGTGGCATAGAATTTTGTCCTTGGCCAGCTCACCAGCAAAAATTAAGATTACAGCAGAATTTCATTTGTGCTACATCTGTTAGCTTCCAGGTCCTTTCTTTCATGTCCTTTGGAGACTGACCTCAGCACAGCATCACCATGGCTTCCATGTCTGGGAGACTGGTTTGTGGGAGGAGGGAAGAGCCCCAAGTATTTCTTGCCTACTCAGCTTGTTTTGGTTTCTGTCACGTATCTACATGGCTTGGCACTCACAGCTCCTGCTCTCCCGCAATGTGACTGTCACAAGTCTGGTACCAGTTTCACTACCTCAGGTTTGAAGCGCAGAAACTGTAATGGGTTCCTGCTCTGCTGGTCTCTGATTCTTACCCTGTTTCTACTGCCTTTGCCTTTCCTTTAAAGGTAGAATGTCTAAATTTTAATCATTTGGAGAAAATGTATTCTCTGTGTTATCTTGTTGAGATAATACACCGTCCTTCCTGACTTGTTGACTGACTGTCCCATTATCAACTTATAGAGGGAAGAGTTCATGACCCATTGGCTCAAAGGCCGTAATGGCAAAGTGGGTTTGTCATTCAATACTTTTTAGAGTTATTATTTTAAATATAGCAGAATTTGTCTGCTATTTATGGGGTTTGTTTTTTATGTCACATGTAGAAAGAGAACAAAGTTTTAAAAAGCACAAGAAACACAAGGAATAAAAATTATCCCTTGAACCAAACCCAGTAGCCCAGGAGTCTCAGTGATACTACTCGGCCTTTGAGGGCTTATGTGGCACTTCAGGGTGACACTTCAACATTCTTCATCACAGACTTGAATTCTTTTCTTTCACAGTGGAGAAAAAGGGGGGTCCAAAAGTTTATAGAGTCTATTGTAGGTCTACGACTGACAGCCACCATGTGAGGGATACGCCTCCAAGTCCAGCTGATTCCAAATGCCACGTTCAGGGGACAAGCAAGGTGCCCGTGTGGTTAGAGTGCACAGGAAGAGAGAAGAGGGGTGGCCACTGCTTTCTCTAAACTTAGGGCTCCGTGAATCAGCCTTGGCCGGCCCCTGAGCATTAATGAGCATCTGTAACCTGCTCCTCTTAGTAAGCATGGCTCAGAATGGAGGAAAGCAGTGACTGGAAACAAATTATATACTAAGAATAACGCAAAGGTAGGGAAAACACATAGGTTTCAAAATGAATCCACACTGCAGGAACCGTACACTGCTCACCTCAGTAACACAGATGCTAAAGCTGGAAACATACAGAGATCAGTGTGGCCCCCGTGCTCAAGGATGTGAGAATCCATGAGATTCCTCTACTTTTCCTACAGATAGACAAGAGGAAGCCGTGATGCAATGATGCACCAGTGTGACTGTAGAAATGTATTTTTTTTTTATGGAATAAATAAAAGTCCTTAATAACTTGAGTACCCTAACATGATTTCCAAAGCACGCTGAGGACTTTTCTCTTTTTCATACCTCCATGTTTTGTTTTTATTTTTGAGGCTAGGTCTCACTGTATAGCCCTGACTGGCCTGGAACTCATGAAGGTTTGTTACCTCTGCCTCAGGAGCACTGGGATTAAAGGCATACATGAAGATATGCCTTTAACATACCTGGAATATGCCTGCTTGGTCTTTCACACCCTTAACTACATACAAATAAAAACAGGCCAACATATGCAGAAAGTCACACATTCAAGTATTGAATCCAAAATTAACTCTGCTCTATCCATTATCCTCAATATTAAAAATAAACTATGAGAATAAAAATGTTTAACAAAATTTTGTAATTTACCAACGTCCAACCATACACTGCAATCATTTGATTAAGTAAATGTTGCCAGCATACACTACAAAAAATGAATAGAGATATTTACATATTTAAAGCAGAAACAAGAAAAATGTTTGAATATCGTAATAGATATTTGGGTGGTCCAGAAAAGAAAGCTAAACTAGTACACATATTTAAATTATGTCTTGAGGTAGAATCAACACTAGCAAACCAAGATGATTATTTTGGTATGGGAGTAGTGAACTGAATTATGGGAAATAACTCAACAGACCGAGTGTGTAGTTCTCAACCTCTGGACAGATGATGGGACAAAAAATAAACACACATGTTCTCCCTCAGGGCACAGGCTTGTGGTGAATAACAGAGCTGACTTAGAGTAAGATATTGAATGATAATTTGATAAATACTGCTTACCTTTAAAATGTGATTAAACAGCATTTATAATGAACATACTTGGGAATGATGAATAATGTATCATGTGAGAAGTAAAGGATAATAGAAAGGGATTGTTGGAGGGGCTAGTTTTTCCCTGGCAGCTGCCCAAAGCCATCACTGACTGCATGTGTTTTCCTTTCTCATGCTGAAGTTAGAACTCTGCCAGAGGCAGAATCCTGAGTGCAGAAGGTAGAGAGAAGAGTGATTCCCACAAAGAATTTCCAGTACCTCCAGTTGAAAGCAAATCTGACTCTACCCTCTGTGAGGTATGGTAAGGATTACCCATAGTGCTGTGGGCTCCCTGTGTGTCCAAGACACAGGGCATACCTTATTCTTGCACTCTGAGGTCTTGGAAAACTAAGAAAGGTTCTCTTGAAACTTGCTTAGTCCAAAATTTTTATTTCAAAGAAAGAAAATCATTCCCTAAAATAACTTGCATACATAATTAGATAAAGACTTAATTTGAACTGATTCACTATTTATTTTTCTAAAGCAAAGGAAGTTCCTTTTACAAAAAAAAAAAAAAAAAAAAAAAAAAAAAGTTGCTACCTGGATTTACTTCTTAGAGCAAGTTTTAATGTCTTATAAGCCAAGTAAGAAAAAATAACTAATCCCCCTAGCAATATATACCAACTTGACATTTTAGGAATTAAGAAAGAACTAATTTAGGGAAGAGTCAGACTCTGTCTCCTGCTCAATAGACACACTAGAAGTCATGGGTCACTGAGAAAAAAAAAACACATGCACACTAATTTCCAGCCCTTCTTTACCAGCTTCCATTTGATGAAGTGTTTGCAGTTCTGGCCAAAGCTGGATCAGTGAGTTAATGAGGTCCCATATGAACACATACACAACAAATTAGGTCGATAAGTCAGTCTGATAAAAAAAAAAAACACTTAAACAGGGAAGGTGATAATAACTCCGTTAGATGAAGACAATTTAGTAGAATTCAACAGCAAACATCACAGTAAGGGTGAAGTGGTACAGCCAATTTCATTAAAGTAAGAAATTTGACAGATGACTACCAAAATATTGTTCCAAGGGGTCCATCTGATTTAAGAAGTTATTTAAAATAAATATAAATATGCAGACATAATATTTACAGATAAAATTACATACTTTGAAAGTGGAATTCTAATAAAATAGTAAACTACTGAGAATTTAAAATTGTAATGTATAATTAATAAATGCAGGTTAATAGTCACCTATGATAACCAAACTTTTGTTAGTTAGGTTTTTTTGGTATGCAAAGATACATTTCAATTAGATAGGTAATCTTCAAACACTTCTAAGACCTACAGAATATGGAATTTAAAATTATTCTAATAACTTAAGACTTTTCTGGACAGTGAGACAGATCTGCTCCTGGCAGTACCAATCTACTTCAAGAGAAAAATGGGCATCAAAGAAACTCCATATGGAGTCTATTTTCTTCGTGGCTGTGGTTAGCCATTGGACAAGAACCTGTTCTTATATTGATTGCTTGATGGTATCCTGTTTAAACTGGACATGCAGGTTCCATAGGAAAATGATCTCTGAACTTTGGCAGAACAAGCCGAGATGGTCGTTCAGGTTCTTGCTTTGCAGAGAAAAGTGTCAGACATTCTTCAGGACTCAAGGAAAAGAACTCAAGTAAACGCACACATGAACTAGATATGGAGAAGCCCAGAGAGTACAAGAGAGGACATAATCCCCTAGACCTAAAGTGACAGGTGGTTGTGACATGCCCAATGTGGGTGCTGGGAACAAAACGCTGACCCTCTGCAAGAGTAGTAAACTCTTAACTACTGAGCCATTCATCCAACTTTAAGATTTCAATTTTTAAAATTAATAAATGTACTGGAAAATGTGAATATACTTCTAAAATCTTGATTATAGCTAAGTATATCCAAGACAGAAAATTCATGTGTTATTTTTCTTTTGGAAAATCTATATAGTCATATTTCAGGGTAAAAAAGTGAATATTTTTCTATAACTAAAGTCAAAACAAATCTCATCGGGGAAAGTATCTGAAATACTAAGCAGAGCTGATGGCACAAAGCTGCTGGGCTCACTGCATGAGAGATGGAGGAGGAGTCAGGGGAAGAGAAGAGGAGAGAAGGAAGGGCAGATGAAAACAGAGACTCCCATCCCTAACACACCTTCAGTGGCACAGCCCCTGCTGCTTACTCCATGCATCTACGCCCACCTCTTAAATATTTCTATCACCTCAGTACCATCAGATAGGCAACAAGACTTCTTTTGGCACTCTATATTCCCAAACTATAGCATCTTCCAGACTGTGAAATTCACAGCTAGGTGGTGCTGTGGGGTTATGCTCTTGTGCATTGTAAATATTTGTCCTGAATACTGGTTTAATGAAATGCTGATTGGCCAGGAGGCAGACAGGATGTACAGGTGGGCTACTAGACTAAGAAAATTTTGGAAGGAGATCTCTTTCTCTCTCTCTCTCTCTCTCTCTCTCTCTCTCTCTCTCTCTCTCTCTGTGTGTGTGTGTGTGTGTGTGTGTGTGTGTGTGTGTGTGTGTGTGTGTGTGTGTATGTGTGCACCACAAAAAGATGGAGAACACAGAAGGAGTCTGGATACAATGTTTTATGTTGTCTTTAAATTGTTTGACAACTGAGGATCTGCTAAGAGACATTTGATTTTAAATGATGATGGACTAATCTAATCTATATATTTTGTAAATTATTTGATTTTAAAATTGAAATCAAAAGATATGCTACTTTGGAAAAAAAAGGTTTTCTTTTATTTCCACAGAAAACAAAAGGCTGTGGATTTATTCTGGGTTAGAGAAAATAAGATCTGATCAAAGAAGACCCCTGAAAAATCTGATGAGAAGAAATGGCCACATCAGCTACAAGGCTCCCAACTACGCTGATCCAGCCTCAGAACCCCCACAAGACTGCCAGTTCCCCCAATCAGCAGGAAGTAGGAATGTAAAGCTATCCCCAAAATCCCCAAATATTGTTTATAAATGTTTGTTTTCATTATAAATGGTTAATGGTCATAGTCAATCTCTTTCAAGGGATAAAAGAGAATATGACATGTAAATTATATAAAATATAGATCATTGAGTCTACTTTAGTTTAAAAAAACCTGTTAATCTTAAAATACTTTATATTGGTATACTGTATGGATATTTCTACTCTTGTTTAAGATATTATATTTATGTGACTCATTAAAATTGTAATGTCTAATTAAGAAATACAGATTAATAGTCCCTTGCCAAGTGGCCAACATTTGACACAAAAAAAGTAAATTCTAAATGGAGTTTCTTCAGTGCCTATCATTCTTTTGAAGTAGATTGGTGCTGTCAGGAGCAGACATGTCTTACTGTCCAGAAAAGTCTAAGTTCTTAATATATTTTAAATGCCATATTCTATAGGTCTTTGAAGTGTTTGAAGATTACCTATCTAATTGAAATATATCTTTGTATATCTAAAAAAAAACCTAACAAGCATGACTATAAGTTTAATTAACTGTTCTTACTGCTTGACAGAATGGTGTATAAACTGGTCATGCAGGGCCCATAGGAAAGTGACCTCTGGAACTTTGCCAGAACAAGCCAAGATGGTTCTTCAGATTCCTGCTTCACAGAGACTGCCAGACATTCTTCAGATATAGGGAGAAACAACTGGTGAACTGTGCCAGAGAGAGGGAAACAATCTTTCAAATTTCTTGCTTCACTGAAAAAATCTGCCAGAGACTTTAGGCCTGTAGGCTGAAGTGGGATGCTCCAACATTATAAAGGAACTTTGACTGACTGTCCAGGTAGCTAGACATCTATCATTTCTAGAATTTGGAGTTAGCTTGTAATGCCCTTCCTGAATCAGACAATATTATATCCATCTGTGGTCTTTGATGGAGTTGAATATTATATAGTTATAAGTATAGATTTCCTTAGTTATAATAAAAGGTAAATTAGATGTGAAACTTTAGACTCACAAAGATAAGGTAGACAACAGAATATTCTTGCTTGATAGCTGTTTTGTTATATGTAATTTTGCTATGTTAAAATTAAAGCCTTCTGTTTTGATTAGACAGAAAAGGGGAAGTGATGTAGGATGTCTTTCTGTACCCTCTGAATTATCATTGGATAATAAAGGGACTGTTTGTACCTATGGCAAGGCATCTTAGATGCAAGCAGGAAATCTGAGCATAGAAAAGGGAGAAGGAAGGAGGAATCAGAGGGAGATGCTTTGAGCTGCTGCCAAGAGAACAAGAAGAAAATGTACAGATGAGCCACTAGCCACCAGGTAAAACACAGATTAGTAAAAATGGGTTGAATGAAGATGCAAAAGCTAGCTAGCAATAAGCCTGAGCCATAAGCCAAACACCATGTAATTAATACAAGCCTCTATGTGATTATTTGGGACTGCTAGCCTGGAGCTTGGGGATAGGCTGGCTGGTCAGAAACTTCTTACTACAAAGATTCTTATCTCAATTTAATGATCATCTACAGCCATCTGACTCTCAACCATGTTCCAGACGCACTTGGTGAGGAAAAGGTCTCCTAAGTAATTAGCAATTGGAAAGCTGGGCAGCCGTATGAGTGAAACTAGATAGCCTCCATCTCCCTCCATACAAAACTCAAACTGCAGCCAAGAATTTAAAGACTTGAACTGCGGGGTGAAGACACGGGAAAAACACGATGAGACATAGGTATAGGCAATAACTTTCTGAATAGTGTCCTAATGGGCCAGAAACTAACAGCAGAAGAAGTGACAAGTGGCATTAAAAGCCCGTACAGCAGAGGAAGAGAAGTCATAGGGATGGCACGGCTTTAGACATACTCATCTAAAGGGGCAGAGCTAAACATCAGAACATACAAAAACCGAAACAAGCTAAACACCAAGAGAACAGTCTAATTGATGGAAAGGTCAACAGACAATTCTGAATAGATACAAATGGACAATACACGCATGAAAAAAATTAACAGCCTTAGCTTCTAGATAAATGTGAACAGAAACTACCTTGAAAGTGTATCGCATCCAAGTCAGAATGGTTTGCATTCTGAAAGCAATCAGGAACAAATGCTGGTAACATGGTGGGGAAGGAGGAACCAGTGCTGGTCCGCGGACAGAGGCAAGGGCACTCCTGTGGAGCCAGATGGAGATTTAAGTAGAGAAACAGAAGTGGAGAGCACAGGATCTGGCTTTACCATGCTTGGTGTGTATACATGCATTACTTGTTGCCATGAGAAAATGCTCAGCAGGAAAGAAGTTGCTTTCCCTTTGCAAATACTGCATTGGATATGATGTGGGAATGTCTTTCTGTATGCTGTGAATATCAATATTTAAATAAAGGAGCTGTTTTGGCCATGGCAGGCATCGTAGAAGAAGTAGGTGGGGAATCAGAATAGGTAGGAAAAGAAGGGTGGAATCAAAGACAGATCAAGTGAGCCGCCCAAGAAAAATCATGTAAGGAACACAGGTGAGCCATGGGCCACATGGCAGACAATTACTGGAAATGAGTTGAGTTAAGATGAAAGAGCTAGCTAGCACTATGCCTGGGCCATAGGCCAAACAACATGAAGTTAATATAAGCAGTTGGGTCATTCTGGGAGCCTAAGCAGCGGTGGGCAGCTAAGTGGTCTGTGACCGGCAGATCTGTGGGTCTAGACCTCTGTCAGCCTGGGGCCAGGAAACCATAATGTAACATAGATGCCTCTCCCCAACACTGGAAACAACCAGTGGGTCACTTAAAATCATAAAACCTATTTCTTCCATAGTACAAAAGGGGGGGGGGAAGCTCACATCAAGGAAATGCCATTTCATCTCTCCTTGACAATAACTAAAGCCAGAGGCGTATCTCATTGGGGAAAGTATCTGAAATACTAATCAAAGAGCTGATGTCACAAAGCTGCTCAGCTCACTGTGTGAGAGATGGAAGAGGAAGTCGAGGGCGGGGGGAAGAGGAGGAAAGGATGAAAACAGAGACTCCCATCCTAACACGCCCTTCCCCAGTAGCCTACTTCATCCATCTATGCCTACCTCTTAAATATTTCCACCACCTCCCACCAGCACCATCAGCTGGGCAACAAGGCTTCCTTTAGCCCACTGTACATCCAAGCTATGAACCACTCTGTCTTCTCACAGGAAGAAAGTTAAAGAGCAAAATGAGAAGCAAGAGCTTTCCAAAATTAAATGACCAACTGAATCTCAAAGACAGAATTGGGTTTTTCCCCCCTCTACCAGGCACTTCTGATATGATCACAAAATTTAACAGACCCAGATGATTCTGCCTCAATCTAACTCATCATCTTTCTTATAGGAAGTCCAGCTTTAATAAAGTTCATAATGATCCGGATAAAATACATTTAATTAGATTATAAACTGCAACATAAACCAGCTGCACCATGCCTTTTACCATTTTCCTCTCTGAAGATCAGAGGCCCGAAAGGATATAAAACAGCCCATCCGTTTTTCCTGTCTCTTAAAAGGAAGAAACCATTAGACAAAACTAAAGCTCCAGGCGACATTTATCAGGTGAAATCCCCATTTGCCAGGGCTCCTGTGAACAGTAAGATGCAGGGTAGGGTGATGATGGTGGCTGATGAACAGCACAGGAGTTGGAGTTTTTTTTTTTCCTGCTCTTGAGAAGCCTAGCCACTTCCCTCATGCTGCCGAGAGCATAAGGCGGACTTAATGCTTCACAGCATCTAAATGAAGCAACCAAGAGAGAAGGGTACCATCTAATTAACATGTACTGCAGAAATCATCCTAACATAATTTTCTAATAACAAGCAAGTCCACTGTGAGTTTGAGATGGTGAAGTGAAGATCAGTCCATTCACCCATGGCTACAGGAAGCAAATATAGTTCGTGGATTTAATTCTGGTTGGGGAGGGGATGAGTATTCAGTGACTGCTAATTATCCCTTCAATTATGTAGCTAGAGAATCCCCAAATATATGGACTGCTACTGATGAACTGCACAGCCTCAGGAGACAGCAGGCCCTTTGGAACTCTGGTAACAACATGTGTTAGCTTTGTGACTCTGTTGCCTCAGTTCCTTGGGAAATTGCGGGATGAAGCACAGAGCACTTTGAACTTTACTGGCCTAGAGTAGGTGCCCTGTAAAAACAACAAGCAAGGTGCAAGCATATATGAGAAATTACATAGGTTCTCCAAATAAATGAAGAAGTGGCCATGTTCACAGGTCAGGAGATCTAATATTAAGAGGTCAATCTCCCCCAAAGTGGTCTATATTCAACAGCATTCTAAGCAGTACGATAGCAAGCTGGTTCTGTAATTTATATGAACTGGGGAAAAGAGAAAAAAAATCCAAATTAATTTAAACAGAATGAATGGAGAAAGAGCGAGTATGCAGGGGGCACTTACTATCCGACCCAAAGCTCACTAAAGGGACGGAAATTAGAATTCATATGTAAGGTCACACAAACGTGGTGAGCTGGTTTCCAAAGACTAAAGAAAAGTCAGTTGGAAAAGTCCAACATGAGAGCCATGCCAGGAGAGTGAGTTCATTCCCTAACACTGCCTGGACCACCAAGGCCAGAAGCTGCATGACCCAGAGACCTAGGATAGAACCAAACATGACTGGAGAGGGGAAAAATGTCAATGTAATGATTCCTAAGGATACTTTGCTACTGCTCATAGATTGGTGGCTATGGTCATCAGAGAGGCTTCATTCGGCAGGAGAGACCCATAGACAACTGTTAGGCCGGGCTCAGGGAATCCTGGTGAAGATGAGGAGGAAGGATTGTAGGAGCCACAGGGATCAAAAACAGCAGAAGAAAACCCACAGAGTCAACTAACCTGGGTTCATAGGGCTCACAGAGAACCAGGGAGCCTGCATGGGACTGACCTAAACCTTCTGCATATATGTGACAATTGTGTGGCTTGGTCTTCTTGTGGTCTTCTTGGATTCCTAACAGTGGAAACTGGGGCTGTCTCTGATTCTCATTGGTTTTGGGGTCCCATTCCTAATACTGAGTTGACTTTCCCAGCCTTAATATAAGGGGATCCTTGGTATATCATGGTTTGTTGATATTCAGAAACAAAGGAGGAGTGGATTGGGGGGAGGCAGGAAGAGGTGCTGTGGAGGGATTAGGAGGAGAAGAGAGAGAAAATTGTTTTCAGGATGCAAAATAAACAAATAAATATTTTTTTTTATAAAAGGCCTCCCAAAAAGCCCTTTCTGAATTTGCAAGATACCCAGGTCACTACTCAACTATGCTCTCCTCTGAAAAATAAAAATGCATCGCTCTCAGAAAGGCAAAGCTGACAGGATAATGAGGTAGCACCGCCTGACGTTGATGTCTTTGCTCATATACCCAGACAACAGGTACAGAACACAGAGAGTGGATACGGAGGTTCAACATCTGTAAGGGCACTCTGGAACTGGACAGACCATCTGAGTTCTGAGCGCTGTATAGCAGTGGCTCTTCAGCGAGTGTTGGGACATCTGATGAGCAGCAGAGGGACATCACTGTGAAGTATCACTGTGCAAAGAAGTCTGAGGCATCTGGATTTGGCTACATCATCAATATGATCATAGAACCCAGAAACTGCTAGGGTATCACAAGAAGTTGCTATAGGTTGGCACTGGTGTAAGGGCTCTTCTGTACCATAAACAGATCATAATTAGCTGAGCCAAAATACATATGCTGCCCTTGCCCAATTCTGCATCTGTAAGCTGGTAGTCTAGGTTTACTTTTTAGGTTGCTGTCTTTCTTGTTTTAATAATAGAGAGATACATTTCTTTAAACACAGAGACACGTGAACATAGAAACTACAAAGCAAGAAATTGTTTGAAATGATTGCTTTCCAAAATTAACAACTTTTCTTTTCCACAGAGACCACAGGAAAACAAATAGCAAGTAACAGATATGTGGAACCCATATTACTAATGATAAAAAATTTTTATAATTCAATGACTTAAAGGCAAACCACACAAAACGGCAAAATAACTTCAAAAAAAACTTTCAAAAGAAAATATCCAAATGGTAGAAAGCTCATAAAAAGCCAAACTATAGCATGGATAAGTCGGAGAAATATAATTCAAAATCCCACTGGAAGATCTCACTACACAGGCAACTGGATGCTTCCAGTTAGTAGACTGGCAATGCTAAGTATCAGCCAGGTTGCAGTATAACTGATAGGGCATTAATGAGGCCACAAAACAGAAAACGACTTCACAGGAGAATCTGGTAGTCATTAAAAGAAATAATGTTAAATATAGTACCTTCAATATAGCCATCAGCCCCTGAAATAAATGCAAAGACACATTCACAGAAAGATTTGCATATGAATATTAGAGAAAATGTCTATACTGTGGGATAATCTTTTTGTAAACTGTGAAGATGTGCCTTTGTCAAGGCACCTTCCGACTGGTTTCATAAGGAGCGGAATGGCCAATAGCTGGGCAAAAGAGAATAGGCTGGATTCCAGGGAAAGGGGAACGAGAAAGAAGTCTAGGTGCAAAAGAGCCACCAGCTAAATGCAGAGCAAGTCAGACATACAGAATGGGAGAGAGGTAAAAGCCGCATGGTATAGTGATTATTAGGTTAATTAGGTCATAAGAGCTAGATGGGAACAAGCCTAAGCCAAAGGCCAAGCTTTCATAATTAATAATGTCTCCTTGACATTGTTTGGGGAATGGCGGGCCCAACAAGAAAGAACGACTACACACCTACTAATGGGAAACAGGAATAGCAGACAACAATATTGATGTGCCTGCAGACCACTGGAGCAAGTTAAAGAAGTTGGGTGTGAGAGTGGCTGTGATGGCACTTACATAAGCCCCAAATCACAACACACTGGGAAAAAAGGGATCAATCACAGGCTGGGCCTCGGAGAAAGGATGGCCTTCAAGAAGAGGGGAAAAGACAGACTTGTCTTCTCTCATCTGTCATCTTCCCTACTGCTGTTTCGGTCACTGGAGTCTACTCTGGCCTGAAAACACCACATGCACAATCCCAGAAATAAGCAATTCAGGGACTAAGGAGACAGTTGAGTGGGTGAGGCACCTGCCATGGAGCCTGACATTCTGAGGTCAATTCCCAGGACTTACATGATGGGATGAGGGAAGCAATGCCCACAAGTTTCTGACTCGCCTCCATATGCACGCCATGTCAATACACGTGTGCACAAATGTGCATGAGTGTGTGCACATGCATACACACGGCCACACATACACATGTTGGGGAGGAATAGATAAATAAAATGTAACAAAGAATTGAATTTCAAAGATCCATTTAAGCTTTAAATTGCACACCATTTTGAGTAGTGTGACAACATCTCACACTGCCACACTCAGCTTTGGGTTAACATCCTTTCTTTCATTGTATCCATGCTGTATGTATTGCCTAGTCATGTAGTAGTAACATTCTTTAGCAAAGCAACAGTTATAGTACCATGATGCTTATGTTCAAATACCTTTCTTTTTTCTAATAATGGCCTCTGTGTGTGTGTGTGTGAGAGAGAGAGGGGGGGGGTTGAAAGAGAGAGAGGGCAATATGCTATGTGTTGATTGTGAGTGTGGTTTCAAGGGAATATAAAACTGTCAAAACTCATCCAATTAAATAGATTCATTTAATTGTATGAAATTATTGCTCAATAAAGTTGATGAGGGGAGAAGAAGATAGCAGCAAATTAGCAGGAATATAATTGATGCCTCTGGTCCCTTCGCCCTACTTTATCCTGCCAAGTGAACCAGCTTTCTTTTCCAAGAGAAGAAGGATAAAGGGGGTGGAAAGGGGCTAGAGAATCCATCCACTCAGTAAATAGCTGGGCAGTATCAAGTTTATTTGCCATTCCAGAAAAACCAAGTGTTCAGAAATAAAAAGTTTGGCACAGTGAGGTCATCTACCTAGGTTTCACTGAGTAAACAATAAAGCTCAACTCACAGCCTCTGCCCGGATGGAGATCTTCAGAGACATGCAAAGCAAAAGCTTCCTCCGAGTATAATTTCAGCAGGGTTACAAACACCAGGGCAAACAAAGGCAGACAGAGCCAGGAGAACGGGGCGTGACCAATCAAAGGAACCGTATAGGAGATACGTGTTTCCATTCGTGTTAGAGGGTCTCTCACAGAGCTTTCCCCAAACTTTCGTCCTTGTCCATTTCACATTATTTAATTCAATAGTCAAAAGTGTAAAGACAATGGATACAAAGTCCAGAGTCACTGAGTCGGGTCCTCGCCCCAGTGCTGTGACTAATAGGCTTCTCTTACCTTAGTTTCCCCGCCTCCTCTATAAAGACAATAACTTCATCTACTACAGAAGGGTTTTGTGACTAGAACAATAAACAATGGGCTGGAGCATTTAAGGCAATGTCAAAGCATAACACGGTCTCCGCACACGTCAGCCTCTTCCTTCTGCTGTGACTCTGCTTGTGATAGCCGTGTGCACCACAGCAAGGAGAAGACAGTTTCTGAGGAGGTAGTTTACTTAGACGAGGCTTCCCTCCCTCCTTCCCTCCCACTGCCTCTCCCTTACAACCTATTACAATTTTAATGGCTTTGAATTAAAAATGTATAATGGATACAGATGGCAAATAAGCACATGAGAAGATGTTCTTCATCACGTGTCATGAAAATGAAAATTAAAACAGCTATGAGATTCTGCTACATGCAGATCAGAACAGACACAATTCAGAACACTGACAACAGCTAGCGTGGTGAGAGGTGGGTGGGGACAACAGGAACCGCCATCACTGTGGTGGGATGCAGTGAGGAGACAACCTGAAGAAGGAATTTTGGACCTTTTCATTTTCTTTTTAAAATTACATTATCTGGTTGGCTGGCTGGTTGGTTGGTTGGTTGGTTGGTTGGCTGGCTGGCTGGCTGGCTGGCTGGCTGGCTGGCTGGTTGGTTGGTTGGCTGGTTGGCTGGCTGGCTGGCTGGTTGGTTGGTTAGCTGGCTGGCTGGCTGGTTGGCTAGTTGGCTGGCTGGCTTCCTTCTTGTGTCCCTCTATGCTGCTGTCTACAGTGCAGATGTGGGGGGTCTGAGAACAACTTTTTCCTTTCACTACTGGGGATCCAATGACTGTAGTGAGGTCATCAGCCTTGCTTTGTCCACTGAGCCATCTTGCTAGCCCTTAGCAATCACTTAAACAGTAAATATCCTTTTACCACATGACAGAGTAGCCTTATTTGGCGATACTTAGCCTAATTTGGGTTGAAAGCTAATTTCTACACAGAATCTTACAGGTAAGTATTTTTAACAGTGTTATCCTGAGTGGATGAACATCTATAGGACATTCAGAGAAGGTAATTATGATAAGCACTAAGGAGAAATGAGCTATGTTTGATGCCATGAAAAGACAGAAGGAAACTGGAGTTGCATGGCGCTAAGCAGAAGAAGCCAGTCTGAAAAGAGACACACCGTGTGAAAAGACAATGTGGAGATGGTGACAGCACTGGTGGCTGCAGAGACTACAAAGGGAAGGAAAACAGACAGGCTAGTCACAGAGGACCAGGACAGTGAGAGCACTCCACACAACATAACCACATCCATGTTTGCCAGTCAACATCCAGCATTCCCAACCCAAGAATGGATCCTAAGTTATGACAGACGCTGAGTGGCAGGGATGCAGCAGTGTGGGTTTGCTGACTGTAATGAATCTGGTGCTCAAAGTAGAGGGCCAGGAGAGGGCCAGGAGAGGGCCAGGCTAGGCACGCATGAGGCAGGAGTGTAGAACTATTCTCACTGTCAACCCTGATGCGAGCCTAAAATCTCTCCAATAAAATTGTCTTTGAGAATATACTTACGATAGAAACTATGATGTATGGAAGCCAGACCTGGTCAGGAATCTCAAGTTATACATTGCCCTTTGAAATAATAAATGACTCATCTATCAACTCCGCCCACCCCACCACCACCTTTCCCTTCATGGAGAAATAAGATGTTTATTCCTTCTCAACCATTTGGAAGATTCACTTCAAAAAGCCAGAATGAAGAAAACTGTGGGTGGCATATGAACACCGAATATAACTTAGCACTATAAGAGGCTTATACATTTACCTTAGTGCATGAATTCAGGATAGAAAAGTCTTCTATTAAGGAAATAATAAAAATAATAGAAGCATTTCAGAATTGTATGATATCTTTTGTGTAATAAAAACACTGTATAGACAATGTTTCCCACAATAACCAAGTTGTCTTTTTATCAAGATCCATGTCACTAATGAACTCCAGACTCACTATGGGAAAGTAGTGAAAAGAGCTTTGGATCCTTAGTGTGTGGTATTTGCACTAAGTCTGACGGCACACATTTCCTAGGCTTTGACACTAGCAAGACCAGAGAAAATAAAGCACATGCACTTAGGTTAAAAAATAAAGAATTAATAAAATTTAAGTGAGTGTAGATGCACCTCAGCTGTTGTAAGAAATGGTGGTAGATTTGGGTTTGAAGTACAGAGCTAAGGAAAAAAAACATTGCTGTCAATTAAAAAAGTCATAAACTCATTTGAAAAGCTTCAAGAAAACAGCAAATAAGATACAATTATTTGTGGCATAATAATATTTCATTTTCTGTAACTCAATTAGGAGAATTAATGAAGAAGAAATGTGTTGCATGCTTGCAAGAGCCAGTTTAAGCTGGTAAGAGCCTAATTATGAGCAATATTTGTTAAGCAAAATCCATTTATGTTGGAACAGAAGGCATTTAAACATTAATATGAAAATTAAAAAGAAGACAGTACAAGCTACTTATGTTATCATCTCAGAATTTGGCAGTTTTAACAAGTAGAACCTCTCCAGAGATCACCAAATTTACTTTAAATTCCAAGAAACGTCCCTTTTAACTGTGTAATCTTTGACAAGATCTGTTGAATAAGTATCCTATTCTGGACCACTGATTTAAGAGTTCTACACAGTTTCATGAGCGAACACTTCACAAAATTTTATTTCCTCCTAATCATATCTTAACTACCATTTTTGCTTAATGATGAAAATGGTAGGCAGTGCCCAAACAGCAGAAAAAATTTCTCTTGATCATTTGGATTTAACAAAATCAGATGAGGGAAAAACTAAAGGGACAAATCGGCTCTTGTTTCACTTTTAATAATTCTATGGACCCTTGTTGATTACTCAGTTGGGAGACGTGGTAACTGCTCCTCCAGACATCATACTTTGGATAACACCCCCCCTGTAGTTTCCTCCCTATTGAAGAATGGGGGTTCGACCTGCCCCAGGATACAATCACTCAGCTCCCACCAGCCCAGACACTTGAGACCCATGCACTGTCCTGTTATTTTGCTAAAGCAGACAAGTGACATCCAGGAGGGTCACTCTAAGTGCTGCTGAAAGGCCAACCTACCCAGTGAGCTTTGGATGGCGCCTGCTGGGTACCCAATCCTTCCTCATTCCTACCTGAATCTTAACCCCATGGAGGAACTTGCCTTCCTTATAAATAAGCATCATAAACACGGCCACACGCTTAGTGGTGACATAAGAGATAGAAATAACTGTAACGAGACACAGGAGTGGAGTGCTGGGAGTCTGAATGTGTGTGAGGTAATTCACGTCAACTCCAATGAGCTGGTAAAATGTTTACTAAAACATACACAATCAAACACCCCTCTCCCCAAAACCGTGGTTTAAAATGGACATTTGCATTCATTAGCCATGAAATGAGAGGAGACTTGGCTGAGGGGCCCTGTCACCCGTTAGTGTTCTGCCTGAGCAGAAGAAGTACCGATGCCGAAGGTTTACTTCTATTTTTCATTATGGAGGAGAAAATGAGCCATACATACCATCAGAATCTAAAACTCTGCATGAGAAAAGGGAATTGACTTCTTAATGAATTATCTTCATCGGATGACATGTCCTTACACTCTTGGTAGCCCCAAGACAAAACTCTTCTTAGTTTCCCTGGGTAACAGAAATGTACCTCATTAGCTAACGGGGTGCTTTTCATTAGGTGTATGCAGCAGGCACCATGCTCATATTGCTTACATGAGGTACAACATGCTGACTGGATAACTTGAAGATCATCCCCTCCCACTGTGCCTAAGTGGAAAGAGCCACCCAACGATTACTTCCCTGACACCTGCAGAGAGGAATCTCAGACTCAGAATCCCTTTTACTCTACTGTGGGAAATGATCCAACCTCTCCACAAGAAGGAATACTCCATTGGAGAAGATGGAAGGCGTGCTAGATTTAGGGAACCTTGCTGTAGTAAGAGGTTTCTGGCCTGGACTTTCAGGCCTAGCCTCAAGGTTTGGACCTGTAGACCCACAGACTCGCAGAGACACACAGATGCTTACATTAATTTTAGGCCGATTGGCCTAGGACCCAGGCATAAAACTTGCTAACTCTTTACCCTTAACTAACCCATGACTCTTATACTGTTCAGTCACGCGGCTCAGTACCCTTTCTCAGAGCAGTATAGTTGTCCTCTGCATCTTCTGGCTTGGCAGGCAACTCTGGAGTCTCTGTGGCATTTCTGCTCTGTGCTTCCTGTTCCCAGAGTTTTCTTAGTCTGGTAGCCCTGCCCACATTTCCTGTCTGCCTTTGGCAAATCAGTGCTTTCTATTAAACTCATAGGCAAGACAATTATTTACAATGTAACATCATAAATCCACTACACCTTACCAAGAGATGAACAGGTTCTAAATATTGATTTTGAAAAAAGCCTTAACACTAGAAGAAGCAGATTGAGTGTGGTTCTAAAGTACAATGTATCCACTTTGAAGTAAGCATAATCTTATAACTGCATAAGCTATTCACCATTCCCATAAACTAACATGGGAATATGTGGGTAATCTCTCAATGACAAAAACATCTGCAAATAGAAATATTTCATGTCTGAAATGAATGCTATTTTGTTTTTCAGAGGTAAATCTTCCCAATGAAATGATGACCTCTTCAAACGCTCAGCTCATATATCTAAGCATCATGATGGCCTTTAAAATGTTTAAACAATTTCAAATGTCCGGTGACATTTCACCAAGTACTGGCTGAATGAATGAAAGTATGTTGGGGGGGGGTAGTTTTCTAGGTAAATTAATTTTATAAGCAACAGTCAATAATTAAATGCCAACTTAAAATACTTCAGGTGGAGGGATACAGGCAACTAAGCTGGAAAACTTAAGAGAACATGTGGTTGCTCCCATCCCATAATTACCACTCCTTCTGTGTTCTCAACCCCTGAGGTACTACTGCAGGGGACTGTGGCAGAGAAACACAAACCACAGCCCCTTTCAGTGATTTGTCCAGATGGCTTATGAGACTCAACATATGGCTAAAATCACGGCCATAATTCATTACATTGAAGGGATACCAAGCAAAGTAGGCTACGGAAGATTACCAGGAGCAAAGACTTAGAGAAATCAAGTGTCCCCTTCCAGTGATGTCACCATCCCTGATAACAGTGACTCCTGCAGAGAGCTGCTGTGCTCTTACAGGAAATGCTGCCAGCCAGAGAAGCGAGCTGCAGATGGACCTAGAGATTTTTACTGAAGGTTAATCCCCTGCAGCTCCTGTCTAATTTGAGGTTCCCGGAAGGACAGTGGTTGCTCAATGTGAACATGCTGTTTATACCATCAGTGTTACCGCAGTGAGCCATCCTTGGCACTCACCGGGGGTAAGCATTCTGAATTGGAAGTCACAGATGTTGACCAGAGACCAACCTTGCTAATAGCTCTATCTTCGTGACATGAACTCACTTCTGCAACATATGATGCCAGAAGTAACTACGCCTCTCCTCGTCTACTCAAAGGGCATCAATTTTGTTCTTGCTGTCCTTCACGGCTCTAGTTTTTGGTTTTGAGACAGGGTCCTACTATGCAGCCCTGGCTCTCCTGAAGCATTCTGTGTAGACCAGGTTGGCCTAAAACTCACAGAGACCCGCTGTCTGGAATGCTGGGTTAAGCCTGTCATTTGCTTGATGTCTGTTGTCTCTCTCTGAGCTCAATCCTCCAGGGGCTCAGCCCTTGATGGAGAGGCTTTCCATGAAGAGGCCTCTCCTGAACAGGGCTAACAACTGGTCAGCTTGAAAAGGCTTCTCCTCAGCTCATTTCAGTTTGTCAGAGTGCGCTTTCTGCTCCAATCAAACTGGCCTGTCTTGAGCAGTTCACAGGCCATGCTTCCTCGCATTTGCCATCTAGCACATAAAACATGCCTTCTTGACCCAGAATGCTTTGCTGCTGTTGCCAGGGATGAAGAAGTATGTATCCTTTAGAGCTTGGGTGACTCATGCTGAGAATACCCTCAGAAGTTCCTCTCCCTGGGTCTGGAGTAGGTTTCACAATCCTCTGCAGAGAATTTATCAGATCCCAGCCTGAATTACACTCCCCCGTTATAACTGTGTTCCATCAATCAAAATTAATATTAATAATGATTATCATATTTATTATTAAAGTATTATGTTTTAGCTAACATATATCATAATGGACTTCATAATGACATTCTCATACATGTATTCCCTTCATATTTACCCTCCATTCTCCTCCCCCCTATTTCTTCCATCTTTCTGATGGTCTCCTCATCCTCCCCCTGGGTTTTTTCATGTAAAATATATTTCTTTTCCCTATTGGGTTTAAGTTGCTGTGATAAAACACCATGAGCAAGCCAACTTATAGAAAGGAGAGTTTATTTTAGCTCACAGCTCCAAAAGGAAGAACCACACCCATCACAATAGGGGAGTAAGAAGCAAGCAGGGGTGCAGGGGTGCAGGGGTGCAGCGGGAACAGCTGAGGGTTCCCACCTCAAAGCACAAACAGCAGGCAGAAGAGGGGCCCAGAACAGTGTGAGTCTCTGCAAACCCTGAAGCCAGTCCTGACATTTCCTCCATTAAGACCACACCTCCTAACCCTCCCCAAGCAACCACTAACTGGAGACTTAGGGGGACATCCCATCAGACAACCACACCCCTTCTTATCCCCTCCACCCTTCTGATACCTCTTTCCCCTTCACAGCTCCATTCTACTTTCATATCCTATATGTGCACTTTAAAAAAAAAATTAGATTCCACATATGAGAAGAAATATGCAATATTTGCCAGTCTGGCTTATTTTGCTTAACATGTTAGTTCCCGATTCCAGGCATTTTTCTGGAAAATGATATATTTCACTCTTCATTACAGCTGAATAAAACTGTGTTGAACATACACCAGTTCCTCTGACTATTCATCTGCTGATGGACATTTGCTTACTTGACTATTGTGAATAGTGTAACAACAGCACAGATATGCAAGTATCTCTGTGATATGCCGACTTAGATTCACTGTGGTATCTACTCAGGAGTGATGAAATTTTATAATTCTATTTTTAGTCTTTAAAGGAACCTCCGTGCTGATTTCCACGGTGGCTATACTAGTCTAACAGTATTTTTCAGGACCTTTATTGAGCGCCCACAATGTCTAGTATAGTAACTAACAAACTACCAGATTCAAAGAATTGTATTGAAGACCGTCACATTTTTATCACAGTTCTTTGAGCTCCATCCTGCAGCCTAGGGTTGGAAACTACAAAGGTGCACGGCCCTGGCCCAGACGCTGGGAGCGGCGCCTTCTTTCCATTACCCTCTTTGATTGTCTGTGTTTGAGAACTAACAAGCAACTGTACTGTGCTCTCCCATGACCTTGTAGTTGTGGCTTGTACTTTGTAAGCTAGTCCAACTTCTAATCTCAACTTGCTTCCCCTGAACTCTGAGCTTCCCATGCTGATTACTCCACTGTTCTCTTGGGTTTTTTCAAGCTTAGATTCCATCTAGCCCAAGGCAGAATAAATATTAAAGAAATACACAGACACACACAGACACACACACACACACACACACACACACACGTTTCCTGATATCTGTTCTTCCTGCTTCTTTAGCCCAGCTCTCTACCTTTAAGTCAGTCAGAATTAGGGAGCACAGATCTGTCCACATTCTCTCCACAGGAGTGAAAAACAAGGCTCACAGAACCGAGTCCATATGGTCCCTTGCCATACTCAAACTGCCACATAAAGCAAATGCTCAGGGTTTAAACTTACTGTGGGTGATCACTATCTAAAGAAGCAGCACAGCAAATCAATAACCACAGCCCGGAGTTTTTGCCTGCTCTGCTGCAATTCCAGCTTTGGACACTGAGGCAGTTCGAAGGAGGCCATTATCCAACCCTTTCTGGTTCTGCTGTGTGTAAATATGGTCTCCTTCATTTGATCTCATACCTCTGGATGAAGGTCTGTAGCCAACCAGCCAGAAAGACAAAATGGGCATTAAAATACTGAAAACCAATATCACCAAATTCACGGGAGAAATTATTAGCACTTCGAGTATCAGGATGTTCAAGAAGCCCTGTGAGTTTTCCCCACCACCCTCCCTTAGAACCCCTAGAGAAACCCACTACTGCTTCCCCAGGTTAATGGGCTCTCTGTGATTAAAACAAAGTTCTTTCTCTCAAGAACTTAAAGATTACTGAGAGAGAAAATTCTGTTGTTTCCTTTCTCTCTCCCTCCCTCCCTCCTTACCTTCCCCATAGACAACATGCCAAGCACCATCAAGGCCCTGGTTCTACCCCCAGCACCACATACACATATGCACATGCACACATCATACCTATTACCAGCCTCAGATTTTTTGTTTCTTCTTAAACCCTGTGGAGAGCACAATGATTCCTGAGTCCACACTGGCACCAAGAAACCAAGAAACTTAGGGTTATCTTTTCAAAGGAAAAGATATATAGCCCTTTTCTGCCCAGAAGGCTGAGAATGGAGATGGCTAGGTGACCCCTTTGCTTCTGGTAAGGCCAAGCTATGCCTGGCTCCCTAAGCACCTACAACCAGTACCAGAGGTGGCTAATAGTCAAGACGATCTCTACACAACCTGTATGACCTATGACCGAGACCACCCCAGATCTTCCCCACACCCTTAAGATAACACATGCGGCCAGCCTATCTCTAAGAACCCATCCTCATGAAGAAAGTAGCACTCACTTTGAGAAGTATTTTAATGCAATTAGGACTCTTTGTGCACACGTGTCGTATTACACCAGGAAACTTTCCCCAAATTGTAGTATATTAAATATGCCTAAAAATCATGTCAGATTCAAATCATATTGAACTAGATTTCTTTCTTGCTTCATGCAGATCATCACTCTGACAACTCTGGTGGTCCCAGACACCACCACATAACCTGAGTTTGTATTAAAGTTTCTCCTTTATTTCTATTTTGTTCTAATAACTGCCATTAATTTGCTGTCTTGAGCTTAGTTTAAAAAACCCTCAGCATATAAACCTCTGTATTTAGCAAAAGATGCGGTGGTCAAACTTCAGCATCCTTGACTACATTAAAGACAGGATGGGATACGCTGAAACACACCTCTGGGGACGAGTCTGTGAGGGTATGTAGAGAAGATGAGCTGAAGAGAAAAGAGAAATCTATGAGATGGTAGCTCCATCTCATGGACTGGGGGTCCAAACAGAATAAAAGAGGAAAAAGAGAAAGCCACCAGCATGCCATCATCCCCTCCTCTCTGCTTTCTGGTCCACAAAGAGACTACATTGATCCATCACTCACCCCTTATTATAATACACAAGGGACACTGCCTATGTCAGGTGATGTGGTCATAATTGCAGGAGAGGATTTTGGGCTGCTGCATGAACATTCCTATCAGCACGTTATACATTTGAGCTTCTAAAGACAAGCCAATTCAAATTCTGTATTCCCCAACTTCGCTATTATAAACATTTTAATTTTAAAAAGTTGACTGTTGAATTTTAATGAATGAGCAGGTTTTAAGTGGATATATTTTTAGCTATATGTTGTATATATGTGTGTGTGAATAATAATGTTTGTGCACATGACTGCAGTGTCTCCAGAGGCCACAAGAGGGCATCATGTCTCCAGGAGTTGGAGTTAGAGACAGTTGTGAGCCACTCAATGGTGTTGAGAACTGAATTCAGGTCCTCTGCAATCACAGTGTGCAGTGTTCTTAACCACAGAGCCATCTCTGCAGCTCTGAATGAGCAATTTTTAATTATAACTTTGCAGCAATTTGGGCATAAATAAGAAATTTTGGAAAAACATCTGAAAACTATTCTTTGACAAAGTTTAAAAATTGGTCTTTCGTGTTTTATATAATTTTTTAAGCCATTGCTTAAGGACATCATTTACTTATTCATTCGCTTAGTGTGGGTGTGTGTGTACCTTGGAGGTGAGAGGACACCTTTGGGACTTGGCTCTCTGGTTTCTGAATGTAGGTGCCAGGGATCAGAGGGTTCATCAGACTTGGTAGCAAGAGCGTTTACCTAATGAACCATAACGATGTCCCCTCTTGAAACTGTTTTTTACTAAACAGTGCAATGATAAATTTTTTCAAATTCATGTCCTAAACTTCTACTGTTTCTAAATGATACAGACTGAAATAAGTGGATTTTCACAAAGCCAACACTATATAAAATGCTCAATAAAGTCAGAGCTAAACTCTTAATTTACAAACTGTCCAGAGCACCCCATAGACCTAACATTTTAAAATCTTAACTGCCTGAAGCTCTCCTTCCTCATCTGTCCTATCAAGTCTACTTAACTCCCTACCGGTACTTATGCTAATTCATTAGCCCCTCAGGGAGGGCAAACCAGCCTGCAACTTCTTCTCCAGGCACTGAGGCATGGCTTCCTGGGTCAGTGAGAAATAAATCTCTCAGTATAATTGCATGCTGGTTTATGTGCCGCTGTCTCCTGCTGGGAAAATGCTAAAATATTTAAGGTTTACTATCTGATGTGATTGTGGCTTTATAATTAAAGTCTGGGATGGGAGGAGAGTGCAGGAAAATTCAGTACTTTATTATTTCAGCACGAATAGACCTTCAACTAGTAAACTTTTAGACTCTATAAAAGTTTTGCTAAATTAGGAGCTGGTAGATTCATTTACAGAGTCTCTTTAACAGCTATATGAAGACAGTACAGTATAGCTCTGAGTTAGAAAAACAAGGAGCCTTGTATATGTCACAAAGATCCTAATTATCCCTGGTGATAAAAGAAAAGAAACTTTGTTTGTGGTGTTAAAATGTAACAATTTCTAACACAGTGGCGTACCTGTCTCTGCAGGCCCTCCGCAAGCAGGAGGGTACCATTTGATATCATTCCTAATTAGAACACTATTTTGGGCTGGAACTATCTAGTTGGCAAGTAAGTAGGGCATTTACTCACCCTCACATTCCCTCTCTCATCCTCCCCTTAAGCCTGACTCCTGGACTAGAAGATAAAAAGTGGAGTTGGGGGCAAGATGTGGCTGGAGAAGGCATCTGGGTTTTATCACCTAGTCAGTCAGCTTGGAGCTTCCTACTGGCTCTGCAGACTTGCACGTCCTGGTACAAATAAAGGAAGTATCCTCCACCACCCATTGCTCCGGCAGCCCACAGCCTTGGGCTTAGGAGGCAAGCAGGCAGGACACAGCAAACCAAGGCTAAAGTGATCCAGGCTTGAATCTAATTGGGGGAAGGGGGTGTTCTTTAAACACATAACTGCTTATATAGCTTGTTTATATCGACTGTAATGCTTGGTTTGAATGCAGAGCAGACTGGAAGGGGAGCCGGATATCAGGGGCTCACACTCCTGTCTGTGGGCCATCCCCAGGAGAGGTCCAGCTCAACCTGTGTCACCAGACAGGAAAACCACAGGCTATTAGGAAGGCCACACACCCAGAATCAACCGGCCTGTGAGACTAAGAAATGAGTGGGCTGCAGCAATACCACATTGGGGGAAACAGGAGACCGGTGGCAGTTCTCTGAGTGTGAATCTGTGGTTTGTAACTGGCTAGTTGCTCGAAACCAAAACCAATCCAGTATGTGTGATTGTTTAGGAGAGCAATTAAGCTCAGCTAAATCGTTCTCAGTTAATTAAATGATTTTCATGTGGAGGCGTGGCTAGTGGACGAAGCCTCCTGGAAACTAGTATCAGAAAGAAATGTTTAGTGTGGGGAAAAATCAGTTCCAGATGATTCCGTTTACGTCTTGTGTTTAAATTCAGACTATCAAGTCTAGACACTGGAAATTAAACTACAGGCCAACAAAAAGCGCCCAGGCGGAACAAAGAGGCCACTCACCGCTCCCTTTATTGGAAGGGTACAAGGTAGTCCCCCCAATTCTATGTGTGACAACTTTCTTCAAAACAAAATCTCAGCTTACATAATCAGAAAAGAGAGGTGAGAAGTACCAAGGCAGGCCTTACATCTGATGAGCCGGTGCGGTGGTCAGGAGGAAGAGATGATGGGAAATAAGTCAGCAAGAGTGAAGGGCGCACAAAGGCACCCAGCTAAAGCTTCGTGCGCCACCAGCCCGCACTCGGTCTACCCCTGGGCAGTGTACGGCCTGCAGAGTGTGCCCTTGTGAAGTGTCACACCGCATGTTACTGTTATACCAGTAAGAACCATAATGAGGAGATGGGTCTCCTCTCATGTGTAAGGTTCTAGGTTCTACCCCCAGCATGAGGAAGAGGAGGAGTAGGAAGAGGAAACAAATGGAGAGTTTGTCTACGATGTGAAAATGGTCATAGTAAGGAGGGACTCCGTGCCCCACACTTTCAATCAGTCCGTAGTATTTCACTTATTACAGGTAAGACAAAGCACTGACTGTCCTGCTCTGGGGCTTCTGTTAGAGCAACACCCCCACGGCAGGCCTGTCTGCAGATGTTAGTCTAGGTTTGTTTTGCCAACGGAGCACACTAAGCAGAGAAGACCAAAAAACCTTACCACAAACTAACTACAGATAAGAACCCAAAGAAATATTCCTTGGTATTCATCTGACTGGATTTCTCCTAGGAAGGCTCCGGTGGGTCACACCCTCCACATCCCCACTATGCTGTCTCCGAAGGGAAAAGAAGTACATCCCACAGTCTGTTCCTCACTCGCACCTAAGGACAAGGAAGCTAAGTCAGACTTTTGAGGAGCAAGTCCCTTTGAAGCCGAGAGGAGCAGGGAACACTGGCCATCAGGAGCTGTCATGGCACTCCTGGGTCTCCTTCCTATGCCTGCTCTGGCCATCCCAAAACTGAGCTTATAACACACCTCAGACTTAGTTACAGGGGTGAGCAAAGGTGATGTAGTTAACTTTCACTTTCAACGGAAGAAAACAGCAAGTATTGTCTAATATTGACCAGTGACTACCCAGAAACGCACCTGGGCTTTTTTGCAGTGATCTGCGAGTGCCTTTCTAAATGCATCCGTTTCAAAGGAACAGGCTTTTATCACCAGTGTTTAGGCACACCCTTTATTCAGTCCCATTGTGAGTTTTGAAAAATGACATCCAACAGGATAAAAAGCTGTAAGCTAATATAACACCCGAAGACAATGCCCCAGTTGGCTTCCCATCCCAGAAGCACCCAGGGATCCTCACTCAGGGAGTGTCCCTCCAAAAGAGGTCAACTCCAGGCACCCTAGCAGGGACCATAGGAAAAGGGAGGTGGTGAGGGGCAATGTGGGAAAAGAACAATCATGTTTAAATTACATGAGCAGAGTCCTCATTAGTGACAAATCTGACATAGAATTATTTTAATGGCATGTACCTTTTATTGCTTTTGAATGGACAGAATGAACAGAACAAACCTCTACTTTCTTAGGTAATGAAAAGCAGATAAAATTTTATGTGTAACTGGTATGTTTTAAAACTGATGTTTTAAAGCCATTTATCTCCTAGGAAAAACATGCTTCAAAGTCATTAATTGGTGGCCATAAATTTTAATTTTCTTCTTGGTCTAATAATCACAAATTTCAAATATGCAGGCTCAAAAACAATGAGGTTTTACTGGTTTAATTAGGAATACTGGTTGAAGGATTTCCTAGAGATTACAACAGGACAAATTAACTCTTGTCAGCAGAAAGTCTGGAGTACAGAGCGTCCAATGTAATCAGCCAGAAGACGAGCCTGGAAAGTTAACTCAGGTATATCAGTCTGTAAAAATAAGTATAGTGTGCGTCTATCTGTCTGTCTGTGTCAAGGACAGGATAGACACAAGGGTCAAGCAACATAGTGCACACTTGTAATCCCAACACTAGAGAAGTGAGAATAAAAGGTGAAGAGTTAAGACCAGTTTGCTGTACAGTGAGTTCAAGGCCAGTCGGGACTACATGGAATCCTAAACATAGAGAAAGGGGTGGGGGAGGGAGAGACCAAATGACATACTACCTTGTCAGAGATGCTTCCTATTTTCCATAAAGGAGCGTGTGTACGTGCATGTGTACAAGCAAAGGCATTACTGGGGGTTCAATGTGCATGTGCAAGTCATGTTTACAATTAAGAGCGGTTTTCAATGTTCAGATGACTGTGTCTCAAGAGAAGGCTCAGTGGTTAAGGGAATTTTCTACTCTTGCAGAGGGTCTGTGTTTAGTTCCCAGCACCTGCACAGCCATTCAGAACCAACTATACTGCAGTTGACCTCCATAAGTACTACATGCATATAGTGTTCAGACAAACATGCTTGCAAAATACTCAAATACATAAAAAAAATAACACTTTTAGATTGCTTATATCCCACTGTGATCACAAGTGGTGATTAAGTAAGCAAAGAAACCTAGATCTTCAGGTACTGTGCCAGGTGTTATGAAAAGTCCTAAGACGCACCAGTGTTCCAGGCACAATTTTCCAAGAAACAAAGTATAACATAAAATGAACTGATGTTGGCCAAGGTAATTAAAAGAAGAGAGATATCTAAATAGGATTGCAGAAAGCAAAGAAGACGTCTAGAGTCATGAGGAATTTATCTTGAAAAGTACATCTGAGAATCCATGGGCTAATTCTGAATAAAATATACTTGGAAAGAAGAAAGTCACCTTCCCTTTATTGGCTCTCCCAATGGGGCTGGGAGTGAGCACAAAATTGTAAATTTGTCCCATAAGCAGAAGTCACTAGCAGTTCCAACGAACCTTCTTATAATGGTGAATTTCTACATTAGCTTCTCTTATACAATTGTAGACAATGGCTCCTTCAGGCTAGAGAGCCAGGGAAACTAAGAAGCCAAAAGCCTCAGAATTAAAAACACTGTGTACCCTAGAAAGTCAGTAGTAAAATTCCACATTCAAACACCCAAAGTCCGACTCCCAGTGCCTGGGGTGTCAGAACACAGCCTTAGAAGAAGAAACGAGAGACAGAGAATCAATGTACCTCTATTTTTTTTTTTCATCTAGGACCCCAGCCTATTATTGGATGGCACAGCCCATGTTTGGAGGGGTTTCCACTCATTGGCGGACTCTTACAGGAACTTCTCTGAATATTCTCACACGTGCATCTACACATATTCTTTCATAACTCTGAAGGCATCTGCAGTCCAGTTAAATTGACATTACACATTAATCACTGGTGGGTTTCTTGTTTTTAAAATCTTTCTTAGCAGAATCCAGAACTTCCTAGTTGAGCCAGTTGGGGCAAGTAAAACTTGGGACAAAAACAGCAGTTTCATGGCTTGAAGAAGCAGAAGAAAGAAAAATACCAGTGAGGGTCACAGAGAAGAAAGTTATCGTAGAACATACGCTGAGCCTAGGTGACCCCCCAAAAAGGCACATGCCCTTGGCAGATGACAAGGATCCCAGCCTAAAATAACTGAAAAGCAATCACTGCTGTCCTTCACAGGGATGGCTGTGCATTAAGTTAGGAGCTTGTTAAAGCAAACAGAAATCCATACTCTTTGGAGAAATTCAACGGAACCCACAAACCCACAAAATCTTTAAAATATTCTGAATAAAAGCCCTATTAGTAGGCTTATTTAAAAATATGAATAGAGGACTGATTACAAAAAAAGCAACCAATGAAGACCAACCCCAAATGACCAGAGTTTGCAAAATTAGGTAAAGATGACTTTAGTCAGCTATCATTACCATGCAAGGAAAGGAAATGAAGCATGCCTTACAACTGAAAATTACAAAGTACCAAAAGGGAAGTGTGAAAACCTTAAGCTTCCCAGTGTACAACTTAAAAACTTCATAGGCTAGTTTACTATCAGGTTAGAAATAACACCGAGAAAACAGAATGAGCCAGTATGAATAGAGAACAAAATTTCTTTTTAAAAGTAAGTGTCCTTAAGACAATGGTAGAAATCCTAACATGTGCATAAATATAATCCCAGGAAGAAAATAAAGACAGAAGGGACAGAAAAATATTATTTCAAAACATTATCAGACTTCTCTTAATCCTAGAGAAAAGCATAAACCATGGCATCTTAAGGCAATCCCCTGGCTTCAAGCTCATAGGGAAGTTCCCTGTGAAAGACCAACCTGCTTTATTTAGTACTTATTCATTCAGTGAGGACCACCTTCACTGCTCTGCTATGAAAGCCTTTCTAAACTTTCTTAATTCTTTGAAAAAAAAACTCACACAACATATTTTGATCATGTTTACCCTCATTCCTCCCCCTAATTTCTCCAAGAGCCAACCCCTACCCCCACATCTCCATCCCTTTCTAATTTCAAATCCTTTTTAAAAAGTTCAATTCAGGTTGGCCATTATATACTCATGTGTTTGGAACGATATACCCAAGTATGGTCAACCTGAGGGGGGCACACTCTTAAAGAAAAATGACTCTTCCTCTCCCAGAGCAATAGCTCCTCAGTTGCCAGATGTAAGGTACCATTCTCAAGTTGTTGGTCAGGGCTAACCTGGAGACTCCCAGAACAATGCAGCTTATTGCCATTGCTCTTCATTGTCCACAAGAACTTGACTGCACACCTCTATTGCTGATGACATTAAACACTTTGGTCATAGGACATAGAGAAGTCAAGTCGACAGTGACTAGAAAGTGTTTGTCCATGCTGGCTAGGTTTCACAGTGGCAGAAGGTGCTACGTAGGCTTCTGGAGAAAAGAAAGTCATCAATAACCTTACCCAGCTATGACTGAAATGCAAGAGGTATGCCCATGGGGCAATCGTGGCATAGATGCCATGGAAGTAACCAACAGTCAAATGCGTCCTGATTGGATTTAAGGCACACTTCCTAGAAAGAAAGGAATGGCTGGTCCACAGCTGTGAAGCTCACAGGCTCCTGGGTCAATCTAGTACTATTATCCTGTTAAATGGACATAGTGTCAAGTTACCCTTTAAACTTGGATTTCTATATACTCAGCTCTCAGACATTACCAAAGAGGTTTCCTATGCAGTGAAAAATAATTAATGTAGAAACTCACAACTGTTCAAAGAGCTGAGCCACGGATGGGATATCTATATCACCCCCTCCTGAGGCTTCAGGACTACTATGAAAGAGACACAGAAACACTGAAAAGTCTAGAATGGAGAGGGGGGCAGAAGCATGAAAATGTCTTCTGGACATGACAGGACTGTTGCACTCGTGGTATTTCTAAACACTAAATAAGACATTACCCAATTCATGAGATTACTAAAAGCCACCTAAAGCTTTAGAGTTGTTCAAATTTTACTTTATAGGATTCCCAGAGGTCTCCAGTTTTTTTTGAGGGGCATGGTTTTGAGGCAAGGTTTCTCTGTGTAATAGCCTTGGCATTCACTTTGTAGACCAGACTGGCTTCAAGCTCATAGATATGCACCTGCCTCTGCCTGGGATTAAAGGCGCGTGCCACCATTTCCGGCCTATGTCTCCAATGTATTATAAATGTTGCTATTAATTTTAAATGTTCTTTATTGGTCACAGAATGTGATCTCTAAACTCAGAAAGAGCTGTTTCATGCCCAAATAATGACAAACCAGTGAGAGGTAAAGACAGTAAGATGAAGGATAAAAACAAATTCAGTATGAGAGACAGGAGCCTTTTGCCATCAGAACCTTTGGTAGGGGCACAGTTTCCACATTAGTATTGCTCATGAAATCTCGTTCTTTGCTATCCTAAATAAACCTTTCAATTGAGATTCCTAAGTTTATCTTTTGCTGTCTCTATTAACTTTTAAGTTGATGTTTTAGGTCAACCTCTTCTTTGTAGGAAAAGTCCACTAAGTAAGTTGCAGAATGCATAAGAAAAACGAAACAAAACAACAGAACCCGGTCCATCACCAATGCAAATGAGTCACTGGTTTGTTTGATTAGTACATGCTATCAATGCAACCCACTTCAAGGAAAATGTGAACACCTTAATTCCTATGACCTTGGCTGTGAGGAAGGAGAAATGTCATCTATATAATCTGCTCACTTCTATTTGGAAACAATTTTGTTACCTTTTAAATGTGCAATCAAAACTTAAATCTTAAGATTTGAAAAGCTACACGGGTAAGAAAGCCACTCTCTTTGGGGCTTCAGGAGATACTGAAGACAAGAGAAATGGCTGGGGTTAAGAGCACATGCTACTCTTAAAGAAGATGTAGGTCCAGTAACCTGCACCCAGGTGGCACCTCACAACCATCTGTACCTCCAGTTCTAGGGGGTCCAATGCCCGAGCTGGGTCTCCACCATCCCTGTATACATGCATACATGCAGGCAAGCACTCATGCACTAAAGATGAATATATCGTTTTAAAAACAAGAATTTGTGTACATAAGTATATTTATTTCTTTTTGCCCTGACTTTCATTTTTTTAAATTACTAGTGTGCTAGCTCAATAATTAAATTTATTGTTCTCCTGGATAAAAAAATAAAATAAAAATTTTAACTAGATGTATTCTACATTTTTCAAGATGACTTAGGGGCCAAGATGAGAGCTGAGACACTTAGAAAGCTCCCTTCACATAGGATCAAAGCACCAATCAAAAGACATCTGGTCTTGCTTACTTCTCAGACAGCCATAACTACAGACTCCTCCTTTACTGGACCCCAAGATCCTCTATAAGTCAAACAAACACCTAAACAAAGCACACAGTATCCACATATAACAGTCACAATTTCATAACTGCTTAAGAATCTCATGATTCAACAGAAAAACAAAGCCAAACCTAAACCCCTGTTATCAAAATTGGGAAATAAGTTTTAAAGAAAGAAAGAGAAGAAAGAAAACCCCACAAACCTCTGTATGATTTCCATGCTGCACCCACCACCAAAGGACTGGTTTAGAACTTGCTATTTGTCATCTCTCAGGGTCTGGGCTGCCAAATTCAACGTTAACGTATAGATTTATATCTACAATCTTAAGTGCTGGACAGAGAGGTCCAGCTCAGTTTTGTTGCCCTGAGAAATTAAGCAGTTTACTAAGCCTCCAACCTTATCCCAGCAGTCTGTGGGCAACTGTGAATATGTGACCTCTAGAATTCCCTGGGAGTCAATTTTATTGGGCTATTAATTCTCTTATTCATTACATTAAATTCAAAGCTACTCTATTACCCTATATTTTACCTTATAATTTGCTAGGGTAGGGGAGAAGGATCAGTGGTTAAGAGCACCGACTGCTCTTCCAGAGGACCCAGGTTCAATTCCCAGCACCCACATGGCATCTCACTTCTGTTTATAAATCTAGTGCCAGAGGACTGGGCACCTTCCCACAAACATACATGTGAGTAAAATACCAATACACATACAATAAAAATTATAATGCACACACATATACACACTTTTCTACTTTGATGTTTTCATATGTTTTCCTTTTAGTTGCCTGCAGTATATGGAAAGTTAAACACTGTGGCTCCATCAGTAACAACGGAAGAAATACAAATTGAATGCATTATTCAATTTTCAGGAGGCTGATTATTGACCCTTTAGTGCCACCTTGAATTATTTAGTTTAGAAAGTCTAGTAAATAATTACAAATCATCAACCATTATCCATATTCTTTAGAGCACACTATTTTAACCATAAAGATGAACATTAATATTTCATGATTAGAATACTCACAAGGATACATAAAAAGAGCACAAACTGCCAGTGAATTCTGCATCTACCTGTGTTTTCCTCTTAATGGCTTTAAACCCAACGATCCTAAAACACCTCGTATCCCCTATATTTCAAAAAGGGAGGGGGCAGATTTTATTTCCAACAAAGTCACTGTTACACTCCCTGTAATGAACTGTAAATGCCTCACTGCAGATGGACATGTTTCCTGTGTGTTTTGGTTGGTTTTAGTTTTCAGCCCCTGGGCACCAGTCCCTACAGATGGACTTGGACTTCTCCAGGCTACTCATCGTCTGCTAAGCTCTAATCACATTCAGCCAAGCCAGGGACAGCTACCAACAGGGGTCAGGACATGCTGCTCCAGCATATGGCACACTGGTTATCTTAAGATGAAGGAACTTGAAGTAAACAGTAGAAGCTGGAAGGTGACCTTGACTTCCCCACCACACCCTTCTCCCTTTAAAACAGATCATAAAACACAGGAAGGATTTTATAGCCTTTCCTTGAAGCAGGTCAAAAGACCACTGTTATGAAATGTGCCCTCTCCACACACAGAAGTAGCATCCTTTTCTCCAAACACACAAGGCACAAGGGAGTATTAGCAAAGAGCCTGTGCTCATTAAATTTACCTCAGAACCCTCTGCCCTATCATATTTCTCCATGGCTGTCCATTCTCCATCAACGCTACTGCAAAAACCACTCATGTCTAATGAATGCTCCTCACGACTCCATTTCCTTACAGAGGCTCCTGAGTCACATAAAACAAATAAATCTATATGCTTTCCTCTTGTTAATCTGCCTAGCAGGGCAGTCTCGGCTATGAAGCCAACATGAGCAGAAGAAAGCTATCTTCTCCCATGCTACAAAAGGGTTTTCAATATCTTGTCTCTGATCAACTCTAAAAGATCTGTTCATTTACACTCCAGATAATGGGAACATTTTCCCCCTGGTGAAATGATAAGCAGATATATGAGCAACACAAAAATCACTTTTGCCTTTTCATGAACAGGGTATAAGAACTTGCGTACCCTGTGGCTGCAGTAACCATGGATCCAATTTGCCCAGTTCTTCCCCAATCTGTATCTCTTATTCAAGCAGTTATTCCCAGCTCTTCCTTTGGTTCTTAAGCTATTCTGGCTTGGATAATTCATTATATGGACACCCTACAATAGCGTACTTTCTTTAAAGCACCCTTGGCTTAACACTATGATGGAACCTATATGGATTCTCATCAATCAACAGTAACTGAGCTACACTCGGCAGCTAAAAACGCTGCTGTGCCTGCTTCGAGTCAATCTTTCTTTACAAGGTGCTTGTTAGAGAACCTGAAAAAAACAAGGGGCTAGAGGTGCCTGTAGATTTGCAGAACCATCACTGCGACGGCTTGACAATCAGTGCCTCTATTCATCCAAGACTGGCTTCCAGCCTGAGCCACCTAGAAGTGTGCTTGCAGAAGAGACTAATTAATGGAGGGTACAGATGAATTCTCAAGGTATAGGTAACGAATCTGCAGAGGTCAGGTTGTGGCAAATACACACCTTAAGTACACCGTGAGGTTTTTTTTACTACACAGTATGTAAAGGCATGGAAACTGAGCACAACCGAAAAATAATGACATGACAGGACTGCACATTTTCCCAACACACAATAAGGGAGAAGAGAGTGGCATGATGTAAGCCCCGAGACAAAACTGTCATAAAAACATGCAAAAGAGTAAAATGCTTAAAACCCCACCCCCTGGACTAATTCATCCTGTAAACTGGAAATCTTGTGATGAGTGGCATAAGGGCATGCTCTAGTACAATACAACTGAGACACAGCAGCACGGCCATGAGCATCAAGCCGTGGGAGGAATGTGCGCTCGCTCACCCTGTAGAGACATCGAGGAGAGCCCTCTCCCTTCTCCTGTGGCTGGGGACAATACCAACAGCACTGTTGGCTTGCATCTCTGTGTTGCTGTCTTTACTGTTAGTTCTCTACAGAGAAAGAAGCTGCACATGTTCCTAGAACAAACGTAATTTAATATTTCTAATTACACACAGGGTACTAAAATGTATCCAAAGTCTTCTGTTTCATCCACTTTGAGTCATGTGTCCTAGGGCGGTAAGTTATGTTTGTGTGTTGGCACAAGATCTAATTTTACAGAAATAAAAATGAAAACAAGGGCACGTATAAGATCAATAAGCATCCCACAGAACACAGAGAAACCAGTGCACATGCAAGACACAGAGCAATATACAGTCTGCTATAACAGGAGTATGCTAAGCACCCAGCCTAAGAGCCAGACCACTGAACACAATCTAATGCTCCACTCAACATCCTGATCCAAACTTTCTGCTAGTTTATGATTGGCTAAGGCAATAGTGACAAGTTCTGTTAAGTTGTAACACGACAGTTAAGGTTAAGGTCTTAAGGAATGGACACTAGAGAAGCTTGCTGGCTCCAATTCCCAAGGTCACACACCACTCTAAGACTGTGTGTCCAGGTGCACTGGGACAAAGCAATACCCTGGTTCCCAAAGAAAGGATGAGAAGCCAGCACCAGCACTTCCTAAAAGCTTCTCCCTCACTGCCCAGTACTGAGACTGAAGCAGGGTCTTGTGCCTGCTAGCCATGTGCTCTACTGATGAGCTGTAGCACACAGCCATTCCCTTTTCTGTGCTTCCCCTGGTGCACACAGTATCAATTTTAACCAGTTTCTGCCAACTTAGATGATCAATGAAAGGAGCTACTGAAAAATCTTGTTTATAAAATGCTTTTGCAAAAGGATAAATCTTGCATATTTTCCAGACTAAACGGTAACTAAGTGGCCAGAGAGACGCTCAGTATGCACACGTACGTAAGATTGCAGAGTGGTTCTCAGAACATGTTATTTTCCTGCTGGAGGCCAGACTCCTGAGTGAAACAGAGCTGAGCAACATGGAGCAACCATGCAAATCTCTCTTAGCGGCCCTTACAGTGTTAGAGGCTAGCCTCCTGATTCTCTGGTGAGCATCTCTGGCTTTCCTGACTCCATAAACCCAAATTCTCCATTCCTCATGCTATATCCAACAGAAAAATATTCTTCCCACAGTTCAGAACGCACAGACTAAATGGCCATAAATTCCACCAAATTCTAGCAAATCAACAAAACTCTTGGACTATTCCAGCATCCACTCTGCCATTCTTGCTATAAAAAAAATAGATGGTTATTGCTACTTTAAAAACACATTTATCCAACGTCTTTCTTTTCCAACCAGATAATAAGCTTCATGAACTGTATACTGAGATCCATCAATCAATAGGCGCTTGTTAAGTGATGAGAAAGAACATCTCTGGGCTTCAGTGATTGTTTTCCTTCTCCCTTTCAAGTAAAGAGAAAGAAACAGTGAGACAAGAGAATGCAGTGGCTCTTTAAAACGCTGGAGAAGGAACTTCAAGCAGTTCATACCTTTGCTGTCTACACTAAAATCAGAAGTCCTGCAGGGCTGGGGTGTAGCTCTTGCTATCTAAAGTATCAAATCTTACTTCTCTAGCAAGCCAAGGACCAAGCATCAATCCCTAAAACCCAAACAATATGAATACTGCCAGTGAGGCTCATGTGCAGGAAGTGTGGTCTCTAACTGAGGTGGTGGTCAAATGATAGAATTTTAAGAAACGGGATCTGGTGAAGGATACCAGCTCCCAAGGGCTCTGATTATTAATATAGCAATACATAAATATATCTCATGGGTGATTAGATCCCAGGGGATTGCTATACGAAGGATGGCCTGGTCACTCTCTAGTGCCTTCCTTCCCATTCCATACCGCTTGGTCCCTCTAGAACATTCCACTCTCCTCTCTTGTACATGACCCAATGACTGTGCAGTCATTTACCATGTGGCACTCACCAGAGCCAAGCAGATATCTCCTGAGGCCCTAAAACTGTGAGTTAAAGTATCCAGCCTCAGGTGTTTTATTACAGCAACAGAAAACAATATAAGACAAATAACATATTCTCTCTGAAAAATGTTTATCTGCCAAGATGGCATTTTTTTCTGAAAATTATTTATTATTATTATCTGATACAACATAGCAGAACCTACTTCTGTCTTTTTATTTTAGATTTTTAACAAAAGTCAAGCAATATTTGCAAAGTAGGATTTCAACAATGCCGTGATTATAAGTTTAAACACAAGTACCATTATAGGGCCATGTCTATATTCAGCATGGCAATGTGAGCTGCATGAAGTACACAGCAGGACTCATACCCACACTCTCTCCTTAACCGTTTTCAACTTATTACTTTTGACATAAAAGTTAAAGGGAAATTCCACAAAATAGTCTAATTAAGTTTATCTAAAAAATAGTTAACAGGTTTTTGATTGTTGCTAATTTTTGTTTCTGATAATGATATCATAAACTATTTGGAAATTTTAACTTTGTGGAAATCATAATATGTTTCTTTTGTTAACAAATATTTTAATAAACCATAAAACTTATAGCTCTTATTAGTAGAAGACCCATAGTTCTATTCATGAATACATATGTGTGCTTACATACGCACATAAGACAGTGTATTCAAAAAAGCTTTAACACATATTTAGTTAAACAGCCTTCGGGTTCTTTGATTTGGTGCAATCATTTGACTGTCATCTAAAATTTTCATGCATAATGATTGCACTTAATAGTATATTCTTTATTCTACAAATATGCACTCAAAACTATGACCTATCAATTATATTTCCCATGTATATGGGCCTTTGTGTTGTGTGTTTCTTTTAACTATAATTTTTAGATCCAGATAATTATTTTGGAAAGGGTACCCACCCAATCTACCCACTTCTAGTCAAATATCATTTTAAATTGCTCCTTTAGGACTTCTAAAAAATGATCATTTAAATATTCATTAAATGTTCATAGACAGTTGTTGAATCTTTCAATTTCAAATGCATTTTCCATTTTACGTGCTCATGATTTCAGTTTGTGTTTCTATGTATGCCCACAAAAACGGCATCTGATCAAGTCTGTGGGAGAAGCCTTTGTAGTGGTGTGAACATGAGGTGTATGGCCCCTCGCCCTCTGAATAGTTTCCATGGAGCTCTGCTGAGACCTACCTCTGGAATCACTGGCATTTACACAGCAAAAACTGGGAGAAAAGTGGGTGGGAAGAACATGTCTTTCTCAGTATTTCCCAGTGACAGGACCCAGAAAGGGCCAGCCCATTTCCCAGTTCCTTTTTTCAGATTTCCTTGAAACCCCAGGAGTCCCGGTACTATTGAAGGACGATCTAATTGCGTTAAGGTAACAAGCTTGCTTTAAAGCATATGAACAAGAAACTGAAACCATGACGTAAACTAGCAAAGACACAGAATGAGCGAAGAAACTGTATGTGAAGGGCAAGAGTGGTCCTAAAAAGACCATCCCTAGAAGTCCCTGTCGGAGCTATGGCCAAGTCACTCTGCCACAGCTAAGGGTCACTCATTAAATGTGCGAAGCTAGAGAAGATGGCATCATTTTGGAAGGAAACCTTGGTGGCAGCCAGGAACTGAATGCCATGCCGGCTCACTCTGGGAGCTTCAGTGTAGGCTGTGGCTGTTCTCAGACTGTCAAGGAGAGCACACCAGTGGTTTATGCCTTGGCATCTCTACTGCACACTGACCTTTCTAAACATGCCCAAGGGATTCAGTCAGCACTCTGCATATGAAACAAGGCTTCATTAGAAGTCCCAAAACTTCTTAGAAAAGTATGAACTCACAGTGTTTAAAAAATGGTGTCAAAGCTCAGCATTGGTGGTCCACACATTTAATCCCAGCACTCAGGAGACAGAGGCAGATGGATCTCTATGAGCTCAAGGCCAGTACAGTCTACAGGGCGAGTTCCAGGACAGCCAGGGCTCTGTCTAAAACTCTGTCTGAGGAAGCATGACTAACTGACCAGCTTAAGTAAACTCCACACATGAAATATTAATTTATATGCTATCTTCACATTTAATATAAAAGGATTGTTAAACAAATATTAATCTCTACGGTATTAACTATTATCTCAGAGCTTCTCTCCTCAGAGCTTGCCCTAGTCACCTCCCTGCTTTAGTTACACTTTCCTCTTCTTAGATTTTAGGAACTGCAGAGTCTGAACTGATGTCACCCCTGGGTTCTCTGGCACTCCACTCACCGATGGTTTTTACACACACAGCCAATGACTCTCTTTCACATGACATGGTATTTTCCAACAGTCTCCTTGGGCTCCATAGGCTTGACTGTGTGCTCCTGTGCTGAGCTTCCAAAGTCCCTGCATACCTCATGCTATTACCCACAATAAAATATTGTCATTTTCTTCAGAGACTAACTGCCTTTTCTTATATGATGGTGCTGCTGGCAGATACTATAAACACAGCTTCATCTGTGTTTATATAGAAAGGATTTACAAAAACAGAAGTGATAATGACTAGGAGAAGACCCTTAGAGTAATTTTTACCTCTTACCCTTCTGTAGGCTTCAGTGACATAATTGCTCATTTAATAAATTCTTACTGAACTTACACTAGACGCTAGATGCTTGGCCATCCACAAGTACAAGCAAGAACCGGGCATAGTGGCAGCCGGTGTGGTAGAGGACTCCACATATGAACATAATTAAGCACAAGAGACTGTGGGAGCCCACACTGGGGACAACATGTCAAGCCCAAAGAATTTAAAGGAGGATGTGCCAATGCCTGGACATCTGAACTTGAGCATTAAGCATCAACAGGAAGAAATCAGAGAGAAGCCTGAGGGAATGCAGATGGTGGCATCAAACTCACCAGCAAATCAGCCAAACCCAAACCAAGTTGCAAGGCCTAGCAGCTCCCCTTAAAGGGGAAATAGCCAAAGCATCATCTTCCATTCCATTACTCCATACCAGGACCTGTGATTTAAATTCCCCTTTAAAAAGGTAATCGTGCAATAAAAGCATCTATCTACAACTGCGTTGCTACGATCTTCAATACTTATGGGATTCTACAAAGTATATTCCCCTATTAATGCAATTCTGTGGGGTTGAAGTAATATAACTAGGATCTGTATGTTAGCACTTCCTCTGCAGTCGAAAAGTTCGTAAGAAAAAGAAGAGAGAAGGTGCTGGCTAGTGAGATGGCTAGTGAGATAGTCAGTTAGTCAGACTAACTGGAAAGACAAGAGCTGACTCTGCAAATGTGTCATCTGAGCTCAACACGTTCTTCTTGGCACGCACAGGCATGCGCTAAACACATACTGAGTAAATAAATGTAAGAAAATTTTTATATTTTGTAGATCAGCTGACTACTGATAGTTACCCATTGTCATGTGGACTCCTAATTAGTTCAAGGATCTAGTTCTTGCTTTTATGGCCAGGGTTCACTTTGTTCCCCAAACTTGAAGCAAACAGATGATGTGAACTACTGAACCCTGGGATACTCTTTCTTGCCAGTGGGCAGTGGTAAAGACAGACAATAACTCTGTGTAGACAGTTTATTATTGCCCTTGCCCACTTCTTTACTGAATAAACAACTAAATAAACAGCTAACCAAGATGTGTAACGCCCTCGGTAACTCATAAGGGCAGGAAGAATGAAGGACTAAGAGCAAGCCCTTTAACAGCCATAATCTCTGCTCCACGGGGCTCAGAGGACAGGGGGTCACAGAGCGTGGTGAACGTGAGTCCTTAGGAATTGGTCCATGACACCTAACAAAAGTACAGGAAGTTACAAGCCTGACCCTTAGTTCCCAGTGAGCTGGTGAAGTGATGGCTAAGTGAATACTGTAGATGTAACAGCAGCGGGCTGCTACTCAACAAAGGGATCTGCCATCCTCAGAAATGGTCATCCTAACTCCATGTCCAATTATCCCACAAGGAAGCATATACAGACACATGTGTAGCAGCTGCCGGATGATCTGCCCATCGTGTTTACACAGGAAGGACAGGTTCCTCAAATGCTTCTTGTGCTTGGGTTTTGATTCACTTCCTCATATGTAATCCAGGAATATAAGGAGAGGCATAAGTATGAGACACTGACATCCAGTTTATAGTCCCCTCCCAGGGCATATAAATATTCCCTCATTATGAAGTATTCACTTCTGGAGTACTTAATTACTTGGAAAACTATCATTTTTCAAACCAAGAAACTTTATTCTGATCTCCTTATATTCTCTCTCCAGGAACAGTATTCTTTTCAACCCATAAATTTGTATTTGATTAATTTGTACCAAGAAATAGGACAAACACTGGAATGCCCAAGCCCCACCTCCATCCTACCCTACCCAGTTCCCAACTAGCAGTCCCAATGGAGGACAGCAGCAATCCCAAGTAGTCAGGCCATTATGATACACAGCCCGCTTACTGCCCCTATCACACCGATACCCACCTGTCACATCAGCAAGATGCTGAGAAATGAGTACTCTACCCCTTGCTCAACTTGGGGAGCAGTGGCTCTGACTTTCCTCCGTGATGATCTTAAGTAGAGTTAATTTAAATTCAAGTATCTATTTTCTTCCCAAGTTTGGTTCTGTAAATGAAATTACAGGCTGTGACAAGTTTAGCTTCTCTTAGTCTTGAGACAGCTCTAGACACCAAGTATTCCTGTTGCCTCTGCTCTCCTGAACAATTTTCTTCTTCCTACTCATGTCTCATTTATAAATTAACATTAGAATTGCATTCATATTTCATTTGCATAAAAATATGAGTAAGATATAAAGACTTGCCCCTAAAACAATGAATAAAATAGGGGAAGGGAACTACGTCCATAAATGCATTCAGCCATGAAGTAATTCTGCACATTGGTATATATGATCAACAAGAAAACACATTAGTTCTGAAGCTACTAAGACACATCTGTCTGTCTCCTGCATGTCAACAGGCAGCCTTCAATCAATCGCTCGGTCACTACCAATCCAGGAAAGACCTATGTCCTAAGAGAAAAGCAGTAAGTTTCCAGATATTCTACACAGTTGAAACTACTGGGCTAAGAAAGTAAATTAAAAGTCAAAACTGTCAGGCATGGGCTTTTTGAGAGAAAATGATACATTCTGTGACTTCAGAAAAGGCCCACTATTTTAACACTTAAATATGTAAGACAGATAGGCTAGGAGCCTTGCTTTCCTGCTCAGTTTAGGGGGGAAAAAATCTCTTTAAACTTTTCCTGATATTGTGGTTGTTTGAATGGCTCCGATAGTTCATAGGGAATGGCATAATTATGAGATGTGGCTTTGTTAGCATAGGAGTGGCCTTATTAGAGGAAACGTGTCGCTATGGGTGGGCATTGAGGGCTCCTTTGCTCATGTTTCACTCAGAGCACTCACTTCCTGTCGCCTGCAGAACAAGCTGTAAGACTCTCAACTACTTCTCCAGCACCATGTCTGCATGCTGCCACCATGTCCCACCCTAATGACAATGGTCTGAAACTATAAGCCACCCATTTACATGTTTTTCCTTTATAAGAGTTGCTATGGTCATGGTGTCTCTTCACAGCAATAAGAACCCCAACTCAGACAGGTATTTTAGGTGACCTGAAAACCTGAATTAGTAACTGAATATTGGCAGGCTGCCATAGTGCAGTCCTGAAATCCCGGCCACTTGGGAGGCTGAAGTAGGAGTGTCGTGAGTTGAAGGCCAGCGTAGGCAATTGATCTAGACCCTGCCTCTCAATAATGGTTTTGAGAGTTGAGCTCAGTGATACAGTCACTCCCCTGCTTTAATTCCTTCACAAAATGAGGGAAGAGGTTGGATGTTAGTTTAACTGCATGATTTTTCAATATTACTCTAAACTTTATATTAAAAACTTGTATCGGGATATGACATTGGATTTCTTTAGAAAGTGTTGCTTGTCCTATGAAAAAAGTTTTTCAATTATAAAAATATTGATATATACAACTTTTAAAGGAATTATCATAGTGGAGACAAGATGTGTAGCTATGCATGCAAAATCCTTCGGGCCTTATATCTAAACACATGCGAAAATACTTATTTCAAGTACACTGAAGTGCTATTCACCAGGCTATCTTTGCTCTGTCTCTTGAGTTAAAAAAAGTAAAACTTTTAACCACTAAAGAGACAAAATGTCTCTTAATTCTATTTGCCCTCAACATCCTCTATCCAGTCACAATCTGTGAACAATTCTAGAGAGTCTTCTAGTTCCAGGGTGAGTTTATATGGGTCTGGTCATAACAAAGGTCAGAGGAAACAATCTGCCTGGGACCTGGCAGGCGAACTACTCTCTAAGAATAATAGTCCATACAATATTTATTTTTGAAACAATTATTGTGGCCCACATATGGCTGTGAAATAAACAGATCTGTAGGTCACTAGAAGAGGGACAATGGACTCCAACCATCTCCATGTGCTTTCGGTGGTGAGTAGCTATTTTCAAATGACTGACACATAAACACATCACGTGCCACATCTGTTCAGTAAAGAGCGGACCGCGCCTTCATCACCAATGGATGAAATGAGCAAGCTGAGAACCATGATCGGTCACCAACGTCTCAAATAATTATGCTTGAAACTAAAAAGATATGAAAAGAAATCTTATAAATCGATTCTAGTTTGGTCTCCATAAACTAAGAAAATACACAGTATTTGAAACAGACTTAATAACAACTGAAGAGAAAAGAAATAAAAAATTTCACATTATGAGGCTATTAATACTTCCATCTGCGGCAACTTTGAGGAAGCCGATTAGATGATTCCTAGTGGGTGATTTACAGTGAATTTACAGCATCATTTAATAAGATCTTCAGACTGAAGCAAATTCAAGGGTTTCCTGAAAGACCTTCTCATGGCCTTTGAATAGCGCTCCCCAGTTCCAGTTAACCTGTTAAATGCCAATTCTCATTGCCTCCTCACAGCCAGTCCTTTCCGATTACATCATCAAATAACTGTAAGGGGTCCAATGCCTACTAAGGAGTAATGGACAGTCCCGAGGATATCAGCCCCTCTCAGTTCTCCATGCCAAGAGAGAAGAAAAATTGCAGCGTGTAATTAAAAATAATAAATTCTGTTCATCTTTGGGATGTGCAGGATTATGTTTACAAAACACATTGGCCTGTTCTAATTGTTTTACTGGGGTTAATATTTAGATTAGCTTAACCTTTTCATAGACCCTCAACAGGTAGGGCAGAAAATGTTAAGAGAGTTAATTTATGTGAAAGGTAGCCAATGAAGACTCAGATAGCACTGACAGCCTGTCAATGAGATGAGCCTGACTTCTGATCTGGTGTCAGAAATCTGTGGGCTTCCCTGCTGGGCATCTACTCCCACAGACAGCACACCTGTTCACCCCCATGCCAGCACTGCCCACAGTTTCTCTTCTCCATTCTCCAGGCTGCTTGTTGCTCCTCACAAGAGGAGACAAGGAGTCTCCTGCAAAGTTCAAGGTTGTCCCCTCCCTGCAAAAATCAAGGGAGAGCCTCCCACTGAGCTGCAGACCTTTCTACTCTGCTACAGCCCACATCCCTGGACATTCGTTCCTGTATCTGTGAATAGTCAATGACACTGTCCCTCTGTGAAAGTGAATCCCCTGCAGATCCACAGCATACAGAGTATCTACAAAGGTTAAGCAAAATGCTTCTATGAATATTCACTAAGCAGCTTTAAATCCTGTATTTGTATGACTATTATTTACAATGGAGAGAAGGCTTTAAGGATAAAGAAATAAAGAAAGCAAGGTGACATACAGATGACATGAAAATCATGCTTTAGGCCAGTGGGATAAGAAAAGGAATTGCCTGGGTTTAGTCTCTTCCAAAATTCAGTTATCTACACACCTTTCAGGGATTCCATCCCCAGGAGCATCTCCATAGCTTCTCTGGAGGACAAGCAGTTCTGCCCACAACTTCCCAACCTGGAAGTATGAGCTCTGGTTTTGCTCATACATAGACAGGCAAGTGGGATATTTATGTAGCAAAAATAACCGTAATTAACATCTTTCCTGGTAGAGGAGAAAAGTTGGCAAAAAGAAATACATCCAACAACATTTTCAGTGATGGCTTAGAGAGGGTGAGGCATTTGCTTTCCAGTCCCCCTTAAACTGCTCCAAGGATCCACCACTCCTCTCCCAGCCCAAAGCCCTGCATGAAGCAGATGCCTCTGAAGTCCCTGCCAACCTCCAGCCTGGCATCCACCTGGTGGGGTGCCTGTTCTTAGTCACCACAATACTTATAAGTTATAAGGCTGAACTTACAACTGCATGTTTTCATACTTTAAAAAATAAGTGCCTTTGTGTAGATTTTGTAAAAGAAAAAAAAACATAAAAAAAACCCAAAAAACTTATGGAAAAAAGTGTGGTGGCATATGCCTATAGCCGCTGGTGGCTGCTCCAAGAGGAACACTGCTCTCAGGAGATTCTGGACAGAAACAGGCTCTGTCTATGCATACACACATACATACACACACACACATACATACATACACACACACATACATACACACATACATACACATACATACATACATATACACACATACACATATACCAAAAATATGCTTGATTATACATTTAAATGATATATTAATTATACTAAATTGATAATCAGCTTCCTTCTTACTCTCAAAGTAAGCATTTGAAGGCATTTCTTCGAAGTACGTTACATGTGCTTTTGAAAGCATGTCTTTGGGTCACCGGTTTAAGAGACAAAAGGCTATTTCATCAGTACTTCTGCACTCTTTGTAAGAAGATAAACAGCAGCCAGCTGCACATAAACTCCTTTCCTTTTAACTCTGTGCCCAGAAAGCAGCCCTGCTTGATGCCTGGTAGTTGTTAGTGAATTTGAACTGAGGATGGAGCAGATACCCGTGCCAATCCTGTGTTATCCACTTTAAGCATTGTTCTCCATGTTAATGGCTTCCAAAGGCCCCTGGACCTTATCTTCTCCACAGACTTGGTACATAATTGTTTGAACTGCCCACCATACATCTCCAGTCACCTCACAGGGCTCTACTGTTGGCGCCAGGAACTCTGAATGGCACAGACAAGCTGACAGGCACATGTCCCACGAACTGTTTCTTCATGATGCCTTTCTCCATTTTTGTGCTTCCCAGTTTTAGTTCCCCAGTATAAAAAAAAAAAAAAAAAAAAAAAAAACAACGCTCTAGGCCTGCTACTGTCGAAGAGAAATGAAGGCTAGACAGCAGTTAAGGAGATAATAATAATAACAATATCTTACTCAGGAATATTACAATGGTAGAAAGGGCTTAATATATATGACTGGGCCCTATGATGAGTCTAATGGAAAGTAAGGCATTGTAGCCATGGAGGGGGGAGGGATGACCCACAGGAAACATCAAAGGTAAGAGGAATTCGGATTAAGGCCAAACAAACAAGCTGGAGTCAGACCAAGTGATAGACACTAACTAGGGCACAGAAGATGAGGAACCTGCCATTCACCAGGGTGACTAGATAGAGAGGGTGGGCAGGGGGTCCTTGATAAAGTGACTGAGGGATGTTCAATGAAAACTAGATCTTCAAAAAGACAAGTGTGGGTGCCACACACCTATGATCGTATCACTAGATGGCTGAGGAAGGAGAACCATGAACTTGAGAATAGCCTGGGCTATAGAGTAAAATTGCATGTGTTCAAAAAGGAAATAAACAGATGGGCCTTGCTAAGGAAAATGTTCAAAGGCATGAACAAAGCTTGGTCTAGAAAAGAATGTCACCATTGCATCTCAATTAGAGTATGAAAGTTTCCTGCTGACGTCTGGGCATCACACACACACACACACACACACACACACACACACACACACACGTGCACATGCATACACACGCATGCACACATAGAGAGACAGAGAGAGACAGAGACAGAGGAAGAGAGAGACATATATGCGTGCACTCACTCTCACACTCACACACACACACACACACACACACACACACACACACACACACAGAAAGAGAGAGATCAGCGAACCATATGGTATGTTATTTAGAACTCGTCCTATGTTCCTTGTCACCCTCAGCCTGGCTGAGTTGACCAACAGAAAGCGACATCTGCTTCTCAAGGAGAAGCCCTTATTGAAGCAGTCATAACTTAAGCACCAAAGAGCATGCACTCAGGGAGGAAAAGCAAAGGGCCTACAGCGTACATTGCTGGCAGCCACAAAGGAAACAGGCTGCCTGCAAACTGCATCCCTGAGAGTTACAGATGATGCTTACTCCACAGCTGGAGGTTAGCTTGGAGAAGACACAGGGCAAAAAAATGCTCAGGCAGGCGGGTGCCAGGTGCACCCCTCCCACCACTGAGCAAATGGTTCTGCACAGCCAAGGGCTCCTGAAATCCAAACCCTTTGTCTCCCATTTCCACCAACACACTTCCAAAGCAGCCTCTGCTGATCAACCTTATTTGGCTCTCTCCTTATCAAAACTTCACAAAAATTTAATTTCAACCTCATGAGCCCTAAAGCTGTAAATTAATTGAATAAAATTTACAAACATTATGAGAGGAGAAAAAGCAATTTTAGACTTTTCCCCATTCAGTAGACTTAGTCACCTAGCATGGCAGTTTTGCTTGACATGAGTTCAGAGCCTCTGGAAACCTACCTAATCCTGCTCTCTGGGCCTTGTGCCTATTCACAGAACCATGTTAACCCAAATCTGGAAAATTAATAAACCCCAGATGGTTTAAACACTAAGAAATACTTCTGACACATTTTACCATTTGCTGTTCTGTAGATGTCCTTTGCAGTGAGAGAACCTTCCTCAAAAGATCATCACAGCAGTACATAAGAGCCCTGTGGTTATTAGAAGCTACCAGAATATCTTATATAAGATTAATGTAGTCTCAAGATAAGGCTGAGAATTAAATACAGTGCAGGTGAAACCCCGTATGCATTGGTATAACATAGACATCCCCCAACCCCCCAAATTTGAAGCTCAACCATTTTTCACCAAAAGGGGGGGGGGGCGCGGTTTTTAAATAGCAAGGCAAGAAGTGAGGCTTTCCCACATTCTAGTTTCACCAAGCGAGTCAGCTAAGCCACACTTTCACACACCCTGTGATACGCACAAACCATGAGCTTTCTGGAATGAAAGGTCTATGACCAGCAACCTGATTCACCTGCGACTGTCAGACTTACCAGGGAAGAATTAAGACGTGTTACTCTCACAAGGTCGCTTTTTCACTCCAGGGTCCCTCTGCCTTCCCCTCCTCCGCTCCTACAGAGCATGCCTGGCTGGTAGGAGGGTGCTGGGAATCAGGTCTCCTCACCTGTGCCCCAGGTTCCCGGTCTTTGTCTCTTTGGTCACCTCAACATCAGAAAGGTACTGGCCCATGAGGAGCTGTAGGCAATGGAGGTGACCAGAAAGCCTCTGCCTTCTGGGTTTGCAACAGCTTTGGATATTAGCTACTAAGAGAACTTCAGAGGTAACGGTTGGAGCACCGGGTTTATTCTGCTGGGGATCAAATCCAAGAACTGACATTTGTCAGGCAAGCCCTACGGCCCTGGAAACACTATTGCTAACATGTCAAGGAAGGTAAGTATAGCTATGGACCAGGTTAGGAGGAATCGAATGCATGGACATGGTGGACACTACAGGCTAGCGGACAAAGCCTTTTGAGTTGTTTTCCCATTTAGAAAACAACCCTCCAAAAACAAAAGCAAAGTGTCCCTCCTCGGTTCACTCTTTAATAGGGGCCCATGTGTCAAAATTGAGCAAGTTCATAAAGAAGGGTCTTGTTTTTATAACCAAACAGCTTATAATATCTGGATTAGTGACTCCAAGGGTGACTGTCCAGTCTTTGGCCCCTCGTTAAGAAATTCAGAGTGAGCCCTACCTTCCCTGAGTAATTGTGGACTTAGCTGAATTAACTAACTCAAAAGAAAAGCCCATTAAATACATAAAATCCCAACTCTTGTCTCTGTAGACAGAAAGCAGATTGAAACAATACAAGATTGCTAAGGCTCTGGCAAACAAACCATTCCTCCAAATACCATTCACAAAAGCTCACCAGACCTCCAGCTGTACTGATGCCATGGGAACCCCATGGCAGTCTTAACGACAACTACACAAGACCAGAAGACAAGAGTGTTTTTTCAAAGTCTTCCAAATAAATCCATCTACAAAGGAATTACTATTTAGATCACAGGGGTGTGGGGTCAAATATCCAAAATAAAGAAAAAAAAAATCCATGTGTATACATGCATCATCATCACCATCATCACCATCATGATGCAATCTCCAACCAAGAACTATAGCGAGTTGTCTCCAAGCGAACAATCAAATCTAGGTTTGGGTATTTTCTAAATACAAAGAAATTTTATAATTTGATGACATCATAACTGACTTCACAGGAAGACTTGTTTCTGACAAGACATAATTTTTTTAATTAAAAAAAATACCTCAACAAGTGATTGCTTACTGCAGTGGCTGAAGCATCCCTGGAAACATTCAAATGTTTGCTGAGCATATGCTACACATTCTACACATTCAGTGTCTACTAGATCCCACCCATGATCTCAAAGGGCTGATTCTCCATATAAGTAACTGAAAATTATAACAAAAAAGGCCTTAGTGTGATGACAAAGGAGTATAGGTCATGTCATGAGTTCAAGTATCACAGAAAGTTACCCTACTTTCAATATCAACAGAGATTCTGCCTTCTCTTGCCCAGTCTCTCAACCTCTCTCTCCTGCCCTGAAAACCCTCGCAGTACTGAATGCAGATCTATCTACCTTTTATATATGGCTGGATAGATGGCTCAGCGGTCAAGAGTAAGCAAAGAAACTGATCAACCCCAAACACCTATATGGCTCACAACTGCTTGGACTTCCAGCTATAAGGAGATCTGACACACTAGCATGCACATACCACCCCCTACTCACACACAATTTAAAAAATGAAAATAGATATAAATTGACATCATAGTCACTCCTGTTGCCTAATACCCAGCTCCCCAGGTCAGCATCCCCACTCCAGTGTTCACACCCTCTATTCCAGTGTTCACACACTCTATTCCAGTGTTCACACCCTCCAGTCCAGTGTTCACATGTTCTATTCCAGTGTTCACACCCTCTATTCCAGTGTTCACACACTCTATTCCAGTGTTCACACCCTCCAGTCCAGTGTTCACATGTTCTATTCCAGTGTTTACACCCTCTATTCCAGTGTTCACACACTCTATTCCAGTGTTCACGCCCTCTATTCCAGTGTCTACACCCTCAAGTCCAGGCCAGTGTTTGCACCCTCCAGGTCACTGTTCACACCCTCTAGTCCAGTGTTCACACCCTCTATTCCAGTGTTCACACCCTCTATTCCATTGTTCACACCCTCTATTCCAGCATTCACACCCTCTATTCCAGTGTTCACATACTCTATTCCACTCACTGCATAATTAGTAAAACTTCTGCATTGGACTGAAACAGATTTGCTCCCTTCCTGAAAAGCTTCCAGGAGGTTCAGCCTAAAAAAGAATGTAAATCCAACAGCTAGCATGGCCATTCCAGGCAGCAAAGCAAATACCAGATTTATTCCAAACAAGGTAAGAGCATGACCTCAACTTCGTCAGCAGATCCTGTCCTTTCTCAAGCTCCAGGGCTCAGGATGAGCTATTTCATCTCCTTAGGTCACGATCTTTACCCAGAAAGTTCTTTCTTTCTGCTGGGCTGTCTTCTCTGTGTGTCTTGTCACTAGGCCAGGCATGTCTCTGCTCTGTGTCTGTCTATGCCATAAAACTGCCTTGGTGTATTGGTGTAATTTCATTTTTGTTTCTTCATAGACTACAGGCTCCTTGAGTTCAAGGATTGCTTCTTAATTGTTTCCCAGAATGTAGCAAACATATAGCTGATGAATGAGCTAAGAAAATTACTAGGTCCATTCTAGCTGGGAGTCTAATAAAAGAAATTATTGCCTATTAGGCTGGCAGTATACTACATTGTAAAGAATAAACTTGTACTAGGTATGATAAAGAAATAATGTTATGATTAGGTATAGCTCTCACACACATTTAAAAAAAATAGATTCCCTTCCCATTGAATTACACTAGCCTTTAAAGGGTGGTACCAGAGCAGCCACTTGGCAGTTTGCAATCCATTTGAGGCATGAAGTGCATTCGTGGAAAAACAAGATTGATATCTGACAAACAAATCTGATTGATAGATGATTCTTAAGCTTTAAGGTCAGATTTTATTACAAGAAAAAAAATAACACAATATGTTATAAGAATCTGAAAGCTTTAAAAGAAATTCTCCCCCTGGCACTGAAACCTTTCGATGGACAAGAAGATCTAACTGCCTGCTAGAAGAGCCAGGAACTTGCATTTAGAAATCCGGGTTCTAGTAACATCACACAATGGTGCTCATCAAAGGACCAGGTTCTCCGTTCCCACCACTCATGACAGATTGCGTGGTCTCCAAGTTGGTTTCACTAAAGTTAATTCTTCCTGGGACTTAGTGAGCAGACTAGGCAGCCTTTCTGTGGGGAAGAGTCTACCTTAACTGCTCTGCAGGGATGCAGAGGAGAAATCAGGGCCTGGACAAGTACCACCCCTGCTTCCTGCCGTGCTTCACATCACGTGCCACATGGAGGCACAGTTGCATCTAAGCTGCTTCTTACCCAGCATCATGCACCTGCTCCAACACAGACCAACTCATCTGCAGCATACCCTGGTGACAAAGGAACAGAAACTCTGAATCACAGACCGAGCGATGGTCACAGGTCTAGAACAAAATCAAGCCCATTCCCAAGGAGACATGTGGTCTGGGATGAAATACTTAGCCTTTAGGGGCTCAGACTTTTGGTCTGCAAAGTCAAGATCAACCATATGATCTCCCAAGTACCTCCTAATTCTAATGTATAGATCTATGGAAGGGCTTACTTATGAAATTTGGGGGTTGGTAGGATTTTAAGGATTTATTAAAAACAACTTATTTCACGATCCATGAAGAGAAACAAATGGAGAACATATAAGAAATGGCAGCCTAGACTCATCAAAGGTCCTGATCTGACCCATGCTGACCCAACCTAAAGTCTTGGAAATCTAATGTCCTTTTATGTTGACTCAGAAACAAGTGTATCTCTGACCACACTGAACAAGTAGTGATCCTTTCTACACTATAAAAGCAAGAAATGTCTCTAGGGACAGGAATGAGTGCCCTCTGAGCAATCTCCTGCTATGCTTTACCACTAATTCCTTACCCAAATAACTTTGTTCAGAAGGTTTCCTCTAGGCGTGTGAAATACAGTTCCTCTGTAACCCGCTCTTCCATACTGGAAGGACTGTTTACTGGTGTGGTAGCAGCACCACATGGCTATGACTGAACTCCATGAACCATCATCCTCCTGGGTCCTCTGAACATGCTACTTACCACTCACCAGAGTGATAGATAACCTCTTGCATCCCGAGGTTGCATCCTAAGGCTGCATCCCAAGGCATTTTGCCATGTCAGCAATCCCAGAGTCACAGCTAACTGTGTAGACAAAGCAAGGGATGGGGACTGGAAAGGGGGGGGTGTCATTTCCTAAACTACTGCCTCACATGGTACGGTCAAAAAGGCATGACAAAAAGTCTGTCTACACTAACACAAATGCCTTGTCTATGATTGACTCTAAGAGCTGTTTACTAGCCAGGTATAAATTCACAGCTACACAGGAATCACTCCAGAGAAAACATTGTTTGCTTTACATCCTTCTTAACCTTAGACAGGAATTTATTCATTCCCATGAGGAATATTTACTTTGAGGAGACTATGTTGTGTACATCTCACACACATAAAATTGCTCAATTCACTGTAAAGGTTTGTCAAATGCCAACAAGCTGGAAAGAGCAATATGAAAATACATGCATGGTGTGTTCTGGTCTTCAATGCCTTCTCATGGCTGGAATGTTTAACTCACAGAATGATCAATGGAAGTTTGTCAGTTAAAACAGTATTGTGTACCACGAGTATTCTCAAATCAGTACTTATGAAAGGATTCTGGGAAAGCAGAGATGCCATGATAGAAGAGCTAACTCTGTTCTCCCAGAGGCTCTGACGGCAATTTGCTTCAGGCTGAGACGTTCCACTTGCCAAGGTGGAAAGGGAAAACCCAAAACACAGTATTTGTCAATTCTGGTAGAAATGTTAAAATAGTTGGTTTGGTAAGCCGTCATTGAATTATTACATTTTTTATTTTATTTCATAAAATGGTGTGCCTTTATTTTATGTGCCCTCATCCAAGTCAGTTCCTCATGACCTTCTCCTTCATTAGATTAGGTAAGGCTTAACAAGGGTGGGGAAGTCATGGTGGCAGGGGATTGAGGCACCTGGTTGATCACATTGTCCACAGTCAGGAAGCAGAGAGAGATGAATGTCAGCACTCAGCTCATTTCCCCTCTTCTGGCCCCTGCAGGCACCAAACACTGATGTGGTGCACAAACATACATGTGAGCAAAACACTCATACAGATAAAATAATAAAAGTCATCTTAAAAAAAAACATTAATATATTAACGCAGTTGAAGAGAATGGTGTCGCTGAGCAGCAGCATATTTCATGGGACAGTTATCCCAAAACATGGACAGAACTGCGATCTGAGGCCACAGAGAGACAGGACAGGTGCCTGGTTTTCTGTTTTGTTTTGTAAGAATACACATTTCTACACATATAGCACTATTAGAAATAACATTAATGAGAATAGTGCAGGGGCTGTCCCACATGAGCATGCATGTTCATTTTCTGCGAGGCCACCAGGCCAGGCTATGCATCCTTCCCCTTGGATAATGACACTTCTCACTTCGAAAGGAGTACTGAGATCATCTATTTCATAGCTGATCTATAAAATAGGGCTGTAAGAAAAAAAAAATCAACAGATTAAATTTATCACAATATAAAATGACACGGGTTTCTCGAGTTCCCTACAGAGGAGCACCTGTAACCTGATCCCTGAGTCACAGGAGTTAAACTTTGTTCTTCACGGAAGACAGTGAAATATCAGAGGAACGCCCGAGGATGTGGAACTGTTGTGGATCATAAGTTAAGAGAGATAGAGTATTAATAGAAGCCAGATAGAGTTCGTACACAGCAAATACAATATGACACAAACCATCCCTCTACAGAAAAATAACTTATTTCAATTACGTCACATTTTAAAGGTCAAGGGCATGAAACCGCCCAATCAGCGAGCTTAGAGAGTGGGGTTGTAAAAGCAATAAAGCAATATTTTAAAAATAAAGCCAACGCCAAACTATAATTAAGTCAAAAGGCATTAGCATCCCTTTGTCATGGCAAAAAAAAAAAAGAGAGAGAAAGAAAGAAAAAAGAAAATGGCTTTCCTTAGAGACCCTTAGCCTCCTGCAGGCAAGTGTATTCCAATACACCATGCAAACACCCATGGGAACACATACTTTTCTACAAACACACAGCAGTCTAGTGAAAGCCAAGCTCCAACAGGATTGTCACCTGCAATAAATAATTCATCGCATTTGACTGTCAGACCTACAAACTTCAAAATCCCCGAGTGTTAATCCACTTGGCAACATCTGTATAACCAGAAAAAAAAAAAATTACAGGAAGAAGTCTGGATCATGTTGCTTTCAACTCTCCCTAATCACGATAGGTTGGAAATATAAAGGGTACTAATTTCGATTTCCTTTCTCATCCATAAACACTGCACAAGAATGGGAAAGAAGCAAAAAAGGGACATGGGTTTTCTAACTGGCTTCTCTGCCGCCCTCTTCCGTTGGAAGAGAGCATAGGAGGCAGGCTTACCCACAAGGCAGAAACCTCCACGCCAGGCTAAAGGGATGGTCCGATCTGGGCTGGCATCTCGGCTTCATGGTCTCATTCCCCTAAAGGAGTTGTTCATTTTGTAACTGAAATGAGTCCATGTGTGTTCTTAAATATGATTCCCCGGGTCCAGCTACACAAGGCACACTCCACTCCGCTCTGACACTAGAGTGAAGGGGGTGGGTGGCTGCAGCCATCACCATGTCCACTCAGGAGAGACAGTAATGAGAAATACTGTAAAGACTAACTGCTGGGCTATGCCACCGCGGCAGAGCGCTTGTCACACACGTGTGAGGACCCGGGTTCCATCCCAGGAGGCTGGTTCAGAGGGTAGAAGATTGATGGGAAGAGGGAATGGCCTTTTTGCAGCCAGCAACTTCCTGACTTTTTCCCAGTAAGAACATGAATATTTTATGAAAACAGGTCTTCATATACACACACCCCCCCATGGTGAAATATATGTGTGTTTTCTCTATTGGGTTTCTCTCCTCTAAGAAGCTATGAGCTGTTCACTGCAATGACAATATTACTGGTGCATCTGTCATGTGGCACAAACAGTGTAAGTTCCCAGATGATGAATGTCAACAACTGTAACCCTGACACCTTTCAAATGAAAGGGATTGCTAGGGATGAAACTCGGTGTGTATAGGTGTGTGTGTGTGTGTGGGGGGGGTGACCCCCCTGCCTCAGTGGCCAAAGTGAACTGCCCTCTGGCTATCACTATGCCCTCATGAGGGTATCAGTGATGAGAAACAATAAGAAAAAACTAAAAAACCTGCAGGGCTATAACTCAGAGAGAAGAGCTTGGCTAATACATGTGAGGGACCAGGTCCACGCCCAGCACCAATAAAACAAAGCAGCGAAACAAAGGATTCTGTTTCTGCCTATTTCATACCCCAGCTTCCAGCCAGAGAAATACTTATGAACTCAAATTGGATGACGCTCTCTGGTGATACGAAATGCCCGTCAGTCTTCTCCATCCTCTCCCCCTCCACCTGAATGTCATGAATTTTACATATTCGCAGAATAGAATTGGTGCTGAAGCTTTGAGGGAACCTACTTAAAACACGAGGTAAGTACCCTCTCTGGCTCTTTATTCTTTCTGGGTTTTGTCATAAAAATAATAACAGCTACTGCTCTGTGGAGCCCCAGGACCCATGCAAACACAGCAAAGGAAGCTCACCCTGGGCTCTTGGAGACTCCGCTACCACCACCATCCGCCACTCCTATCCCTGGCCCCACCTCTAGTCCCAGCAGTGCTGGAAAGCAAACTCAAGGACTTGCAGATGCTGGCAAGGGCTCTGCCTGAGCTGTGTCATAGCCCTAGCATCCCAGGCTGACCTCCACGTCAACATCTTCCCTCCTCCGCCTCTGGAGGGCTACGGTTACAGGTAGGACCACTATATCCAGCTCTCTGAGGACTTTTTAAATTTTGAGATTATAATAATTATACCATTTCCATCCTCCAAACCCTCTCATTATCCTTCCTTGTTCTTTTTCAAATTCATGGCCTCTATTGTTTTTATTAATTGTTATTGTGTGTACATACACGTGTGCAAATTCATGAATATCTAAATACAACCTTCTCAGTCTGTATAATGGTTCTTGCACTTCTCAGAGCTGGCCATCTGGTATTGGATAACGAACTGGTGTGCTCATCCCTGGGAAAGTCTATTTCTTCCATTCTCTGAACCACAACAAACTCCATGGTGCAATAATCCTAAGGATGCCAGAGTGGCATGCATACCTGGGAAATAATGCCTGGTACCAAAAGCCTAGTCATATTCCCAGGGCTAGTGAAGTCACAGATCTTGGAGGAAGGACTTACGACCATCACTTTATTAAACCAGCATAGTCCCTAGCTACACTCCGGGGACCTTTAAAAGATCCAAAGAGCCCTGCAATGCTTTTCTTGATCTCCTTTCGAGAATGAGTAGAAACACGCATACTTACACCACTAGAGCTGAGACTCTCTTGCAGCTAGGAAGTTGTAACTATCAACACCCACATCTCCATCGTTCTCAGAAGTCTGAAACCTGCTGCTTTTTCTGCCACATGCTACAGCATTGTCTTAGCTACTGTTCTACTGCTTTGAAAGAGGCATCATGACCAAAGCAACTTATAAAAGAAAGCATTTAATTGGGGTTTTGCTTACAGTTTCGGAGAGTGAGTCTATGATGAGCATGGCATCGAGCATGGCAGCAGGCATAGTGCTAAAGCAAGAGCTGAGAGCTTACATTTTACCCACAAGATGGAGGCAGAGAGGGCAGAATTGGGTTTGACCTGATGCACTTTTGAAAGCCCAAAGCCTATTCCCAGTGGCACACCTTCCAAGAGGGCCAAATCTCCTAATCTTCCCCAACATAGTTTCAGCAGTTAGGAACCTAGCATTCAAACACATGAGCCTAAAGGGGCAGTTCTCATGTCTACCACCATGAGAACTCCTTCAAAATAACCTATTCTCTGAGTAAGGGAGGGAAACACTCCTTTCCTTAATTACGGCTAGGTTCATGGCTGAGAACCCTATAAGATCAAATAACGAGAGAAAAAAAAAACATGCAAATGTACTTAACATAAATTTTACATGATGTTGGAACCTCTGGAAATAAAGATCCAAATACACAGGGGAGCAAGTACTTTTCCATTCAGAGTTGATAAAGAATGGGCAGTCATATGGAAGCATGTCTCACAGAGCAGGTAGGACACACTGACGGTAAACTAAGAGGGCCTTAATGAGGCCTTTTTCACTCAGATTCATCAAGAATCTCCCCATCTCCAAAGATAAAGCTGCTTTTTTCTTGCAGATGTAAGGAGGGTACCCCTGGAATGTAGGTTTATGACATGCTTCAGGGAAGAAGGGTGAGACAGTAAAGGTACTTCTTTTTGTTCAAATTCTAAGACCCCAGACCCCATCACTTATGGTGCTGCAAATATTCATGGATCTGGTTCCACTGCCTCAAACTAACTTTCAAACCATACACTATTGCTCTACTATTTTCCTAGACCAAGACTTGGACTCCAGGGTCCTTCCATGCATGCTTTACAGCTCTGTCTTCCATACCCTTGCTTGTGTTTCTTTGCACCTTCTATAACAACCACTCACAGCTCTGCACATGCAATCTTTTACCCAACTGTACAAGTGACCACCTTCTACAAAATAGTAGGCTCTAGGGTATAAGGGGTATGTAGGGCTCATCTTTACATCTTTTGTACTTGGCACACTTTCTGGCTCATAATGAGCTTGGTGAGATGACCATTAATTTGATTTATAGATAATGCCTCACAGGCCAGCCAAGTTTTAATGTATTTCCCCCACTCCAATCCAACACATTCTTCCCACGTGCCTCCAGGACAGCCTGTACATAACCAGTGAAGAATGCACTGAGCTTGGTTATTTACACATCGACCTCTCCTGCTACATTGTGTGGTCTAGAAGGGTAAGACCACCTATTATACAAGTCAGCACCTCCAGCTCGGAGAAGCTTGCCTGACTTCCAATACATGCTAAATAAATATTTACTGAGTGCTGACTAAAGTCAGCAAAATGAAGGGTGACTTTCGTTACCCTCTAGTTTATTACTTACTCGCTGCTGCATTGGTGCTGCCCCAAAGGAAGAAGAGAAGTTCCCGCTTTGAGAGGATTAGAGCCTAACAATTAGAAAACGAGCTTCGGAGACAGAACATTGCATCACGTTTGCAATCACAGCTCTCTTTTATGGACTATTCTTCAATGCTTTTAAGGCTAAAAAGCCATCTTTTCTAGGATGGTGTTCTACTACATGGTTTTACTGTTCATGACTAGTTCTTGATAGACCTACTAAATGTGTCACAGCAAAGCACTATTTGGAAGCCTGACAATGTCTGCAAACCGAGCCTGCTTCTCTTCTCCCTCATGCCTTTTTGTACTGTTTTCTTCAGGAACCTTTATTTTATGAATTTTGAAATACTTCCAATTTGGGCAAGGAAAGCTGCTTTTGTAATTGTGTCTCATTTTAACTATGCTCTGGGATATGAAATATATGTCGGTCACTACAGATAGAAGTAGACTTCAGAGGCATGCTCTTTTGTTTCATCGATTTATTTATTTTTCAGATAAGTGACATTGTTGACCACTTTTCTATCATGTGCTGAAATCAAAGGAAACCAATTGCCACGTCTTTTCGTTTTTTTAATAGAGTACCATACGACAAAATGACTTTTGGAGAAAATAAAAAAGAATATGTTTTGGAAACTGATCATCAAATGGGCAATCAATGATGTCATTTTGAAATGAAGAATGACACCTTGGGGTGTCGCCCAGGGCAGAAGCAGCATCACAGCATAGCAGAGAGGGTTATTACTCAAGGGTTGCCAGCCAAACAAAACACAAGCTAATTATAACTTCCCATGCTCAGAAGAAAACTCTCACTAAGATAATGCCTCACCTCCTCTTAGGATAATGTATGTAACCTCTAGCCACTACAGTAGTGTTGAAAATATTTCCATTTTCAAGGGGAAAATCCCTTTGTTTTCTCAAAGTTCAAAAACACTGGGATGTAGAATGAATGAGGAAGAAAGACAAGCACAGAGAAGGGAAATGAATGGAAGGAGCACTTGATCTCTTGCTCACACACAGGAGCCGGTCCATTCACAGGGGATGCACCAGAAACCCAAAAAGGCTGGCAAGTGATAAATTGTAGAGATCCACACATCTGTCACCCGTCAAAAGGAAATTGTGAAATATTGGTTCTGTTACATGTTAGTAAAATAGTTCCAATCATCAAATACTTTTTAAAAATGTATCAACTGGTTAAAAGACCTAGTCACATTCTGTCCTGAAGAATGTGTGTTGCATATGTCTTAGTTGAACCCTAACTCTGGGTGGTTATGGAGATTGGCCAACTTCACGACACCACAAGACCTCAGTGACCAAGTGCACAACAGAAGCAGTGACCAGGCCAGACTCCAAATATCCTGACTGAGCACACAAAGCAAGCATGCCCCCTGCTGCCCAGGATTAAGTAGAGGCTGGAGACTGCCCTTTTCATTTTTGCCCTAATCTTACGGGGCAAGAAAAAGAAAATAACTTAAATCTACTACAGAGTTCAAAGCCACAAAATCTAAAATTCTGAATGAGAACACCTGTCAGATAATTGGACATAAATGTGTCCAAAATGTTCCACGATTTCGGAGAATTTCATGATGCAGGCAGTTGATGACCTAAACAGAAGAGCCATCTGATACAAAAGTCTAAATCACTGCACTGTCCAATTATATTTCCCGAATGCTGCCAGCCCTTGGATTGCATCTTTATATTCTGTTCCTAATAAAAACCAAAGCTATTAAAGCCAAATTACGTGCTTGTATTATTTTATATAAAGTGATACACTAATTCCAAAAGCAAAATTAAACCATTACAAAGGAATGTTACCAAAATATGAAAACTACCAGAGTATCGGCCTCAACAGCCCCAAAGCCCAAGGCTAGTTCCCCACCTGCTCCCATCAGCCTTCTCCTGTCAATACTTCATGGGGTCATCTGTCACTGTTGTCCCTATCCTGACATTCTGCTCATCACATTTCTTTGTTCAATATCTCCACTCAAGAACATTTTCAGAATATAGCTCTTTTTAGATGTTAAATAGACTTGACCCCAGTATTTGCTGTACTGTGTGTACAACCAGTATAAATAAAGACTTGAACACTGATAAATTATCCCATTACCAATGCCAGGAAGCAACATCCAGCTTTTTAAATGTGATAAACAATCTTTCAATTGCACCTTTGCTTATATCCTGGTCTCAACTAACCAGCTAGTGATCTGGAATGAGTCACCTAACCTCCTCACGCCTCTTTGCTCCTTCAGTAAAAGAATTTTTGTCATTGACATCTGAAAAAAGCACCATATTAGCTTAACAGACAAAAGACTGTTTCTAGTGGAGTAGTATCCAAAAATCTTTGAAGGCCATTTTGAAAAAAAAAAAAAAAATGCCATCCACTAAGCATTAGGTGGGGTATAGGCAGTTTCCACACATATATCAATCAACTGTAAAGCATAAAGCTCTGTGGTGGACCAAAATGCAAGAGATCATGCCTTACAGATTTCAACCCAATGGAACACACACACACACACACACACACACACACACACACACACACACATGCACGCACGCACGCACGCACGCACGCGCGCGCGCGCGCGCGCGCGCAACTGTATAAGGCATGCAACCTAAGTGCTGGAAAGAGACGTAAAGGGCATCATTAAAGGTCCAGCTGGGGAGATGGCTCAGTTGGTAAAGTGCTTGCCATGTATTCCTGAGGACCTGAATTCAGATCTTCAGCGTCTATATAAAAGCTAAGTGCAGTGGGTGCCTCTGTAACCCAGGGCTGGTACAGAGAAGAAATGATGGAGTTAGCACACTCCAGAAGCTTGCCAACCAGCTAGTCCAGCTGAATCAGTGAACTCCAGATTCACAGAGAGGCCCTCTCTCAAAAAAGATGTAGCCAGAAGCTTCTGCCTCATTAGGGCCTGGAGGAATCTTCCCACCCACGGTCCAAATGCTACTAATAAAATAATGACACAAAGGTTAATATTAATTACAAACTGTTTGGCTTATGGCTTAGGCTCATTATCAGCTAACTCTTACAACTTAACTCGTTTCTATTAATCTATGTCTTGCCACATGGCTAGTGGCTTTACCTGTGTCCCATTGCATCTTGCTCTCTTGGGAGGCAGCTTGAAGTGGCTCTCTTGACTACACCCTCCTTCTCATTTATTGATGCTTGGAATTCTTGCCCGCTGCTAAACTCCTTCGCTATAGTCCAAAACAATTCCTTTATTATCCAATGGTAATATACAACATACAGAAAGAGACCCCACATCAACAAGATCAAAAAAAAGATACTCAGTGTCAACCTCTGACCTCCAGATGCATTCAAACACATGTGTACATACATGACATAGCACACATGCACATGCATAGTGTAATAGCTAGATATGAAGTGCCTGCTTCTAGAATATACCTTGTGTTCATACACAGAGACTTTTGTGTGGCCTGTCACCCCAGGACAAACAAAATCCATTCATATTTTTGAATGAATTTCTGTCATATCAATAATCGTGGGATGATTCCAGTTGATGGAGATGTTGATGACAGTGTATTTAAACTCTTGAATAATTTTTCTTAGTGTTCCATAAACTGAAGTGGCACCCTATGCTATTTTTCTCTCTTAAAAAAACATGCATAATTAACACTATTAAAGTCATTACAATGAAGCTGTCTTAGTTAGGGTTTCTATTGCTGTATCGAAACACCATGACAAAAAAAAAGGCAAGTTGAGGAAAGGGTTTATTCAGCTTACACTTCAGTCCTACTTTTCATCACTGAAGGAAGTCAGGACCGGAACTCAAGCAGGGCAGGAGCCCAGAGGCAGGAGCTGATGCAGAAGCCATGGAGGATGCTGCTTACTGGCTAGTTTTCCCTTGGCTTGTTGAGTCCATGGCCTTATAGAACCCAGGACCACTAGCCCAGGGATGACTCCACCCACCATGGGCTGGGCCTCCCCCACTTATCACTAAATGAGAAGATGCCTCACAGCTGGATCTCAAGGAGGCATTTCCTCAGCTGAGGCTCCTTCCTCTGGTGATTCTAGCTTATGTCAAGTTGACACACAAATCTAGCTAGCGCAGAGCCTTTCATCATTTTAACAGAGAGAGTTGAAAGAGCTTTATTTTCCTCTACACCACATCCAAAGTTCCTTAGCCCAGGCGTAATGATATCCTCACACACAAATGTGGAAACTGAAACATGGGCTTCTTCATCAAGAAACGTGTGCTTTCTAGAAAACAAGCCTTTCCGAGACCTCTTGATTCTCACAAACAGATTTGGGAAAAATGACATTATTTTAAAAATTAAGCTGTTCAATATTAAATATTTTACCCCTTAAAAATATGACATCTTTTAAAAAAGATATCCGAGGACGGTTATGAATGACTATTGGACAAGCTAGGAAGAAAGGCATGCTTTGATGGAATGGTAACGTGTAATAAAACACATTTTAGTAAAAATGAAGAGCAAAAGGAAAACAGCAATGCTAAGAATAACAGTGATGTCCTATCAGAAGTGGTGATGGGGACTCAGAGCAATAATCACTGGTTCATATCAATACCATTTAGACGGCAACAGAGAAAGCAGCCAATCCACTGGTAAAAAACAAACTCGCCAGCAACCAAACTTCCGGCCTCACAGCTGTAGTATTAAATAAAAGCACCCACTGTACTCAGTGCAGACCCAGTGGCCTTTGAGGAAACTAGAAGAGCTGTCTGAAGGAAGGGACCAGGGAACTATCAGCCATCTGGAAATCACTCCCATATACTCAGAAGTCATCAGGCAGCCATCTGGAATTCTATCCAAGCAGCATAGTTACAGAACTCCAAGGGCATCCCTTCCACAAGGTGTGGTGCCAGGCCACATGAGTAACAGAGAACTGGGGTGTGTACAGAACCCCACACGGATACTACAGAAATTTTAGCCAATGATTAACACTGGGGTGAGGACACATGGCATTAGGGGTCATTTGAATGTTTTCAATCACCATGACATTTTGGCAGACCTGCTAAAAAGGACAGTCTGGGATAAGTCAGAATTGTCCTATATCCAGCAAGTCTTTCAAATATTCCACCAGACTCTGGCCAATGCATATGTGAGGGACCCTATTTATAATCTCAGAACCTACAGACTTTCCCATTTTAATTATAGGCTAGGGTACTTCTTGCGCAGTTTTATATAGTGATCTTCTTCAAAGAATGCTATTTCTTTAATTGCAAACCGAGGAAAAGATATATTTGGCATGGTGTGAAGTATGTGGAGAGTTGTGTGCCATGATGGAAAGTTGTGTCCACAATTCTAGGTGTTTAAGTTACCAATAAAACACACCTATATAACCTGCATGTGCAGGTGTCGCATCTATGATCACTCTGTGCATTTAAGTGTTTATTTAGCACTATGCCAAAGCTTCAAATTCAATATAAATATTTGCCAATGTGGATTTACTTCCCATTAATCCAAACCTGTTCATCATAAAATAATCCAAACACCCAAGGGACCTGAACTCCACAATGTATCCTGGAGTACTCACAATCAAATTTTCATAAAATAAAATACCTTAAAATATTTTCTCCTATATATTATAGTTATGGTTTATCTCATCTTTTTAAATTGTGTACAACATTATGTTGTTATATTTCATATCAGAAATAAAAGAGGCAGATGAGAGTATATTATAAAGGAGAAGCATGGTTCTACCAGGGTTGTCAACCACTGCTCCAGAAACATCAGAGAAACTGTGTTCTCCAGTGTCCCATACAGAAAGACAAGGTACAAAGGCATGGTATGTTGGCAGCATCTTTTTTTTAAATTCCCTGATTTTAAAAACTCCTGATGGTGGAATGGAAATACCAGCAGATTAACACATTCCTGTGCTCTCAAAGGGCAGCTTTTTCCACTTTTTGGGAGCTGCTTGGTCATTGCAAAAGAGGAACACTGTCTGACGTCCCACATCCACCTGAACCATCTGCCCAAACACCTGCCTGATTCTCGTTCCCAGACAAGCTCACAGATTCTTTGTCCACAGCTACTGCTGAACAGAATGTTTCAGAAATGCCGGGGCTTCAGTGCGATGCTGTGTCGGGAGTGAAAGTGCATTGACCAAAGATGGTAGAGGAAATCCTGAGTCTACAGAAGAATTCTGCATTTGGCTCTGTTCTGCTCTTAAAGGACTAATTCTTAAACTGGTCTGATAATTAGACTCACTGCAGTGTAGTAGAAAAAAATACATAGAGAAAAGAAATGATGTAATAAAAATGGACATGCCCAGGGATTTTTATAACTGATTACTATTAGTATTAAGAATTCATTTATTATCATCAGAAGCTTTCCTACATATAGTTGAATTGTGTGCACAAATTTGGTGGAATTAGTAACACCAAAATGCCTCCAATTCATTGTTAGAAGGTCCTGTTACTGACTCCTAAAGTCACTCAAATTTTAAAAATGGCCACTTGGTGATTTCTGTATTCACGCTCCCTATTATAATACGTTGCCCCCACAGCCCTGTAAATTTTCCACACACTACATATTTTTCTCATTTATTGTGACTGTGGTGTCCTCCCGCTAAGACGTAAACTATTAGAACACAACAGTCCTATGTTCCATCTATTGTGTACCCCTAAATGACAGCTAGAACATTGCAGGGAGCCGGTGAAATGTTTTATCTATTGTGTACCCCTAAATGACAGCTAGAACATTGCAGGGAGCCGGTGGAAATTTGGGGAAGAATATCTACATCATGGATCACTCAGTATGCTCTCTTTGGGCCCAAGCACACTCACAAGTGTTTACATGGAGGATCTTAACTAATTCTTGTGATAGGAGTCTACACAATCAATGTATCCGTCCACATCCTGTAAGTGAACAGCGCAGGGTTTCATGATCAGTAAGCTGCCCATACAGTGCAGCAGGTGAGCAGTGGATCTGACCCCAAGCCAAGCAGTCTGACTGGAAAACCTGTTACATTGCAGTCAGAACCCCATCAGAGATCATGAGATCTTCTACCTTTAGGAAAGAAGAAAAAAAAATTCTAGATTAGATACCCAAATATGAATCCCCTTCCACCTGCCTGTGATACTCCTCAAGATACATATGATGAGCAGTGCCTTTAGTCCCAGAACTCAGGAGGCAAAGACAGGTAGATCTCTGAGTTCGAGGAGACCATAAATCTATAGAGTGGCTTCCAGGACAGCCAAGGCTACACAGAAAAACCTTGTCTATAGGGGGGTAAAAATATGGGGACAGATCAAGTGTGGAAAGCCTGCCTTTCTCCAAATTTGCTGTGAACTTGTAACTGCTCTAAAGAAATTAAAGCCTTTAGTCTTCCATCTGCATTTCTTGATTAACAGTCAAGAAAAACCTATCGGGCACTTGTGAATTTACAAGGTTAAAGCAAGAAAGACATACACCTAAACAGAGAGGAAAGAAATGGCCTCGTGGAACATGGTAAAAATAGAAATGCAAGTACAAAGCAGTGTGTGTCTGCTTTCCACTTTCTCGGTGATGCTGTATTTTGTCATTTGGGCAAACTGTCTTCGAGAGATGAACTTTTGACGTTCCCTACAATTTCCTTTCAACTCACAGCACCGTCCATTGCACGTTCATGGTCCAGAGGAGGCCAAAGGGAACAAAATCTGCAGCTATTATTTTTGCTATTTAATCAAACGCGAATGAAGTGCATGAGCACATAAGGCAAGTCAGCTGTGTCAAGGAACATGGTGAAGATTCATCGCTTCGCGTTACAGGGGACCATTTTGCATGAGGGCTGAGAACATTCTAGAGAAATACGCTTCTTCCTTTGTTTTAATAACTGAAAGAAAAGGAGAACAGTTCCCTGCTGCATGATGGCTCCTGGGACAGTGTGTCCTAACTGGACTCTCAAAGAAAGAACCATGCCCCTGCAGGTTGCACCGCCTCAGCATGCCTTTTGCTCAGGTACTTTGCACGTCTTTTAAAAGCTGTCGTGAGCCAGATCAAGGATGGCAGCAACATCCACTACTTAAAGTAAAAAAGAATCAGACTAGGAACATTGACTTCCAGCATCAGCTCAAGGCACAAAAGGACAAAGGGACTTCCTGGAAAATAGGTTCCTTGCTGGCATGTGACCTCAGGAAGCCACAGCCAAGTGACCCGTGAGTTCTTCAGTCCTTCTGGAACCACAGAATTTACCTGTCACAAATGGATATAATGTGCCACTCCAACAAGCCAATTTAGGATTAAAGCTTTAACATTTCAGATTTGGACAAAATTATCGGCAATAGTACTCAGGCGTTCCCTGACCCATCACTATGCCCCGAGGACTCTGTGTTTTCAGCATTATTAACAGGATTATGAATACTGTCCCTCTTTGATCTTTTATATGCATATACTGAGCCTATTTTGTTCACTCCAACACCAGAATTTCGTTTAAGACAAAACTCTAAGTGGTAAACTCCCCCCAGAAGAACATTCATTTATACTCAAATATTCTGATTGTTTTTGCCCTTTTAAAATTAAAACTACATAGCTCAAAATCACAAGCTAAATCTATGATTTAAAAGATGTTAGATACCTTCAGCGAAATATGGAGCACTTTTACCTCAACAACCAATTTTTATTCTCCTTACAGCATAGAATTCTATTTAACAGAGGATTTTTAACTCTTCCTAATCACAAAAAGAAATCCCTTCCAGAATAAAAGCTATAGTTACATGCTCCTCAGTGAAGTGCAAATGGATTCTGTTTTGTGTAAGAGACCAATTTTGCATTTCATTTCTTCTGCCTGAACTGCTATAAGCTTCATAGTTGGGCTCCTTCCCTGTTCCCAACTCCCTAATCCATCTTTCATGCTATTACCAGAATTATCTTTCTACATCAACACATTCCTCTGTTCATCCACTCGGAAGCTGTAAGCTACCCTCTATGCACTACATAATAAAGTCTAAATTTTATACCACAGCCATCCAGAAACCTCACAAAAAAAAAAAAAAAAAAAAAAAAAAAAAAAAAAACAACAACAAAAAAAAAACAACCTGCCTCACATTCCCAGTCCAAGTACAAGCAAGTTCAATACCCTCTATGCTCCAGGGACTGTGAACTTTACCAGGCTGGTCTTTACCATGGAACATGGGAAACGGACGTATCTGGCTTCCCTTCACCTGCCCACCTCTGAAATTTAAAGTTAGATTTGTCTTGACACAACCTAGACACTCATGTCAGAAATTTATTCCTTCCTGTGTGCCCCCAGAACTCATAGGTGATTTTTTTTTTAATTGCTGGAAGATGCCCATGTTATGATGACTAATACGGGTTCTCATCTCACTTTGCCTCTGGTGCATGAGATCAAGGATCCTGTCCTGGTTAATACCACATTAGCGGAGGACCCTAACAAAGCACAGGCATGGCCATGCTCAATGAACACTTTCTGAATAAAAGGGCTGTATGTTTACATGGCCAACACCTGCAATGCCTAGAGTCCAGACCCCCGCAAAAAGACCACCAAAAGACCTGAATGGTGGAATAGAATCACCTCTGAGCAGCACATGGCAAGGGTTTTTATTGGGGGGGGAGTGTCCTAGGGGCTTCTGAGTTTACAGTACTGTACCTGTTCTGAATTCATTTGCTGCTTTGAATTCTAGAGATGTTTCATCATTTAGACATGGTCTGTAAGGTTTGCTCGTACCTGGAGACATCTGTTCTATTGTAAATGTCCCTTTCCCAGGAAGGGCATATTTGGAATGTCAGGTATTTCCCCTTAGGCTCTGGTTCCTTCCTGGAACCACCAGGTACCAGCAAGGGCCTGCTGTCCAGCTAGCTGCTCTGGGCACCACACCGTGATGAAGAAAAGGCTACAGTAACCAGGTAGGCAAGAAAGACAGCTGGGCAACATGGTGGAAAGAGAGAACCAACTCCCAAAAGTTGTCTTCTGATCTCTGCACACACGCTCTGGAACTAAATAAATATAAAGAAAATAAGTATGGAAAGAAAATAAAAAGAGAAAAAGACTTCCAATCAGCAATCCGAGACTGGAACTCAAAAACCTAAAGAAGAAAAACAAAATAACCCCAGATGAAGAGCGAAGGAAGAAAAGACACAACAGAGGTGACTGAAAAGGGAAAGCTGGGGTAGCATAGGACACAGGCGCAATACAGCACAGCCTTCACAGGCGTACGAACACCCAGTCAGACGGACATGAGGGAGACAAGGCAACATCACCAAAGTGACTGCATTTCAGGACATCACAGCGGGTGGGGGCTGGGGAGCTGGCAAGCATGGGGGAGGTCAGGAGAAAGACCATCTCAAGGAAATTAAAAATGTCTCTCATAAACTTATTTAAGAAGAGGAGGAGGAGGCAGGAATAACCTGAGCTGATACTGTAATCACATCTGCAAACACCTCCATTTCAGTAACAGCCATAACTAAGCCAGCCATCGGCACCTCTGTGGATGTTATCGCCATTAGAATCGGGAGCTAACTTCAGTTTTCATTTTTAAAACAGTAATTAAGCCATTGCTATCTATAGGCTGAAAGAAATTCCAAAGAGACATGATCAACTAAGTAAGATGCGCTATATTTAGAGCAGGAGAACCCACTCCTCCCACAGGTAAGAAGGCCCTGGGGAGATGCAGGGAACCTTCAGAGAAAATAGAGAAAATGACACGTTAATCTCACAACCAGGTCTCCCACCTCCCTCACGAGCACGTCAGCTTGTCTTGTCACTCACTGTATTGCGTTAAGAAAAATGTTTTTATTTCTCACCTTTTCGTCTAGAAGTGGCATGTGGCTGACATTCCAGGAAGCATGGCCTTCTCTTGGAAACATTTTTTTTTTTTAAGTACTCCAAAAATTACAATCCAGTCTCTCCTACATTGTCATGATTGAAAAGGGGCTTGTTGAACAAGGCTTCAACAAACTAGGTCATTTACTCAACTTAGAAAGATGCTAGATAATTTAAATTTTATGGGCAAAATGTTAATGATACACCTACAATGTTTTTTATACATTATAAATTAGCACTATTTATTTACCCCTAGCAGGTAAACTGATATGATACACTTCAGGATCTATGACTGGAAATGATATGTAAATTATGTGCGTGTGCACATATATGCTTAGAGCTTTCAACAGTTACTTAAATGTGTCTGCCAAACAAAAGATATTTCAGGAACTACTGGTTTATGCTGAAAGGGTTACTGGATTACTTTTCTTTGGGGGAGGGGGTTGTATGTGTGTGTGTGGCCTTGGCTGTTTGGCTGTCCTGGAACTCACTCTGTAGATCAGGCCGGCCTTGAACTCAAAATGATCTAACTGCTTCTGCCTCCCGAGTGCAGGGATTAAAGGTATGTGCCACCATCACCTGATGCATTACTTAAGTATAAGCAGCATCTTTGAACACTAATAGTAAGACACTCTGACTTTCAGTGGATTTAAGTTACCAAACATCTTACCGCTTCCTTCTACACTGGTATACTACCAAATTTCCTCATTTCTATTCAAGTACCAAATAATAGACATTACTTGTGCTCCCTGTTTGCCGGTGTGCATCTGTCTGGATACACATATGTATATGTATATAAATATGTCCACTTATATGTGTACATGTACATGAATATGCATGCACACGTATTTAGAGGTTACAAGGCAACCTCAGGTCTGAGGCTTCAGGAACTACCCACCTCATTTTTGAACCATCATTTTTCATAGAGATTGCTGATTAGCCAGGCCTAATGGCCAGGGAACACCAGAAACCTGCTTGTCTCCCCTTCCATGGCTATGAAAGTGAAGCGTGAGAGCCAGGCTTGGATGGCATTTTTACACAGGTTTTAGAGATTGGACCCTGGTCCCCTTGCTTGCATGGAAACTTTCTCACTGAAGGAGCTATCTACCCAGCCCACGATAGCTACTTTCAAAGGATGCTTATGTACATAGTACACCAATCTAAAACTTATAGTCCCTAGAAAATATGTATAGTTAAACCAGTTAGAAAATGTAATAGATATGCTAAGTGTCTGCTGTCTGATCACTCAGCTAGAGTTGTGGGAAATGTCACAGGACTCTGCTGATGTGGAGCTACATTAATGCTGCAGTTCAAGAAAATTACTATTGGTTAAAATATGCTCAAAAATGCAAGAAGTGGCTCTTTCTCCTATTATAATATGTAAAAGAGCTACAATGGCTTTGCCATCTACCTGAATGCTTTTCTTTCCAAACCTTAAAAAGGACGTCTGTCTCTACTGCTCTCTGTGAACTGCTCAGAGACCTGATCACAATCATTCTTCTGGAACTAGACTCAGACACAGTGCATATTAATGCAAGTCAATAAAAAATGTTTTTGATTCATTGGTATGATATGATGTAATTAAATCCCATCATATCATAATTAAATCCTATAATGTGAACTTTTAGAAGTGACCATAATTTACATAACTTAAATATGCTCTCAAATGATAGAAGGTCATAAACATGCTCTGATGGAGATGTGTGTCTAATTCTTCCACAGAACTATCACTTCTAAAAACATTCCTCAAGTTACTTCCAAACAACACAGTAACCAGGCAAAGAACATATGCTTAATATGCATAGCTCAGAAGCTGTCCACAACTCCAACATCTTAAAACTCCTTAATTAAAATGAATTTGGCTATTATTGCTAAAAGTAAAAAATTACACACCTTGGGAAGATACAATCAAGCCAAAATGATTTTCATGTAAAATCAAAATGTTTTAAATAAAAGAGATACATATAAACGTAGACAGCAGAAAGACCTGCTAAGAGCCATCTAGTTTTGCCTCTAATCTAGCCCATGACCATTAAGCTAAGATTTGTCTAGTTCTAAAAGTGCTATAGAACTATATGAATAGCATGAAATGGTTTCCAATACAATTCTTTGTTCAGTTATACTAATATAACGGGAAAAAATGGATGAAAAAGAACAGAGCTCTCAATTATGACCATGTCCTCATGTCATAATTACATCAGAGGAGGTTGGTAAAGGCACTCCGCTATCTGACCTGAGAGTCCCTCGGGTAGATGGGGAGTTACACAGGTCCCCAACCCACCACTCAACATTGTGCTGAGCTGGAGTGAGACCTATCTATGTTCTCATTCTATAGACTGTATGCTCAACCCAACTCTGATAAATGTGTTCACCTGTCTTGGTTTGGAATTGCTGCCCTGTCATCACATAAGAAGAGCCATCTACATGAGAAGTACTCCAGCTTTGTTTTTTGTTTAAGAGAAAGATTTTTTAAAACATTGATTTTGAAGGATATGCAGGAAACATGCAATGGTATGCAGGTGTGTAGGTCAGAGGACAACTGTACGAGTCACTATCTCCTTCCACCATGATCTCAGGCTGCCGGGCTGGGAGGCAGGTGCCTCTGCCCACGGAGCCATCTTGCCTGCCTATGCCCCAGTCTCCAGTGTGCTGGTCATAAACAACTGTGAAAGTACAGCTCCTCCATGCTCAGAGTTCAAAGTTCGGAGCTTGGCCGGAAATCTGGACACCCAGTATAAATCCATCTCAAAAAGCAGATGAGAAGATACCAGCCAAGCATGGAGACTCATGCCCATAAATCCCAGCAGGAGTTTGGGGACCAGCCTGGGCTGCACAGTCTGTTTCAAAGCAATCATGTAGAAAACCCCAAATCCCTTAGAGTAATGCAGTGTAAATACTCCCTATCTATACACAAAGACTTTCCTAAAGTACTGAGAATGCATTAAATATTTTAATTACTGTGAAATAAGTGATTGGGAAAGATCAATCAGTAGGAGTAAGGAATAAGAAGAAAAGCCTAGCAGCAGTTGTTACTATGTTTTACTACACAGACAACCCAGGATGCACACACGATATTTGAATTTTGGAGGTTAATGGGCTTTTAAACAATTTAGTCACAATTCATATATTATAATAAACCATCTATAATGTGAACCTCTTAGTGGGTTTTAATGTATACACTATACATTGCTAGCTAGCTCCAAACAAAACAGTATAGCAGACACCTTGAGTCTATTGTTCGCCACTTCCCCTGCCTGCCATTAGTCTATGAGTTGGCATGCCTCAACCTCAATATGAATTTGCCTTTTAAAATGCATCACCCCCCCCCCCAAAGTGAATACATCTGCAAGCAGCAAACCTTCAGCAGAAGATAAATGATTATCTGCCAAAGAAATACTGCCAGAACTCAGGACATATCACAGGCAAGTCTTCTTTCTAGGTGCCTGATGTGGCATTTTCAATTTTCAAGGTTCATTAAGGTTTCTAAAGTATCACTGGGCTTCCCAGCTGCAAAAGTTACTATTGTTTCTCTCCCCTCTAGATACCATAATAACCTAAATATAGTGGCTGGATCAAAAGAAGGCTTAAGTAGATGGTGTGCAGCTAATCACCCACTTCACAACCTCAGTTCATAATTGATTTTTCCTTCAAGCGACAGAGTGAGACAGAGTTGTCTAGAAATGCACATGTGTTTCTCTGCAAGTCCCAAGATAGATGGACTGGATTATCGGTTTAGCTGATTTTCCCCCATTTTAAGGAGAACGGGAGTACCTGTATTAAATTTTATATAGAATATAACTGCTGGGTTTCACGATGCCTCCTTGGTATACGACTGCACATTCTAAAATAAGGAAACTTTAGAAATGCCTTTCAGAGATCATTGCGACAAAGTTGTAAAGGAAATCCTATTAAGATTTATATTCTCTCCTCTACCAAATACCCATAAATATTTTCTTCTCTGATTTACTCTGAAAAGTACAGAACACCTTTAAAAATATCCCTTAAGACACGGAAAACTAGCTGAATAAAAATGTGTCTTTCTTTCTTTCCCAATCCTATATATATGTTCTGAGAGTCTTAAAACCATAAACAGCATGGATGCTAAACAAAATACCTTCAACTGTATTATATACACTCATACGCATGTACACACCATTTATGAAAGATATCAGTAGTGAAACAATCATCCTCATGATATTTAGCTTCTGGAAAGAAACAATAAAGAAAATAATGTCTCTGAGACAGTTCAGTTTTTCATATAACCTACACACACCAAAAAAAAAAAATCTATTTTAAGTTTAAATACAATACCTGTATTCCTTTGAATCACTCTCAACAGATTAGTCATATGATACACAAGATCCCTTGAGTCTGCTGGTCCCAATCTAATCCCCTTTGTAACTCCACCTCCACAGTACTGCAGGGTAGTTACAATAACAGGGACCCAGGAGGCCTGGCCTTCAGGGTCAGTCCAATAGCCACCTAGTCCACAACCTGAACCATCCAGACTGAAGGATTTTATCATCTGCCTTCACAATGCCTGAGCACCCCAGGGGATCCTCCATAAATAATTCAGAAGCAAAAAAAGCACATGTTCTAATCAATAGGAAGTGAAGGCACACCTGACAGCAGGCTCCAGAGCTCTGGCAGGGTGCTGCATTAATATCTGATCAAGCTTCCTGAGAAAATGTAATTTTTTATAGATGAAAGACCTAAAATTAACCTTTTGACCTTATGTTTACAAAAAGTCTTTCCCAAGGGATTAAAAAAAGGAAGAAGGTTTAAAATCATACTTAATGGGGGTAGATGGCTAGAACAAGAATTTCAATACATAGGAGAATGGCTCAAGGTAAAAGGAAAACAGAATTAGGCATTAGTTTACCAGCTTTTGTAATCCAAACACCCCTAATTAGATTATTGGGACTAATCTTTAATGACCATTTTCAAGTGTGTGTTACAGAGGTCTTAATGGTACCTTCACTTTACTTCTCACTTGGCAATTCCCTTTATTCTAGGGAGGATTATGGAGGAGGACTCTACCTACAGTCTCTCCTCTTCTGGTAGCTCCCTCTGTCCATTCTTAGCAAAACATTCACACTGCAGGTCAGAGGCAGTAACATGACTGGTCCTGAGGTAGATTTGTTAAATAAAAACAATAAATTATAATTTTGTGATTACTCATCTTTATATTTAAGTGTCAAACTCCTGATCTGTGAAGACACAACACAGAAGGTCAAGAATGGGCAAGAGGACTGTAGAGTTCTTAAATGTGGGATTTGATCCTCAATGTTTATTTTGTTCAAGTGGGTAGTCAAAAGAATTTGAATGTCTCTGGCATAGTGTCAGGAAAGAATCAGCTGAGAATCTTGCTGGGAAGCAAAGGATAACAGGCTCTGGCTTTGAGAGATGTCTGGGATAACCCTGTCTACCTAGACATGCAAGAGTTCCTAGTAGTCAATGAAAGACTCTCTTGTATTTTGTCCTGATATCTCTTTTATTATTTATTGCCTGATCAGAAAAATAATACAATAGAAGAGCACTTAAGGATATTATCTCTTCTTTAAAGAGGTCAACCGAGGAACACAACACATACATACAGAACAGGATTTGCACAAGAGTGGCTGGAAGGTAGAAGGATCAGATTCTTGATGACCATTGAGTCATACAGGATAAAGGAAGGACCTGAGGCTCTGAGCTCCAGCTCTACTTCTTTGGAGCTATATCGTCTTCCTCAAGGACCTTTTCCCTAATGTTGATTAATGAAATTCATGATTGTTCTGTGGGGTGTGGGGTTAATTCCACAGATTCGAGAAGCCCACCGACCCAAATCAATTAAAGCAAACTTCATTTGTGTACATAGGCTATTTCTCCCTAAGATGGGGTTCAAGAGATCAGCACTGGACATGGGGAAGATAAGCTTTTTATAGCTCAGGAGTAAAGGGTTTCCAAATGAGGGATTTGACAAGCAGATAATGGGGGGGGGGGCTACAGAAGCAGAACATAAGCAAAAGAAGTTGGTCATAACAACCTTCTGAGACAAAGGTGTGGTTCTAACGTACTCATAACAAGGTGGTCATAACAACTTTTAAAACAAAGACATGGTTGTTGTCCCCAGACAGGCAATACAGAACCATTTGTAATTAGATTACAGATAGAGCATAGCCCAAATCCTTGAGAAACGGATTTAACCATAAGCCTAGTTTGTCTTTACTGTTAAGATGGCTTTTAAGCCCAACATGGAAGCAGGCTGTTTTATCAGGTTAAGAAGGATGGCATATTTTCCAGCAAACGATATAAGCTCAACAAACACCAGGTGATGATAGCACTGGTGCTGGCTGGGCCCTGAGTCATCCCAGCCATATGGCGGAGACCTGAGAAGTGAGAGCAGGCAGGTTTTGCGTTCCATTCCAGTGAGTGACCATCTCCACAGATTGGTTTTTGTTAACTGAAGCTTACTCCCCGAAGCACTAGGGCATTGCAATCAGTCCATATGGAGGGATATCTTGGAAATGCACATCCCTATGCCTGGTTTAACAGGGTAGAAAGTATCTTCTCTGGAAATTTAGAACCATCATTAAGGCCAACAGTCACCATGTTATATCACTTGTGACAAACACAGAGATGTGAATGGCTACCCCTGCGACAACTTCAGGTAGCCCTGTGTACTCAGTTCCTGTGCTTTTCCTAAAGCTAGTGATTTCTAGGGAAATGAAATCACTGACACGTTAACAATATACCAAATACCCAGGATCACATGAACCTAATATATCTTGAATCTTAACACATCTGGCTTGGATTCTAATGCTCTCCTTTAGTTCTTCATGCTATAAATACTAGATACTAGGAACTCTGACAAAGATTTATCAAAATTTGAATTTGATATGACCATGTATCTGGGAGGCTTACAGGTTACTGCTACCCGCCTGAGTGAAAGGAAAGAACCAGCTCATAATGTTTCCCTGTGACTTCCACATGAGGACAATGGCAAGAGAGCACATGCTAAACAGTGTTGAATGCACATTTTACTGGAACGTGGCAAACCCTTTGTGGAGCCACAAACCTCCTGAAAGTACCCAAAATTTTAAAATAGATGATTAGAATAGCAATGCAAATATACAGTATTTTTAAATCACTAAATCAAAATATTCAAAATTTACACTTAGTATACATTGTGAGCTCTGAATTAGAAAATGATGCTAGCTCCTAGTTAAATCCTGGTTTTTGAGTTTACAGGCAGCAGAGTCAGAGCTTAGCCAACGGCAACAGTCATATTTTGGTATAAAAGTAAATTTCCTAGAAAAGGTGTGCATTTTCAAAGTATTCCCCCACTTTTTACTTTTCATTTAAGAAATTATGTTTAAGTAAAATAAAATGCTCAAGGAGAGCATTTGTGAATAAGCAAGCAGGGCTGGATTAAACCTAAGTACACCACCCTCAGACTCCTTTATTCCTAAGAGAGGCCTCTTGTTCCCAACACCAAGACATTCAATCTTCTTTCAGGGCCTCCGTGACAGACCTGTTCACCCTGGTGATGCCTCTAGGTAATTCTCTATTTTCTGGACATTCACAAGCACAACTGCTCAGAAAGGAAGACAGAGGAGCCCTGTGGCCTTAGTTCTGACCTTTGGTGGCTTCTGGATAAAGGATAGAAAGATCTGTGGAAATGCTCAGAATAGGAAGTATGCACATGTCATCTATCAGTGCGTAATTTATAACTTCCCAGAAGGGTTTAACATAGAAGCCTTCCCCAATGAGTCTTCACATTTGCCTCTAGTCATTGGTAGACCCTGGCATTCCAAATTCATTTCATAGCCTATTATGAAAGTGATCATAGCAGCCCTATGAGACTCATCATAGATGTCCAACTAGCTAAGTATAAAGTCTCAGGATTTTAATTATGTTTGAAGCATCCCAAGGTCTTCTCAGTCACTGTGCTTCTGGGTCTCTCACCTGGCAAGTCAACATCATTTATCTACATGTGAGAAAAACATCCTGAAACATATCCCCACAAAGGGATGCTGGCTTATAGAACTCAGAGGTTGATTTAATCAACAAAGGTAACTATTGCAGAGCCTTGACTAGTTCTCACAAGCAGCAGCATGGTTTACAAAAGGCTTCTAGAAGCCCCTCCATTTCCTGGCTGTCCGAGGTACTTACTGTCACCCAGCAAGGCTCTGCTCATTCCAACCACAGCATCCTTGTGTTGATGGACACTAGATGTAGATTTGAGATGCTACAGCACCCTTAGCTCTCCTCAGTGCCGGCCTGTGGTTTAAAATTCCTCTTGTCTTCCCGGCAAAATGCTGAGGTGGAAGCAGCCTTCGGGAGCTAATGCGGCAGCCTTCTCGTTTCAATTTCTTCCTGGAGCAATGCTCTTGTCTCAGCAAAAACATAGTTTTGGTGTCTGAAGCTCATTTTTGTGTCTGCAATAGTGTCGTGATGATTGACCCGTTATTATTAGACTATGATTTTTAATGAAACTGCATTTCACTGTAGCGTCTAAAACACTCCAGCTGAAATTGATTAATTATACCCTAGAAGGAAGTAATAAGACTTCCGATTTTGAATACTTAATAGGAAGTTGCTGTTTTGCTCATCTAATTATGTAAGAATGGATAGAGCCATACACCCTCCCTCTCAACAAATTCCAAGAATCTGCTTTTATCCTTCCTTTTTTCTCCCTCTCTTCAGACAAGGTTCTTGTTAATGACAGGAGCATATCATAATTTAATTAGCTGACATTGACTGGCAATTTACCCATTTCTTTTTAATTGGAATCATTTCGCAGAACCATCCATAAAGGCCCATTTTGCATAACTAACAACCTTCATAAACAAGGCTGGAAAACTGCTGACTTCCATAGAAACATACAAAGCATTTAAACAGGGTCACCACTGCACTTGCCTGAAAGCTAAGGGATACAGAATTTCCTCTTAAATGGTCCAGACATGGCTTATACTGGAAGCTTGAACACACTGCTGGAGACGGACTGCATCCCTGCATCTACCCCGCAGGAGTACCACTCGGTGACGGAGGTCGCAGGGAAAGGAACTGCTTCTCAAAAACATGATGAAAAACCCTGGTGCGGCAGCATACATCCACAGTCCCAGTACTCAGGAGGACCACTTGAGCCCAGACTCTGAAGCACAATGAGATCCTGACTTAAATAGGCAGACATGATGAGAAATGTGGTAATGATCAAATGTAAACTGTATAGCCTTAGAATCAAATATATACTTCATCTACCTAAAAATCAGGTAAGACTTTAGTTATAGGAAACAATTGTAAAAGAATCAGTGTGTGGGGGAAAGAGAAGTAGAGAAGTGGGGGGGGGGAGAGAGAGAGAGAGAGAGAGAGAGAGAGAGAGAGAGAGAGAGAGAGAGAGAGAGAGAGAGAGAGAGAGAGAGAGATTTTGTGCATATTGTACTACATGGACAATAACTCCTGAAAAGTGGGTATACATTCAGAACTTCTTTTAGGAAATTGTTATTGAATGCCAGCTCTCTGGAAATGTTTTTAAATACACAAGGTATGATATGATAATATTTTCAGTCTTCTCATCCACACATCATGTTTTTGAAACTGGACCATATGGATGTGGAATAGCTCTGGAAGCCTGCCTTTCTTTCTCCCAAGGCTCCCTGAGGTACAGAAGCTGCATTAGGAACCTTTGTGGGCCAGCCAGCATCCAGGGCTCCCTGGCCCAGTGCTGCTGTGTTCACTAAGAGAAGGATGCAAGTTTGGATCTTACATCAGGATTCCAGTCTCAACTCTGTTGCTGTGGCTACAATGCAAAATGGCTTAACTTCTGGAGCTTCAGGTTCTTGCTGGTAAAAGGAAAGCAGTAATACTAACACCTAATTTGGAAGGTTGTCCACCATGGATGTCAAGTGTTTAGCAGCTCAAAGCATAGCAACAGGTATTCTCACAAATGGTTCAATGCTGAATTCAGTTAATACACTTCACTGAGCTGTTGACAACAATGTAAATAATTCTGTGCCAGTGTTTGGAGTGTTAGAAGCATTACCAGTGCCTGAGCTCCACCAGACTTAAAGCTAATTCCTGCCCTAGTTTTATTAGCTTACACTTCAACTGTTCTCTTAAAACCAAAATTTTCAGTTATTATGGTGGTTTGAATAAGAATGGCTCCCATAGGTTCACATACTGGAATGCCTAGTCACCGGGGAGTGGAACTCTTTGAAAGGATTAGAAGGATTAGGAATTATGGCCTTGTTGTAGGAAATTTGTCACTGGCAGTAAGGCTTTGAGGTTTCAAAAACCCATGTCAGGGCCATACAATACACACTCTCTCTCTGCTTGTGGCTCGGGATACAGCTCTCTTTTCCAGCACTATACCTGCCGTACCTACAGCCAATCCATGCTTGAACCAATCTTCTAAAACTTTAAGTCAGCTCCAATTAAATGCCATTTTTTAAAAAAATAAGAGTTGTGGTCACAGTGTCTCTTCACAACAAAAGGACAGTGACTGGACACAGTCAGAAGCTCAGACACTTGAATATAAAAGAGTCTGGGTTCAAAAATAAGAACATGCCTATAGTCTGACTTCAAGAGAGCCAGTAGCCATAAGGTCAAGGACATGACACAGAGGTCCCTTGCTTTCTAACCTACCTCCTTCCCTGTCATAGTTTAGTGGCTTATTTTGGGTTTATTATTATTTTGTTGTTGTTACTCTTTTGAGGCAGGGTTTCTCTGTGTAACAAATCTGGTTGATCTGGAACTCACTTAGTAGACCAGACAGACTGTCCTCAAACTCACAGAGATCTGCCTGCCTCTGCCTCCCAAGTGCTGGGGTTAAAGGCATGTGCCACTGCCGCCTAGCTGCCAGTTAAGTGTTTTAACAAAGAGTGAAATGTTCCTTCGGTATCCATGGAGGAGGCCATGATTACTGATGGCTCTCAGGATGGACTCCAGAGACACGGAGCATGGCCAGGTATAAATGCTGTTGAAGCCCCAGTTCTGATGGGTTTTCAGGAAAACAGAGCAAACATGAAGAAAAGGCAGCAGAGATGTGGAAGGCCACTTGGGGCAGGAGAGGAATGGGAAGGAGACAGACTGCCAGCAGAAAGCAAGCAACAGACCCACAAGAAAACAAAGGGGCAGAGACATGTGCGGGAATCTTGTCTGTAATGAGCACAGAACAATCTGAGAGGCAGAGGAGGTTTTGGGGGGCACTTAAAACCTCCAGAGCACTTCACACTGCCCCTCATTCCCTCATTCCCTGAAGGCTGACAGTGGTGTGTCCATGGAATCACTGACACAAACTACTGAAGGGGCCGCACAGCATTCTGTGTGGCTCTGGGGGAAAGAAGCATTCTGTTTTCTTGTTAATCTATATTAAGCCTGATGGTGCCAGGCAGAGAAGATAATCCGTTCATGAGTTATTAGATACCTCCTTACACACACCCAGTGTGCTCACAATGTCCCATTTTCCTGCTGCCTGAACCCATGGGCTCCCCAGTCAGGATGACGCTGAGCTGCCTGGCACACCTCTCATTGTAAACAAACTCAGCCTGAGCGCGCGCACACACACACACACACACACACACACACACACACACACACACAGGAAAGGGACAGGTTGCTGCTCTCTCCATTTCCCAGGCTAAGGACAAACTTGTCTTCAGGAACAGTAATTTATTTGCTGGAAAAGGGTCTTCCTCAGAGGATTCTTGTCATGAGCTCAAGGTATAACCAGGGGAACAGCTCTAGTGTAAGAGACAGGTAAGAAGCTGGGCACGGGCCCCATGAAGAATATCCCTTCATTACATACTGGATGTAATGTGAATCAGGACGTGCTGTGCGTACATAATTCCAAGCTCGTATTTACAGAGAAATATTACCAAGCAAAGATGGATGATGGGAGAGAATGGAGAAGATCCTACAGGCATGGAGGCCTGCTGTTTTAATCAGCTATGCAGGGTGTTCTCAAAAAGTACAATTTAGTGACTTCCAAAATGAAAAACACAATTGCCATTCTAACTACAGCTCCCAGAAACTTCCTAGGCTGGGCCTTTCTTTGAGCTGTCTGTTAAAAGGGTGCCATCAGGAACAGGACAAGACAGGACAGGACAGGGTTGCTATGGTATAACCACAGGGTGTGTCTAGTATTCAAGACAGTAGCAGAGAAACACCAGACCTTAGGGTGGTGTTCAGAAATCACAGCTGAATCCCAAGATGACAGTAAGAACTTGATATAATGATGCCAATACCTTAATACATATGTGCAGGTTTATGGTTCAGCTTCCCAGAGCTGGATGCATCCAGTAGCCCCTTGGCCATGTACACCTCTGCTCCATCCTCCACCTGCCCATGTAGCTCCTTGTATCAGACACTCAGCTTTGTTTCTGTTTGCTTTTCCCTCTGAGGAAGCTTCCACAGCCACACAGTGATTCTTGTTTTCCTCTCAGAAGAGAAGTGTTAACTACTTTCACTAACAAAGGGATTAAGTCTGCTCTATGGGAGAATTACATTAAAAATAATGAGGCAGAAAAAGAAAATCTTTTATTATTTTAATGAATTCAAAAGCTGGAAGCATTATTGAGATGAGCAATATGCCCATTCTCCTAATCCGATGTAATCATACTTTCAAAAACCACTGTTCAGGATTTTTTTTCTGCTACATCAGACAAAAACCAAATTGCACCAAGTGTAGAGAACATTGGAACAAGCTGTAAATCTTAGGAGTCTCAAATGGGAATCTGAATCCTAACCGGAGGGTACAAGTAAGAAGCTTGGTTATATGCCTTCTGCCTCCAGTTCCAACCAGTTTCCTCAGCCCTTCACTCTGAATTCTAAGACTGTGAATCCACTGTTTGCCCTCGGTGTACAATGGGCTCCGTTACCCATGGCTCTGCCTCTAACTCCACTCCTGACTCACTTCACGGAGATCTTGTGAGGAGCATGGTAATGTGCGGCAGAAATACACGTTAACTTCTTGGCCTAGAATCTATGTAAAACATGAGTACCACCCTTCCTCAGACACCACCCTTCCTGGTCATTAGCTTGTCACCATTCTGCCCTAATCTTCACACATCACACTTGGACCTTAGACTAGTTCTCAAGTAACAAAAAAACAAAAACAAAAACAAACAAACATACAAACAAAGACACCGATAAAGCCAGGGTAATGGCATTTTGAGGTTTGCTTTCTTTTCGTTTTTTAACTATAGCTCATTCACAACATATTAATGAAAAAGGATGACAAATACCCAGACGTCACCAATCTTGGGTTTGGCTTTTGTTCAGCAGGAGCACAGCAAGTAGTTATCATTAAGCCTGGAAGAAGAATTCAATTCACCAACCTACAGGTTTGCAATTAAAGCCACTCACTATAAGTCACTCCAAAATCTTCTTGGTATTATGAAATGATTATACCATCATCAACCCCACTACCACTACCGGGAACCTCAGTAAAAATTAATTCTCAAATATAAAACATCCATCTGGCAAAATATCTTATACCCAAGTAACAGAGTGAAACATACATTTCTAAAATAATGTAATCAATCATATGAGCAGGTCAACCGTTAATCAAGCCTTTTGTCATTAGGAGCTGATGACGCACATCCCCATTCCCTGAAGTTCTTCAAGTCACTGGCTACAGCAGACTCATGATATTGAGTTGCCACTGGAAAAAGAACAGCTCCCTCCTTTCTGTAACTAGACCTTGTAAGAGAGATGATGTACATTTACATCAGGTAGTTAAATAATGTAACTATATTGCTAACTATACAATTAACATAGCCCTCTGATAAGGCATTAGAATGACTGATGTGGGAATGCATTTGTGTGTGCTGTATCTTTAAATAAAGGAGCTGGTTTGGGCCATGGCAGGTACCGTAGAATAGATAGGAAGAGAAATTAGAGCTTAGGTGGGAGAAGCAGGGTGGAGTCAGGCAGACGGAGCTAAAGCCGCCGAAAGAGCGACATGTAAGGAGACACGGGTGAGTCACGCGGGCCACGTGGCCCGCAGATTAATAGAAATGGGTTGATTTAAGATATAAGAGCTAGCTAGCAATGTGCCTGAGCCATAGGCCAAACAGCATGAAGTAAATAGAAGCGTCTGAGTCGTTTCTGGGGACCAGGGCGGCGGGCGGATAAGCAGTCCCGGCGGCAGGTCTGTGGGTCCGAGACCTCATGCCACCGGGACCCGAGAGAACCCGCTACAACAAATGACCCATAGAGTACATCTCAGATCACTATCAGAACCAAGTTTAAAGTTCTCTTGATTGCTAAGGAGTAAATCCTTGTCCCCAGTGGCTCCCAAGTCCTTTTAGAGCTAAAGAGACTCTTGAAAATTTGTCCAGTACCATTCGGTATTGATACACGGTCACAAGCCACTCAAGCTGCTGTTCAGTTGTCTCAGGTGACCCTTCCATGTACATAGCTGCTGTCTGAAGATGTCAGTCAGTAAGTCAGTATTTCCAAGGACGTCAAAGGCCAACACGTTGTAATAAATTTGTCATGGTTATGGCTCCAAGTCTATGAGATAAAAGGAAACCCAATGCTGTAATAGGTAAAAAGGTTAGAACAAACTATACTTTGTGGCTGACTAGATAATGGAGAACAATTTCACAAAGGGAAAACCCAGGTGTCAACTCTGGGTAGCTGGTAACTGAGTCACCAAGGCAACAGAGACATGTTACAGATAGGTTTCTTGGTCCTGGGCGGCCAGAGGTCCAGACCCACAGACCTGCAGTCAGCCCCAGACTCCTTAGCCGCCCGCCCGCTGCCCAGGCCCCCAAAATGATTCAGACACTTATATTAACTTCATGCTGTTTGGCCTATGGCTTAGGCACATTGCTAGCTAGCTCTTACATCTTAACTCAACCCATTTCTATCTATCTTTCTGCCACGTGGCCCGTGGCTCACCTGTGTTCCTTACACATTGCTCCTTTGGGCTTCTGGCTTGGTCCGTCTGGCTCCGCCCTGCTCCTCTTACCTATGCTCTGATTTCTCCTCCTACTTTTTCTATGGTGCCTGTCATGGGCCAAAACAGCTCCTTTATTTAAAGATAGATATTCACAGCATACAGAAAGACAGTCCCACATTAGGGACAATATTCAAAAGGGGTGTATGTTGGGGGGATACTGGGGTGGGGGCATCTCCTATCAGCTATAAAAGCAAAGATGCAATGTTTAAATCTTCCCCTGTGTATAATCTCACAGCTGCAATCCCAGCATTTTGGAGGCTAATGCAGGAGAATGTTTGTGAGTTTAAGGCCAGTCGGCTACAAAGTAAAACCTTGTCCCTATACAGTAACACACGCATTCAGAAATAACAGATGCTTTCCATTGAGGGTTTGTATCAGTCAGCCAGATCTGGGATAAAGGCAAAGAGCTATTGTGGGCCCCAATGCCGATTGTCCATCCTCCCTAGAATGTCCCTCTCTTCCTGGTCCTATCCTGTGGCTGCATTTCTGCCTGTTTCAAGCTTCTGCTGTGTCTTCCCTGCAAAGTATCCTTCAGGTAGCTCTGAGTATGCACAGTTTATAGATAGGAAAACTAGGCAGTACATCTGCCACCCCAGAAATAGGGACAGAAGAGGGCAGAGGCCACAGGATCCCTGTAGCTCACTGGGCAGGCACCTGGCCAAACCACTGAGCTCCATGGTGAGAGATTCTGTCTCAAAAAATAGGGTGGAGAGCAACTGAGAAGACCATCTGACATCGGCGTCTGGACTCCACAGGTGTGCAAGCTTGCATGCACAGGTGCATATGCCTACACCGGTGCATATGCCTACATAAGCACACGAGTGAGTGAGTGAGTGAGTGAGTGAGTGAGTGAGTGAGTGAGTGAGTGAGTGAGTGAGTGGGCTACAGCAATTATTTTTTCTTATGGAGTCAGGCTTTCATTTGGTCAGATATTGTGTGTAGATCAAGGACACATGCTAATACACACCTCGTCTCAAGCCGTTCTTTTAATCATGTTTTCTGTCAGAAGCAAAAGGCATTTTTTAATACTAGGAGTCCTCTATACCCATGACAGGGTCACCAACAGCCCTAAAGAAAAGATATTCCTCCTCCCCCTTGCCACCACAGACAGCCTTGTTGCTTTCTCATGAGCCTTCTTGGGCTGTTTCTGTGCTGGGGATTTTTGTTTTCTTTTTGGTATTCCACTGTTCCGGTTAGGGACACAAGAGACTTGCAGAACTCTATCAATCTCTAGCAGAGCTGAAAGTCTTCAAACCAGGCTATATATTGCGGGAATTTGAATGTCTCAAGAATCGCAGCAGCACAATCCAGGTTCCTCGGTTTGCAGATGTGAACATAGGGTTCAGATGAAAGATGAGCTTTGCAAAGAAATACCTTGTGAGCCAAGTCCCAAAAGATTGAAGATTTGGGGGAAGCAGAGGGGCCGAAATGATTCCAGCAAACATGCTACTCCCTGCTGGCTGTGCACAGCACAGAGAAGGGGCAGTTACAGGTGCAAACCAGGAGGGACGCAGACCTCTAAATAAGTAAAGAGCCAGAAGCATTGGCCACAAAAGCCCAGGTTGCAGAATAAATTATTAAAGCCAGGAATGGTATGCTGTGAGAGCAATGACTGACTTCTAAATAAAGATTCTTTTCCCAAATGCTGCTTCTGTGAGGTAAAAATCGACTTCTATTCTCCTGACTGTTTCTCAATCCTTGGTGAAAATGAAACAGCCCTATTGGCTTGTAACTGATGCATCTGGTGCTGAAATTTCATCTAGGAAATGCCATCCTTTGAAATGGTCAGGAAGGAAAGAAAAACCATCTTGGCATGTAAAATTGCACATTTTGATAGAAAGCCACTAGGATGTGTGACAGGGCGTTTCCAGTGAGACTAGATGCAGTTATACTTGAAAGTTTACCACACATTTCAAGCTTCACTTGAGCAGCACCTAAAAATGAACACCACTAAACCAGGCATAATTTCTAATGCCCGTAATCCCAGTACTTACAAGACAGAAGCAAGAAAATCAAGGTCATCCTCAGGTACCCAGAGAGATCAAGGTCAGTCTGGACTACATGAGGACCAGTCTCAAAAAGTAACTAAACAAACAAACAAATATATTTTAATTAACAAAGAAAGTTGAGTTTACTTTAGAACAAGCCAATGAAGCAAGAATAAGTTGCAAGATGTTATGTGTTACTTTTGCAGTGGTGGAGACTGACTGGTCATGTACATGGTCTATAAAAGAACTCCACCACGGCCTTAATGGTTGTTTTCTAATACAGACTATTTACAGAAACTATGAGAATGAAGGTACATAGAATTCTTGACACATTGAATCTATCTGTGTGTGTGTGTGTGTGTGTGTGTGTGTGTGTGTGTGTGTGTGTGTATAAATAAATAAAGCACAGAATATACATGGGTGCCTTAGCACAGCACCATAAATTCCACATATTTTTCTTTCCCTGACAAAACCCTAATTTGTAAAACGTTATCTTTAATCTATACAATTGGCTTTTATTGAGTTAAAAGATATTTACTGAGCAACTGTTTTACATCAGATGCAGCTTACCAGCTAGAATGGTGTGAGCAAGGTACATAGGATCTTGATTCTAAGGAAAGTTGATTCTCAGAGTAACATACACGACACCAAAGTCAATAAAATGAGATCATTTAACATATGCTAACTAAGCAGTGATCATATAACATCCATGCCACAAGGCAGGGAAGACAGAGCTGCCTAGGAAGGGCACACAGCAGCCCTTTCTGAAAAGTATGCTCAAATAATTACTGACTGAATGATGATGAGGAGCCAACTATTAAAAATTAAATTTAAAGAAGTTAAAGAAAAATTGGAAAAGCATGTGTATGCTGAATTAAATTCTACTGCTTACAACAGAACACCAGATAAAATGTCTCCCCCAAAGAGAAGGATCTTTATCTAACAGGAGTTCTGTAACATCAGTAGGGATCCAAATGCAACATTATTTTCTCTTTGTCGCCAGTGGGTGTGGCTTCCATCTTTGGTTAGTACCATCAGCTCCCTAGGTGTGTCTGGGCATCTGGGGAGCCAGACAGAAAGGAAAGGAGCCCAGTCGGCCTTGGGAGTCCTTCAGATCAGGAAACAGCCACTGTCCCAGAGGCTTCCACTGACATCTGCTTTGAACTCTGTCCCCAGCTACACGGAAGTCTGTGAAGCAACATCTGAAACAACCAGTTCATAAGATGAAAATGGTTGAAGTTTTGGTTCATAAGACATTGGTCCTATTGGACACTGGGGCTGGTGTGAAAACATCACGGCAGGAGCACACAGTGGAATAGTAGGACAGAGACCGAGACACTACCAATCATTCAAGGAAATTCCCCTAGGAACCAGCACAGACCTCCTCCACCAGGAGGTAACAGATCCACTACCTCCTAATAGTGCCACAAGCTGGGGATCAAAGCTTTAACCCATGGGCCTATAGGGAACATTTAGGATCCAAACTACCACAGAAAGTTTTCTGATTTGAATTGACTTAGGTCTATTTAAAACAAATAAACAAACAAAAATCTATGTTATTGATTAGGAAGAAAGTATGAATGGATACTTGATGGACACTGTCTATAGAAGTGACCTGGGAAAAACAGTTCTTAACTGTAAAGTCCCTGATGTAACAAAAGGCTTTTCTTGATATGGTAATTTGAAAGAAAATGGCCCCAAAGAGAGTGGCACTATTAGGAGGTGTGGCCTCACTGGGGAGGGTGTGTTCATGTCAGGAAGAAGTGAGTCATTGAGGAGGTAGGCTCTGAGATCTCACATATGCTCAAGCCATGCTCAGTAGTATCTCAAATCACTTCCCGTTGTTTGTGAGTCAAGATCTAAGAACTCTCTGCTCTTTCTCCAGCACCATGTCTGCCTGCCTGCTGCTTTGCTTCCCACCATGATGCTAATAGACGAAACCTCTGAACTGTAAGCAAACTACCACAATTAAATGCTTTTCTTCATAAGAGCTGCCAACGTCATGGTGTCTCTTCACAGCAACAGAGCAGAGACTAACACAGCTGGAGTGTGCAGAACACAGGAAGCACACCTCAGGAATGGTACCGGGAGTGGGGGGGGGAAGCGGGGGGGGGGGGGGGGGACCTGCCACAGTGCTGAATGGCTGGTCAGAGCCTTACTATGGTAAATACAAGAAACGCTTGTCACATATTGCTTCATTTAAGTTAGTTTCCTCACATCCCTGTGCGGTTATTGCTCTTATTTTATAAATAAGAAACAAGCTATAGGTTAAATGACTCCCTTAAATTTACAAAATTAGGAAGGACAGGAGATGCGATATGGTAATGTGGTTCCTGAGTCCATTCTTCCATCCTCTGCCCTGCTCACACACCAGCCAGCGGGATGCATCTGCCAGCCGCCTTGTGGGTGCTGTCTACTGTCGGGCTCCCTCTTCACTGCCTAACAGCGGCATTGATTTGGAAATTCTGACAGAGAGACTTCCAGGAGTCTCTTTATCCGCCTGGCAGTTTAAGAAGAAAAAGTGTAAAATGAAAACTGAGGGAACCTTTTCCTGTGGCTGAGGCTGGGAATGTGAAAATGTGTGTCGGTTGGAAATAAATATCCCTGCAGCTCGGCTCACACAATTCTGAGGGAGAGAGAAAAGAGAAAGCTAAGGAGGCAAAGCTCCCTCGCCAGCTCCCTACATTAAAGCATGAATGAGCTATGGAATCTGCCAAGGTAGGTGCACAGCCTACGCATGTTTGAGAGGTAAATTACTGTGCATAATGAAGGCAGGCAGCTGAGGTTCCCAGAATAAAGTGCACTGTGAGATGGAGAAGGAAGGTTATGCAGCTAGCTGCCCAGAAGCTCACAGGACATCCCCAACACTGTCACCAGTGCTGTGACAAGGGCTCACACTGGAGAAAGAGACAGTGGGCTGTAGGACTACAAGTGACTCTTGGGAAGGAAGAGGAGAAAATGTTCTCAGATCACAGCCAGGACAAGCCTTAAAATCTGGGCGAGATTAAAGAATGTGAAGCAGACCCTGGGAGGCTGGGAGAGCTGGAAGGAGGGGCCTACAGAGCTCCCGGGTTGAGAAAGTAGGCTCTCTGCTTACTCTTCCCAGCCAGAACATGTCTGCTACATACACTGAGGTCTCAGAGCAGTAAAAGAGACAGACACAGAATGGTAGACTTGCTTAAGGTAGACCTCACTCTCTCACATCATCTTTGGGCCGCACCATTGACAGCCTGCACGTTAAGAGTGGAGCCCAGTGAATCCGGAGATGCACAGCTGGGGAGTCCAACTAAACACTGCCACCAGGGCCAGGCTACTTCCACTGCTTCCCCCGACAAGTAGCTTGTAGTGTGAACTACAAACTCCTTCAACTGTGTCCTAGAGAGCTTCTGAGTAGCCTCTGCCTGTCCTCCAGTGTCATCCTGTGCTCTCACAAGTCCCCTGAGTGCCTATGGCAGATCAGGACACCTGCAGTGTGTCCTATGTGCCAAGCCTAACTAGTCAGCCACCTACTCCTTCACACAAACACTCCCTCTTAGCCTCCTCCACCTCACACCAACGCATGATGTCCAATGGTCTTTCTGTATGCTGTGAATATGTGTTACTACGACTGGCTAATAAATAAGCTGTTTGGCCTATGGTAAGACAGCTTAGAGTCAGGTAGAAAATACAGGGAGATATAGGAAGAATAAAGGCAGGGTCATGGCTGCTGGGGGAGTGAGATGTAATGGAACACAGGTAAGCCATGAGACATGTGGCAGTGCATAGATTAATAGAAATGGGTTAACTTAAGATGCAATAGCTAACTAGTAACAGCTTGAGCCACAGACCAAATAGTTTGTAATTAATGCAAGCCTGTGTGTGTTTATTTGGGACCACAGGGGCTGGGTGACAGAAAAGCCTCTGTTTATAAACACTCCCTCCATTTCAAATGTCTTCTCTCCCACACTGCACCTATTTTCACACTATACCATGATCAGCTACAGAGCTGGATTATCCAAGAAGTCCACTCGGATTATGTTGTTACATTGTAAATAATTGTCCCACCTACTGTTTAATAAAAACGCTGACTGAATAAAGGCAGATAGGAAGTGTTGCCGGAGCTACCAGACTAAGAAAATTCTGGGAACAGGAAGAGCAGACAGAGACGGTAGAGAGATACCACAGAGTCACCATAATGAGACACCAGCAGACGCAGAGGAAAGAAGTTGAAATGTTGCTCTGAGAAAAGGTACTGAGGCGCATGGCTAAACAAGATAAGAGTCATGGGTTAGTTTAAGAGTAAGAGTTAGCAAGTTATATGTCTGGGCCCCAGGTCAATCAGCATAAAATCAATATAAGCGTCTGCTGGTCCAGATCTTGGGACTAGTCTGGGCCAGAAACATCTCGCAACAGTCCGCCATGTTGCCACCCCTTCTTCACTCCTGATTTAGATGGCTTCTGTTATGTTCTGAGCATCTGTATACACCTTCATCTGGCCATGCATTCTCTCCTGCAGCTGGTGTGATCTAGATGTTGTCTGCCGAAACAACATTCTCCTCAGGCCAGCAATGTTAGGGCAGGAGTTAAACATCTATATCTGTGGCCCAACGGAAGGTCTTTAAGGGACTGGGAACATTGACCTTGGAAAAGGCAGTGGTGGTCTCCTGAAAGAGTGAGTTACAAAATGTGAGCCCAACCCTTGAGTAACTTTCTGGTTTGAACTAAGATGTGATACCGGCCATTGTCCTGACAAAAAGTGATATAGCCAAGTGTGACCAGGGCTGAGCAGATGACATTATCATGCCTTTAAACATTAAAAATTCTGAGCTAAACCAGCGTCTTTCCTTTACATGATGTTCTACTTCAGGCTTTTTCATCATAGGAATGAAAATACATAAATACAATAATCATTTGCTTTCCTATCTTCTTCAACATTCATGTCCCAAAGCTTAGTTCTGAGAGACAAGGAGTCTGCACAGATTCCCCAGTAGGCAGACAGACAGGGAGAGGGTCTATGGCTAGGGAATAAGGAGAGTGAATTTTTAAGATGACCAGCTTCTTCATCAACCCCCAGGTTAAAACAAAAGCCTGGTAGCATGAAACAAAGACTCTGTAAGCTTTTGTCTCCTGCTGATGGACAGACTTGACAAGGTCAAGGTCCATCAGGACATGTCAAACAGGGCTGTGGGCCAGTCAAGCATCCCTTCTCCCTTCAAACTGATTAACCCTAAACCAAGTATCTTCAGAGGCTTTAAAAAGCCCAGATCCCAAATCCTCCCTCAGCTTTCCAGAGGGACTTTTTCTCTGAGTGTCTGCAGCACGCGCATGTTTCCCTAAGAAACACTGGTCAACTGTTGCTTCTGTCTGCCACTGTCTACAGTGTTTGGTATTTCTCCAGTGCTAGTTCCTGCACTCAAGATTCTTCCTGCCCTTGAATTCTTTAACTGGCAAGGAAAGGGAACCTGATCAAGACCTCCAGACTGTATCAGCAGCTGTTTAAAGATTTCTGGTAAAATGCATAACTTAAAACCTATGTCCATCGCAAGACTGAAATGATAATCAAATACACATATGCATTAGAAGAGTGCAATTCAAATGACAGATGGGAAGGAATGTCGACAAGCTCTGCTATTTCGTACCGCATGCCTCTGGCTCTTCTGCATTCCACTCAGGTCCTCATGTTGCTCCTCTCCAGTGGGCCCGTAGCAACCTTGTACATGCATGCTGACTGAAAAGCATTGGTGCTTTTGACTCCACAAATATGTCACTTATTCCTCAGTGCATGAAACCCCATGCTGAGCCTTTGGAAATAATAATGCCAAAGAGGAGTGTATATATGTGCAGGTGGCAGGAATGTACAAAGTATGATAAAGATGACATCTTGTGAAAACTGAAGGAGCCTAGAGTTTCAAAGCCCAGAGATGAGAAGAAGGTCAGGCTAGAAGCCACCTGTATATGTAGAGTAAGAGATAACCATGCAGACAGAGAGTTTGGCTGGTCAGGTTGAATTCATCCCTGGTAAGCCTGTCAGAGGAGCCAAGTCTATGGGAATGAGATATCTAATGTTAAAGAGTAGAGTTGGAGTCCAATCAAGAGCCAGCATCTGCCTCCACACTGCCTAAGCACAGCCATCTTTAGCAAAACGGAAGAGCGTGCAGTACCAGGTTATGCTAACGAGAACAAGCTCACAGTGCAGCTCTGTCCAACAGTGACAAATGGAATCTGCCTTGGGGACAGCCTAGGCAGATAGAGAAGGATTTCAGAGGCTACAGAAAACTGACCCAAACTCCACAGACACTCAACGAAATTGTAATAAAACTAACAGAATGGCTATGTGTACTACTGGGTTGTTTTAAATGTCTGTCTATTGATTAAAAGGATCTAGAGATTGTGCTTTTATTCCTCTGAATCCAAAATTTTCAGTGAAAGCGTTTGTAGTTCTTGAGGACTGTACAGAATAACTAGCATTTCCTTGTAACTGGTGGAGGCAAATTTCTGAAAACTGAACTGTCCTTAGGGAATTGGTTGTTGTTATTGTTGGTGGTGGTGATGTGTGCCTGTGTGTGTACACGCATGCAAGCATGCCTCTGTGTGTGTGTGTGTGTGTGTGTGTGTGTGTGTGTGTGTGTGTGTGTGTGTGTGTGTGTGTAACAGGATCTCAATCTATAGCACCCATTCTATACTCGAGGTTGACCTGAACTTATAAGAATCCTCCTGCTTCGGCTCCCTAAGTACTAGGATTAAGTACTAGGATTATAGAAGTGAGAACAGAACAGTACAGAGCAGATCTCTTTGGTATATAGCTAAGAATTGTATAAAACCTTCAAGTACAATAAAGTACAATATTGATGTTGTCCAGATGTATAAGGATTACTCATATGGCAGATACTCACAGAAAGTATGAACTACACCATATTCCTGCCTAGTGAGCAGCTCAGAATGTGTTGCTTTGTTACTGATTTGCTTTGTGTGCAAAAAACTATTCTCAGCTGAATGTTACTGTACTTCCATCTTATTTAATACATATCCTAAGTGGCCCAGAAACTAAGTACAAAATCCTCTTCAATCTTACGTCTCAATTATAATCATCTATTGTAGCTATCTGTTACACAGTCACTTATCAGTAGCATTACATGAAGTTGTAAATAATCATACTTCTGGAATACATCAATTATTTTTGGCAATTGTTTCTTCTGAGAAGATCCTTGGAACATTTAATGGTTGGAAAGATAAAGGATGTCATGTTCCTAACATTGCAAATTACTGTGACTTTCATGTCCAATGACTGACTGTAACTAGGAGACCTGAAGTCACAACTCTGCGACGAAAAAATGACAATAAGAACAGGGCTTCATTCCACACGTCCAGGCTACTTGACATTTTCCAGCTTGCCTTGATTTTTGAAAAAGGAAATGACCTTGAGAATAATTAAGCATATCAAGTAGCAGAGCTGCAGCCCCCGCAGTATGACAATATGTTCACATCTTAATAGCCTGGCTAAGCATTCCGGAAACAGAAAGAAATTTTATTGCTCTTTAACTAATTCATATATGAGTTTTATAGGCTTATGCATATTCACAGCAAGGCCATCTTAATCTCCATCTACCTAGATGGCCCTGAACTTGGAAATGAAGGCAGTGAGGACCTGGCTTCCTGGAACGGGAGGCTGATCAGACACTGCACAACACACAGGGTCTTTACCTAGATGGCCCTGAACTTGGAAATGAAGGCAGTGAGGACCTGGCTTCCTGGAACGGGAGGCTGATCAGATACTGCACAACACAGAGGGTCTCTTCTTGATTACTTTTTTTAAAGCTTGTGTTTAATTGGAGCGCTCTCAATAAAAACACAAATTCAGATTAGGTTTCTATGCTTGATGTTTATTAATGTAGGTGCTCTTTAAGTGAGAACATGTAAGCATCTTGATAAAATAAATCTGGCTGCTGTTGCTCCATAAAAGAATAAAAGCAATCAAGAAAGTAGTCGGGCAGTAGACAGAAGGGATGTCCGCCCTGAGTGCTGTGATCTCTGTGCACTGCTGCGTGCTCTCCAGCAGAGCAGCACATGCTCAGGACTTCTTAGACAGCCCTGGAGCGTCGGGGCAGAGGAAGCTGGGAGAAAGCCCGAGAAAATGAGACTCTACAAGAGGGAAGTCCAGAGAGTCAGAGCTGGGCAGAAAAGACCTTCCTATCAGAAGGAACACTGTAACTCCTGTAGCATGTATTGGTGGAAAGACTCCAATTGTAGTTCAAGGTTTCCTGTGGGTCTATGCTCCCCACCTTAAGCAGAGTCAGTTTATCTCACTAAATTTTAAACTGCATGATGTGCTAAGCTTGGTGGTTTTACTAGGTCCCTATGAAGGGGGCAGCACTGTGATATATATATATATATATATATATATATATATATATATATATATATATATATATATATATATATATATATATAAATATAAATAATTGGGGCAGTTTCCAGGAGGCATTGCTAGCTACTAGGACCAGCGCCAGAGAGCCAAACCTTTTCTGCTTACTTTCCCCCTCTTCCCAGAGATAAAATGGGGAGGCGGTGAGGGGTCAGGAGGGAAGGAGAGGGAAGAAATGCAGGTGAGGGGGCAGGTTTCCCAAAAGAATTAACTTCCAGATGTAGGAGCAACATTAGTGGAGCCAGAGGGACTGTTAGGGACCTGTGCCATGCTTTCCCTATGGGATCTACTCTTCCATGTGCTCATGCCAGATGCTGTCCTGCCATATACCAGGCACCTACCCTAGAAAGGGGCCAACAGCGCCTCTCCTGTGCAGCTAGGATTTTCTCGAATGGCGATACATTCTTCTGAGGCAGTGATAACGAACCATGGCCAGAGATTTACGGGACAGTGTATATGACTTATGTTTCTAGAAGGATAAGATTCCACCATGGACTGGAGCTGTGATAACAAGCATGGAGGCAGGATGGAGAAGCTGAGAGCTTAGATCCTCAACATACGCCCAGGCAGAGAGAGCGAACTGTAAGCAGGGTGAGGGTCCATAATCTCAAAGCCTATTCTAGGCAATAAACTGTCTAGCAAGGACACACCACTAAACCTTCCCCAACAGCGCCACCAACTGGAAACCAAATGTTCAAACACAGAACCTATGGGGAAATATTTCTCAAACGACCACAAGTAACTAATAATAAAAATTTGTAGGGAGATGACCATTCCTGCTAGATAAATATATATAAATTCATGTATCCTTTTAACCAAGGTTCTATGTCAATTGCTGAAAATGTACACTAGTCATTGTACATGGTAATTTGGGGGGCAGCCAGACGTGGGTAGTAAAAGAAGCTGCCCGAATTTCTAAGATGGCCCGGAGATACTGTTTAAAGAACAAAACATGGATATGAACAGAGAGATGTATGGGGGTGGGGGGAGTTGGCTGCTTAAAGTCATCTGAACCTTGCACCAAATGTTTGGAGAGAGAGTTGTGTTCCTAGGACAGACTGTTATCAAGTCAGATAGAGCACTAAGTATTCAACGGAATTCAGTCACGTGGAGATGGCTGGTCATCTCAGTGAGGTGAGGTATGTACCTCAAGACCAAACTGCTAGGGGCAGGCGGTGAGAGAGGAGGCAAGGACTAAGAATGTCAACCTGCCTGGGGTCACCAGAGAAGGTCGGTTCCTTTGAGGGACTGTCCAGATCAGACTGGCTTGGTTACTAACTGGTATATGAGGGTGCAGCTCACCGTGGCTGGCACCAATGTCTAGGGAGATGATAAGCCTTGCTATATGAGACCAGCAAAGGATAAACTTGAGAATGAGCAGCAACCAACACTCTTAATGTTTCCACATCAAGTTCCCGCTTAAGCTCTTGGTCTAACTTCCCTCAACAATGTGCCGTGTGATTCAGAAGTAGAAGCCAAATGAATCCTTTCCTCACCTAAGCAGCTTGTGGTTGGAATGTTATCATGGCAACTAAAAAGAGGCTAGAACGGGTGAAGACAACCCAGATGTAACAGGGAGTCAAAGAGAGAAGACAGGTAGAGAGAGATGGCATCTCTTCTCCCCTCTTTCTCCTTTCAAAAGACAGAAATTGTCCATTTGACAGGACCTAGAATGGCTTAGGAAGACAAACTTCTGGGTGTCTGTGGGGGAGTTTCTAACATGCATTAAATTAATGTGGGAGAAGAACTACCCTAAGTCTGGAAAGCATCCTCCCATGGAATATCAGAGGACAGAGCCAAGCCATGAAGGTCAGGGAGTGGCGACCCAAGCCTTTAATCCCATCTGGATCTCTGTGAGTTCAAGGCCTAACAAAGCTGGGCAGTGGTGGCACACACACCTTTAATCCCAGCATGAGGAAAATTAAACCAGGAAGTGAGAAATAAGATAAAACTGGAGAAGGCAGGACTGCTTCCCTTGGTTGGTCACTGCCCTTTCCTGGTGAGAAGGGAGAGGTTTGGAGTCAGAGGATTCATGGAGACAGGCCTGAGGAGCTGGCTGGCTGAAAACTGATTTCAGCTTTATCCAATATCTGGCTCCGGGTTTTTATTATATTAGCAAAAAGAATCCATACAATAGCTGAGAGTACCGGCTGCTCTTCCAGAAGACCCAGGTTCAATTCCCAGCACTCACACAGACTTACATGCAGGGAAAACACCAATTCACATAAAATAAAAATAAATTCTCAGGCAAGTTGCAGTGTAAATGGCAGGCCTCCATGGCACTGATCACAGGCTTCTTAGGTGGAGTTGGTTACGGTGAGCTGGCACCGGCCATGTGGGCAAGTGCCAGAAAAGAGAGAAGGTGGCAGGTTTGAGTATCACATTAACTTACAAAATAACACATAGAATACACAGGGCCCTAAGTTCCATCCTCTTCCAGATAAGAAAAACCTTGGGCAATACAATGATTCTCATATTGTTAAGCTTATTCTTCTAAGTTTTTCTCCAAGACTGGAAATGAAAGACCAGAAATACAATTTGACTTAACAGGCCTCAGTGACCTAAAGGATTCTATAAGTAAGTATTATCTACGCGTGTATACAGCTGTGGTGAGGACTGCTAGGCAGGCAGAGCTGCTCTGTGACTCGTGCCCAAGTGACCTACTCCCAGGGAAAATGTTTCACCTATCTGGGACCCTAGTTTTTGCTACTCCTCAAGGAAGCAGTGGGGATGAGTAATGTGTACACCTAGAAGCTTCTTCTTGGGGAACTTGGACAAGAGCCTGAGGCCATCAAAGGATTGTTCTGAGCCAAGAGTCATCTGCAGAGGTCACCAGGCCATGGGATGATGTGTTCCTTTGCACACCCCTGAAAAAGAATGGTACATATTTGCACAGAGAGCTTTCAGAGGCATGCTCTCATCTGAGCTATTCAAACCAGTATGCATGACTGAAATGTACCCGAACTGGGAGAAGAAGAACCATGTTACCTTGCCTGAACATGAATGGAAGTCTGGTACCTCCCTTCTGACTACTCACTGTGTGAAAGACAATTAATCCCTGGGCTTGTCCACATGCAAGCCTTTTATTTACTGTCTATCCAATCCATAAGGCTTCCAGATTCTGTCTGTACTTTGTTAAGTCTTGGAAGCAGCTAGTCCCCAGAGTCTGGAAACCTTGTCAATCATGGATTTCTGAACACATTAAATATTAAAAAGAATTGACTAATGATTGTATTTGCCTAACTTGCTATTTTCCATAGAACATGTGAATGACTATATACTCTAAAGAGTTGGTGCTAACTGGCCACTGGGCATGGGATAATGTAGTTAATCTATTCTGGGTTAATTGAGGTGAAATGTGTACATTAGATTAATAGTTTTAAAATAAAAATGTGAATAGCAGTTGGTGCACTCACAATGCTATGTGACCTCCATACTATCTGTTCTAAAATGTTTCATTACCCCAGATGGGAGCCCTATGGTCCCTCAGCAATTATTCCCAACATTCACCCCCAACGGTCCTGGCAATGCCTCTGTTTTATATAAATTTACCCATGTGAGTATCTCATATAAGTGGACCCAGGCAAAGAGACTTCTTCTCCTGGCTTCTTTTTAGTTACTAAAATGTATTCAAGATTCATCCATGTTGTAGCATGATCTATAATTCATTCTTTGGTATGGAAATTTCACCACTGACCATTATGAAGGGTTTCCCTACATGACTATACATATATGCACTTACACATATGCACTTAAAATGTCAAATCTATGGGGTAGACATATGACAGATTTTCTGGGCCATGCTGTAATTCTAAGACTAGTTTTAGAAAAACTTTTCTACAGTGAATGCTCCATTTCATAATACTAAATAAAAGAATTCTGAGTCTTTACAGCCTTACCAACATTTATTTTCCATTTCCCTGTGTATACCCATCCTGGTGAACATGCCACCTCACCATTTTATTTTGAATGGTGCTTCCTTGGTGAAAATTGCTTTGGAGCATCCTCTCATTTGTTTGTTGGTCAGTTGAGCACACATTTGGGTAAATGCCGCTGTGGAACAATCCTTCTGTACACTGTGTAAATTACGCTGTGATTGGTTTAATAAAAATGATGAATGGCCAATATCTGGACAGGATACAGTTAGGTAAAAAAATTGGGCTAAGGACACGGAGAAGAAGGATGGAGTCAGAGGAGTTGTCAGCCAGACCAGGAGAGGAAACAGAAGGAGGAAGATGAAAGAGAGGTAACACCATGTGGCAGAACATAGATTAATATAAATGAGTTAATTTAACTTGTAAGAGTTAGCTAGTTACAAGTCTGAGCTATTGCCCAAGCATTTATAATTTACAATAAGTCTCTGAGTGGTTATTTGGGAAGTAGCTGCTGAGACACAAAGACAAGTCTACCTATGAATGCCTACTAAAACCTTTGCCATTGACTTCTCATTTGTTTGTAAGGTCTTATTAAGCAGGGCTCTGTATACTCCCTGAAGAACATACTCCTTTAACAAAATAAAATTATGTTCAATCTAGAGAGAGTGGAAGGCTATGCTATGAATTCTGACTGTTCAGGTCAATCCGGAACTCAGTTGCTGGGAGACCTTACCTGACAGTTACCTCTGTGGGGCATAAGATCCTTACATATAATGATGTATAACTAGGAAATCTCATGAATGTGTGGTAATTGTTAATTTAATCAGTACCGCTTACACTGATATCTGACTTGTAAATATATAAAGCTATAAACTGTTTCAAAAATCAGAACATGAATATATAGACAGCATGCTCATATAATTACACATTTATCCCCATAGAGATGAAAATAATTTCATTTCTCAAGTATATATATAAGTAGAAATTTTTGTGATTTGATCCTAAGCACTGTTTTTGTTTTCCAAATATGCAAATCAATTGTAAACTATAACTTTAAAAATTTTTATAGACTGACAAAAAATAAAATGAAATAATATATTTGACAATATCCTAAAATGAAGAATTCAAGGTGCTGATTCTTTTCTGCTCCCCATAAATGTCTACTTAAATATGTTGTGCATTTATATAGAATATACATATATAAGTCAACTACTGTTAGTCAAATGATATTCAAGTAATACGATAGCCTGATTATTTCACTGTAAAATGTTTCTTTAAATTTACATACAAGTCATTTCATCACTATCTCATCACTTCCAAATTGTTGAACTTTTTTTTTGGCTGCTAAAAAATGTATAAAAAAGCAGGGCATGATGGTGTGGTGCGTGCCTTTAACCCCAGCACTGAAGGGTCAGAGGCAGGTGATCTCTGTAAGCTCAACACCAGCTCAGTCTAACACATGCAGCTTCAGAACAAGCCATAATAGTAAGATCATGTATTAGGAAAAAAAAGTGTGTGTATGAAGGGTGGTATCAAACAACATTCACTTCCTTTTTCCCCCTTCCTTTTTTGGGGGGGAAACATTGCATTTGGAAGGGCAGGGTTTCTTTGTTGTTACAGTGCTAACTTTCCTGGAAAAGACCAGGCTAGCCTCCAACTGTTGGAGATCTGCATGCCTCTGCCGCCCTTCTGTTGGGATTAGAGACGTGAACCATCATGCCTGGCTCAAAGTTCATTTTCAATTAGTCATTTTTAACTGTCGATAGATGTTTCCCAATTCCTTCTGTCCCAGATCAATAGCACTGTGTGTAAACCACTTTTAGCTCTTGCTAATATCTGAGCATCGATAGTTCCTCTTACCCCCCCAAATGGCCTCCCGTCATTTGTCTTTTTTGACTATTAGTGAGATAAAACCATTTTCATATATTTACAGGCTAAGGTATTTCCTTAGAAGAGTTTCTGTGTACAGGATCTTGTAGATTAGTTTTTCCAAATGAACAATAAACAGTTATCTGAAAAAAAATAATACCGCCCAAAAGCATGCTTTGGAAACACTGTCATCCTATAAGGGTGGCCTTACCTCCTACACAGGATGCCTCCCAGTCATCATCAATACTTCTGAGGGTGTGGGGGTTTCTTTGTATTTGTAGGCTTTATTAATTTCAAGAGTTCTTTTATGTGCAAAATACATTTTATATTTTATTTTATATGCAAAATAAATGATACCCCCCCCCCGCAAAACTTTCTCTTGAAAGTATTTTTCTAAAGAAAAATATTTTTCTATGGTTTCAAAGCTCAAGAACCACGTTCATAATATAAATCCCTGAGTAGAGCTTAGGTTGCTTTTTATAATTTTAAAGTCATTTTAATTTTACTCAATCCAATGGTTATTTTTTAGTTTATAAATATTATCTATGACTACTCAAAAAGAAGCTTTGGTAAATGTTTCAAAAATAGTGTTCTTAGGATAGATACACAATTTGTTTTATTTAATTTTTTTAGGTTGAATTCTGCACACTTAATAGAGAAAATGCAAGCCTTCCTCTTTTAATTTGAACTAGTCTGACTCACTGCCTAACCTTCTTGGACTGCAACATCTTGGAGCACCTCCTATCATACAGCTGGGTGGCATCATCACCTATAAATGGGTCAAATTCTTCACTTATTAATATTGAACCTTTTCTAGTAACTAGAATCTGAACAATTATTAGTTATTAATTATAACTGCCTTTCTCTACCATTCTTTTATCTGACAAAGTGAAATGATTTCTTTCTTCATTAAGCAGTAGAACTCTGCTACTTTGAGAATTAGGAATGTCTAAAATTTCCATTACATGCTAATGATACAGTAGGTTACAGCAATGCACACAAATGTATATTCAAATCTCCATAAATTGCCATACTTAAACCTATATATTGCTTGAAAATTATGTATTAATTGTTATAAAAGTATTGAGAAAATTTTAAGTATAATAACATATGTAGAAAGTATCTTAGAATATAGACAAAAACATCAATTTTATTAAAAATATAGTTGATTGTTACCTTAGAAAATAGAATACATACTATAAAACACTATGTAGTGGGATTACAAAATCATGTATGTTTAAAGCAGCTCAACAAACACTATGATAATGTGATGGGTTTTTTTACTGATACCTGAGATAAACAAAAATTATTCCTGAGAGAAGGTTACTGCTCAAGTAATCCCATAGCCTTTCTGAAAATGAAGAAACTATTGTTCACTTCCTAACCAAAATGGCATGTCCTTATATAAGTTAACTGCACAAAACAGAATAACCTGAACTGAACATTCCTTCACGGCCGCAGAATTAAAACACTTTAAATACCCATCTCTGGCTACATGAGCTTGAACCTCCTGCCCTCAGAGCTGAGGGTACTTTCTAGAAAAGGGCACTGATTTCCAGAGCACCAAACCAGTCAGCTGTGAAGACACAGTATCGTCCATCCTCTTACAGTTTTGCTGAGCAATATTTACTGGACAATGTGTGCAACATTTACAGGCAATGCTCCTGAAAACATGGGGCAATTTAATTGCCTGTGTAACTGTCAAATGAGAAAGTGTGTCGATCACTCAATTACCAACTATTCATTGTTCAGGGTGTTAAAACATTGTAAATGAGGTGTGGGTAAATTAGCTGGGAATTCCAAATACATTATACTGTATTTTGTAGGGAAAGAAACCCTTTTTCAAAATATGTAATTTATTCAAAGGAGTCTCCTATCTTCAGTAGATTCTCCACAGAAAGCAATTTGCATTTTCCCCTAGAAGTTACCATTCCTTCAACATCCTTCTAGAACAGTTATTCATTTGAAAGCAACCAAGTAATGAGAATCACATTTTCTAACCTAAGCTAGCTTTATACAACTCCCACCAGGAATTATACACTGCATTTCATCCTGGTCTCCTGCTTTCTTTCTGATTGACTTGCCCAGGTTCCATCCTAACCTCTGACCAGGGACTAGAAATAATTATTAATTTCTTACATGGTGCTTCATCTCAGAGAGTGTCGTGTCCCCAACTGGAGACAAAATTAGTCTCTTTCAACCACACTGGTGAGTGTCAGGGGATAATCCCAGGCCTCCCCTGATGTCCAGCTCCATAGAAAGGAGTAAATTTTAGGGTCACATTTAGCTCTTTGGTGCCCTTAGCAAAAAGAGAAAAGCATAAAAATTAATTCTGAATTGGAGTCATTTTTAGCCAAAAAAAAAAAGCAGTGCAATTTTTTTTTCAACACATGAGAAATGACTCACACACTCTGTCCATCAGTAAAAGGCCATTTTCAAGGCAAGGAGAAAAAGGCTTGCATCGGCCTTTTGTCAGTGAAGCTGGAAAACCCTAAATCCCTTAGATGTCGAAGCTCCATGCTCCCAGCCAAAGGGAAGGGCACAAACTGTGCACTAACCAAGATGGAACCAACATGGATGAAAATGAAAAGGAAGCTAAACAAAGAAAAATGCTGATGATTACTCAGGCCAGCTGTGTGATCAGAAAGGACACTGGAGCTCCTGTTTGGCCGGAGATATCAAGATCCGTGCTTGTATCCAAGTCAAATCGCCCCAAAGTTAACTTAAACCTTCAAAGACTCCGATAATGTGCTGAACATTTTAGGGGCAATCTCTCCATCCCAAGCAAGTCACAACCCAACTGCTACCTCTTAAAACAGATTTCATCATTCCTAACCCAAGTATCACTTAAGTGTCTGCTAATTTAAAAGATGAACAAGAATAGAAATCATAATAATCCAGCACTATAAAAAACCAGAGTTAACTTGTCCGTCGTCTGAATAAATTCTAGGTGAGGGGGTTGTTTATTGAATAAGTAGGTGCAGTTCCCCATCCCAGCTACATAGAGCCAACTCACTCCCAAATGCTGAGTTTTATCTTCCCACACGCCACAGGCCAAAGAAGGGCAGGGGCAGCTTTATTCCACTGGCTTTTTGTTTTTAGGGTCTTTGTAATTTAAAAGGCACTCTTCTTATAGCCTTCTAGCTGACCAACTCAATAATGTCATTTTAAATCCCCCAATTATGTATATAATGATACAAGGCTAGGAAATCTAATAGCTGAATAAGGTTAAGTATGTACACTCCGTAGCAATTTACATGCACAAACGCAGCACTGAGAAGGCATTATGGAAAAATGCGTGTCCTGGCAGCAAAGTGGGGGTAGATATGTTGAATGTAAGAGTTCTGTGGTGATATCAGTCTCACACACACACAGCCCAGCAAATCACCCAAAACCATCCTTATTTATACCAGTCCTCGGGGAGGGGGATGCTATGCTTCCTGTATTCAGAGGGTACTGCCTCCACTTAGTGATGTTTATAAAAATGGCAGCGGTTTCTTATTTGAATGTTAATTATTGTTATGACACACAAGATAATTTAACTTGCTTCGGTAATTTATTCTTCTCTCTAATTAGATGTAGTAATTGGAAAATCTTCCAGAGTGTAACAACAGTTCTGAAGGTGAAATGGTGGAGGGGGAGGATCTCTGCCATAGGAACTCAACCATAACCTAGAGGTAGATGCTTAATTGGCAGCCACTTGAATGAACCAAGTGAGGAATTAGAGATGGCCCTTCTAGAATCAAGTAGGCGGCACCCATGACCTCCATGAATTGTGTGATTCAAAAGGAAGGCAAAGCTCAAGCAGGTGGATAGAGCCACCCAGAAAAGAACTTACGTGCTGAGGTGGCATGCTGAGAGATAAGTCTCTACCCTTAAAAGCTGAGTCTAGAGACGGCTTCTGTGGAGTTCAGATACGCTCAAGGACCACAAGCTCACATGGACTCTGCTGGAGCTGCTGACGTTGTAGAGGATCACACAGAAAATAAACACGGCTATGGGTAAGCAGGCAGATACATGCATGAATTTAAAATAACAACAGCCAGCAAGTGGATAAAACATTCCAGACAATAGAATCCCCACTAAGGAAGGATTCTTGTTCCCCCCTCAACTATTTCCCCCTCCACTGGAACTAAGCATTATTATATATCGTTACCCACAATTCCGTCCTAGAGATATTCTGACAGATTATTTGTACCCTATGCACATGTAGAAAGAATACTCTACACACCTGTCTCCCAGTTTTAATGACACAAGCCAATCTTTCTTCATGGACAGTCTGTACTACTTGACCTTTATGTCAGCAAATCCCACTGATACATCATTTCGGATCCCAATAGGCTAATACTTATATTTTAAATGTCTTGTTTTTAATCTCAATGTTATAATTCCTTAAGTATCTAGAAAGTACCTCCCTAATATCTCAGCACATCATTCCTACATTACAATCTTTCGTACTTTATTTATATAAACCGATGATCAAAAATAGATCCAGACAGTAACATTAGCTGACATTTAAGATATAGTTACTCGCCCATTGCTTTTTATTCCTAACTGGCATTTATTTTTCATTGATCAAGCTGAATTATTTGTTCTAGAGAGCTGTTTAGGGCTGATGTTTTTAAGCTCTATTGCCATATTGTCTTCTTAGGCTCTCAGTTCTCCAGACTTTCCCACTTCACATAACTAGTAGTCAGAGGGAAGGGAGAAACCTGATTAGTAGACAGTTGGCAGTTGGTGAGAAGTCAGTAGGCTGGGTACCTCATGGGTTGATATGTAACCTCCACCACCTCTCTGGGTTGTACACAACCACTCACAGTCACAGGGATTGCAAAACAATGAATTCCAACTTCCTGAGCCATTTTTTCCTTTGTTGCTGGACCAGTCCCATGAAGGGATTTTTTTCTCCTCATGCTAAGTAGTGAAATCTCAATTAGAATTTATGAAGGAAAAGGCAACGTAAAGCATTGATTCCTTTCAAGTATATCAAAATAAGAGCTTGCTCTATAATATTGTCAAAAACCAGGAGTCTATGAGGTTTTTATTTTCAATTCTGAAAAAAGTACCCACATCTTTCTTGGAAACCCAAATCTGGGGTCTGAGCATGTTCCCAGATTGAGAGGGTGAAGAAGTGTGCCACAATCACCCCATCTTCTCCATAGATACTCCAGGGAGCAGATCTTTTTTAAAGCCAGAATATTCCCCAACTAAGAAAGCATCCAACCCCCAAAAAGTATGTGTCTGTGGGGATATCAGAACTGCTTGCTATGCCTTATACCGCGCACTCAGTCATGAAGGTTTTGTTTTGTTCTGTGGGGTTGATGCCACCACTGTAACAAGATCCCAGGAAGGCAAATGTCTCTCTGAAAGGCTCCCAAGACCCATAGAAACAGAGCATGTGACAAGAAGTGTCATAAAGAGATAGGTTGAAAACACAAACAAATCACATTCCAGGCATATATTCTCCTAAGTGCATTCATTGCACAGACTGTATTTGTTTCCCAGAGATGGAGTGATTGCTTAAGCTATGAAAATGACTCTCATCCATCTCTCCACATCCGCTTTCAGCCTTGAGAAATTGAAAGGCCTGTATGGTATGCAACCAACCCTCTTGAGAGCAGAGGGCAGCTAATACAGAGAGGCTTCTTCCCACAAAGTGGAATGGCCATGCAAAGCAGGGTCTCGACAGAACATAGCAGAAGAACAATTCTGGAGAGCACCCTCCAAAAAAAATTATAGTTAGACAGCTATGATGAAGGAAGGCATTTGTGCTTCACTGCCCTGCTCTCAACCACAAGGGAAAAGAGGGTCCTTAAAATCATATTCTGTTATGATGTAATATGATTCTGCATATTTAGAAAATTAATGCAAAAGTACTTCAGGCTAGCAACTGACATGTTCTCCACCACCACATGATGGGGGGTTGATCCCTACCAATAGCTCATGTTCCATTTGGCACATAGAAGAGTCGAGAAATTCAAGAAAAATATTAATAAGTATATAGTTCTGTTAATCACACTTTGAGTAACCAAAGTCTCCCTCCATAGACAGACACAGATAATCTTAGAATACTTGAAGATGCACAAATTGTTTAATTATAAAAGAATCCAAAGGGACGGAAGGTGTCACTCACTGTTACAGGGCCCACCATCATACACAAAGCCCTATGTTGTGCCCTGGTACCACGTAAGCCATGCATGGTAGTGTTTGTCAATGGCAATCTGAAAGTAGAGTTAAGACCAAGAGCTCAAGATCATTATTAGCTAAGGCAGTTTAATTAATTTAGATTAATGCCATTTGTGAAGTAGAAACAGTTACTGCTGATGATTAAAAATTCTTTGAAATCTTTTTAAAAATTTAAAATGTTAACCTCATTGTGGGGGAAATATAAAGAAGCAAACTGCCTTAAATCTTTCCCAGCTAATTTTGGTTTTTAAACAAAAGTTTAATTTCAGTTACAATCTGGAACCATCATATCTAGTCAAGCTCAAGACTGAATGGCCTGTGCTATTACCGGAACATGGGCCTAGCATTCTTATCATCTGAGACACCCTAAGTCATCTTGGGATGTCTCAGAATGCCCTTTCCCTCCATCCTTGACTTCCTGTGCACCGTGAGGTAAGCACAGCCCTTACACACCCACACCAACACCCTATGCTACCATAGGACAAACAAGAGAGCCGATGGACCGCAAGCTAAGCCTTGAGCAAAATAACCCGTTAGTCCCTTCAGGTGATTTTCTCACCAAGACAAAAAGATCAAAAAATCTCTCACACTAGTGGCCAGAATCACACCTGTCTTATTAATTCTCCACTGAGATCAAAGAGCCTTTACACCCAGAATTTTCCTATCAGTGGCATGCACATCGTGTTAATATTAGAGGAGGGCCATCAGCAGAAGTAACAGAAAATCTGTATAAGTTCAGAAGATCCATTAAACTGTGCACTAGAGGCAGCTTATGAGAAAATAGTACCCTCAAATAGACTAACTTGCAAACTTGATGAATGCTTGATGGAAGGAAGGAAGGGAGGGAGGGAGGGAGGGAGGGAGGGAGGGAGGAAGGAAGGAAGGAAGGAAGGAAGGAAGGAAGGAAGGAAGGAAGGAAGGAAGGAAGGAAGGAAGGAAGGAAGGAAGGAAGGAAGGAAGGAAGGAAGGAAGGAAGGAAGGACGGAAGGACGGAAGGACGGAAGGACAGAAGGAAGGAAGAGCATCGAATGAGTCAAGGCGTTTTCAGAAGCTAGGATATGACTCATTGAGAGAATACTTATGACCCGTGTGCACAGCCCTGGATTCGATCCCCAACATCTGGAGGAAAATATTTTTAAGCAAAAATCTAAATTTAGTTCACTAAATGTTATATCCATTTAATGTCACAGCTGTAACCAAAGTTAACTATGGGATGACTGGCCTAGGAGAATAAACAGCCAGAAATACCCAGACTAAACTCCCTAAGTACCCACAAAGCATGGCTAAGAAACACAAATCCAAGGCCTGACAAGGCAGGCATGCTGACACATGAAAGGGAAGATCATGAGTTTAAGCCTACCCTCAGCTCCATGGTAAATGTGAGGACACAAAACTCTTCCCATGATCAACGCTGAGTTTGAGAAGAAAGCAGGTGTGACAGTTGGTTCCTCAGAGGTGACGCGGTATCTGCTGCTCTCTGGCTAACTGTTGTAAATGTAACCTCAGTGTTGTCTTTCCATTGGTTTAGCGGTTACACCTGAATCCTAATGATATTTTAACTTCCTTCTCGCAGACCCACCTGTCACTGCCGCCAAATGTGGTTTTTAGCTAAGTCTTATTGTTCTATCTGCCAATAAAAACTGAGGAGTCAGGTGTTGGGGTGAAAACCTGATAGCTCAGAGCGGCCAGAGATCCAGCAAGAGAATGTCTGTCCATTTGCCCCAAACCAAAAGGACCATGAATCTCTAAGTCCCTCCCCAGTCCTTCCTGTTCATCTCTCTATCCTTCCACAGTCCTCTGAACTCTCTACGGCTAATTCTTGTCAACTAGTCACTGGCTCCACGCTCTAACCCAAGTTTGGTTTTATTGACAGGGTCTTGGGGTTTCACAGTGCAACCAAATATCCCTCAACACTGCAACATCAGCAGCTTAGAGTCCTGAAAAGACACAGGAGAAGGAGCAGGTGATGCAGAAAGAGGTGTCTCTGCCTCAGTCATCAAGGTATCGCCAGAAGGATTTACAAGGTGAAGACGTGCCATACATGAAAATACGGGACCCAGCCTTAATAAATGACAAGAAAAAGCTTCAGGCATGGACCAGAAGCATCGGGTCCAAGGGAGCCATTCCATGGGCCAAGAAAGATCATGCTATATTGTTTCCCAAGTGACAGTATTTTCATTAGTTTTGAACAAGTTAAGGCAGTCAGATGGAAACTGAAGAATCAGAAACACAACATCTGTCTTTTCTAGGATACTATTATATAAGCTGACAGCACCTGAAGACATCCACTGGCCCACAGGGAACGCGAAATTAAATTAAGTTAAAACATTTTTAAAGGTAAGGTTATTGTCCCTCCTTTGCTACAGGGAAAACTTGGGAGATCACAGTCCAAAAGCTGAAGCCAGGACCAGCAGTGGGTCAGGAGAATTAGTCCAGTGCAAACCAGAATCCATGATGGCACAGACCTGCTGAGAGCCTGGCTGGTGCTCACCTGGCTTCCTTCATACCACCTGTACCTCAGACTTAGGATTTCTGCTTCTAAGAGCACAACAACTTTTACAACCTGAATCTACATGAATCTGTGTAAACATGCAGGTCTCCCGTGCGGAGCCCACTGAACTCTGATGTAATGCCACAGTTCAGATCTGAAGATCTCCTTTTTTTTCCTCCATCATGCTTGGTCTACTCTCACCATTTTTTGTAAAGTAAAGAAAGCATAGCTAAGAAATAAAAGTTCTTTAAGATAATATAAAAAGATCCCGAGGGGCAGGGCTGGGAGTGATTCCCAGTACCCACATACAGAGTCAGGTAGAGTGCTGAATGCTTGGGAAGACAGAGGCTATTCTGGACTAGCCTGATAATAAATGAGGACCTGTCTCAACAAACAAGGTGGAGAAAGCTCCCAAAGAACAAAGCATGGGGTTTATCACTAGCCTCCACATGCATACACATGCACCACAGGGAGGGAGGGAGGGAGGGAGGGAGGGAGGGAGGGAGGGAGGGAGGGAGGGAGGGAGGGAGGGAGGGAGGGGGCAATTCCCAGGATTGTGTTATTTTACTGCATTAAAAAAATGTTCATTTATGAGGGCTGGAGAAATGATTTGACAGGTAAGAGCACTGGCTATTCTTTCAGAGGACCAGGGTTCAGCTCCCACCACCCACAGGGAGTTCATAAAGAACTGTAACTCTAGTTCCAAAGAAATCTGTGCCCTCTTCTGGTCTCTGCATGTACTGCATGAAATGTGGCGCACATACATACAAGCAAACAGGCATGTTCACAAAATAAAAATAAATGAATGTTTTAAAAATAAATATTTTTATAAAGTTAGAGTCATGTCTCTTAAAAAATAAACACAGGTAAATGATTTTCATTAATGAAAGAACCAATAGGACCCTATGGATGGTTCTAAGGAGAATCCAGAGAAGAAACACACCTAAGAGCATCCAAAACTGGCCAGAAGTAAAACTGGCCAGAGCACACACTCATGTAGGACAGTGACCGGCTGCACCCTAGGTAAGAGCGGTAAGTCTTACGACCTGCTTTCTTCCATGTGTGTGTGTGTGTGTGTGTGTGTGTGTGTGTGTGTGTGTGTGTGTGTGTGTGTGTGTGTTTGTGTTGCTGTGTACATGCACTCCTTGGGCATCTCTATCTACTTTGTTCTGGAGATCAGACCTCTCATGCTAGATCTGCAGCTCCCCAGCTAAGTTGGGCTAGCTGGCCACTGAAGCCACCATGTCTGTCATTTTACATGAGAGCTGGGATCAGGATCAGGTCCTCGGGCAAAGCATGTTCTTTACTAGCTGACCCATAGCCATTCTTACCGGGTCTTACTAGACACGCCTCCATCATAGACAGAGGAAATTACGGCTTAACTGAATTCTTTTTCTTTGCTTTCTCCCATTGTCTTGAAAATAAATTCTGATATCTGGGGGTTAGTGGTTTGCTGGCTTGCTTTGTCTTGTTCATTGTCTATTTGAACAATGAGTATAAACATTTGTTTTCAGGAAGATGAACACGAATTTTATGATCCCTTTAGGAGTGTAGCACTGCTTAAAAATGGACTGAATCTGAAAACATTTTTAATTAAGCTGTTTTAAAATTTCTAAAAAACAAAGGAGATGAGATCTGCTGTGGCATTACATCAGAGTTCAGTGGGTTCCACACATCACCTAGCTGGTCAGCACAGTAGAACTACATGTTTCGACAGCTGGCTGTTTCTGTCCCCACCGGGCCTCATTTTATAGTCTAGTCCTGAGTGACAGTGAAAAATTTTGGGGATGAGACTCTAAAGGAATTTCTGAGTGTTCTAAGTGAAGACTATTGGACTTGTGATGACCATGCAGGGCTTAGAAGACCCAAGTTTAAGAACCGCCCTGACCCACCCATGGGTGGAGATCGCAGCCCTGATTGGTTGCTCTCCTGGCTATGGAGAGAGCTCTGCTTTGAGGATGGCACTGGCCAGCGTGGCTGGAGGTGACACTGCCTCTGTTTCTTCAGGTGTGAAATGAATCTTGTCTTTACAGAAAGTTACAAAGTAAACAAGAATCAGGAATTCTTCTTTCCCACAATCTACCTTGCTGTTGCCTAGTTTCAGAGCCATTATAAAGTTGTGAAAGATTTGAAGTGCGGGAAGGGGGTGGTGTTTTGGTTACAGCCACGCAGGCTTTCTCCTTTGCAGTGTCTTTACCTGTGTACTGGTTTGGTGTGCTGTGGAAGCTGACCATCACCTTTGGGCTTTTATCCTTTGGTATGGAATAGAAGGGGAGAAACGTGACAGCAGTTGGGAGTGTTTAATACTCTTCCTAGATTCTGAGTCGAGCCAACATCCGCCAACTGATACCCAGGTCCAAAGAATCTGACATTCTCCAGTGGCCTCTACCAATACACACACATTCACATATGAACAAATATGTGCACATGCTCACATACAAAATACCTTTTTGTAACTTAAAGACACAATAGGAGAAGACGAGAAGGAGGAAGAGGAGGAGAAAGAGGTAGCAGCAGCATGGTAGCCCAGGTTCATACTCCCCACACAGAATAAAGGAAAGAAACAGTAAAGATTATAATGAATGATTTTTGGTGGTTAGGTGTAAGCTTTGAACCCACTTCAGTATTTTTAGAAACACATAATCAGCACCAACCTGCCAACTTATGATACAAAGCTGTGACAGAAAGATGAGGGCGTGGTCCGAGACCAGAAGTGTTTTTTCCCCTCCTCTGAAACCAAATCATCATCAGAAATGCTGACCGAACTGGCATCATAGTAAGTGCATGCAGGCTGCTGGGAGGCTCCAGGATACTCATCCCTCAGCATGTTCCTCATACCTCTAGAAACACAGCCAGGAACATCAGAGAACAGTATCCCAACCCAAGTGGGGTTCGACTTCACACAATGGATCTTCTGATCACAAAATCTCTCCAGTATAATGGTGTATTACTGGCCTTGGAGAGATGACCAGAGTGCACTGTTAATATCCACCACACTGTTCTTTCTTTGCTTAAAGTCTCCACTAAAACACCATTTTTAAATGTTTTAAGTTATTATTTACTTTCTGCAGTGAGCACAAACTCAGGGTTCTGTATCTAAGAATGCACTCCGACAGAAACCACTCAAGCATCTCCTGTTCAAGTAACACAATTCAGTAGCTTTAAATTCAAACACATAAGCGCCACCATCACCTGCAAAGTGTTCTGTGATCCCGCATGCTCTAGCTGACACTCCATAAGCCTGACCCATTTACTAAGGTCTCTAATTAATGCTTCTTCCCAAAGATACCATTCTCAGGAACATGATAGTCTTGTTTCCAACCTGTTTCTCCAAGATGCCTATGCTCTATCTGGGCCATTGAGTTTTTTAACAAGAACTTTTTCCTAAAGGAAAATTATTTCTAGGCGAGAGGCACCTCCCTGGGATTGCTCACTGTCACTCACTACATAGACATCTGCTTGCATGATATACACCATCTCACCCTACTAGAATAAACACAGGGACAAACAGTAACATAACTTTTTAATAGCGAACAAGCTGATGCCCAAAGAAATGAGTGAATTTTTTTGAAGAATACTCAGCAAGTGAGGAAAAGTCTAAGAGTCAATACTAGTCATCCTGTCGATATAGCAAATGTGGTGATATATTTTATATTTTATAAACTCAATCTGGAATATCAGAGGACAGATCTACCCACAGCCAAGCCAGCCAGAGGTGGCGCATGCCATTAGTCCCAGCACTTGGGAAGCAGAGGCAGGAGAATCTCTGTGAGTTCGAGGCCAGCCTGGTGTACAAAGCAAGTTCTAGGACAACCTGGACTATTAAACAAAAAAGCTCTGTCTCAAAACAAAACAAAACAAAAAAACCCCCAAAAAACCCAAAACCAAAAAGGGGCTGGGGAGATGGCTCTATCCTCTGATAGTCCAGGCTGATTTTATTAAATATAAAGTCTATCACCACAGGCAATGGCTTGACTACCTGAATTAATTATCATGTATTTGTCAATTGATCGGAATGCTATTATGAAATATTTTGCTAAAATTTATAATCAAAAAGGAAGCCAGCATTGAGGACAACAGAGGAGGAAGGTAAAGAGGCAACCGTAAACAGATCTCTCTGGGAGCTTCGCCCAGGGGCGTTCACGGAGAGCGTTACCTTGGACGCTTAGAGGCCTGCCTCTGTTCAAAGGCCGTCAGACACAGGAGAGGGGGAATAAAGACAGAGACCCCCAAGTTCAAGGTACACGTGAAACAGAAGCTCTCTGCCATTTCAAGACGAATTGGAGCTTCATCACTGCTTTTAACACCCTAAGAGCTGCCATAAAATCTCCCAGGGAGACACTATGCAGCACATAGTACCACAGGCTGCACGTGCTCAGGCAAGACATGGATCTCTGAACACAGCAGAACCGCCTCACTTTTCAGGATGTTTTCAGAAAGGAACTGGCCAAGTTACAGGTGAGGGGGTGCAACATGTGATGGAGGGACAGGGCATCGATTTAAAGCTATGATTTTGCCTTTATGGAGAATAATTTATTTGAAGAAATGCAGATTGTTATACACAACTCCCAGCTGCATAACAGTGCCAAGGGAGAGGTAATCAGAAGCCAGACATCCTGTCAAAGGTTGCTACATAAGTCTCAGATTGATTGCTTACTCTAAATGTGAATGAACCTTGGCCAAATTAATATCCCCACCCAGAAGAGTTTCCTCAAAAATGATCCCCTGAAAGTTTGAAGGTTAAGTCAAACTAAAGCACCGCACACAGGCCTTAGAATTTAACAAGAGCTCAATATAAACTTTAAAAGCATGGAAATAAGTGCTGGGTAGGTGGTACAAGCTTTAAATTAATACAGTAAGACTATGTTTACAATAGCATCGCTTTCCTTGTGTCCCCATCCTAAACACACACACACACACTCACTCACTCACTCACTCACTCATTTATATTTCCCATATGAGCAGCAAAAAGTACATTGTAATCAGTATTAGTAGAGGTGTGGCTTTCAGAGCCTAGTCCAGGATCACTTATCATCTGCCCTCCTTTGCTGGACCCACCGTTGTTCTACACAGAACCATCACAAGTTAGCAACAACAACAGTAAAGGCATAGCAAATAGACGTCTGTCTCTCTCATAGTTATCTGTAGGGTGTCTTAACAAACAAGTACAATAAATGTTGTTTCTTTATAGGGGACTATGCTTTTATAACACCTTTTAAACTTATTTTTATAGATTATTATTGGTGCATGTATGCCAGTCACACGTGTGTGGAGGTCAGAGGTCAGAGGGTCACTCTGGGGAGCTGGATCTCTCCTTCCCCTTCTATGTGAGTGAGATTGGAGTCTTCAGAATTCATGGCATCTCTTCTTGCTGAACCAGCTAACCAGTCCCTGAATGGACAAAAATTAGTTATATCTTCCAAAGAGAAACATTACCCAAACATATAATAACTAAATAAATATGTGAATACTAAAAGGATTGTATCTTAATAGCTCCTCAAAGAATGAGACAGGAATAGCAAACATGTCTGAATTCACAGTGGTGTTTGGAGGACTAAATTTCTGATGTGAAATGCAGAAAATCAAAGTCTTCAGGGACGGTGCTTGCTGATTATACCAGTTCATTATGTGAGCCTGGAAAAGCCCTAGCTCGGCCTAGCTTCCTTTCTTTCTTTGCATTGCTTCCCAATTTTTCTGAGCTGCAGGTTTCTGAGTTAGCAGGTTTAAGGGAGACCCTCATTACTGGTATGGATGCAGGTCACTGGGGATGCTCTTCAAGAATGACTATGCTCCCATGCTTCCTGCTACATTGACAGTGGACTAAACCTCTGAACTGTAAGACAGCCCAATTGTATGTTGTCTGTTGCTGTGCTCATGCTGACTCTTCACAGCAACAGAACCCTAAGAAAGACGTGTGCGACCATGTCCTAATGAGCAACCTTTTCTTTCAAAATGGAAAAATATAAAATTAAAAGCACGTGGTTAAAGGGAAGTATTTCAGATAGTTCCACAGATTTTCAGTATACTAACTTGGGGAAGTCTTTGAGAAGTTCTAATAAGAAGGATCAAATTAAAAACCGAGTGTGCGGAGAAAGGTCAGACAACAAGGGTCTTGTAAAATTATGTAGTTATTTGAATTTTATGTACATTGGTGTTTTGCCCACATGTATGTCTATGTGAAGGTGATGGATTCCCTTGGAAGAGGAGTTACAGACAGTTGTGAGCTGCTATGTGGGTGCTGGGAGTTGAACCCAGCTTTTCCTCTGGAAAAGCAGCCAGTGCTCTTAACCACTGAGCCACCTCTCCAGCCTCAAGAATCTTATTCATTCTACACAAAATTGTTAAAAGATGCATTTCTCATTCAGAATATCATTATCTTGCACAGTTATCCACACATCAATCACTACATCCAATTGAGAAACTATAGCAGCATCACCTCTAGCTCCAGGTTATACTGAGGGGAACAGACACTATTAGGTCCCAGTGAAACCTGGGACATATGACTGACTGTGGTCCCTATCAGCATACTAAAGTGTATGCTGGCCTCTATGCTCACGCTGTACTAGGGCTCTCTGTTCTTCTTACCACCAGCTCTTCCTCCTTCTCCTCCCCCACCTCCTCCACTCTACCTCTACCCTAAACTTCTCCAGCCCAGGGCCTTCCCTTCCCCCAGCTTCTCTTTCCTATAGAACCCTGCCACTCCAGCCTAGCACTCTCTTGGTCCTCATGGCGTTTTCTCTCTCTCTATTCTTCCTCTTTGTCCATCTCTCCCCTCTCATGGCCCAGTTCGGTCTGTTGGCCATGTTTAGTCTCCTGCTTTCTCTCCCTACTCCGGACTCTTCCAGATGCCTCTGGCAGTTCTCTAAAACCTTTCTCCTCCACCAAACCCTGGAACAGTCATGTCCTCACTCATTCAGATACAGCTGGAAAATTATGGAGAGTAAAACTATGACACTGGACCTCTGTGGCAAAAGTAGATGCTCATATATAAGTGAGAATAGCTGGCCTTGTTTCCTGAGACCTACAAGGTCATACATCATCCTGTCGGCTGCAGACAGGCATATCTACACTCCAGCATCCAAGCCCCAAATGGTCCAAGAACATTTAGATTACATGATACCTATCAAACAGAAAAATACTCTCTCTCTCTCTCTCTCTCTCTCTCTCTCTCTCTCTCTCTCTCTCTCTCTCTCTCTCTCTCTCACACACACACACACACACACACACACACACACACACACACACACATACACACACACCAACTCAAACAACATCAAACTAGTTCCCCTTTCTTCTAAATCTTACCTTTACTTTTTGTGATAAAATTTTCTCAATTCTGGAAAAAAAGAAAAAAAAAACCACAAAGTTTATCTTATTTCTTACATGAGTGAAAGGATCTTTATGCTCAACACTAAAGGAAAGGCCTCAAAGTTGGTTGTTTGGTTGTTTTCTACTGCAGGGGTTGGCTGCCTGTAAAGACATACTTGACATGTGGTGAACCAGGCTTCCCAGCGTGGTGACGGACTATACCATGGACAGCTCTAACTTAACAGCTATTGAGAATAAACCTTAGAGCTGGTAAATTGGCTCAGTGCAAAAAGGCACTAGCCACCAAGGAGAAAAGTGATTCCCTCAAGTTGTTCTCAGGCCTCCACACGCATACTGTGTCATACATATGCTCCTACACAGACACACAGAAACTGAGGCTAAATAAGTGTCTTTTATCATAGGAAAAAAAATAAAAGAAACTAGTACTGGACCTGCCATTAGTCAACAATGGATCGGTGACAGACTGAAGGGATCATACCCAACTTCACTCATGTACCGTACATTCCTTCCTCTGCCCTGTCACATCACTTCCTGTCTCAACCTTTCTAGTGCTGGGATTAATTGAAGGCATGTGTGCTTCCCCAGAAGCAGAGCCACTGAGATCCCAAGTGCTGGAATTAAAGGTGTGTGCCAGCACTGCCTGACCTCCATGGCTCGCTCTGTGGCTGGCTCTGTCCTCTGATCTTCATACAGGCTTTATTTCTTAGAGTTTATACAAAAAAATATCAGCACAACACAGGCACTCTTCACAGCCACTACCCACAACAACCCTCAGCAAGTTCTACAAATGTCTGTGCTCAGTAATCATTGTTTTCCAATTCTTTATTATACCTACAATAAACATTATTTCTCCAAATAAGTTAAAACTATTTAACAGTTTTGGTTTCCAACATTTAATAGAAACAGTATTACTTAAAACAGAAACACAAACATCTCTTAAAAACTTGGACTACGGGTCTGGAGAAGTAGCTCAGTGGTTAAGGACAATGGTTGTTCAACCAGAGGACCCGAGTTCAATTCCCAGCATCCACACAATGGCTCAGAACTACCCATAATTCCAATTCCATAGGATTTGATGTCCTTTTCAGGCCTCCTTAGGCACTTCCAAAGGCCATGGAAAAACACAAAATATAATGAATTAGTAATTCAAGTGCTGACCCACCAGATGAATAACTCTCTGATGGACAACCCTTGTTAAACAAGGCTTACAGGACCACAGACTCTGAAAGACTGGTTGCTTCTGTCTTTATTTTTTTCTCATGGGCCACTGTCTTCCCCCCAAACAGCTATGGGTATTTTTTCATGGTGTTTTTATCTCATGTGTTTATCTCATGAATATGATCCATATACTGGGCACACTTATATCTGTGGGTAGTCAGAAAGATGATTCCTACTTAAACTACATAATTTTGATGAATATAAATAATACTAGGATATTTTTTCATATTCAGGGTGGCATAAGGAATTAACTATATTCTCAGCTACAAAACAGCTTTTCACCATTAGCTGATTTAGACCCCAAAACAAATGCAAAATAGGCTAGTTGCCCCTGGATATGAAATGCACAAGGACATATTTCCAGCTGTCTGTTGAACCAAGGTCAGGCGTGAAGCAACTCTGGTAGACATAACCCCCTGCAGCAGTTAACATTCTGCACATACTCCCAATCTCACTTTTATGATACAAGGCTCAAGGTTCAGCAAACTAACTGTTTATTGTTTAGGTCCTGAATTTCAATGTCATTCTCTGTCAGGAAATGAGAGTTGTCACAGTTACTCACTGGATGGTCAACATGATATTCTTAGCTTGAGATAAAAACTGATTTGTACAGAGTTTTTCTGTGGGAATTAGAAGAGAGTTGTGTAGAGAGCTGTATCAAAGAAGAGTGTGAAAGAGCTGTGTAGGAGAGCTATATAGAGAGCAACAGAGGGAGAGTTTCTATTTTCTAAAAGTCTTTGCTATGGGAAAGCAGAGCTTGGTAAAGATATGCAGTTCCCAGGTCACAGAAGGAAAGAAAAAAATGAGCCTAGAGCATCATGTGTGGCTGCAAAGTCAGGCTATACTCTTAAAATAGATGAAAAGTTCCACAATGACAGGGATTGTCACAGGAACATAACCTAAAGAGCTCCAGGGAGACAGAGCTAGGACACTTTGAATGACAGTGTAAGGTAGACTTGAATGTACAAAATATAAAACAAGTAATTATAATTACATACTGATGGAAAAACACCTACCAAATGAAGGAATGAACATCATTAATAAAAATGATAAATAACATGTGTAACTGCCACAGCTTCCCTTCCAAAGCAGAGGAAAACCCAAGCCCTCCAGTGCCAGGCTAGACAAAGCAAAGTTCTACAGACACACTGGTCATGTAATTAAGGCCAACCCAACACTAAGTCACAGCTTTCCCTGAGGCCGATGGAACAGTATTTTCCCTCTCAATATGTAACTCGAATCTATATGTAACCCCACCAAATAAAGCCCACTTGAACAAATGTTACCTTCTTGCTCCATAAGGCATATTCTACAAATACTTGACCTGCAATTCTGAAAACAGGCTAGATTGTAAAAACAAAGTCTGTCACAGTAACTGATGGCTGGGATACATGATGACTAAAAATGGAGTGGTGTGGCAGGGAACCAAGATCAGCTAAAGGATGTTTCGTGAAAGTGGAGAAAGTCTGTATAGTACAGACCAGTGCACTGATACTCACTGACTATACAATGCGCAATACTAGGGTAGCTGTGAATAAGTAACACTTGGTAGCAGCATATGGGGGAGCTTACAATATCATCACAATTTTGCTCTAAATCTAAGATCTAAAATTAAAAGTCTACTGTTAATTTTTACACGAAATGTCTAACACTAACTCATACTGCACACAATTTTAGGTTTGTTTAAAAATGTGGGTATGATATTGTAGTTGTGGTCAGATGTGGAAACTGGGGCCCAAAAGCTTCTATTCAGTGCAACCCCACCAAGTTTATTCTTTAGTGGTGATATATGCTTGCCAATGATAGTTCCTGTGACATTCAGTATAACTGCTGCTTCTTGGCACCATAAAAAATTAATAAGAAAATCAATATGCCCCCATCAGCCTTAGGCTTCTCGTCTCAGGGTGGCCACAAGCAGTAGTGACCCTGCCAGCACATTGTTCTGCATGACACAGGGACTTCACAGTCAAGGCAAGTTCTACGAACGGACACATGCAGCTTAGCCATGTGATTAATACTTCTGAGCAAAATGCGGCACTGACTCACAAGAGCTGTCAGTAACTTTGCATGAGATAAACACTGTCTGTTTATTTCTAATATTCGGAGGAAGCTATAGAGAAAGGGCTTTCATTTCATAAGCCAAATTTAAGGTAAAATAAAGCATCAAGGGGAATTTGAGAAAAATGTCTAAAGGTACTTTTAACAAAAAATGATAGAGTATGTAGTATCACAGTCATTAAAAATATACATGATAAGATTTAGACTGTTTCCTATTAATAACGAGTGCCAAGTGAAAATACACACAGCAGTTGCAAGCGTCTGTTTCTATCAAAGTTAGTGGCTCAAGGTTGTTCATCTTAGGCCAACAGTGTTAATGGTGCTCCCAAATTAGTAGATCTTAGCATACAGTCCTGAATGTTCTATCTACAACATTTAACAAGAGAAACAGATGACCAGTGTCAATTACCAAAGCTAACAATTTTCAGCAAAAACTCAGAATTTTACAGGATTCAAAAACTTTACTTAAATACTAAACTTTAAGGTTTTTTCTTGATTAGACTGCATAAAAAGGTAAAATCAAGTCAACAAATGAAATGTTCAATAATTAACTTATCTTCCAGGGGACTATAACTGGCCAGTGGGCACTGAGGCTTTTTAAACTTAAAACTGTTGAATTAATTATTTTAGAATAAAATTAATAGTTACTACACTTAGTACCAAAGTGTACCAAGATTAATGTGGAATTGGACCTTGGGCTCCATATTACTGCCAGATAATGACCGCTCACCTTCTGTAAAACCACTGAATGGAGATCACTATGATAGGAAGGCATAGATCCTCCTATCCTTTGAAAAGACTTCAGCCCTAAACCTGGGTGTATAAAGAAAAAAAAAGCAGCCAGTGAATATTTCTTGGTCTTTAAGAAACAAATGTTTATGAAATCATTTCTAATCAAGTGAGAATCTGGGATACACTGCACCACAATCAACTTGACCATTTTAAGTTTTAAAAGTGGGGAAGTGACTTGAGATAGCGTTCAGAGGAAGCACACTCACCCATCATTTAAGGCCCTCTCTTGGGTGCACAGCACAAAGGTGGGTGGTCGATGAGGAAGAAGGATCCTTACTGTGAGAGTCTGGAGCACATAGAGAGTAGTAGGAGCTATTGGGACATCCTTCCGGTCAGGACACTTGGTTACAGATTTGCAGGACTATGCTACCCGGCTCAGAATTCAGAAGTATTTTGACTCGGGGGTGGGCTGAACAGGGGCTCTTTATGAGTAATCACACTAATCACTTATCCAAAGATGGAACTGAAGTTACCAAAGCCAAGGTGATGGACCTGGAGAACATAAGTACAGAGGCTGAGCAGATATGAACACAGACACGTTACAGGCGTTCTATCTGGGCACCCCTTAGGGGAGGGGGTGAGAAGGCTCGGAGTCTATGGCACAGACTCGGGGAATCAGGTGAGAAGCAGACACAGACTTGTTTAAAACAAATGGCAGACCTGCAGATTCATTTATTGCAGATATGGGGCAAACCTATCTACCCTCTCCCAATTTCCCACTGGCATCCAGAGACTCCCCCAGCTGTTCTCTCTCTCTCTCTCTCTCTCTCTCTCTCTCTCTCTCTCTCTCTCTCTCTCTCTCTCTCTCTCACTGGCCTCCAGCATCTTGATGATTATGAATCACCATTCACTAGGCACAGTGGCAGGCTCCAGGCTGGCTAGGCAGGAAGCAGCTAGTACACGTGCCTATGCACATTATCTGGAACAGGGCAACTGTGGCTTCATCAGGGTAGATAGTCCCACAGATATCCACTGTAGCAGAGAACAAAGGATGAGGGGTAATCAGCTTACCCTTAAGAATTCTGCTAGGCCTTGTGCTTTTATAAACATCCAATTCACTTCTCTAATAAGCATGTGAACCCATTACTTTCCTAGACCTGAAACAGAAGTCCAGGGTTGCGTGTGTGAATTTGCTAAAAATCACCGGATATGAAACTTGGGTTTTCTCCTTCCAGTTTCATATCATGGCATTGTATGGGATGTTAAATCCATGTGCAGCTTCAGAAATGCTAGGCATCCTGGACAACAAGAGTGTTCCTGACAGCAAACTATCTGTCTTACAAACACTCCATAGCAACATCAAGGAAACAAATTCCTGAGAGACAAACCAATTTAGCTCTAGGTCACCTAAGGCACATGTGTAATTCATTTATTGTCTGAAATGAAGTAAAATATGCAGAACATCAGATTTCCATCCACTTTTGGATACCTTATAGACCAAATTAAAGAGCTGATGCTTTAAGGAAAATAAGATTCGAAATTCCTCCTGCAGCACCAAGGTAGAAAAATCGATGATGACATTCCTCAACCTCCTTCCTCAGAAAGTACAGGCCAAAGGTTTTAAAAGATGCCCCTTTCACTTCCCTCAGTCCCCTCTGACCCCAGGGTTGTTTCACTCTAACAAGTTAATCCAATAAGCATCTGGAGAACCTTCAGCCAGATATGTAGAAGACACTGCAGAGCAGAGTTGCCTAGCAACACTCAAACATCGGCTCTGCCCTCCTAGAGTTAACAGTCTCTACTCCAACCGTTATCTTCTGGGGCCCTTGGATCACATGCAAGAGCCAGCCTAATGCAATGTCACGTATGACTGAGACACAAGAGAATTCCCTCAGAGTTCGAGAGGCTAGACATCAGACTTTCCCTTTAGCCTGACTCTTTGACTGGCAAATGTGGCCACCATTATGGGGACACGTCTCTGATGTCTCTTCTTTTGGTGACAAGAACGCCTATCAGATTGGATTAGGGTGTTAGTCTCTTTAAAACGTATTTGTTTCAAATGTTGCCATGTTCTAAGAGATGAGGAGCTAAGATTTCAGCAGGTGAATTTGGGGTGGGTAGCACTCAGCCCACTGCATGGTCTCTCCTTCCCCAAGCCCTCATTTGTTGAGGAATCTTCTTCATTGAGTAATATTTTTAAATTCTTTTCTACTTGAAAGATCAAGGACCTTCCCTTTATCTAGATCTTCTCCTAGTTCAATCTAGCTGCTTCCTCCACTGGCAAGATAGTATGCCTCCAAATCAAATATGAAAGAGCCCAGCCAGCCAGCATGTCCAGGTGGGAGCCAGACAGCACTTATCCCATTGAAATCATGGATGAAAACAAAACCCAGGATGTCTGTCCTGTTCTGATTTTCAAAGGGATGAATAAGTATATCTATGTGGGATTTCAAAACTCTTCAATGTGGTAATAGTGAAATACTGTAGGCCGGCCAAATAAATGGGCCTGCCACCATCAATCAATGCCAATTCCTATTACTCTCTAAAAGTCACTTCCCTATTTCCTCACCTGTCACCAATCTCACATTTCTAAAGTCTGGCTTCTTTGCACAAAATTATTTTTCGCCTTCTACTGAAAGAATTGCAGCTGAGTCTCCACATGTTCTCTGTCATCTTTCAAATCTCAAGCAAGCGCTACAAGAAGGCAGATGCCAGGCACTGTATCTTTAAGAATGCAATGTTGCGCATTGTATCCAGATTACAGTGTAGCCTTACATAATTCTTAAAGGACCAATTTTTGGTTTTTTTGGGGGGGGGTTTTTTGTCTCATAAAGCTTGGAATTTTCACTTGAATAACTGTGTAAGGGCTCACTGGCTAAGTAATGATAGGCTTCAACAATTTACCATAGGGCTGTCCATTATGTATACTCACATTGTATGATAGCTGAAAACACCCACATTTCCTGCAAAATTTAGCTTCCTAAGAAGGAAATTTTTAACTAACTCAGTTACTTAACAGATCATTTATCTATGCATTTAATATTTTAGAACACATTCACACATCTGGAGATAGGGAACATCTATGAGTTATCAAAACAGATGACTGATATTTATTAATCATACATGTAAATGATCACTTCCTACCTTAAGAATTTACCGGCTTCGAGTTATAAACTATTTTAATATAACTTAATTTGCAGGGAAATCATTGTCTATGAGAACCAGGATTTAATCTGTAGCCTAAGGCTTAATGAGAGTCCTGAGATGCTCATGTGTTCTGTTTTTGTTGGTTTGGGATCTTAGAAGAAAATACTGAATGTACATTCCTGCATCCACTATCCCAGAATATCCCAGAATGACTGGATATATTAAGATGGAAATGAGAGATTTTGTACTTTCAAAGGGGGTATAACTAAAACCATGGAAGTTAGATATAAGAATGTAGAAAAGGGGGCTGGAGAGATGGCTCGGTGGCTAAGTGCTCTTCCAGAGGACTGGAGTTGGAATTTCAGCATCCACATGGAGACTCACAACCATCTGTAACTCAAATCCCAAGGAATCCAGTGCCCTCTGCTGGCCTCTGTGGGCGTCATGCATACACAGAGTATGGAGAGATACACTCAGGCAGAACACCTAAACACAGGCATGAGAGAGGGGAAAGAGGTAGAACCCAAGGGTAGATCTTGCAAGTAGCTAATTGAGCAACTGGAAATGAGTTCAGGAGACACAAGGACTCCTACTGATTCACTGGGGAGTCCCCACCCCTCCAGCCAAATGCTACATTCCCTCGTTTCTTTCCTTTCTTATAATACACAGAACAACAAAAATAAGGTATAGTCTTGCTCCTAGAACCCTTTCCTATGATCTGGGACACCTAAGCAAAGTATCTGTACTCTAAGAAAAGGGACATGAGCTATCGTGTGTAGTTGCAAACATCAGCTTCTGGTAGTCCCTTAAAAGCCCATCTCATGACCAATAAGCCATGTTTCTCACCTCTGTCTTCCATGACCAGCACCATTTGTTAAAGATATTTTCTTTCTTCCATTGTACAGTTTTGGCTTTTTTTTTTCTTTTTGTCAAAAATAAGGTGTTCATAGGTGTGCAGGTTAATGTCAGGGTCTTCAATTCAATTCCATTGTTCAACATCTCGGATTTCATGCCAATACTAAACTGTTTTTATTACTATAGCTCTATAGTAAAGCCTGAAGTCAGGGATGGTGATGCCTCCAGAACTTCCTTTATTGTACAGGATTATTTTAGCTATACTGGGTTTTTTGTTTTTCTATATGAAATTGAGTATTTCTCTTTCAGGAGCTCTGAAGTATTGTGTTGGGATTTTGATGGGGATTGCATTGAATCTGTAGATTGCTTTCGGTAAGATTGCTGTTTTTACTATGTTGATCCTACCTGTCCAAGAGCATGGATTTTCCACTTTCTGATACCTTCTTTAGTTTCTTTCTTCAATAACTTAAAGTTACTGTCCTACAGGTGGTTTAACTTCTTTGGTTAGAGTTACCCTGAGAGAGTTGACATTGTTGTGGCTACTGCCCCATCTCTACCTGACTTCGATTTCTTACAAAAAACCAAGACTCTCACTTATCTGATAAAAATTTTCTTAGATGTGGAAAAGGAATACTTGACATATTTGAAAAGCTAGAATAATTTAAACTCAAAATTAAGTTTTAAAAAGGATAAAAGATCCGTATTATATATAACTATCAAAACAAATAAGAAACATGTTGAAATCAATACTTTGCCATAAACCAACATGAACAAGTGGAGGGGTCTCTGAAAAAGAAAAAGTAATACAAATTGAACAAGTATTATAGGCAGCTGTGACTTATAGAAAGTTCTGGTAGGACAAACATATGACAAAAATTCTGTACAGAATTTGTATGCTTGAAAGAACCATTACAAGTATTATTTTTTTCTCTTGCCACAAATGTAAACTAAGCAAAATCAATAACCAATTCTATTTCTAGGTTTTATCCACTGTGCTGCATAAAGGCAATTTCGGCACAGCCTGAACAGAACTGCTTACTCAGCATCTCCTCAGACAAGTGAATCCGTCATCCTCACCAACACATCACTAATCATACTGAGGCACTTTACATTTGATGCATTAATGGAACACAGGGGCAGCTAAGAAAACCTTCAAACTGGGCACTTTAGAGTAAGTATATTAAATTCTTAATGGATTGGGTAACTTCATCATTTCATTGAAACTGATTTAACAACTACAAAAGGCCAAGTTTGCGGTAATATAATCCCTATTGATTTTCCAATTCCCCTTTAAATATACTGATTTGCCAAAACTGCTTGCATACTAGGAAGCAGGCTAACAAAAGTTGAGTTCTATGAACAACTTAAGGAATGTTAGTCTAAGAAAGTTGTGATATTTACACACATCCTACCACAAGAAATCCACCCACAGAATCAACTAACCAGGGCGCATAGGGGCTCACAGACACTAAACCAAAAATCAGGGAGCATGTATGGGTGTGACCTATGTCCCTGCTTATACATTATGGCTGTGTGCCTTGGGTACCTACAGAATTCTTAACAGTGGGAGTGGGGCCATCTCTGACCCTTTTGCCTCCTTTTGAGACCCTACTTGTCCTGCTGGGTTGCCTCGTCCAGCCTTGATATGAGGGAATGTGCATAGTTTTATTGTAATTTGAGATGCCATGTTTGGCTGATAACCTGGGGCAGGCTGCCCTATTCTAAAGGTAAAGGAGGAGAAGTGGATTTGGGGGAGAACTGAGGAGAAGCTTTGGTCAGGACCTAATGTGTGAGAGAAGAATACATTTTAAAACATTTATGAAAGCAAAGATAAATAAAAAACACTAGTCGTAATTTTAAAAAAAATAGGTCTTGGATACTCACACTACCTAAAATAAACATAACCAACCACTTCTATAAAGAATAAAGACCCTGGCTAATGGATACAGTACTTAAGATTTAAGTTATTCCTACATCCAGGTCATATGACTAGGCTGTGCCACACATCACAAAAATCTAAATTTCCAAGTTATGAGTAACTGAAATATCTAATCTTATCATTGGTGGCAATGATTAATTTGAAAAAGAGAAATAGATATGACATCATCACTTATTATCTGAATACAGGTTTCTCTTTAATATTCAGATTTATCTTATTTTGAAGTTATGTGGGTATGTGCATATTCGCGCAGGTTTCTGAGGAGGCCAGAAACCTTGGATCCGATTGGGTTGGAGTTACAGGCAGCTCGGACCCACAGGAATTCTTAACCACTGAGCCATCTCTCTGAGTCTTTTTAAGATTTGAAAGGCTTCTCCGGACAGGCTTTCATCTTTACCACTGACTTATTTGAAAACCTTGAGGTCCATGAGAGCTCTGGGATGAAACCCTCTAGCATGTGTCCTATTTCAAACTCACCTACAGCATAGGAACGGGAAAGGTCAACCAACTGAGAGGTCAACCAACTGAGAGCTGCTAACTAAAGGTGATGTGGAAAACATATCTCATCACAAGAGTGTGACCCACAAGAAAAAGCCAGCCATTGTGACATTTGTCAAGTACCCCTGCCTAAAAGGCGAAACAACCTACAAAGAAACGATGTGGGTAAAATGAAAAAGAAAAAAGGAATAACTGTCCTGTCCACACAAGTAAAACAACTCTAGTCAATGAACCATGTTTGGTTTTATTTTCATTTGTAAGTAGAAAAAAAAAAAATTAACCAGATGTGATCCCGTGAGGGAGGATTGCTTATGTTTTCGCCTTCCAATTTTAGATCTGATTTTCTCACAAATTGATAATTTTTTTAGCTATATCAACTATTTAATCTCTGGCTTTCAAGGGGTCGTGCTGACAGAAAAGAAACTGGGCAGCTCCTCAGAGCTCAGAAAGCTGTTGGAGAATTACTGTTGGCACGATTGGTCTGGCAATTGCCACAGCAGAAGGAGGTTCCAAACAGGAAGAGGAGACAAGAAAGAAGGGCCTTTTCCAATGGTCCTGATGGGGGTCAGGTGTGGGAGATGGGCAGGGAGCAGGGGGAGGCCATGCACCCAGCGGGCATCTATCTGGCTGTGAGAGAGAAGGTGTGTGGCTTTGCCTTTATTTTATGGAAACACTAGTGATGGGAACAAAGGGCATTTGCAAAGACAACCCGGAGCAAGTTGGGTGGAAGCAAGAAACACACATGTGTTGTGAGGGTCTTCTCTAATCCAAAGAAACACTGAAATCCGACATCAAGGGACATTCAATGTTTTACACAAGAAGTAACCGGCTGTGACAAACCCTTGCAAAATGTTTAAACTTTAAAATGAAAACACAGAACAGGCAGAGGATGGGATGCCTAGGAAGAGAAAGACAAAACAAGCCCGGCTACGGTTAGCTTTGCTTTTCCAAGAGTTAAGTGCCAAACCCTGCACAACCAAGACCCTTTTAACCCACCACAGGAGAAGAAGCCAGTGAGGTACAGCGATGACCTGTGGAAGAATTTCACTGACAATGTATATTTCAGAAGCAGTGCAGGCATTCTCAGGCAGGTGAGGTTTGCAAGCACATGTGAGTGCATGCTTCTCCCAGCCAAGGGAAAAATGGATGAGAGAAGGAGAGAGAGAACACGCGCACGTGACAGAGAGAGATGGATTTGCCAACTCCCAGCTGCGGAGGGTTGGTGACCACAAATTATTTCAGTTCGGATTTCCTATCTTTCCAGAGGAGAAAATAATAAAAACAATATCAGAGCAACATAGAGAAGATTAACCCTGACAGAAGAGCACAATGACACCTTGGAAACACAATCATCCCTTGGAATCCAAGAAATGGACAGAGATAGCAAAATGTACTAATGCTTGGTGACATATATAGACAGCATAGTATTTCCAGAAAACCTACACATGTACACATCCTCGCATGTACATTCAACCTCTGCTTTATTGATGATGCCTGGAACAAAACAAATGCTGTAGAAAAAGCAGTGACGCTTTATTGATTATGGAAGAGGGGCCTGAACATGCATAATTTAAAATCCTCTACTCAGTCTGCAGCAAGGGAACCTGTAGAAGCAAAGGGTAAACTACTTAACAGATTAAGGAAGTCATTGTTGTTATCTTCCAGACTGCTGGGATGGGGGGTGGGGGGCAGAACTGGGAAACAGGCTTTCTGAAAAGCACTAATGAGTAACACGTAATTGATAATTAACAAATAACAAGTAATTGGGTCTAATTAATAAGATGTAAATGCGGTAAAAATTAATAAAAACTCTCCAAGGAGAAACTATGTAAAAATTTCACATTTCATGTCAAGATGACCTCAGAACCATAAAAAAAAAACACTAAAATAAACAAATAATAAGTAAATAAATAAATAAAACAGGGAGCAGAAAAGGAATAAAAATATAACATAAAACACATCATTTTCCAGTAAAAATTTAAAAGTTAGATTTTTGTTCTTAAACATTTCAGTCTGGTTTATAACTTCTCAGTGAATTCAATCTGAATTTCAAGAATAAAATTTTCTAACCCTTGTTTTCTCTCCTTACATATTAGTGGTCTCAATTCTGCTTCTTAGCCCAAAAAACATAAAACTTTCACAGCCTTGATCTTGAGAAGAAGGCATGTAACCACCACATTCAGAATAAATACAGCAAGACAGCTGCATGCTAGAAAGAGACATGGCTAGAGGGTATTAAGGAGAAAAATCCAAGAGAAACATGCAACTTTAAACATATCTGTCCAGTAAGACGTTTTAAAGTACTAAGAAATGTTCTCATGGGCTGAAGGGATGGCTCAGTGGGTAAGAACATTTGTGCTTGCAAAGCTGGACGAAGGTCTGGCTCCTGGCTTCCATACGACAGCTCACAACGATGTGTAACTCCAATTCTAGAAGATATGACGCCCTCTTCTGATGTCCCTGGTGCACACACATCCATGCAGGCAAAACGCTCACAACTAAAATGAAATTAATGATACTCCCAAATAATATTCGTGAAAAATAATAAGCTACAATAATGTTTTAATATAATGAAAAAGAAACCACTAGACACCAATTATAAAACACACTGAAAAGAACACTGAATAACTGCAATATATGTTATGAGATAAATAAATGTATGTATAAAATCTTTTATGGCTTTCTACATATTTTTCTTTAATTCTCAAATAGGGGTGGGGGCTGGAGAGATGGCTCAAAGGTTTAGAGCATTGGTTGCTCTTCTGAAGGACCCAGGTTCAATTTCCATCACCCACATGGCAGCTCACAACTGTCTATACCTCCAGTTCCAGAAGATCTGAAACTCTCACACAAACATACATGCAGACAAAACAGCAATTCACATAAAAGGAAATTAATAATAATAATAATAATAATAATAATAATAATAAATAAAATTTAAAATTTATGATAAACTACAAGACTTTTAAAGCGCTAAAATGTTTAGGAGTATAAATACTTTCAATCCACATTTAAGAACAGGCTGAGGCTTTCTTAGGGGGAGAGATTAAATCTAGCGGCTTCTGCACCTAGGAAAGGGCTCTTTGGGGATCCACACATCCCGTCTTCTCTTTACTTTTTATTGTAAGATAGGGGCTCACTAAGTTTTTAAGTTAGCCTTGAATGTTGTCTACAGCCCAAACAGGCCATGAACCTGCCATGCTCTCCAGCCTCCCAAGTTGCTGAGATTACAGGATTGCAAAACCTGTCCCACCAAAATAAAATAAGGTCAGGAAGTGGAACTTACAGAGCAGGAAACGTGGACTTTTCAAGTTTTCCAATATTAGCAATTCATAGTGGCACTGAGCCAGCTGTTAAGTCTCTGTTAGCCTCAAATCACCCGAACAGCCCCAGTTAAACCTATACCCTTCTCCATTAACACCAGCTCCCAAGAGGTGCTAGACACTCAAAACTGCCCAGGCGATTCCCAGTTTATTCAGTCCTCCCCACAAGATGTTCTATTAGGAGAATTATTCTCTCTATAACCCATGCTATCTAAAATCTCAAAAGATTTACAGCATTCTTAATTGCCCATATGGCTGTCTGAAAATTTTTCATACAGGTGTCTGTCTAGCACTGTGGAAAAAAATACAATGCAGCGTTGATTTTCTGGTAATAAGAAACTTTCAAAAATGCATCAACTTTATAAAGTGAAGTTATGTTTACTTCTGTAAGATGTGAATGATTTTAGAATCATTAGAATGGGCTCATTGACAGCCTAGCTCTCCATTCCTGTCATAGCAGATCTACTACATGAGTCATTATATGCAAGAAAATTAAACAAGGAACATCCCAAAAGCCCAGCCCTTGTGACTAAAACTGAGACAAAACCACTGACTTCCCAGATGCAGGGCATTCTGAGGATTTGATACACCTGCTGGATGTATACAGACCCAACTCAGGCCGAGCGAATGGAAACATGCAGGCAGCTCCATTCTCACTAGCAAGCCACTGGGGACTGAGCCTAATATTCATTCTGGTCTAAGCACTCAGAGTCATTGATGCTTTCCTACTATTTGAGAGCTTTAGCGGTAAGTCTTCAAATAGTCATCCTTTGTTACATTCTAAATTCTTACTTCCTGAATAAAAATGAGAGCTCTGCAAGAATTACCAGGACTTACCTATACACACAAAGAGAATGCACTCTTAGAAAGGTGCTCTGCTGCCCATAGGCAATTATGTTGCAGTCTGCCTTGCAGACAATATACAAATGCCTTGTTTCTCATTCAGGTATTATAGTCCTTTTATAATATCCAAGAATGCATTAGCCAAAACCAACTTATGTTTATTTTTTTATCTCATTAATATTATATTAATATATCAAATGAATTAATAATATTACACAGCATGTGTGACGGGACAACACTAAGCATGGAGCAACATTAAAAGCCCCTTTCCATTCAGGCATAACTCATCTGGATCTTTACTACCGGATTCAACTAAAGGTCAAACCACATATGATGATGTATTCAGAAAATATATTATTTCATTGTTGAACACAGACTGAAATGGAGGTGGCTAATTTTTAAATGGAAAATTATAAATAATGAAAAATGTCTCCATTATCAAATACATGGATTAAGCTTTATCATTGATTACCAGCAACAATGCAAACCTCCTCACACAGGTACACTTACTAATAATGAGTTTAATGCAACATAGTTTTTAAAAAAATATTCCTTAGTTTTATACACACACACACACACACACACACACTCAATGAACATCACTCTAGTCAGGGAGCATGAACAAGGTCAGAAATGGCTGTGTGATGAATTACACACCTTAACAACGTTGGAACAGACTTAAATGTGTGAGTCATCTAGCTGAACAGTAACAAACTGGACAAACTAATGAGAACTATATATTAATTTTTACGATTCCATAATAAAAGGTCAAGATCTTCACATGCACTAGCCAAACTGGGGGCTCTGAGCATACATGAATAGAGAAAGTGAAAACAAATTATCCATTAAAGACTTTATAAGTTAATTTATGCCAATGCGTTGTAAGCATACCAGGTTTTATAAAAGACTTGACTAGAGTCACAGAACAAAGATCAGTGAAATGTCATCAACCTTGAGGTGTAAAAACAACAAAGAGATAAATTCAGGTACTTGCTGCTTTGCTTATGTGTTGGACCATTGGCTGGTTTTTCAAGATAAATAAGTCTAAATTGCCCATCTTCTGGGCCTGCCTGTGTAAACATAGATTGAGGTTGACAGGGTCTTATGTACTTCTATTTCTTGAAGTGTCTGAGTCGCAAGCAGTGATGCTGTTCTTGAAATTCCGCAAGAGACATTCAGAAACTGAGTTCTAGAAGGAAGATGGACTCATCTGACTCTACAGAATCAACGGCAATTCCAACATGGAGACTGAAGGAACAGCATGCAGGGGGGGGGGGGGGGGGCACTGACTCAACACTCACTCAAGTACTTCTCCAGAAATGGGTAGAAACTGACAAGCGACTAATTCACCTACTTCAATATTTCTCAAAAATGGCTCTTCTCTCACCAGAATGAATCACCTGGGAAGTTTAGACACAATACATACTCCTGGAATTACTCTCAAGATTGGGGCAATAGGATCACGAGAGAAGAGACTGAGAAATCCTTTAACAAACTGTTCAGGAGAGTCTCTTGTGCTCCAAAAGTTCAGGGGAATACAAGGCACCCTTCTTTACAAAATGACTGCACTGATACAATGGCTCCTTCATCATACTCAGAATACACAAAATAATGCAGTGTCCTACAGTCAGCAGGTTAAGACACAGAAAACTGTTAAGAACATAGTGCTTTGAATAGACACATTAGTTTTGGTATGAGACGCATATGTGGGGATACACATGTATTGTGAATGGAAAAGCACAGGAACAGACAAAAAACATATTACTTGAAAAAATAAAAATTTTGATTCTTTTGGAGTTGGCTCAACAAATCTATTCATGCCACTCTAAAAACCCCCAAAGGGCTCCAAATTCTCTACTGTCTACATGTTTGGCCCAAGTGATATTAACTTCTCCAAAAACAGATCAAAGGAAACGAACAGGAAAGAGGAAGCACAGAGCTGACATAGCCCTGCACGGCTTTCTATCCTGCATGGTTGTGCTGGCAGACACCACTGTCCCTGGTACATCTGCTGCAACAGACGTTGCCTAGCAACAGCAATCAATGCTGGATTTCTCGTTCACCATTTTCCTAAAGATTGAAACACCGCTCCAAGGTACTATTCGCAAGCACCTTCTGTTTGATTAAACACATATGTTTGTTCATTTTTTTTTTTCCTGGTTAAAAAAAAAAAAAACCTTAAACTAAGAACCCTGGAACAAAGGGTGAGAAAAGTCTAGAAGAGCACAGGGTGCTTTGAGACTTGGTTGATGAAGAAAAATTATTTGACAGCTCATTGACTTTATTTGTTAGATATTCTTCCATTCTGCCATTTTAGAACTGTTTTCTGCTACCTCGTGGGAGATGAAAAGCTGTTAGCATGAATTATCGTTCTAAATGCAGATTTACAAGGGACTGCCATGAAACACAAAAAAGCAAATGATTTTCAGGAACACACTTAATACCCACATCATATCTTTGTTAAAGCTCTTGTTTTGGGCACATTATCAAAATTACTGAATAATGTGATGACTCCACTGATATCACAATATATAATTTTTACAGACAGGCAATATTAAGAAGATAAATATTTTGATGTGTAATGGTGAAAACACACAGAAAATAGCAATATTCACTCAGGAATAAAAGAAAAGAAAAACTGAATGGAGGGGGTCGGTAAGAAATTTTTTTAGACATTATGACGATAGGTTCTCATAATGAATGCTTCATTCCAAAACATAAATAAGACTTGGGAACTTGAAAGTATATATCTTAGTTCCTTTTCCTGTCACTGTAGGCCAAAGCAAACTTATGGTCTATGCAAGCGTATAGGTCAACAGTACAGTCCATCATGGCAGGGAAGTCTAGACAGCAGAAGCTTGCAGCAGCCCCAGCCATGCCTCACTGACAATAAGTCAGAGGGTAATGAATGTCTGTTGGTGCCCTGATTCCTTTCAGAGCTCAAACCCAGGAAATGACATCACCCACAGAGGGAGGATCTTCTCATTCCATTCAATATAACCAGGTTAATCTCCCACGGGAATCCCCAGGGCTGGCCTCCCAGGTGATTCTCCATTGCTTCTGTCCTGCAGCATACAGACTTACCTACAGGGCAATATGATGAAGGCATTTGCTCAATTGAGACTTTTCCTCAAAAAAAATGACCTAAGCTTGTATCAAGTTCACATGCACGCGCGTGCGCACAAGAACCATCACATATATGATCCACAAATTATACTTCTAGGCATACATCCAAAGGAAAGGAAGTTAATGTACCAAAGAGATGTCTACATTTCCATGTTTACTGTAGCACTAGCCACAGGAGCTAATATAAAATCAACCAAGATATCTGTGAAGAGTTTTTTTTAAAAAAAAAAAAAAAAAGATATAAACACAAGAGATTATAATTCATCAAAGGAAATGAATGACATTTAATCCTTTTGTGACAATGTGGAAGAAAACGTGATAAGTAGAATAAAGTTGAAAGCAAATAGCTATTATTTGTACTTACACATAAGAGAAGGAAGATAGAGAGGGAGGGAGGGAGGGAGGGAGGGAGGGAGGGAGGGAGGGAGGGAGGGAGGGAGGGAGGGAGGGAGGGAGGGAAGGAAGGAAGGAAGGAAGGAAGGAAGGAAGGAAGGAAGGAAGGAAGGAAGGAAGGAAGGAAGGAAGGAGAGGCAAAGAGAGAACACTGGGAATGTGGGAGTCTTTTAAAACCTCAAAACCCGACCCTGGTAACACATCTCCAATAAGGCCACACTTCCTAATCCTTCCCAAACATTTAAATCAACTGTGGACCAAGTATTCAATCACGTGAGCTTATAAGGGCCTTTTAGTTCAAACCACTGTTACAAACAAAACAGAAAGGCAGAAGTAAACAGCCCCACATTAGCTGGAACAAGGTCAGTGACCCACCAGCCTCCTCATTGGACCCCAATCTTCACTGCACATTGTACATCTAGACCAGGACAATGACTCTGTCCAAAGGCTATGAAGTCCACCTATGGCAACCAGTGCTCTTCCCATGATGCCTAGGATCATCCCAATATCTATAATGGCCATCAGCTTAGAATATACCACAGCTCTAACCTTGCCTGTTAGAAAAAAATCAGAACAAAACAAACAAACAAACCCTACATACAGCCCCCTCTTATTTCTCTTACTGGACACAGAAATTCGTTTCTTTCAAGAGAACACTTCTAGACAACTTGGCCTCCTACTCATCTTCTGAAATACCTTGAGGTCTTCTTGACCTGGCTGCCAGAACCAGCAAAAAAGGTCTGTTCTGATACCATGAGCTACAGACAGTCACAGTTTCATCTTTATTTACTGTTTCAAAGTCCATCAAACATTTTTTTTCTCTTCCAGACAAGTGATGGTAATCTAATGGAAACAGGGTCATCATAACACCGAGCTGTGAAGGCAATGAGACTGGAAGAGACGAAAGAAGTATCCTGCAATCCAGATCAAATCAGAAGGAAGCAAACACTCTAATTTTTAAAAGAGATTTATTTGCTATAAGAACATATACATATTGTTATGTATACATAACAATACTTCAAAAATGCATACATATTCAAAAATATGTGTCATTTTCCCACACTGTATTAAATTCATAGATATGGGCCATTTCTTTTTTAAAAAATATTTTCACCTCTCTTAAAATGCTTTTGCTGAATTTTTTTTTCTGCTCATTCAAGTTAAAATGCAATTGTTTACCAGTTACCATCACAAAAACCCATGCATGTAGAAGAGAAGCTTATGATTATAATCTGTACAATTGCTGACTGCTATATATATGGCATGTCCAAACAGCATCTGAAAAAGCAGCTTCATTTCCAGTGAAGACTGGGACAGCAATAAAATGGTTTCACAAGCCCGGCACTAAATACATCTTTGTTTGCATGGTCTATGTGTGTTCTCAAGGGACAGGTACAGGAAAATATAAAACATAAATATTTAAAATCCAACTGAGCTACTGAGAAGTCAATGACAAAGAAAAATATAAATGCAGGGTTTCGTGCATATATTTAAAAACATAAATTACTTTGAAATTATCAAAAAAACAGCATCACTCCATTGTTTTTACTCAGCACTTACTGTTATTCAACAACACGGTATTTTTTTTTTAATTATGAACCATCTCTAAGATGTCACACAACAGTAAATGCATCAAGGCTCTAACAAAAGCCATCGGTAATGAATAAAAACACTCAGTTTTACATTTAAGAGAAAAGTCTTTATTCTTTTCACCATAAATTCCTTGGCTCACTCAGTCTCCTCTGCCCACCTTCATGAGTCTGACCAAGCAGGACACAATCCAGGGGCAGCAGAGTTTACCTGCTGAAGAAATGTCCAAAGGCTAACTGGCGCTGGTCTGTAAGGACACAGGTTTCCTTGTTTTATGTTTTTAAATTTGAAAAAAAAATTATCGTAAAGTAAAACATAATTAACACCATTTTTTCCTTCTTCCCTCCAACCTCTCCCATGTACGCTCACACTCTTAGCTTCCTCCCTACGGACATGTAACTAACCTGAGGACCCCTAGCTTTCAGCTTGACCACAGGGGCATTAAAAGCTCCAGAGGGCTCCTGGACCTTTCTCATACTGGGAAGTCTAAAAAAAACCTCCTACACAGAAATGAGACTTCCAGAGACTACGTTTAGTGAATCTGAACAGGTGTGAGTTAGATCCCAAAGCACGGCACAGTCAATAAAACCTCAGCCCAGAAATTAACGTTAAGAAGGACCCAGACTGTTAATCCTTTCATCACCCAAAAGAATAAATCGTAACTCAATCTGAATAAATTCTAGACTAGAAAATATTACAGCAAAGAAGACCTGAATCTAGATGCTTCATTATTAAAAAAAAAAAAATCTCAGAGTGCTGGGCCAAAAATTAATAAAATGGAAGTGGGGAGCACAAGCTGGCTCAATTTCTATAAAATTAAAGACATATCAAAATAAACCAAATACTGATGCCAATACACACGTGAAAAACTGCAAAGAAACACAAAGAAGAAACTTGGAATGGTGTTGGTCACTTCATAAAAGGGAAGAAAGAAGAAGAGGTTAGATGTGGAAATGCTGCTTTTGGAAGACGAGGACCACAGAGACATCTTTATGTGCTATTATATGTATCCCGAGTGAAAGCCATGGTCTGTGTGTTGAAGGATTTAAAGAAAAGTTTGGTTGGCTGGCTTTTTGTTTATTTGGTTTGTGCACCCCTCAAAAGGAGTCCACTTGTGGGTGCCCTAACCCTAACCACAGTCACCCTAGTACCACAGCAGCACACATTTCAGAAAGAGAATGACAGACACAAGGAACATCACAGCAAAACGTCCATGTACTTCAAAAAGTAGGATACAGAGGAGTAAAGGACCAGCTGCCTCAAATCGCCCTCCGACCCGGAGAGCCCTGTTAGACACCCTTGGGTGTCAAGTTGTCGTGTTTATGTATAGTATAGACTGGGCTCCAGCTACATACGTTTGTTTGCTGGTTTTCGCTCACCAGCTCTGCCTACTCAATTCTAAGTCCAATGACGTGTGCAAACACAATTTCTGGCATAAATGTCCTCAGCCATCGCTGCACTGGATGAAAGTCTAAATTTCCCCGAGTTGATACCCCAGTGTAGAGCATCTCCCTTATAAGAAGAAATGCCTGAGGACAGAAGTCTCTCATGTTTGGGAATATTTTTCTGACTTGGACATTACGCAAATTTAATCCAAAATTTTTAATCTCAGGACCAGATGTGATGATGCATACTTGTAATGCCATGGCTCAAGAAAAGGATTTCCACAAGTTTGGGGCTAGCGTGGCTACATATAACATCCTTAGGTCAAAAATAAAAAATAAATATACGAAACATTACAAGATATGAATCTTTGTATCTCTTGGAGTACTCTGAAAGTCCTAGGGTTGAGGGAATTTTGGATTTGGGTTCAACCTGTACCTACTTCCACATCTGTAGTCTGGGCTCTGGGATGCATTCTGATGCCCTGTCTCATCCACATTCATGGCAGAGGCTGATCTGCTGTTTAGACTCTTGTGATGTATGGCAGGCAGCAGAACAGATGGGTAGGTCTGCTACATGGTGAATATTTGCCAACAATCGGAAGAGTGTAAAACTAAATCTCAAAGAAACCCAAACACAGCCACGAGAAGCCTGACAAATAATTAAAACATTCACTGCTGGAGAGCAAGATTGCCACAGTTTCATTGCATGAATTCAGAACTACTTGTATAAAATGAAAGCCAAGGAAAACAACACATTGTTAATGTTAATTCCTGCTTATAATAATCATACTGGGATAGGAATATGAATAGATATTGGGCTCGCAGCTATCTATTTCTCCATTTTAGAAACTAAAAATGACTGGTTTGCATTATTGAGTTTATCATACAGAAAGAATACAACATAGACCTATGTAATATGAAATAGACCAAATTCAAAAGTCAAAATTAGAACCTCATTAGTAGTACATTTTTGAGCCAAGATCTGGATATCTCAGTTTCTATCTTATTTGTAAGTAGGTTTCAAAAAACCTTAATTCACAATGTTCCTATGAGAATTCTATACACAAAAAGTTCTCAAAGAAGATTAATCACAGAGTAGGTTCTCAACAACCATGAATTTGCTTTTTAGTCAAGTCCCAGCTGACAAGAATAAGTCAAATTTTCACTACTCCCCTCAAAAAGAGTCAAGGATGACTCAGATTTAGGGTCAAGTTTACAACCCAAACATAAACCACAGGCTGCCAAGAACTGTAAGCTGTGTACAGCCACTCTTTCAGCAACAAGGCATCTTGAAAGAAGGCAATCTAATGTACAGCCGACTACCTAGATTGGAGGAACTGGTTCCCTACAGTGATGATCACAGCTGTGAATGTGAATCATACATGCTTTAAAACATCTATCTACTAGCTACTGCATGTGTATCCTCGCTACAACAGCTATACCACACACTCTGTATCACAGACTGCCCCTTAATATTCAACCCTGGCTTTTTCTTTCTGTCTTTTTGATATTATATCATTTCTCCCTTCCTGCTCCTTCCTTCAAATCCTTAATATATATACCTCATGCTCTCTTTCAAAATAGCAACCCCTTTTTCATTAATTACTAAATATATTGATGAATATGCATATATATTTCTAAATATACCCTGCTCATATAATTGTCTTAGGGTTTCTATTGCTGTGAAGAGATACCATGACCACGGCAACTCTTAATAAAAATATTTAATGAGATGGCTTACAGTTTCACAGGTTTAGTTCATTATTATCAGGTGTATCATGCAAGTTTGAAGGCTGACATGGCGCTGGAGCTGACAGTCCTACATCTTGCACAGGAAACAGGAAGTGGTCTCAGACACTGGGCATGGCTTGAGCATATATGAGACCTCAAAGCCCACCCCTGCAGTGACACACACTTCCTCCAACAAGGCCACATCTCCTAATAGTGCCATTCCCTTTGAGGGTCATTTTTTAAAAACAACACAATAATGTACTTGTAGTACTGGATAACCAATTACTATTCTCTACCTAGGGAAGGCTACTTCTCCTGCTCTTAGTATCCCTTAGTTCCCTACAGTTCTTTGTGTAGGCCTGAGGTTTTATAGGCTTTCCCTGTCCAGTTTGACATGTTTGGTTTGTCCTTGTTCAGCTCAGCTCATGCTTAAGCAGTCATGCTGGTGAGAGTTCATGAGTGTAGCCTCTGATGCTAGGAAGAGACACAGTCTCCCAGCAAACTTCCTAATCCTCTGGCTCTCACAGTCTTTCCGTCCACTCTTCCTCAATGTTCCCTGGGCCTTAGGCGAGAGAGCTGTCCTGTGGAAGAACTCCTTTGGATTGAGTTCTACAGCTTTCCTTTTCATCAGCTGTATCTCTGGTTCTATCTCTGACTTCCTTTTCTTAGCATTAGTGCTTTGTAGATTCTTCCCTGGAATTTCTCACAATAACAACAAAAGGCAAAAACAAACAAACAAACACTGCAGAGCTTCTGCTCTCCGCCCAGCTTCTCTGCTTGCTGGTAGAGGAAGAAAACAGGAATGAACAGGAGACAGAGTCTGTTGTAGCCAAGATGCTGAGCATGGAGACCCAGCACAGCCCCCCCTCCCCGGGGGGCAGGGAAGGAAAGGTAGGTGTTAACCTACAGACCCAGCCTCAGGAAAAAGCTCAGACCCCTCTGATTTGAGTTTCCTGTCCCTACATTTCCTTCCTAGAGAGAGGAGGGACATACCCATTTGAAAGTATTTATTCCCCTGTCATTTGTGGGCCTACAGAGGAAGGAATCACAGCTGCAGAACATCGATGGCACTTGCTGCTCTTACAACCTGGCAGTCTCACCTTATAGTCATGTTGGGGGCCTTGCACATTCGAGGGTCACATTGCTTTGCTTCCTCTGAAGTGACATAGGAAACTGGGGAAGAGAATGTGCTTTGAATTATCCTTTCAGAACTCAGAAAACTCCAGTAACTTTAACATATTAGAATTGCTAAATTATCTTACTTCAATTGGGTGAATTAGGTCATATAACGTTCAGATTGAGTATTTTTTCAAAATGAGTTTTGGTGGTAAACTGAAGTTTTAAGTTGGCTTCACCCACTTCTCATCTGCGAGAGGATTTATAACATTTTATTTTTTAATCATTCTTTCAAACACCTTTCACTGGTAACACAGGATCTTTTTGCACACAGCTACCAGAATGTACAAGACAGAGACTTCACAACTTTCTTATCACGGCACGGAGGACATAACGACCAAGCTAAAGGATACACAAGCAACACTTTAAAATAAAACACCAAGTTCTTCAAAGGGAATATAATGGAGCTGCAATGGGAACTCTTTAACTATGATAAAAGGCTTCATTTTTCTGAGACCTTCACACCTACATGTCCACAGCAGAACCAAAAGGTCTGCTTTGAAAATGAACTTGGTATGTGGGAGGGCCAGAAGGCGGTCTGATACAGCTGAGCTAGAATGACAACAGGCGATGTGATGTAGGTAGAGAACGGTTAGTGCTGAGAAAATGATGGGGTCGCATTTTATTCCGAGTGCAATGAGGGCATGAAGGAGCTAAGGAAAGCACAGGCAGACCCACTTCATACTTCAAAAGGTCCAGTAGTCGCTTCCTGAAAAAGCAGAGGAGCAAGAAAGAAGAAGGAAGAGAAGCAGGGACCTCACTCCGTCAAGGCTGCTTTGGATGGTGGTGGTTGTTATGCCCAGAGTTCGGATCCCCAAGGACCAACCACCTATGCAAAAACAAGGAGTCTTTTTAACTACGAGTTAACTTGGGACTCTCCACCCTTCTGTTGCAGCCCTGGAGCAGGAGAGACCCTGAGCAGCAGGGGTGAGGGTATTTATAGGGGACGGGGAGGTGGAGGTCTATGGGCTGCACAGGAATTGACTCAGAGCTGGCATATTCGAGTGGCAATCATGTCAGTAACTTTTAATAGGGTTAGTTGGGGTGTCAGTACTGCAGTTATCCATTTTGGGACAAATTTGGACAAGTCCCAGACTTCCTCCTTGAGCTGCTGTGGAGGCTGGCTGGCCTAGCATGTACTGACTGTCGGGGCTGGCTCAGTGGCCCAGGCTTGGTGACCCTATCTCATTTGTCCCTGTTGTCAGGGACACCAGCGAATACTTGTCTTTTGTGGCTTCCTCAAAAACTGTCTAGCCAGTTTCAAGAGCAGAGACAGAAGCCTAGTTTGAAACTGAGTTATTTTTGCCGGCTGTCATGATATTGCCTGGTCCCCTCAGTGGTGGCACAAAGGTTGTAAGCATATTAGGCAAAGAAGAAAATGCTAATTTCTCTTCGGTTCAATACCTGTGATATTTTTCTTTAAAATCTAATCGAGAGTTTGGAGGACAAGTTAGTCTTATTACTGTGGTGACTTCAGTGAGAATAGGCTTCTATATTTGACTGGTTTGTGATGGTTCTTCACAGCAATAGACGAGTGACTAGAACAATACTCTCTGCTTTCATAGACACGCATCAACTAGCAACACTATATAAACATTACAAGACTACAAGGAAAGCGATGTCTCACAGGAGAAAAGAAACAGATTCATGATCGCAACTAGCAGGAAATGAAGAAGCTTCCATTATGAAGATGCTTTTCTAGATACTTCTAATAACAAAAACAGCTCGTGACCCAGTCATTTCACAAAGTGTGTCTATAGCATATTTATTCACTTTCACACTCTGGCTTTCGATTTGGCCTAGAAAATTTGCTCACACCTAAAATAAACCTCCACGCATGTGCTCTCCTAATCAAATTGTGAGAGTGGTTTCCATCACTGTGAGTGGTCTGGTCACCGACCGACCTGACTGGGAACAAAGAGAGAGCAAATGACCTGTGAAAGCCCCCCACCTTAGCTGTCTCATATTGACCCTTAGCTCCTAAATGAATCATAAGTGAATCCCACAGCCTTTCCATTAGCTTGGCAGAATGCCTGCTTTCCAGTTAGCACACTGGGAAAGAATTAATTTAAAAGAATTAAAGATTTTCTTCAATTTACATAAAGGCAAGCCAATGATGGAGTCATATGCTATGCATTTATTTAATTTACATGAGAATTAGAGCACATTTCCACCTATGACTATTACAAAGTAACTATAATTATGTGGAAAAATAGTGAGAGAATGATACATTTTATTTGCTGGTATCTTTTCATGTTGATTATATATCAGTTAACCCATTATTTTCCACAAATCCTGGCTGTGACATCTGTGTCCATTTTGTGACACCACTAACATATTGAAACAACAAATCTCTCATGTGCTCATCTTTTCAACTACAGATTATTTAAGGTAGAGTTGATTACCAGGATATAATATCTCTTTTTATGGTGTCACTGGTTTTTCTTCTTCTTCCTCTTCTTCTTCTTCTTCCTCCTCCTCCTCCTCCTCCTTCTTCTTTTTTCTCCCACTACGAGAGACAGGGCCCACTGCACGCAAGGCAACTGTCCACTTCTGAGCTAGACGCCCGGCCATCATCTCCTCTTTTTTCATATACATTTTGATGCATGGTTTTACTGAGACCCTCGGGCTGGTGTCAAGCTTGAAGTCCTTCTGTCTCAGACTCCGGAGGCTGCAAGCGTTAGCCACTATGCTGAGCTAGTTTTAAACCTTAATCAGCTGTAGATACATGCAGGGTACTATGAAAATGCTGTCCAGAAAGCTGACAGTTCAGCCACAGGACATGTAGCATTGGCACCAGTAACGGGTGTGTATAAGAAGTCAATGTGTCCCTGCTTTGGGGAGAATGTGACTTACCAATGCAGCTGTGCTGTTGTCAATGCATAGACAAGTTCAGCTATACACTCCACATCAAAGATCAATTTCTAGTTATTATTAAAATGTACACATGCCCTGACATTGATACACAGAGAACAGAAATCATTGCATTCTTTAAAATCAAAAACATGATCATGAGCCGTTTCCCAGTGTACCACAGATGACATCCCACACATATCAAAACAGCCATCGTCATCTGGGACTGCTCATCAGATGTACCACTTGACACACAAAGCATGGTGTGAATGACAATTGCTGTTTGGGATAAAAATCTGTACAGATTGTACCTCGGGTCTAATGCCATCAACCTGCCACAGCAAATCGATTTTTTCAAAAAGGAGGATAAGACCAATGTTTATTTTGTGTTAAGGAGAAAAAATCCCATGTAAAGGGGAAAACGTGACACTGAAATCCTTATGCCCTGGCTTAGTTTTTACCTTGGGAGTACTAGGCAGGTTTTATTGAATTTAACCTAATTTTTCTATGGAGACAGTTATATCACTGAGATATTCAAGAAGAAAGAGCATTTGTGCAATTGCTTATCCCAGAACTGTGGCCATCTCAGAGATTGACCAAAAAACCATAGTTTTTTAATGCCAATGAGAATATGAACATACACGCACACACATGAACACACACATACTCACTGAGGGTCGCACATGATTAAGATGTATCTTTACAAGTAAATCTGAGGTGCTTTTCTTTGTGACATGGTCCTTATTCAGCAGTTAGAGAGTTAATGAATGAAATGGATCACGGGACTAAAAATCACTTTTTTTTTTTTTTATTTTTAAAGAAACAACATCAAGAGAATTAGGTGGCACATAACACCGTAACCACCGAGGATTCTCAACAGTAAAATAAAGCCTTGGAGCCTCAACGTTTTCAGTAACACTGGATGCAGCGTGAATTATAATGAAGTAGAAAGCAGCAGGCCCTGTCAAGCACATACGTGAAACAGGAAACACTTCTGCGCTCATGGCCACGAACACTGGTCAGTCCATGTCGCTGTGCCTTACAAATTTTAGTAATCTTAAGATATCTCGTGTAAGAATATATTGCATTAACCTGCACGATTAGAATTATTCAATAGCTAACGCAGCAAGCCATGGTGTGCCATAAGAATATAGAACAGAATATGGAACGATATAAATCAGCAAAATGTATGTAATAAGCCTAAATAAGTATATGATTTAAAACTAGGTGTTCGTGTAGCTCATTTCCAGAGAAGTAAAACCTTTATGGAGACCCAGGATGCTGGAGAAAGCAGAGTGGGCAGAAAGAGGGAAAACAGCCATTTTCCTTTGCATTCAATCAATCCCTCCCTCCCTCCCTCCCTCCCTCCCTCCCTCCCTCCCTCCCCAATTTCTCTATGTAAAGAATTTCCTGGGCTGTCCCAGAGCTTGATTTGTAGACCAGACTGGCCTCAAACTCACCGAGATCCACCTGCCTCTAGGATTAAAGGCATGCACCCCGACTGCCTGGCTAATTTCTTGGTGCCAAAATAGTAAGTCTTTTGAACAACTTAGGTTGGAAAGGAAAAATAAGACAAAAAGCCACAAGTACCTTCCCAACATTCCTGCCCTAAGTATAAGGCAGGGGCCTAAAAGAAGGCAGGAGTGAGCCTTGCCTCACCTGCTCTAACTGCAGTGTTTGAAGTGATGTGCCAGTTTCTGCTCCAGTCACCCTAAAGTCAAGCCCTTCTAGTCCACCATAACTGAAGAACTGTTCTCATTTTCTCCTAGAAAGTGAGCAGAGCAGTGCCTTCTAGTCATATAATGAGGTCCATCTGAGTTTATGGGAGGTATTTACTGTCTAGAAAGCAGAATTAGAAATCTCAATGCCAGTGCTCAGTTCCCAGGCACACTGACATCAGCCTAAGACTCATAGCAGTGCCACTTCCAACCAGAGAGCTCCCTCTTCTGATTGGTGGACGCTTCATTCTGCTCCACACTGACCTGAGCGTATCTCCTGAGAAACTATGGCTTCTTAAATAGGTGGATTTGGGGAAGGCAAGTTCCTGTGACCTGAGGGGCTCAGACATCCCGAGTTTGCCCATCTCGGGCTACAGCGATGCAGTCCAGAGCAGGAGCCACAGGCCACTGAGCAGCTTAAATGCAGGTTGAAATTTCCTATTTAATTTAATGTTTTAATAGCCACATAAATTATTTGGCTATGATACTGGAGTAGAAGCAAGATATAAAACATCTCATCATGACAGAAACCAACTCCTCTGCAGGCTAGAGGAGAGACGTGGCATATTTGGATGCGTGTACTTTCAAAAGTGGTCCTCAGTCTGTGGTACACTCTTGTGAAATAGGAAAACGGGGTGCAGCTTAGTGGGGGATGTTAGGGTGTCAGGGGTCCGTCCTTGAAAGTGCTTGTGAGAGCTTATTTCCCCTCTTTGCTCCTCAGTGGTCATGGAGTGAGCAATGCCGACTCATCTCACAACCTCCATTGTGCATTGTCTCTTCAGGACCTACCAGCAATGAGTCCAGCCAGCATAATGGTTCAGCAGGGAAAGACCCTTGCCACCAAGTCTTACAACCCATATGGCAAAATGGGAGGGGACGAATTCTTAACCTCGACATGTGCACTCATACACATACACACAATAAAATAATATAGAATGAAAATCCTAAAATAATGAGACCACCTGATTATGAACTGGAGTCTCCAAAACTCAGAAACAAAGGCAGCTCATTCTCTTTATAAGCACATTTGTCTGGGGGTATTTGTTACAGCAACCAAAAGCTAACACACAGGCAGGAATGGAAACATGCAAGCCAGGGACAAAGGCCGGCAGGGCTGCTACCAGGACCTCAGGCTCCCTCCTGTGTTCCTCTGTTCCTCCACCCTGCTTGCCCCTCCCCCACTGCTTTGGCTTCAACTGCTACTACCTCGTGACAAAAGCCATTTAGTTAATGTGTGGAGAAAAAAAGAAAAATCAACTATAAACCAAGGAGGTTGTCACATTAACTCAACATCATCTCTGAATTCAACTGTGTATGAATTTAATCTTTAAACAGAAATATGAACACTGACAGGAAAAAATGGTTCTCATCAGATAAATCAATTTTTATTGTGTCCTTGTAGTGTCCCATAGCCCCACCACAACTTCAGCCCACAGGAAACCATGCCAGTCCATGCGATGTCCACGCACACCGAAGTGTTGAGGACAACATGGATGGGACCTCTTCCCGGACACTTTCCTCTCTGCCCTGAGATAAAGTGACGACCCTGCCAACTACTATGTTTGCTGCTGCACATCCCTCAGGTAGTTATTGTTTGCTTACATTCCCGGAGTGTAATCTATTTAAGGATACAGATACTTGCTCTCCATCTTTTATGTCCTTTGTATCTGCCAGGCTGTGGGTTACCATATAGTCACCGAGAACCAGTTACACTATACAAGTCTTCACTGGAGGGAGACTCTGCTCATCCTTCTAAGAAATGTTACTAGCATAAGAAGACATTAGTGTGTGTGAAAACAGACAGGGCTACAGAAGTAAGAAAATTTTTTAAGTAAATTATTACATATGTAAGAAAATGCACGCATTACCTTCATGCTATTTTTTTCAGGTTTAAAGACTATTTTAACTAAAGTAAAATCTACACACACACACAAACGACGAGACGTCTATGATCGTAGATGGAGAGATGGCTCACTTGGTAAAGAACTTGCCATAAAACCAAAGAGACCTAAAATTAATCCACATAAACCACATAAAAGGCTGGGCTCTGCAGTACACACTTGGGATCAGCACTGGAAAGCATACAAGTGAATCTCAGGTACTTGCTGGCTAACCAGATTTTCCCTCTTATTAACATTTTGTTAAAGGTACATACAAAAGCCAACCAATCAAATTCCAATCAAATCTGAAATGAGTTGAAATTCAACCCATCAGCAGGAGCAACCCCTGAACACACATGCAGCTGTCAGATTTATAATATGCATCCCCATGACCATACATGCAATACACGGTGACAAGTATAGCCTAGCCCTGTGGTTTAGAGCCAGAGTTAATGCTGAGAAAAAATAAAAGAAGTAAAGAACCCTATTAATATCATCCCTGCTAATTTGATTTAAATGTTTTTTAAAAAGGTATTTCATTATCATCTTCTTACACCTGGGAACACCATAGCAAAGTATAATCCCCAGCGCAAAGCCCACTGCACCTGGGCTTTCTTGAGAAACCCTGCGTCAACAGGGCCTCTAGACTATTCTTCACATTCGAATTTTTAAATTCTGAAATGCTGACTCAAGCCACTGGACAGAATGAGGCCTTGGCGAAAGTGAGAAGGAACTTTTTCGTCTTCCAGATCATTTTCCAAAATAATGCTACCTTGAAAGTGGGATTTGATGCATGTTAAACAGAAAACTGAAAGCATCGGGGGTTTATATCATAATCACTTCATATAGTGTTTTGAAATACATTCTTATTAAAGGCAAAATGGTCTCACTGCTATCCGTGACATGTAGCACACTAATTCAGTTTGACAGGGGAAGATGCAGTGTCCTGTGTTGCAGCAGAAATAAAATACACAGCCTGAGAGACAGTCTTCCACAGATGTGCTCATCATTCTTCCTGCTTTGTACATTCTATTACCACAAAGAAAAGACAAAAAACACTCCTACTGTTGCTTCCATGGAGTTTTACAGTGTATTCTGCTGTCTACCACAAACACTTTTTTACCGTGTAGTTCAACAGTTTTCTATGTGGGAGAAAGCTCCAGAACCATCAGAAGCTGGGCTTATATGGGCTATGTCTCCACATTATTCCTGGAAAATTCTAAACACACAGAACAATGATACCATGAGAATTCAGCTTTCTTTAATTCTGCTATTGGACAGTGTGTTCATCTCCGCGGGGCAGCCTGCCTTTTGGGTATCACTAACGTTTCTCATTTTCATACACTCTGGTCAAACCTACCCAGAAGCTGGACTCAGAAAAGTTCCTGATGGAATTCGGCAGAACCTAACTTTTATTTTTTCATCTAAAAACAAAATACAGTTAGGAAATAAGAATAAAAATAGAAACAGAGATATTATGGAACATGCTAGAATAAACTGTATAGAGACACAGTAAAAACCACTAGGAAAATTGTCACAGGTAAATAGCATTCTGGAGAATGCATCTGGCCCACATTCTATAAAATAGCCTGAGACTAGAAAATTACTGCCTATTGCTTTGAAGCTAGCCAAGATTGGTTTCTAAAACTTTCAACACAAAGTCCCCTAATTAGCATATCACAATAAGAAAATGGCCACAGTTCCTGTGTGTAGAAGCAGAGTGGGGACATATTCATGGAACTGCTGCTAATAAGTAATCTGAGGTTAAAGGTCATCATACCAAGGCGAACCATTACCATCCCAGAGGCACAATTTTGCCTTGCTGAGTTTGATGTAAGATAGATCCACGAATCAGTGACTTTTGCTAAGCCTGGAGTGTGTATCTCAGTTTCAAAGAAAACAATTTATCTTTTCAACCAAAATTCAAGCATGCCATGCAACCAAACTCAGGGTTGAATGCAGGCATACCACACCAAGGGACAGATATGTTTAACATCTTATACCTAATTATTATTATTATTATTATTATTATTATTATTATTATTATTACTATTACTATAATTGAAACCTCTTCAACGTTTCAAAAACACTTTTCATGTAAACTAGGATATATCCTCTTGAACTGCCAGCAGTCACTTCCCTAAATCATGCTATATGTCATGTTTGAAAATGAGCTTGTAACAGATTTACACATGTAAAGTTATACATGTCAAAGGCCTATTTAATGAAGCCATTACTGGAACCTTTCCACAAGGGAAGGAAGGATGGAGGAAAGAAGAAAAAGGAGGGGAGAGAGAAAGAGAAAAAATGGGCAGCTATTTTTCAATAATACCATTATGTCCAGCTTTAAGATTAATAATTTAACACAAAGATTTGCCCCCAAGGAAGTCTGTGGCCATGGAGTCGAGCAGATCCAGGTCACATTTAGCCAACCGCTGACTGTACATGTAGAAAAGAGCAAAAATTCGGAGTTTCTGAAGCCAGAAATGTTAGCAAAGGACAAACCTGAAGAATGGAGGTGACAGGCAGGCTACGGTTTTACCAATAAACCCAAATGGGAAAAGGGATGTTCTGGCTTCACCAATGACAGGCTAAGTTCACAATGCATCAAGTATAAGGGGCCACACTAAATTGAAGAGCAATCTCTTTAGCTATGCAGATACCAAATGGCTACATAATTAGAGGAGGTCTCCACGTAATAACCTAAGGGACTTAGGACCTTCACCTTCTTAAAAATGTGTCACCACCTGTGCCCAGGATGAATTACACAGTGGTTTAGAATTCTCATTCAACTCAGGGCATTAATATTAATGAGCTATTCCGACTCAGGAGAGAAACGTGATGTGAAAACAAAGGATTTATTTTCCCAATAACTAAAGGAGTGTGTGCTATAAAAAAGATAACAAATCAGGATGTGACACTCACCAGGGCATGAGTACAGGTGGGGGCCAGAGTACACAAATAGGTGGTGTTATTTTATTTTTACAAAATTATCCTCTTGGTGTTGGCACACAGCACAGTACAAATACCAGAGCATCGGGCTCCAAATGAACACATCAGTAAAGGCCCAAGCCAAGACTGCAATTAGTGAGATGTGGGTTTGAAAGGGCATTCACTAAATCAACAAAAGAAACATACACCCTGATCTCCACGACACGCAGTTCACCTCCAAAATGTACTTGCTTAGTTCATAACTACTTAGCCTTCAATAGTGACAAACACTCTTAGCTATATGTAAAAGTCTAATATCAGAAAGTTATTCCAAATGACATAAACACATGTAAAAGCTACAGAAATGAAAGACCATGGGGCCATTTTAAATATTGTATTGAACACAGATAATATAAGCAATGGCATGAAAATGAGATAGCAATCAACTGGATACTGCTCTAATTATACAAGTGACTTTTTGGGGGAATAGAAATATACATTCTTCCACAGCACAGTCTCATCATGTCTATTCAAATAGTCTGAGCTCTCATTATAGTAAAAAGGCTCCCATACTGATTAGGATCATTATATTAAATGCAAAAGATTCAGCATATAGCTTATAGAGAACTGATGTTTATATTCTGCATTTCATACACACACATATACATTATGATTAGTGAATCTTGAAGCTCAATATTCATAAGTAAATTATATCAAACGCAAGAAGAATATCACCTGTTGGGTGCCCTGTCATGGAGATTAATAGTGTACCTATGATTTTATTTAATATGTATATTAGTTTCTCAAAGCTGCTGAATTAGCATTTTCACTTTAAAGATACACAGCTAAGGTACAAATGAGATGCTTCAGAACACGTTTTGGAGAAAATTCAAGCCCAGATTCCAACAGCTATGCTTTTCAATGTTATTATACTATCTTATACAGAAGCAAACACATCTAGATTTATTTTTTAATCTAAACTTTTTTCACAGAAAATAACAACATGTCTTTTGATTACATATAAACATTAACTTACAAAGATCACACACTACATTACTTAATCAAGAGACCAAATGGTGTTTTGTGAACAACTTCCGCATTAGGCCTGAAGACAGTTGTAAACTCGGGTGGCTCCTGATCTGAATGCTATTCCAGTCATGAGCTATGTTAGATGACTTCGCACGGAAGCCCAGAGGAACCACACTGAGAAATTACCTGCTCCATATAACAAATTGCCCCACGCTAGTTTCAAGTAGAAAATGGCATTTCAAAGTACAAGTGCAGCGTCGGAAGAAATATTTCTGGTCCGGATTTCAAACTTTAAGTGTTACAGGCAAAACAATGGTTAAAACTCTAGTTTCATTTCTTTGATAAAATGCATGACCTTTAGCTTGGAAAAATGCATCTTGAAAAAAACAGGAACTGCAGAACACATTTATTTCTAGCCAAGGGCTATCTATTACCGTCACACAAAACTAATTCTTCTAGTGAGTTCCAATATTTTGTGGGGTTTTGTTTGGGTTGTGGTTCTGGGGCATTTGTTTGTTTGTTTGTTTTTAAAAACATCTTTCTAAAAGTATATGTGTACTAAGGGAACCTGGCTAGGCTGCTGTCTACACTGGGAAGGTGCATTAAGAGACATGGGAACACACCCCTTCTGGCTTATCTGTCTCCTGCCAAAAGCCCTCTCATCAAGCTGGGAAACCCAAAGCTGCAGAAGGACATTCATTTGATGCCTTAAAGCCTGCCTCTCAACTCACATAATAGCTCATGGGAAAGGGCTTCACTTTAACAGCAGCTGCTGTGAGTCAGGCGTGGAGAAATGAGGAGTCACCGATGAGGTGTTAGGGGCAAGCTGTTTCATAACACCAGAAGACAACTGAAGTAGGGCGGGAATCCAAAAGATGAAAACTGGCCATTTAACAATTTTGTCAATACTGGTCCTGAGTATATACTGAAACCACATCCTTTACACAATATAAGGCAGACAATCCACAAAATAAACACTGAGCTCTGACAAGATTTTTAAATTTTGAAGATTTTTAAATCTTTCCAGATCATCTCATACTTGATTTTATTGAAACATTTTTAAATAGAGACTCTATATGCATATATATATAAGCATGTGTGTGTGTGTGTGTGTGTGTGTGTGTGTGTGTGTGTGTGTGTGTGTGTGTGTGTTCACTCAACAATGCAATTCTGGAAACAGCATATATAAATTTGAAGCTTCAGTTCAGTCTAAGAGTCTGGTGTCACTAGTGTCACAAAAGACACCTCTTCTACATGACACTGTTAGAAAACCTAATGTGCATAGCTTCTCTTGGCACCCGCTATGCTCGTAGACAAGCAGCTCTGTCCTAGAATTATCCTGAGCTTCCTGAGGGCTCTGGCCCTGAACTTCCATAAGGAGAGAGCTTGGAGCCAGACTCTGAAAGCCTGTCTGCCACACCCCTGGGTGGCTCATGTATCTCTGACTTCTGCTGCTTTGAGAGGCTTCTCTGAAATTCAAATAAAACTACGAACAACACATGGAGTCTATAAAGAGCAACAGAATAGTGGTAGGTATTAGCCAATACTGTATGCAGAACAAAGAAAGCACAACCTCAAACTATTAATTAATTATTCTAGGTTCTAATTCAAGTAAATGGCCTGATATAAAAACCCTACATAGTTGTTAGGGTTATTTGATGTTTTGATTTCTGGGATGAAATGTTTCCAAAAATAGGCTCCATGAAAAGAACACATTTAGCTGGGCAGTGTTGGCATATGCCTTTGAATCCAGCATTCAAGAGGCAGAGGCAAGTGGATCTCTGTGGCTCCAAGCCAGCTCAGTCTGCAGAGCAAGTTCCAGAACAGCCAAGGCTACAGAGAGAAATCTTATCTCAAAAAAATAAATAAATAAATTACATTCAATATTTGGGCCACAACATGATAAACTGTAGCCACATATAAACTAGAGCTCTTCTTTCTCCCCTAAAAAAGAAGAATCTCTGTACATGCATGTCCATGTTTATGTTCTCAGCTATTTCCTAAATTTGTTTTGCTCACCAGTTAATGTTGCCTGCTACACAGCCTTTTGCTACATTGTCTCTTAAAAAAATAGAATGTTCTATGAGCTTACAAGCTACCTCCCAACACACACACACACACACACACACACACACAGAGAGAGAGAGAGAGAGAGAGAGAGAGAGAGAGAGAGAGAGATGGGGCAGGGGGCGAACTTGTTCTTTTTACAATAAATCTTGTCTCTCATCTGCTGTGTGTTTTCCCCAGGCAGTCTTCATGTTATCTATGGCACAATAATATTCTTGAGTTCATTTGTAATTCTAAGAACTTGCAGAATACATTCAAATGCATTCCTTTTTCCTCCTTTTCTCCTGTTACATACCCTCAAAACTGTCCCCAAAATCTTATTATAAAATCTAAAATTCAAAATGACTTCCGTATGTACATGCCTTTCTCTGCCCTGACGCTAATTCTAAGCCGTTGTCTCACGCACACTTGGAACACCAGAAACTTCATTTTCATAGTCCAATACTCACATCTTCAACTTCCACTTGACAAATTTAGTTGTCACACTGTATCAACTCAAAGAAAACAAATGCAGCACAGTATGATTCCCAGTGCATCAGAAGCCATGGCGCTCGGCACAGATGATTCTCAGGCAAGCCAGGTGTGAAGATGCTGAATGTTTGCCCGTCCTGGGAGAAAATTTGACTAAAAGCAAATCTTCACCAGACCCAATAGACAGATTCACATGAAAATAGAAGGCATCATTACATTTATAAAGCACAATGAATAGGCAAACACAGCCCACAATCACACCAGCACTAGGGCATCACCGTGAGCTAGGACACTGCCCAAATGGTAAGCTCAACTCCATTTCCTAAGACACTTCTGATGCATTTAGAATTCTCAAATAAAACAAGAAAAGTTAGTTTTATGTACAGCTTCGAAAGATGAGGAAGGCATGCTGGACTGTTACAACTCTCCTAAATCAAACATTTACAAGACAGCCATGTTTCAAGGTCATTAGGTTTAATGGACTGATAAATAAAAATGAAACTTAAAGCCAACTACTGTTGAATTAAGTTTCTGGCCTGGACTTTCCGACCTAGCCTTGAGGTTCAGACCCGCAGAACTCTTAGACCTGCAGTCTTGCAGACCCACAGACACACACAGATGCTTACATTAATTTCATGCTGATTCTCTTACCTTCAGCCTTAAACTGTTTACCCTTAAACTTACCTATGATTCTTATCCTGTTCAGGCATGTAGCCTGGTACCTTTTCTCAGAGCACCATAGTTGTCCTCTGCATCTGTGGCATCTCTGGTGTCTCTGTGGCATTTCGGTGACATTTCTGCTTTGTTATTCCTGTTCCCAGAGTTTTCTTAGTCTGATAGCCCCACCCACACTTCCTGTCTGCCTTGGCCAATCAGCGTTTTTATTAAACCAGTAGGTGGGACCATTATTTACAATGTAACAACATAATTCCACTACAAACTACCTTCAGCTCTTTTAAAGATAAACACACAGGAGGAGAGAGGTGGTTGGTGTCTGTAATCCTAACACTCAAGACACTGAGGGAACTGAGTTTGATGCCAGCCTGAGAGCTACATAGTCCAAGGCCAGTCAGAGCTACAGAGACCCTGCCTATAATTAATTAATTAAAATAATACACAATAAATACACGGAGACTCAACAGTTTCCACCACTAAGCACCATGTATAGATTTGAGAGTTAGATTCAGAGATGATGTGCACAAACGAAATCAATAGCCTCAACACAGACCTGGAGGAAGAGGATATCAGAGCTGTAGGTGGGGGAGTGCTGTTAGCTACAGTTGTTGAAACAGGGTGAACATAACTCAAGGGAGGATTTTTTTTATTGACCAAAAAAAGTAGCTGGATGACTTTAAATAAGCGTGTCCATCTTTGTGCATTTACAAGAAACACTAAAGAGCACCTTCTTCATGGATGTCATTTTCTGAGTGGAAAATATGGAGGCCAACATCACCCAGTCTGCACCATTGGCTTGTTCCCAGATGACTGTGACGGTCTGCCTCCAGCTATAGAACTTATCCCTCATACCACATATACTAACACAAGGTAACACGTAGTGTTGGGTAACTGCCAGGTACAACTCCAAGAACACTGTTAAATAGGGACTATCATTAAATCCATTTTATATATTTGAACCAAAGTACGCTAGCTCATAGAGAGAGTAATGACATAAGCAAATATACATATGTATGAATATATAACCATATATACATAAGACACCTCACTGTCTCTGAAATATAAAGAAATATGTGAACTCTAAAGGTTTCTGAGACTGTTCAAAAACTCATCCCACTTATAAGGCAGGTTTTTCTTTCCAGATTAATATACAGCAAGATTTTGCTTCATTTCTAAAACTTACAAGATGTAAGTCAACCTACTTCTGGGGTCCTGTCATAACTATATTACTTCCTTCATTTAAAGGAGATACATTTTCCAAAAGAGACAGATTTTTTTTTAATTTGCAAGTTACCAATTTCATATGTCAAATCTATCTAAAATAAGTATTTTCATACATGGCTTAATAATATTGAAAAATGTACCACCAGAGCAAACCCTGTTAATCAGTGGTAAATAAATACAAGGCTGTTACAGAATGTATACACCATCAAGCAATTGTATCTTTTTTTCGCTAAACAATGAATCACTGTGACCTCCCAGTAGCATGAAATAAATTAACAATTAATATTTAATACTTTGTAGGCTCAATAGGAAACTAGAGAAATGTTTTGAATTTTATATTATTTGACATTTCTGTTGTAATTCAAGATGATATCTAGGAAGGTTGAAAGTGTACTTAAAACAATTTAAATTTAATGAATCTTGCTGTTCTGATGCTACTTTTGTCATTAAGTTTTAAGATTTGATGATGATTTCTGTCAGAAAATAGGTTTATTTCCTTATAGCAAAGAGACAATAATTTTCAAAGGACAGCACTCAATAAAGGCAGAAATGTCACCAACATAAACCATGGATATACACAACTATGTATAAAATGGCCATTTGAATCATTCACCTGATGAAAGAGAAAATCTAAACAATTAGCTGGGCACAGTGGCACATTTTGTAACACAGCTCTGAGGAAGCTGATATAGAAAGAGCTGAAGTTTGAGACTAGCCTGAGCTCACTAGCTCACTAGCAAGACCCACTGTAAATCATCGAACTTCGGTATGAGTATTCGCAGGAACAAGCAACAGAGACTAAAACAAGCGGAATCAGTTTGCCATCGTTGGAAAGAGAGGCAGAGTTTATGTTCTTCCAAATAGAAAAGGGTCATTTAAACACTCAGCACTCAGCCAGGGCTAGTGTCATGCACCTTTAATCCCAGCACTGGGGAGGTAGAGGTAGGTGAATCTTTGGAAGTTTGAGGCCAAAAGACTACATCATCTAGGTAGCCTAGACTACAGAGTAAAATCCAAACATTAAAAAAACAAAAACAAAAAACAACAACAAAAAAAAAACACTAAGTGCCCTATACAAATAGCACAACAGCAGAGATGTCCTGTGTATGCCACATTCCTCTAGCATTATACATCTCTATTCTTATTGCAATAAATCTCTACAAATCATACTCCTGGGCTAGGGCTATAGCTCAATGACTAGATAGTTGCCTGCCATGACCAACACCTGGATCTCTATCAAACAAATAGCATTACAGCCTGTAGAAACAGAATATAACAAACCAAAACTGATGGAATTCAGCACTAATAATAGTTCTGTATATAACCTTTTCTCCAATAATGTAATTCTGCTACTTTTTAAAGCTTTTTCCATTACTTCTGTGATTATGATAGGCATCTAAGTAAAAGAATGTTTATTTGTTAGGCAGCAACTTTATACAGATTTTTTTTTCCATAGAGAACGACAATAACTAAAATGTGAGTATAGATGTGGTGGGTGGGTATAGGAGAGTGTGTGCGTGTTTGTGTGTGTGTGTTCTTCTTGGATTATCAGTGAGGATTACACAGGATTTCAAAGCAAACACAGGCATATGTGAACCAAAGTACAATTTCATAGTGCATAAGCAGTCTAATTTTAGAACCTAATGCTGCTAGAGACCAGGGATGTGTTTTTTTTTTTCACTGTAGAACTAACAATTATTAATTATCTATTAATATGTGCCAGACACGGTTCTGGGCATATTGCCATATTTTAACTCAATCCTTCTGAATTAGATCTCATAATTTTCTGTTTCAAATGAAGAAACAGAGAAATTAGCTAATTGCCCAGTTCAGACAAACCATTTCAACTACAAATATTTCTATGTGCTTCATGAATCTGGCAGGTGCTCGGCCTGACACAGTATCTGCACTATGAGTACATTTCTCTGTCCACTATGACATATTAACCTCTGATATTCAGCACACATCTGGACCATGGTACACTCTCAATAAAACCTCAATGAATTTCAGTGTTAAATGACAAGTCTCCTCAAGACAAAATATTTGTGTCCAGGCTTATGGCCCTTAAAGTATCTTCTAACTCAACTAAAATATATTTGAAGAATGTAATTTTTAAAAAGATAAATTGTCTCATTACTTACAACTGTCCCAGAAGTCCATGGCAAAACTGGCACCTCGAAATAACAAAACTGAAGAAGTGATTGAACCCTAGTGCAGATCCACATGAACTCTCCAATTGTTTCATGGTAGATTTGACTGCCCAGGTCCATAACAAATAACACATGGTCATGGGCTTAAAAGATGTTGCATGTACTCAAGACATACCGGATAGCAATGACCAAGTGTTTAGGATGAGGAAGCCATGTAATTAATGCCTGGGTTTTTTGCAGTCAGATATGAAGGATCTTGACATGAGCTCTTCTATCTAACACCTGTTCATCAGGGATAAATTACTTCACTTCTCACAGTCTCGGAGTATAACTTCAAAAAGCTAATGATTCTAAGGGCATCTAGACTCCATTCAGTGCCATGAGGTATGTGAAACATTTA